>JAPDLB010000037.1:0-619860 GCA_027569935.1 Clonostachys sp. G952
CCCCCCCCCCCCCCCCCCCCCCCCCCCCCCCCCCCCCCCCCCCCCCCCCCCCCCCCCCCCCCCCCCCCCCCCCCCAGTTTTACTGCCCACCCCCCCCACGGCTTATAAAACAACTGTTTAAACTTTTCCCCTACACCCGGCTTTTGCGTTTGTTTTGGGGGGCCCCCGCGCTTTCGGGGGGGCTTTTTTCCCCCCCCCCCCCCCCCCCCCAAACCAAAACCCTTCATGAACCTCCTCCTCATCCCTCCTAACTCTCAAACCAGCTCGAGCCCCGCGTCACCGCCAGCGTAGCCTACTTCGCAACAGACATCCACTCCCGCACCCTCGGCCCCCACGACGCCCGCAACACCTCCCCCTCCCCCCCTTCCCCCTCCAGCAACCACACCCTCGACCTCATCCCCCGCCTCGCCGCCCACGACGCCGAGGTCGCCATGATCTTCGGCGTCAAGGACACCCACGTCGACGGGCCCGGCCGCGACCTCATCCGCTCCAAGCTCCGCGACGCGGGGGTCACCGCCAGCTTCCACGAGTTCGCCTGGGCCCAGCACGCCTTCATCCGCGACGAGCTCAGCAAGGGCCGCTACGACCCGGCCGTCACAAAGGTCTGCTTCGAGATCCTGCTCGAGCTCTTCGGCCGCGTCCTCAAGACCGACCTCGGGGCCAGGGACGGCCGCGTCGCTCCTCCCGAGCACGTTTGCTAAGTATACAAGTCAAAAGTAATGAAAATGAAAATGAAAATTAGCAATATTCCTTGACAGCTCACATCACTGATAACGTTGGTGAAAGATCCATGACGTAGATGTAATAGTGTATCATGTAGAAGGAAAATACTTTAATTGTCCATATTCAGTCTGTGTAGATAGGCCGTTCTTCTCTTCAGGCATAAGCGGAGACGTCTCGACTCCATTGTTCAATACTAAAAAAATAATATGTTACGTGCCACGATATGTCTGTCGACTTAACCAAGGGGCATTTCACCATAGAATAAAAATAAAATAATGGTCAGAAACAATTCAAACAGTCTATCCTAGACACCGTTGTATACCAAAATGCAGCCCAGGCAAAAAGCAGAAATCTATTTCCTGCAGCCTGTCGAAAAAAAAACTCGATATTTTGTTTATAATCATTCCTCGTCATTGTTTTGCCCAAGGCTCACCATTAGCGCTGGCCTGCGGGAGGTGGTGGCCCTTGGTACCCAGGGGGGTATCGCTGCTGTCCTTGAGACTGCTGCGACTGGCTGGGGTGGATGGATCCTTGTGTCTGAGTGGCGGATAGGCCGACTCCGTGGGTAGACTGGTATGACGTGGTGGGATACAACCCCATTTGGGCCTCCTCGTCGAAGGTGTCCATGCGGCTATGTGTTGGCGAAGTCGGGGGGGCTGCTCCTCGGAGGCTCGCAGAGTGAGCTGGCAGGGTATCACCGGCCTTACGACGAC
Organism: Clonostachys sp. G952; assembly: GCA_027569935.1. Lineage (NCBI taxonomy): Eukaryota > Fungi > Ascomycota > Sordariomycetes > Hypocreales > Bionectriaceae > Clonostachys > Clonostachys sp. G952. Next base: position 1,437 of record JAPDLB010000037.1, read on the forward strand.
CGCCACCGGTGCTTGAGCGCTTCACTAGATCATTTCGAGGAATATCCAACGACATTGAGCGGCCATTGTCGCCATCCGGGTGCAGAGTGTGATTGTCCCAGTTGGTACCTGTACCTGCCATTTCAACCACTGGAGGACGGGCGCTAATGTTCTCAATAGCTTCCTCCTCCTTCTTGTCCAGAGGAACAAAGCGAGCTTCTTCCTTCTTCTTTGCACTCTCATCGCGGGCTCTTGTAGCAAAGTCATCGGAAACGGCAACAGAGTATGTAGGATTGCTAGGGCCGCCAAGAGCATCAGCACCACCGGCAGGCCCATAGATTGGAATCTTCTTCAAAGCAGTTGCCAAGGCACAAATGAACTTGGATCGGCGAGTAGCCCTAACCATCTCGTTGTTCCAGTTAGACTTGTGCATGATGGAGAACTTGAGGGTGAGCTTGTCGAGATCGTTAACGCCACCAATACCAATGGTGAAGTTGGGCTGGAAGTCGCGCGAGTTTTCAGGCGACCGGACAAAGGCTTCCATCTCCTGGCGCAAGAGTTCAACCTCTTCGAATGTAGTGTCGAAAGACACGTCAATCGCAATGCTCTCAGACATGGCCTTACTACGGGTGATGTTGTCGACCCACAGGTTGTTGAGTTGAATGTTGGGCACCTAAAAGTTCTGTTAGCCAACCCACGGGGCACGAGTAGTGCGGCATACCTGAGTGATCTGGCCGGTGGAGGTGCGAGTGAAGACAGTGTAGAGAAGGGAGATTCTCTCGACAATGAGCTGAACGTCGCTAATGTAGACGCGGTCACCGACATCGTAAGGGTGCTTGACAAACAGGAAGATGCAAGAACCAAGGAATTCCTGGCAAGTCACGGCGAAGATGAAAGACAGAGAAAGCAGGGTGGTACCAGCAGACGCAATGGTCGTGACGGCGCTACTTTGGAAGAAAGACACTGTGCTCACACGTTAGTCCGAGGTCGTCAACGAGATGGTAGAACGGGGATGTGCTTACGGAAGATGAAGACAACAATCAACAACACCACAAACAGGAGAACTCGATCGAACGCGCTAAGGGCCTGTCCAATATCCTTCATGCCTTCAGCGATTGCGATTCGCTCTTTGCCGATATCCACAACCTTGCGGATCATTTCTTGCAGACTAATGTCTCCATTGCCATCCCCATCCAGGGCATTGAAGGCTTCCTCGGCTTCAGCTCTGAACTGGGGTCCAAGCACTTCGGCCACATCTTCAAGGTAGAGAGCATCCTTTCCCTCGACAACAAAAGACATCCAAATACGACGGGCCAGCGCCTCTGAAGACTTGAGCTTTTCGAGGGCTTCAAGAACGACGGAGTGGGTCGAGTTGGGGTTGAACACCTTCTTTCCAGTAATCTCGGAGGCGATGTTGCCAAAGGCAGAAGTAACCTTGTCACCAAAGCGACCGACCTCACCGATCAGCTTGGTGGGGTTGACAACACCAGACTTGCCGCGTGCGTGCCTGGCTCCTCCAAGCTTGGCCTCGATGGTGTCGTTGATGACATAGTCCTCTTCCACGAACTCGGGGCTGTACATAGGAAAGAGGGCCTTTGAAGCATCATAGAGCATACCGAGGAGGTGAACCTCTCTCTTGGACTCCTTGATACGGTTGGCAAATGATCGCTGATGGTACGAGACGGCAATGACCTGGACAATTGCCTTCTCGCCCAGAAAAACTGCGGACGAGACGAAAAGAGATCCAAAGATTCGGTTCAGAACCTTGATCCAGCCCAGGTCGTTCCATTGCTTGAAAAGATTAATGTTGGTCAACCAGACGGCCAGGGCCCAGAAGAACAAAGAGAGGGGAAGCTGAAGGCTGGTCAAGACAGCGGCGTACTTGCGAGTTCCCGCACTGACCACACCAACGAACGTCATGACAGTCTGTGGGAGGCAGTACGCGACCAATTTGGCGAGCCAAACCGTGCACCAGGTGATTTCGATCCAAAGGAACAGTCTGAACAAGGGCGGGCCTTCCAGCGTCGGATCGTCATTCTCGGGCAGCCTGTTGGTCTCCTTCTTACCAAGGGCAGCCAAGACGACGATGGGGACGGCGAGGATAATGGCAACGGGGACAATGTAAACCAGGTATCGCGAGACAATGGAGAAGCTAAAGAGCTTGGTGTAGAGTCGGCCCATGAAGTTGAGGCGGGCAGGCTCGTCGTCGCTGTCGCCAGTACCGCGACGACCAAGCTTCTCGCTGCCAGTCTTTCTGCGCCCACGGCTTATGAAGTGAAGGCCGCTCTTCTCCTTCTCAATGTCCGAGCCGTTGGTGGAGACGTTGCCCATCGTGGGCTTGCGAGCACCGGTCGAGACATTGCTCTTGACGGTGGTGAGCTGGATGCCTTCGTCGTTCATATTGTTGGTTCCGCTGCCCTGTAGCTGAATGAAGCCGGAGTTGCGTTTCAGGGAGGGAGGCATCGCTAGGCTTTAAGCAGAGACTCTCTCTAGACGAGGTGCCAGGTTGGCCGTGGTGGAGAGGATGTGGGGGAGAGGGGTTAGAAGTGTGTCGTCGATTCGTTCGTTCGTGCTTGGTTTGCCGAGCGTCAAGCTGCAGAGCATCCAGTACGATCCGAAACAAGGCAGAAGATGTCGATCGACAAAAAGATTGGGCGCGAGTGAGAGGCCTCTCTCGTGCGAATGGCCGAGGTGATTTACTCCGCTGGGCCTGTGTGTTCGAGTCTAGCTCCGAACAAACAAGCAACGAGTGTCAAAAAGAGGTGGTTCAAGGGAAGATCTGTGTTAATGAACAATGAGAAAGCTCCAGAAAAAGGAGGCGCACGGAAAGAACGAAGAGAGTGTGTACGTCTGCAAACTTTCTCTGCCCCAGTCAGAAGCAGTCACGGGCGTGTTCTTCAGAAACGACGGTTAATAACGAGAGTAGGAAAGGAGTGCCTGGAGAAAAACGAATGTATGGGGTACCCAGATGGATATTATTAGGACGGAGACAAAGCCAGGCAACGTAATGATGGAGAGGAATGGGGCGTGTACAAGGAGCTGTGGTTTTTTTTTTTTTCTCCCCTACGTTCGGTTCTCCCTCCTGGCGTCGACACCAGCTGTGAATGGAGGGTCGAGCTAAGATCCCAGCCTGTGGATTGGTGGCTTGCACGATCAAGAGCCGGTGTTGTATCCAAGCGGGCCCTGGCGGGAGGCGTTCAGGGGTCTAGCGCTGTATTCTGTACTTGCTTCCCTGAGGGCTGAAGCATCAGAATGCACAGCGCCTTCCTACTGGGTGGTGGGGGAATGGGCCAGTGGGCAGCAGGTGGAGCCCGCGGCCCTGATTGGCTACCTAAAGAGTTTTCTCAGCAATGAACGCTTCGCTTGTCAGCTGTTTCACAAGCAGCCTCCTTGTATGAAACTCAAGCCAGCATCAGGGGCACGCAAAAGCAACGCCATTTCCATAACTAATATGATATTAGAGCTGACCGCCTGGCTATAGTCTGCGCATCAACCAGCCAGTCAGTGGAAAGGGGTGCCTTCTCTGGTCCTTCACGTTCATCTGAACCGAGATTACTTCTCGGTGGCTCGATCCTCACGGGGATACTGGAGATCACGTATCATTAGATCGGCCCAGCCAGATCCCGAGTGATCATCCTCAGATTGGAATATCACTGGCTGCCGCGTCTCTCCCTCCCCTCGCAGCAATGTACGTCGCTGATCAACTATACCCAATTCCCATTTTTGTGCTTGCAGGCTGGAGGGGGCACGGCACAGTGCACTCCTGCCCGAGACCCCTTGCAAGGCACAGTGAACTTTGCTGGCCGTACCTTTGGATTCGAACCATGTACACATCCGATTGCGCGATGCAGGCGGAGAAGCCCGTCCAAAAAGCTCGTGTAAACTCCACCTCGTCCCTGCTGGTGCTATTTCTGCGATCCCAGACGTCTGCGAGGCCGACGAGTGGGCTGACTGGAGCTGCCGACCTTCTCGCTGGGAGGTTCCATCATTCGCCAGACGCCAGCTGAGTTCCCCCTTTGACCTTTTACCCCTTACTCTAGCGTCTGCGCCACCAATCCAGCCACCAACCAACCTCAGACAACACCGCCGAGCACCAACATACGGACCGAGTATGGTGCACTCTTTTCGCTTCCCACCAGATGACGTTGCATCGGTACGTACTCCGTGCCTTGCAGCACCTGCGACACGGCTCTTCCCCCTGGTGTCCGCCCCCCGAAGTACACGCTACCCTCACTAAAGGGGGGACCAACTCCCTGAGAGGGCAATTGATCAGAGAACACATCGGAGCAGCAGCTTCACCACCACCAATGCACGAAGGTGGCTCCAATACGAGATCCACCACCAACCATCGCTCATCCAAGAAATCCTCGTGTGCATTCCTGCTACTCCTCGAAATGAAGCCTCCCCACTCTTGAGCTGGCCGCGCATTGGCACGTCAATGCGCCGACCACCCTCCCAAGACTCCTCCCCGGTTGCTTGTTTCAATCTCGCAGTCCAAGCTTTCCATCTGATCACATAAGACCTGACATCTAATACCGGACCCTGATAACGTTATGTTCTAGACAAACACGCCTATCGACGCCGCGTATAATATCCCGTAGATGTCTAGACCGACATGACCCTGCGGACCGGGCACCCATCCCCCAACCCGAACCCGACCCGTGAACAGCCATGTGAACTAGCGTCCCTCGCGTGCGTGTTCAGCTCGACAACCGTTTTGCCATTGCTCCTTTGGCCTAGCGCCTGGCGCGGGTGTTCCTGTCACCTGGAAAAGGTTTGATGCCTTCTCCATCCCAACCTACGTGTAGGTATCCATACGTCGGGACGATATGACCTCATACGGCCTTTGGAGTTTGTTCATCGGCCAGCGGGGCCAATCCAGTGGCAAAGGGCCTGCGCAGTTTCGGCCATCCGTAGTTCCGTTCGTCATCACGATCATGAGGAATTAGTCCCGGCCGTCCCACCGACGTAAGGATTTTTTAGGTCTTACTTTCGAAAGCTTTTGGGAAAGGCAATCGGGTTCTACAGTCACCCCCGGATGGCTTGCCCGGACAAGCGACTGACAATAAAACGTGGCACGCCCAAGCTCCTCACACGCAGGTCAGGGACCTCGTTCTCATATTAATAAGTAATACTAAACATAATAATAAAAACATAATGAATTATTCTACAACATTGACCTCGATATTGTGTTTATTTTGATATCATGTTGAGATTCAACGCTGGAGGTTGTGGGTGTGCCATGTTTTATGCCAGTCTCTTGCTTCATTCCTCATACGCAATCTTTCTCTCAGCGGCGTGGCTGCATACCGTCTTTGACATCCAATGCCCTCCGTGACTGTTGCTTTCAATGTCTTCTATATATTAACTACATGAAACAAACTAGAAAAAGGAACAACCAGATTATTGGGATCAATATTGCTCTCGGTTATTATATTACCCTTGCTATACGCCCGTCCTTAGCCAATAATAGATTCTGATTAAGCAAATCCATAGCATTGATGCAACATGCATGCAAGGCACCGGTCACATACATGATACGAGAATCTTGCTATTTCACAACCCTGGCAAGATTACGATATTTATTTTACATTTATCTGTGTTTATCTGTGTTTTATAGTATATACTATTCTGTAACAAGAAAGTAGGTGTGATTGCTGGGGTATCTTTTAACAAAGCCGTCGGTCCATATCGTGAGTCCCATTCCGTGGTATCGTGAAGACATGAGAAAAATGTAAACCAAAACAAATGATTGAAAACAGTGATCAAGGTACCCAAAAACGCCAAGAATATGTCCCGCTGTGAAGGATTAAAGAGACGAAGGGGAAAAGGTAAAGGGGTTCGGTTCAAAACCCGCCTATATGGAGTGAGAATGGTGTGTCGTAGCGGGATATCCAATCAAGTCTTTCATCTCGACTCTTGACTTCTCATTCTCATAGCTGTTGTCTACTTCCTCGGCTTCAGGAATTGGTCCGTTATCAAGCTGATAAAGGGGCTCAAGAGTGGCACTCTTGTCGAGGAGAATCCAGCGCTTGATCCACCATGGCAAAGCCTTGGTGATCTGGTAGTGCATAAAGACGCGCGTTGGCACTGCAAAGATGTAGTCCAGTTCTTCCAAGGTCCGCTGCTTTGTTTCCGGGAGCCAGAGAAAGATCATACACAGGGCTATGACGTTGAAGCCAGCGTAGAAAAAGAATGATCCAAGGACACCAAGTCTTAGCAACATGAGTGGGAAGGTGATAGACACAACCGCAGCGAAGAATAGGCATGCTGCGACAGCCGAGGCCATCCCGATTTCTCGATGCGAGAGAGGGAAAACTTCTGCAGCATACGTAAAGGGAACTGGGCCCTCTCCAGGTGAGTAAAAGGCGGCGTATAGATAGACGAAGAAGGCCACCATCCCCAAATGTGCACCCCCTTTTCCCGGGATGAGCGTGGACAGGCCAGCAGCCATCAGCGTCCACGCCATCTGAGGAAAGGTGAAAAGGAGGAGTGATCGTCTGCCAAAGGTGTCAATGGTCCAAATGGCAGGAAATGCAAATAAAAAGTTGATGAGGCCGAATCCCCATGAGGCCAAAAGGGCCTCGAAGTCATTAGCTCCAGCGTCCTTGAACACCGTCGTCGAATAGAAAGCAATAATGTTGATGCCACACATTTGCTGGGCGATCATGACGGTAAACGCCGCAAGGGAGGCGCGACGTATTCGAGGAATCGTGAAGAGTTCGATGATTCGGTTGAAATAGTTGCCCTTACCCATGAACTGGTGTTCCAGTTCGAGTTGAACATGAATATAGTATAAATCACGGCCCGCCTGAACTGCATTGTTTCGCAGAAGAAGAAGTGATTTCATCGCATCTCGGTAGCGGTTCTTCTTCATATACCAACGCGGGGATTCGGGGCAGAAATAGATTAGGATGGCGAGAGGAACCGCTGGAATCACGGCGGAGCCGAGCTGGTATCGCCATGCCTCTGGGCCGAAAGACGAGACGGCAAGATTCGCGCAAGTTCCCAAGAATATGCCAAAAGCGGTCCAAAGCTGCCAGCTATTACGCAGGGAATCCATGTCAGTCTCATGAGCAAGCAATGGTCGTGCCCAGGTATTCACTCACCCCATGACAAGAGCACCACGAATAGGCGCCGGAGAGTTCTCAGCAGCAAAGATCGGGACTATCAAAACGTGAGCAACGGCCAAATTGCGCGCGACAATATCCGGAAGGGGAGCCAAACCTGTAGAAGCCTTGGTGCCCATCCCAATCCCGATCAATAAGCGGCATATCAGAAGCTGCTGCCATGTATTGCAAAAGGCACTTCCCACAACAGGCCAAAGACAGAAGTTTGCAGCGAAGAAAATGGTACCTCGTCGTCCTACTAAACTGTTGATAGGATCCGATAACCAACACCCAACGAGAGAAGTACCAATATAAGGAGCTGCGTTGACGAGACCAACGAGCAGCTTGTCGTTTATGCTGTCACCGCCGATCCCAAGGGCCCCAGGAAATGATACGGTTGCACCGTTCGTCCCCGTTTGGTCCCATCCCTGAACGATCGCCCCAATAGAGCAGCTAACCACGGTCAAAAAGAGCACATTACTGATACGCCACTTGTGGAGAATTTCATCGCGGAGAGCATCTATTTCCACCTCGGTCAGAGCCTCCTCGCCCGTGATATCCTCATAACCAGTAGGGTCCCGGGCAACAAGAGCGCCCTTTCGAATCACAGCGCGATGCTCTTCAAGTCCCTTGTCTCGAACAAATTCGTCAACGGCGCGCAGGAGCGTTCGGACGGCCAGGCCGGAAAGCGGATTCTCGATTCTATGCGATGGGTCAGGAACCTGCGGGGGGGGGCCATGGGCAATGAGCCGTCATTAGAAGAGGATGGCGCACCTTGCTTCGACATTGGCGTTGAGGTTGACATGTTTACTTCTCGGGCGGAAGCGAGTTTGCGAGGTGGGTGAGATGGGTTGATGATCGCGAACCCTACTAGAACTGTGAGACGAGGCAAGTGTCAGCAGCAAATTCAATGGGTGGGATGAAGGCGACCGTGAGGGTGTGTCCCAGACAGTGAGACAGCGAGGAGGGAGGTGTTCCAGGCATAAGAGAGGAATCGGGGAGGGTTGGTTTACGGTTCGGCCTCGACCTCATCAACATCGACGGCAGACGACGACATGGCTAGCCGTCGACCTGCGACAGCGGCCGCCGCCAGGAACAATCAATCGGGTCAGATCACGCAGAGGAGGCGCGGGGAGAAATTTCAACGAGAAGTCATGCGAGGCTCCAGCGGGAGTAGATTGGTTCGTGGTGATAAGACAAGACTCGCGAATCAAAGGGGTGGCGATCTGCCGAGGGGGAGGAATGCAGTATGGAACAAGCGCTGTGGAGGCGAACCGGCAGAAACAGAGATGGCGGCCAACGACATAAGTAGCCGTGGGCCTGCAGTCATAACTAAGGATCTGGTTCTACTGCGATGCAATGAGGGGAGCCAGTACGGCAATGAAGCGGAACACAGCAAAGTAGATATGATGGGGAAAGCTGGGACGAGATACCGGCAAGAGGATTGTCGACTAATGAACAAATGGGTGGGGGATCCACTAGTGGGCGAATGAAGAGCTGAGAGAGGATCGTGGAGAACAGATGAGCCTGGGGAAGGCTCGACTATTAGCACACTAGCCTGATCCCCGTCAAAGTCCCAAGTTCAGCTGCGCGGCGGGTGAGCCCTCAATTCCGGGAGAGTCAGTCGCTGCATACTTACTTATGCATGGAGTAAGCAGCCACTGACTGCGAATCGAGCCTCATCACACAGCATCGCCGGCCAGCTACATCATCATTTCGAGCAGCCTCGTCGAGATTCCTTTGGCCCCACGTGCGAACACATGAGTCCATTGAGGTGTTCCGACTCCCCATGGAACTACTGGCCATGAGACAAGGACCCATTCCATCCCAGGCCAAGTCAGACCGTTGCTACCAAATGCTACCCAGAGAATCCTTCCCCCCCTGCAACGAACCAGCCCACCACGGCTCGGGGAAGGAACCGAAATGCATCGTACATTGTGCGCCCGACGGTGCAGTCAGCAGAAGAGACCGGCGATAGGTTCGCAGTCATCCAAGTGGAATTCGACGCTCGGATTCCCTTCGCCATGCCCTTGAGTCATAGTCGGCAATCGGCGATGGTCCAGGCGTTAGGGGACGAACATCCAGCTGTCCAGCTTCCAGAGAGAGTTTGGCCTGGTTACATCAGTAGACCTATATTTACTTCCCTGTCTGCCTATCTAGAATTTTCTTACTGCAACCACCCACATGGTAAAACCAGAGCTTTTACCAATTACTACATTTATCGAGATCCAATTTTGCATCATTGATTGCCCACAATTCTTCCTTCCAGATCGCGGCAAGCATGTCAAGGTGGAGCGAAGCCCAAGCAGATTTTCGGATCAAGACATGCATTGAGAGTGATCTCAGTTCTGAGTTTCATATTCATACCTACCTATGTAATGTCTATACAAACGCTCATACCAGGAACAGAATAACGAAGAACGATCCCGTTTGTCCAACAGGCTCAAACGCCCTAGTCAATCTCCGCTAAAATGCCAACCCAAGAAAAAGAAAATAGAATAGCAACGGCGCTAATTAAAATGATCTCCTAGAGGGTGCAAATGCAGCAAGAAGAGAAGAAGAAAACAAACAAGAAGTATTGGCAATGAATTATGAGAAGGAAATGCCTCCCAGGTATTGATACAAGATATGATACTGGGTCATTCACTCTTTTTCCGGGGTTGCTGTCGCCTTGGCCTGCAAGTCCGACAACTCCTCGTCCTTCTGCTTCATCCTCTGGAGAAGCACTTCGTATTTGCGCTGCCACTCCTCGGCCGAGAGTCCATTCATCCCTACCGCACCATCTTCTGGACTCTTCGACCCGGGCCTCCTCCACATACTCTTGGAAACATTGTGCTCCATCGCGACTTGTCCTACAAGATGCCCGAACCGGTACTCCCATTCGAACTTGTAGTTGTAACAATCCTTGCCGTCCGCCAGGCGAGTGCATTTCACCGGTTTTGCCTTGAGAGCCCGTGCGCCAGCCAGAACTGAGAGGTTGAGGAGGAATGAAGCGGTGTCGGTAGCCGCATTGATCATGTTCTGCATTATCGAATTGATTATAGCCGATGCTTCCCCAACAGAGGCCACATCGTCAGGGTTGCCGTGCTGATCCAGCCAGATTCCTTCTTGTGCTGCTTGCAAGAAGTACTCCATTAAAGAGTCCACATTGGTTCTGTCCTCCATTCTCTCGAAATAGTAGTCTCCAACTGGTTTTTCAACTGCGCGAGCCCCCTGGCTTTCTGTGTCGGATTTCTCAGTCGTCTTCATGGTGGTTTCTATGAAACGAGGAGCTTGGCTTTCGATCGTCTTGTTGCTTTCAGTAGTCGGGTCTCCTGCCACCTCCCCGTTCACCACCACTACAGGTGGGGGCGGCGTCGCAAGCCGTATGGGTCCACCCGATCTCTCTGGTACTTTCAGTGATATGACCGGCCGCGCAGGCCTCGAATGCTCAGAAGACGATCTGACCGGGGGCCGCACTGGGGGCCTCGCCGGGGAAGTGTCCGCAGTCGTTGAGAACTGGTGGCTCGGCGGCTGTGGGGTTGGACTTGGCGTAACGACCGTCACAGCAGGCGCTTGTAACGGGGAAGACTCCTCCTGGTTGGACTCAGTGATAGGACTCGCTGCCAGGTTCGAGCCCGGCTTTACAGGTAGCCATGGCTGGAAGTGGAATCCAGGCCCTTCAATAGGCGTCCGATTTATGGGCGGACGACCTCTAGTCTTGCCCCCACCCTCAGCACCGCCTGCCTTCCAGGCTGACGATACATTTTTCGCACCGCGGCGCTGACGCCCCGGCTTCAGCTGAGATGGCGTGGTCGCGGACTGTGGCTCAAGGGCATCATCCCAGAACGAGCCTCTCACTGTCGGGGTCACGGCTGAGGTGGGCCACTGGCTGAATGGCGTCTGCGAGCCATCATTTTTACCCAGCACAGGATGTGCGGACCTGGCCCCGTCAACGTATCCCGAGAGCTGGGGATCGCCTAGATTCTCGCCCAGGAACGAGGGCGAAAGTCTCATTTTCTGGGCCGCAGATCCTGGGCCGTCAGACTCGTCCGGTCTTTTACGGCCTCTTCGGGGGCGGATTTGTGGCAAAAGTGCCCGCAGGGCCATGTCGTCCTCCAGGGCAACGCCATCCCGCACCTGCTGCGAAGTTGGGTCGGGATCTCCGGGGATTGCAGTCCAGTATTCATTTTCTACACCTCGAAGATAGTCGAAAAACGCCTTGATGTGCAGTGAATTCATCCATTTCTATATCATGTCAGCAATCGCGATCTTACTTACATCCACCACCAATCACCGGCTAGACCGTGTAAGCTCTCGCCTCAACTCTCTACGATTTTCGAACAAGAGCAAGGGCACCAAAAAAGAAAATTCGCTTCCCAGTGACGGTAGCCTTCTCTCACCTTTAAGCGGACCCCGTACTGGGTGACCTTTTGAGCACTTTCGTCCTTCTTCGGGTCCGGAGGCTCCACCCCCAGTTTGATAGTCAGCTCCGTCCATGTCTTTATCTCTTTCCGTAAAAACTGCAGCACTAATTGGTACACAGTGAAGGTTTCGAAACTCTTCCCGGCGCTCTTTGGTGGGTTACTGAAAGCATCTCGCAGGGCCTGTGTATCCTGGTCGGCAGGCACCGCTGGGTTGCAATAGAAGATAAACTTCACATATGCATCCTCGAGAGTTGCCGCGGTCACAGCCCTATCGGGCAATGCGCGGTAGTCCTGAGAGAGGACATTGCCGTGCTCTGCTCCGTGTGCTGAGGGCGGCGCATGCTGCTGCTGTTGCTGCTGAGCCTGCCCATCGAGTGAGGGCATGGCTGAACTCCACCTCCAGCGAGAGGGAGGACAGTGACGCGCCCTCACCTCTCATCACATTAGCTGCAGGAAACAACGCGCAGGGTGCTCTCAGTACGCGACAGTCCGCCAGATGATAAGGATGGCCTGGTGAGCTCTCGGCAATGCTTGAGTTGAGAAGAGCTTTGTCTCTGTTGGACTCGCTCTCCAGGACGACTGTTGTGGTGTCCAGCGAGAAAGCGCTATAATTAGCCCCATCTGAAACGGGGCTAAATTGATCCGTGGTCGTTGGCACTGTGTGTGTTCATGCATCTAGCGTGGTTACTACAGTGCGACCTCGTACTGCTCCCTTTGGCTAAATCCCACGATTCGCGGGGTAACTGTAAAACGACATTGAACTCGGGGAACATTTTGACTCCCTCTTGGGGATCCGTAATGGCTATTCTGCAATCCCGTCTATTTCTTACTTTCCAGTCATGATAATCCCTAGAAGACCAGTCGTAGAAGCCTTGTAGGATAAGCTGCGGCCAACGATTGGATCATTTGAATAATATAATCATCCGCGTTGTAAGCGTCCGAATCGCCATTGTCCCAATCGACATCGTCCATGAACCATTTGACCGCATCATCAACAAGCATTCCGGTCGACAGAGACAGGATCTCGATACTATCTGGGAGGTAGCGCTCCAAAGGCAGAGCATCGGACCCAAAGCCGGCCAGCGTTACCAAGGGTACATCGATATGAGTTATCTTATTAAAATGAACAAGGTTGCTGAAAGATCCCAAGACAGTCATCTCTGGATCATCATCAACAAGCGAGCCCTCTCCAGTTTCCAGTCGAAACTGTAGCCTTTCTAGCGTGCCTTGGACGTGCGAGAGGGCTGCAATGATCGCATCAAGGTCTGGAATAGACGTTTTCCAAGGATCGTCATCGAGCTCACTGTTGTATTCCCCGGTCCAGGAGAGAGACTTCAGGTTTCGTGTGAGGGTAAGTATTTTCGCCATAAAAGATTCACAGAGCCAATCTATGTCCAGTGAAGTTAGATGATCAATGTTAGGCTCTCCAGCTGGCCAAGAGAATGTTTGTGGGATTTGAAATCCAAGTTTGAAATATGTGTAACTGTCGGTAGGTAAAATAAGGACAGTGCATCGGTAAATGCGGAATCGTTCTCTGGGAGATAATAATCAAATACTTTAATGTATCTCACATCTTCAAATTGTTCAAATCCGAGTAGTTGACCACCGCCGAAGATTTTGGACTGGATAACTTTGCCAACAGGACTACAGCCATTGATAAAGTTATGGTTGAGAGCAAGACGGCGAGTCTTGGCTAGGTTGGCAATTAAAAGACCAGCAAGGGCTTCCATATTGCCCGTCTTCAACCTGTCAACCCAGAGCTTAGTGTATGGCACCTGTGTCTTCTCGATGGCAGGGATAAACTGCTCAAATGGTATTTGGGCGATATCTAGCAGGGGTGTGGTGTTCCGTCAGAATCATCTCCGAGGAAAGTAATAGTATGTACATAGGTAAAAAGCTCCGGTCTTCGGAGAATAGTCCACAGAAGAAGGATAATTGGAGGGATATAGTTGTAGTTCCAATGAAGAATAATCGTGGAATAGAGAAAGCGCTCCCCTCCTGTTGGCCTTTTAACCCTTAATTTCAACCAAGAAAACAGCTCCAGCATAGGGTCTGATCACTTTTACATCAATACCTGGTAGAAGGGTGTATTTTATTATTGGCTTCGTTGTTGGGTCGGGCGGTCGTGATTCTCGTCTTTCACCCATCCAGAACATACAGGTAGCCGTTTACAGCCAGTATTTTAGCATGCACATCAACGTTGGAATATAGATATTTCAAAAACGAATTGTCATGTATAAGAGATAAAGTAAATGAAAAAATGCATTCGCTTTGGAATGGTCCGTCAATTCCAATAAGTTATACCAGGGTGCCTGTAACTCCAAGGGATCTCGAGAACCTTGCCCATCCCTTTATTAACTCCTTCATTCTCTAGACATACATGAGCTCAGATATGTGTGTCTCGGCTTTCATCTCAGTTTCAAAATATGCTAAGCCACAGTTGGCTGTTTCCAAAAAAGAACCTGGCCGGGGGTATTTCATCGTGGTAGAGACAGTGCTGGTAAATATGCCTATTAAATGCAGTCCATGAATTTCGTTCACGGAAGATATCGCCATAAAAAGAATGTTAGGATTTTAGTTTCGTCGGCTTCCTCGACCTCTCGTGCTGCCACTCCGGCTCATGGCCGTTCCGCCGAGGCTGCTCTGTCGGCTCATCGGGGCTGCCGAGTACGAACCAACTTTGGGACTTGGGTGATCACGTAGGCTTGAGACTGGCAGGTGAAGCGTGTCGTGAAATACCTCGGGGTCCTCTCGAGGCGCGCTAGTGAATGCGACGAATCGTCCTTGATGGTAGGGAGTCGAGACGGCCTCGAGAACCCTGCGGAACCCTGAAGATACATCGAGATGAGCTCCAGCTTTGTGGGCATGATCGTATTGCTTCAGGTAGTTCATGAGCGACAAATCGGAAGAGATATCGTCCTGGGCAAGAGGAACGGGGAAGTTCTGGTCAGAGCTTCTGGGATATGCCTTGAGGTATTGCTGCGGGACAGGTGGTGGCATCTTGGGGGGCTCAAGAGCATGGACAAGATCCAGATTTGCTGGGATTTCGAAATTGGCAATTCCCTCGATTCCCAAGATCTTGTCATCCACAAAGTTATGGTTCGCGGCTCCACGTGTACTTCTAGTAGCGTGTGAGACCTGGCGTTCCATCATAGGGGCAGAAACCTCGTCATCGCCGTGCTCGTCACCATTGCCAGAGTCACTATCTTCTGGCGATGATCCGTTCCCGTTGAGTCTGTTACGGAGGATATACTGGTGGGCCGCCAGCGCGGCGTTGTTATAGTGGAGAGACAGCTCCTTGTCAGTGAAGAGTTTGTCGATGCTGTAGATCGGGCCGTTCTGCTTGGCAGCAGCTCGGGCCTTCTCCGACTGCCAAAGAGGAGTGGTAGAATTGGGATCCAGAGCCCTTCGTGTAGGAGCCGGAGAGCCATCGTCCTCGCCGCCGTTGCGCTTTCTCTTCTTGTTGTCGGAATACATGTGGAGATCCTCGGCATCTTTCCGGAGTCTGGTCGCTCGTTTTCCGTGAGCACCGCCGGGACTGGAAGGGTTGGTAATGCTGAATTGGTTTGGGTTGAGTAGAAGAGCGTTGGAGTCGTTGATCTCCAAGACTTCCTTCTCGCGATTCAGTCTGTTCTTCTTGTGGGTCAGGGTATTGATGAGGCGGTCGCGGAGAGTGCTGGTCAAAGCGTTGTGCTCGCGCTTGGCAGTTTCGACCTTGTAGGCATGAACATTTTTGTATTGTTGAGCTCGGAAATCAAATTCATTCTAGTTGGTCGGGCATGTTAGTGAATTGGCTGGCTCGAGTGGGCACACTCGCTGAGCGGACATACCTTGGACTGCGTCAGCTGAAAATCGCGGACCTCAATGAGGTCTTCAACCTCCTCAATGAAGCTTAGAAATTTAGGGCCAGCCATGTCCAGCAGGCTTCTGGCACTCTCAGCGTTGACGGTAGGAGCCTGGCTCTCTTTGTGTTCCTTTTGTAAGTCGGAGATGATCTCGAGCGCCCGCTGGTCGTAAGGGTCGAAGCGCTGGACAAGGTTGGTATCGAGCTGGATCTTTTGGAGCTGCTCGCGGTAGGTGGTATCTCGGTCTCGCTGGAATTTCTCGTTCATTGCTGCAAGTCTATCCAAGAGGACCTGGCGTTTACGGTCTCGCTTGGATTGGGAGGCTGTCGGGGGAGGGGAGCGTCGCTCAGGCCTGCCGCCTACGACAGAGGGAACGGCCGCAGTATTGGCGGCCATGATGAATTTCTCGATCAGGCGAGTGGGAAAGTAGTAGAAACTAAGAAGATAGAATCCAATGATGGGGTTTAAGAGTATGGCCAACTGGTGATCGTTGGCGAGTAACAAGGGGTCTGTGGTGTCGAATGCGCGGAGTGTGAGCAGGAGAATTGGAAGACTTATTATTGCCTACGACGTAAGTAGCCGAACGGAAGGGCCTAAGTGCAGGACAAGCGCCAGGGCAGCCCGTGCGCTAGGCCGGCAGTAAGATGGGAGGAGTATGCGCAGCACGCCAAAGGAACAATAGACCTTGGACTGCCGCACAAAAGAAGGATATGTGTATGTAATTGTCCCTCTATTCACAATGATCAAGGTCATGGCTTTTGTTCCCATTGCTCATCGCCGCCCTCCATAGCTGCTATTCAAACGTACCGCGAATGTCGCAGGTTGGTTTCCTTGGGCCGCCTCACCGCCTACCAAAAGCGTAGGCTGCCAGTAAAGAGCAATTGTGGGACCACCAAAAGCCAGTAAGAACAATTGTGGGATATCCATGTCCGTAGTTCATAATTGTGGGTCGTATTCATCACAATCAGTTGCCCAACGATGAATGAGCTGACAATACTAGGCAAGATTGAAAAGTGAGATTTCTTTCCGAAGTCAGACAGTAGTGATGAAATCCGTGATAGCCACATTGTCTTTTATTCTCCACAAACATATATGCATGCAGGCGACAGTAGACAATGATATTGCTTTTCTATATACCAGTATGAATACTTTCCCTGTTTAGAGTGTAAAGGTGAGGCTCGTCTTGATGAAACCCGCTTGTTCTGTTTCTCGTCTTAAATACCATTTCGCAGCCGTTGCAACTGAGTAAGAAGGCCAAATCCGCCCGGCATTGGTTTTGATTCCCCAGTTACAGCAGCATCCCTCGTAACGCTACCCTTCCGTGTCCTCGATCCCTCCAACTTGCCATCCTTTCTGGTCCCTGGTTCCATATCTCTCATTAGTTCGCGGTGTCTATCCTCGACCATCTTCGCCAGGCTCTCAATAAACTTGTTTCTCCCATGTTCCTCGGATGTCCCCTTCCACACCGTAGTCAGGAGCTTCAACTCCTCGATCCTCTCGGCAGCCTTTGCGATCCCATCCACGGGGTCCTCAGAGCGCAGCAGTAAATTTGAGATTTCCTCTCGTAACTTCCTAAGCACCTCCTGGCCCTTGTCCTCGGAGCTCTGCTGCTGGGATCCCGGCTCCGGCGCAGACACGGAAAGAAAGGAGCTGCTGACCGAGAGCTCTGAGGGGGGGAACACGAACTCCATCGCATCCCCAAACGTCCTTATGACAGCCTCCAGACGCTCGCGTACCAGTGTGAGGGTCTGCAGTTGCTTGACATAGGGCGGGTCCCCTGCATCTTCAACGATGTCTGCCTCCTCCTCCGCCGTCTCTGATGTCGGGCTCCCACGGCCGTCATCCGATGCCCCGTCTTTCCTCTCCTCTCTAGCAGCCTTCAAGCCCCCGGGCACGAACTTCTCAATGTCCTCCTGAAGGGTGTCGTGCATGGTCTCCGTAAGACTTAGGGTCTCTCCGCGTAGCAGCTCCACCTCGTAGGCCAGCCTGCTCCCACTCCGCAGGATATCATCGGTCAACGATGTCAGTGTGGTAGACAGCCTTGAAGTGTGGGCGTTGAGCTGGTTGATCAGGGCCTGTGCCTGCGTTGACAGCTCAGCAACACCGGAACTCTCTGTGCTCGTTGCCGCCGACCGCTGCAGGGGCGGCAGGGTGGAATTCAGGAAGGAGGCCGGGTCGAAGCCCGGCGTGAGGAACGGTCTGAGGAACTCGTCTGATGTGTGACTCGACTTTGGCTGGACCTGCACCGACGCTCCTCGCGCATGGCCGTTGCGGCCGATGGGGACAGCACTGCTGTTTGTCCGGCGACGGCCCTGCTTCAATTCCGCCGCCATCCTGCTCGAGAAAATGCAAACGCCAAGCAAATAGTTTTACTGCGCCCCTGGAACAAAGGAAAGGCAGAGTGCTGTCAATTGAAAATGCTTGGGACTGGCGATTTAGTTGCGTCGTGCTCTATCTGTGTGACGGAGGATGGCAATTAGGTGGTCACTAAGAAATGGTGGGAACGCCGCTGTGAGAGTCGTGACCGGACCAAGCCGATAATATCCCGACCCCATCTTCACTCGCAAAAGACAGTCAAACTCATCAATCTCAAGCCCAGCATTATTCGACTCACATATAGATATTCTCTCTAATACAGTGGATATGAGCGAGGAGATGAAGATTGACCCGGCAAGAGCACAAGCTCTCATCTCCCAGATAGGGCTTGTCAAATACCGCATTGCCGCAGTCGCCAATGGCCGAAATGTAAGCTCTCCCCGCCATCAAGCACTTGATAATAGTCCCCAGCCTTGGGTTTCTCTCAAATATATGGTTTTTACTAATAATCGCCTCATCTCCTTCCCAGATCCGTCTGGTAGCAGTCTCCAAACTGAAGCCCATCAATGATATCCTGGCTCTTCACCAGGACCCAGTAGCTCAAACACACTTCGGCGAGAACTACACCCAAGAGCTCACACAGAAGGCCGAGCTGCTTCCACGCACGATCCAGTGGCACTTTATCGGTGGTCTGCAGTCTGGTGAGTCTAGCAGTCTTCATCCGGCCTCATTTCCCCCTACTTGTTCATGAGCGAGCCAATGAATGAGTCACTGATCCCACCCAACCATGTAAAGGCCACTGCAAGACTCTAGCAAAGATCCCCAATCTCTTCAGCGTATCGAGCGTGGACACGTCGAAGAAGGCGCAGCTTCTAAACACAGCACGCACCAATCTCATCAGCTCCGACTCTTCCATCTCCAAGCTCGGTATCCACGTCCAGGTGAACACCTCCGGCGAGGAGGCCAAGTCCGGGTGCGCCCCCGGCTCCGAGACAGTGGCCCTCTGCCGCGAGATCATCGAGACCTGCCCAAGCCTGGAGCTCCTGGGCTTGATGACCATTGGCGCCATTGCGCGGAGCAAGGCCACCACGGCGGAGACGGAGAACGAGGACTTCCTCACGCTCCGGGGCCAGCGACAGCTCGTTGCCAAGGAGCTGGGGCTGGATGAAGGCAAGCTGGAACTGAGCATGGGCATGAGCGAGGACTTTGAGGGGGCAATCAGCCTGGGCAGCAGCGAGGTGAGGGTTGGAAGCACCATCTTTGGCGAACGACCGGCAAAGGCCGACGCAAAGATCAAGGTTTAAAATGCAGCAGTCATCAAAATAAGAATCAGAAAACTCTATTGTTTATATCGCAATGAGACAGGAATCCTCCTTTCGGAAGGCGCCACTTGTTGCAAACTACGTCCATGTGAGAGAGCAAACCAAGCATCATGTTGAGCAAACGTAATTGCAGAAAATGTAATTTCAGAGATCACGCCAAGGAACATCTCATTTCATCCTACATATACTAGAAACATTTTAAATACCTTCCCAACAATGTAGCTTGTAGTCAAAATGTTAGCAGTTTTTAACGCTGTCATGCTTTCAGAGTGAACGCCCCCAAAATTAACCTCATGCCATCATCAGAATGAGTTATATACACTCTGTAAAGAGAATTACTGTTGGCTAGATTTCCGACGCTCAAAGATTTTACGGTATCACCCTTCATCATTGGCCACCATCATGGATGTTGATGATTCCTCGAGACAGTCGGTCCTTGATCATTTTCAGAAGAATGGGTGCAACTGTATCTTCTGTAGCGCGGACCGTCAAACGGATCATCTGAGAGAGCACAACTGTTAGAAAATCGCATCAACGACAAAGAGCTCGGGGGGTTCTGCTTACCTGGCTAGAATAGTTTGGCTCAAGCCTCATCAAACAACCAAACTTGCCTCCTTCGGCCGTATGAAGCACGCCAGCACCGACGATGTTCTTGGGGTTGGGATCAACCATGTCCAACACCCGCCATCTGAAGCCACTGACTGTTTTGGTCACGAAATCAGGTGTTATCTCTCGGTGACTTCCCCCACCCGAGAGGCCAAAAATGTCTTGCGCCTCGCGTGGAGCACCCCCAATCTGCTTCCATCTCTTGAAGAAGTCTTCTGCGGTAAGATCGGCAGGGTCCATGAATTTGTGGATGGCAACAGGAAGCTTGAGTGTGACAGCCTGCAGAGCACCAGCAAGATAGCTGATCCTCACCGTTGGGCTCTTCTCAAAAATCGTCTTGGCTTCAAACATGATGACTTGTTGCGTTTGTGATCCTGGAAGAACGTTGCTCTCAGGGAGTGTCTTGGTATCCCATGTCAACTTGCCCTTTTCGGATTCATCCAAATCCAAGGTAGTAGTAAACGAGCCCAAAGCTGTAGGGGCTTTATTGCTGAAGTATGCAATGATGCATGCCATCTGGCCACGGTATTCGGATCGGATACCAACTTGAATCTGGCCATCTTCATACAAGACTCCCTCGCCTTTGAGAATCAATCTGTTATAGCCCTTCTCCCATCCAGGGGACAAGTGCGCCGCACTGGCAAGGTTAGGAGTTCGGGGAGTTATAGGGGAAGCCATGTCCAGGCCAGCGAGAGATGCACCATTGCCCAATTGACCATTTCCAGCACCGTTCGTGGAGGCGTTGGAACTAAACGTCCGCTTAAGACGCGGTGTGGCCATCCCTAATTCAGTGTTATCGGCATTTGCATCCTTGCCTCCGACAACCCAAGTCCTACGATCGCTGGTGTTGGCATGCTTTCGGTGGAGTCGGGATAAGAGGGCAGATTGTCTCTCAGGGAATGGTGGCATTTCGTCGCACACAGTCCGGAGAAGATCATCGGTAGGCCGGGTGGCAAGGGCATAATATTCGCAAGCTCGCTGCTGCATCTCTGAGTCCAGAGTATGGCTATAGATGTCGAACTGGTTCACGAGCTGGGGCTTGATTTCAGGGAATAAGTTGACAAATTTGATAAAGCACGACAGGATCATGGAGCGAGTGCTGGATGAAGATGGTGCAACCTTTGACTGCAGTGCGATGAACTGCTCAATGGGGCTGCATTTGGGCTGGTCTGCGATCAGATGACCGAACTCGCCGAGGAGGTAGGCACCAATCTTGACCAGAGTCTCATGGCAATGATCTGACCTCACATACTGAAGGATATTCTGCGCCGCGTAGACTTGAAGTTCCTCGTTGTTGGTCACGATCTGTATCACTCGCTGCCAGACCTCGTCGCTAACGTGATCTCCAGCCATGGCGATCAGTCGAAGAGAGATGTCGACATACCACTGAACATCGGTGGCATATTTCTCCGTCAAGATGGCAATCTTCAGAACCATTTCCTCTCTGATAGCAAAGTCGGCATTCTGGAGGTAATGGAGAAGCTCGGCCACAATGATCTGGGCATTGTCTGTGTCACACATGCTGTAAAGCAGGTCGAGACCCTTCCTGCGAACACTGATATCTCGGTCCTTGAGGGAGCTAAGAATGATCTCCTGGTGTTGCTTGATGGGCTGCAAAGTCTCTGCCCGCGCAGCAAGATGGGTCATGGCCTCCAAGCCCAAGTACCTCACGTTGGTCTCCCTACTTTGGATAAAGCGTCCCAAGCGAGAAGAAATCTGCTTCATCAATCCATGCTCCGTATCAAGATGAATGATGAGATCGATGGCCTCGAACAAAACCGCATTCTGTGCATTATTTTGTTGTACATTCTTGTTCGGCTCCATGGCGAGGTTGAGAATTTTTTGCAGCACCTCTCTCATCATATCTCTAACATGTGTGTCCTCTAAAGAAGATCGGAGTTAGCCATTTACACGCTTCAGCTCACACAATACAAGTCAACATACCGGAAGGAGGGAAGTATTGGAGAAGTCGAAGTAACTTTACTTGCAGCCAAGGGCATGGGACCTTGTAATAAAGATAGTCGGTGGTATACTCCCCGTCGATGACGATGCGCTTCAGCCTCGCCGCCGCCTTAGCATAGGCTCCTTTGTAGAGCTCTAGGTTGTCTTGGGCCAACGCCATGATCAGAGATGTGACTGAGAGTGCGACACCAATATCAGTATCGTCCATCAAGTGGATAATTCGTTCAGCCCATTGAGGTGATACGATATCTGGGTGTTTCCGGTACAACCGCAACAGCGTCAGAGCTGACTTCTTTTTCACGAATGACTTGGAAGTCGGGGAGATCAAAAGCCGATGCACCTCGCTGTTCAGGGCCTCTCCCATCTCACGACTACCAACGTTGGCGATGGCATGCAAGGCCAGACAGTTGAACAGCTCATTGTGGTCCAAAAGATCTTTCCGGATACTATTGACGACCAGATGCAACAGCTCATGCTTTTCATGAAGAAACAACGTCATCGCCAGATACCCAATTTGTTTCTCGGAGTATTTGGTGGCAGAGATAAGGTTGACAGCCTCGAGATGGCCAAAGTCAACATCCCAGCCCATGATGTAAATGTACAGCAGCTTGCAAACATATTTCTTCTTGTGATATCCGCTGAGGTTGGCCTCTTTGAACTTCTGTCGGATATTCGCTAGCTCCTTGTTGATTCGCTTTTCCTCGAGCTCGCGGGCGCGCGCATTCCGCAGATCGGCGATGAACTGGACGAGCCCTCGCATGTTGGCATTGCTATTGCTCGACCGGCCGAGGAAGCCGGATCCTGGAGTAGACATGTTGCAAGGTGTTTGCTAGCCCTTGAGGCTGAATTCGAAAAGAATGGCGGTTTAGGAAGCTCGGCGCAGATGTCGGAAGGCCAACAGAGCTCAAAGCAGGGCAAGTCGAAGACGAGACACACAAACTCCAAACAGTATAGACCTATGGCGGAACTCTCATACTCAGGAACGAGGGGCCGATTTAACTTAAGCGGCCGGCATTGAATGGAGGCCCCCAAGCTTGGCGCTGTCCGTTCGAATCGATAGGGAGGATTGTAAATCGAGGGGTTCGCTGGTTCGGCGGAGCGTCAGTCAAGGAAGCGGCGGCAGTGTGGAACAAATGGCCAAGCCGACGCAGACGGACCTATCGGGACGTAGCAGCGACACCAGCAGGTCCGGGAGTTGGATGATGCAGCAGATGCCGAGTCGTGTACAGCTGAGGCAAGGTATCTGCAACGGTGTGAGATTGGGAGATTATGGCAGCCGGGAGTTCGTCCCACCACTCACTGAAGATGCTAAAGGAGTGGCCCCAGAGCACATAAATGGTCCAGTGGGAACGCTGCACGGGCCAAGTCCCAATCCAGCGCGACGCCAGTCACGACCAATCGGTCCACCATCTTCCCGTCGCCGTTCTTTAGCTACTGACCACCAGAAGCTGTGTCCATTCCAGCTCGGGATACCCTGCAGCGCCGATTTGCTGAAGATTGCCTCACAGTAGTAGTGGGAGTTCTGGTATTCACACTTGCGGTAATGGGAGGCTTGTAGCTTACTACCTGATATCAACAAGTGCTACCCCAGAGTCGCATGCCGTTCGCACAAGACGGACAATGCGGACCAAAGTTCTAGGTCCAGGCATGTATCAGGGTGCCGCATCAACATTGAATCCCGACAATTGCAGAGGACAGGAAGAATCATGCAGGAGCCCTACACTCTGCTGCTATAACATTGTGCCCTTTTCACAACACCCCAACCAGCTCTTTATAACATTGAAACTCTTAAATTGATGAGTTCCCATTATAGGCTGGCCGTTGATGTAAGATCTAAGTCACTTTGCTTTTGGCGGTGGCTAGTGGGGCCGATGCCGTCAACCTCCAACCAGACTTTCTCGATACCTCATCACAAAATATCCAATCTGCATTAAAGCGGCCGCCTGCTTCGAATTCGCATAGAATTACATTCAACCACCCCTCCACACCTCCAATCCAGTCTAGATTGGAGTAGCATGTAATGTCAGGATGCGCGCGATCTCTATTTCCGGCAGGCCGGTGCTTGTCCAGCTCGCGCCAGCTTCCCATCTCGACGTTTAATCGAAGGGCTTTTGCGGTTCAGTCTGGTGGTGCACCTCGCTTCCAGGTCTTCAACCGGCGCACCAAATGGCTCCAGAAGGAGCGCACAGCTTTAAACCCAGAGGAAAGCCGCGTGGCCGATTATTTGAAGGACGAGGTTGCGTCGCGGCTCACAGAGCGACTGCTGGTTCGTAGTCTAAACCCCCACCACCGAGGCGAGCTGTCGCCGTCAAGAAGCTCACTAACACATTAACTCACCAGGATATCAAGCGTCACTTCCCGAAAGTTCTTGATCTAGGTGCCAATTCCTGCAATATCGCAAGAGCTTTGGTGCGAGACAATCCCGACCCCGATCCGGACCTGCCTGCCTCCCCACCTCTGGTTACTCGCATCTCTGAGCTCGTTGCCGCCGATTCTTCGGAAAGCCTCCTGTACCGCGATGCGGACCACGACTTCAACAAGCAGATCAACATTACTCGTCAGGTTCTGGATGATGAGGAATCACTCCCTTTCGAGCCCAACTCCTTCGACCTTGTCATGAGCTCTCTGAGTCTGCACTGGATCAATGACCTCCCAGGTGTCTTGACCCAAATCAACAGTATTCTCAAGGAAGACTGTCCTTTCATTGGCGCTATGCTGGGAGGCGACACATTGTTCGAGCTTCGAACATCTTTGCAACTCGCCGAGCAAGAGAGGCGGGGCGGTATCTCACCACATGTGTCTCCGTTAGCAGACGTCAAAGACGTCGGCGGCTTGCTCCAGAAGGCCGGTTTCAAGATGCTGACAGTGGACATCGACGACATTATCGTTGATTACCCCGATTCCTTTGCATTGATGCAGGATCTTCAGGCCATGGGTGAAGGGAACGCTATCCTCGGACGAGAGATGGGCCCAATTAGCAGGGACGTCCTCCTCGCAAGTGAGGGCATTTACCGAGAGTTGCATGGAAACCCCGATGGTTCTATCCCGGCCACATTCAGAATTATATATATGATCGGGTGGCGCGAGAGCGCGAACCAAACCAAGCCTCTGGCCAGAGGCAGCGGTGATATCAACCTCAAGGACATCCTGGAACAAAAGTAAATAGTAATCTCGGTTTTTGATATTCCCAGATGGATCTATCTCGGGGGCTCCAGTATATGATGGCACCATCCCTCATGTAACAAAATCAAAGCAGCGTGCATTTAGAGACCTATGTATACCCCATTCCGTCCATCTATCATCTCTGTGTACCAGCCACCAACACCGAATCACACTCTCCTCCAATCCGTCATTGTGCGGGTAATGCAGCCCAGGCCAGCAACCTCCACAACCTTCTCGTGCCAGCTCAGCAAAACACTCATCGCCGCAGCAGCAGGCTCGGTGGATCCTGGTCGCGAGGCAAACTGGCTGAATCCACCAGTCGACTGAGGAGTGACCTTGTTGGCTCCGTTGGCTCCTCCTCCCATTCCCTTGTAGCTGTATGTTTCGAACTAAAGTCAGATACCGTTTTCCATTTCTTCCGGAGGTGGGAGGAAATGATAGAGAAACACCCACATATACTTGACGAGCACATCGAGTGCCTCGCTTCCGCCCTCGGAACCGTAGATGCTCTTGAGCAGAGGGCTCATCTCGCTCGCTTTGATCGACTGCAGAACCTCGAGGATAGTCTGCAGATGCGCATCCTTCAAATCGTCCAATTCATGTCAGCGGGGACCTGTTCCTCACCACAAACCGACGTCATCAAACCGCCCCGTTGGCCATACCTTTGCACCATCAGTTCCATTGTAGACGGGTGTATCCAAGCACCCCCTCAGGGCGCCCTCGGTGTCGCCCCCGCGGAGAAGCTGCCTAACCTGACCCGCAAGCTGCCGCACCTCCGCCTCGGTGATCTCTGGTTGCGGGGGGCGGAGGGTCGAGGTGTCGAAGTTGACGCTGGACTCCTCGGTGAGGGCGTCGATGTCGATCGTGCGCCATGCGTCGCTCAGCGTGGCGCTGGTGTGCTGCTGGATGATTGACATCTTTTTCCGCGGTGTGTTCCTTTTGGCAAAGGTAAGCTCGTGTATCGGTGAGGGCTGGGGTTGTAACTGAGT
This sequence comes from Clonostachys sp. G952, assembly GCA_027569935.1. NCBI lineage: Eukaryota > Fungi > Ascomycota > Sordariomycetes > Hypocreales > Bionectriaceae > Clonostachys > Clonostachys sp. G952. Next base: position 27,133 of record JAPDLB010000037.1, read on the forward strand.
GTCTGCCTTGAAGCTAGGCGGGATCGCTCATGTGTGGTGCGTCAGCGAGCTGGCGGGGTGGAGAAATGCTGTGTGGGGGGAGAGCTTCGCATGGCACCGCCTACCCTGTACCACAACGGGAAACCTCGACCTTGTGCGGTGAGTCGCATATAGATTTCGTCATTGCTGGATGAAATACCTATAGCACAGCCTCCATATGGAGACTCGTGCTAGAAAATTTCTTTCCGATTTACTCGATTGGGTCAATGCAAGAGGTCTCTTGATAATAGGCACATTGGACGTAAAATCTCCCGGATGTACTAGCTTTGAATTACTAAATTGTCCGGTTTCGACAAGATGTGATAAGACGGACAAGCAAAGGCACATGTAACCGAGGCCGGACAAAAACATACCGAGATTACGGAAACCAGCGAAAAACGAAGAGTTCTACTTCCCGAACACATCTGGCTGCCGCAAACCATTACGCCTCAAGGGGTTGAGACGAGTCAATCAATGTTGCGTTGCTGGGATGCAACCATTTAGAAACCCACCACGCTTCGATAATTCTGCAGGCATTGGCCGAAGACCTTAACGCCTTGCCAGGTATACGGCATGTGTTGTGACGGGCCAAGGTAGCATTGCGCTAGTACTTCATAATCAGCCTCATCATGGGTGACACCAACATCGGCAGTATGAGGCGGGCGTCATAGCGTATGAGCATAAACCAGTCGGACTTAAAACAGCGTGTACTGACATGGGACGTGGTATTCGGCAGATCACGCCTTCTAGAACATTACATTGCCTGGATTAGGATGCTTCGTGTCCGGGGGTAAGCAGAAAGTTCTGTTGGCTCTCGCGTGAGAAATTGCGACGTGCACGCTAGCTTGGGAAGAGAGAAAAAAAAAAAAAAGAACCCTCTGCTGCCATGTCCCCGGGGCATGGACTCATCGGTAGGCGTTCTGGTTACTAAAAAAAAAGAACCGCCAGTGACACCCCGGCGCCTGGCCAACATGCTGTACAATTTAACGTGTAGTGCGGCGGAAGCTGTACCGCCGGCGCAAGTAGGGCCACTTTCCGGTTTAGGTCCGCTCCGGAACACCGGCGAAGGTTCCCCCGCCCCACAAAGTCGTAGGGAAGAGGGGGCAGGTACAGAAGTGCTCTCTCGTACCCACATACCCATTTGCACTTGGGACCGGACGAAAAACGAGGCAAGCCCCAGACCCAGCTCAGAGGACATGGGATCGCTTGTGCGGTTAGACATGGAGGCTGTAGCCGGGGCAGACCCTGATGAGAAGCGCCCCTCCCCGTGGGCCGTCTGTGGCTGGGAGACGGAGCCTACCGTCGCTACCGCCGGAGTGGTCGATGTGAAGCGTGGCATTTGACAAGCGACTATAATTCGCCCCAGTCGTAAATGTAGGGACCTAGGGAGGAGAAAGGCAAGCAGGCATTATCTGGATGTTGGTCCATGCTGTTACTTGCCTCGTGTACGTTCCAGACTTGTATCCCTCAAACAGAAAGGAAATAGGTGGCGCATGGGGAGAAGAAAAGAGAGAGAGATAGAGAGCATCGGCTTAAGGAGACTTGCATCTCTTCCCCGTGTTACAGTTGGATACCGAGCTGAAACCCCGACAAACCATACATCTGGGTAGTCTGTTGCAAACTTCATGCAACGTCAATGGAACCCCAGGAATGCCATTTTCTTCCTTCATCTCGCAGCCCAGTTTGATCCACGCATAGGTAAGCAGGAGCGGGCGTCGTGGAAAGAGATTTTCGCGTCCTACTTCTATATCTGTTGATGGCATGGATCCGGGCAGAAGCGAGGCCACGTTTTTGACTTGGTTGCTTGTGGGACCGGCTCGTCAATGCGCTTCTCCTCGCGTAATATCATCGGTATAGCATGATGGAGGCTCCGTGGGAATGGAAACACAAGCCATCTCGTAGGGTCAAGGCTGGTCTCCAGATCGTTGGGAAGGCAAATGATACGCTGGGGCGCAATTCCGGGGAGCGGTAAAGGAAAAACTAGCAGGCTGGGCCAATGGCCAGGGGCAGAGGGCCGAATCTATCAAGGCCTTGCTGGGTAGGTATATCCAATCCAGCTATGGCTCAATTGCCATGGCCCGAACATGGTAATTCTTCGTACTCGTACTTTGGCTTCTATTCCCCTTCCACGTCCACTTGCTGGGACGGGACTGTTAAACGCAGATGGAAGCTAATGCAGGTACAGCCGTGAGGCCACATGTGCGGGACCCACCAGCGCATTCTGCACCCCTCTGCTCGGCGTTAGTCAGCATGCATTTCGATGGGAGGCACATTTGCATTGACACCTTTCATTCCGCTGCATCCATCCATTATGCTTTGGCCTATTGTTAGCAGCAGCCGCACGTCGTCAGCCACAGGCCGAATCACACCCAACCCCCCGGTGGTTGGATCTGATCGCCGCAGATGGGCCGCTGGCTTGCTTCCTACGGCGGCCCAAAACAGGTTGCGCTGACCAGGAGGATTAAGCAACACGTATGCGGATAAGCAAATCGTCAACGGAGTGATGTTCCAGGTCTCTCATCTGCTACGAGTACGAGTCAGACAACTGGCCATTGATTATCGCGCTGTTTCCTGGCTGGCCCCTGCTGATACGGGGATGATGTGTGGGCACCCTGCCGATTTCCAGAACTGTTCTACCAAAGGCCGCTGGAGTACCTGCATTTGCACTGTGTGCGGGCCCTTCCATCTGCCTCCTCCGGACACCCCTCCCCCCCTTTGCCTGACCAAAAAATAGAAGTTGCTGACACACGGCGGACCACAGTTACGAAAGCCGCCCGCGACGAGGCAGGGGAAAAATCATCGCGCGCCCCGTTCCCGAGCTCCGCGACCAAATGAACGGATTCAACATTCGTAGATGTGCGAGGCAATAGATACACCGGCGATCGGTGCTATGACGCCCATTCTCAGGCGAAACACCGTGCATCTCGGCGCGCGCTCTGCCTTTAGGTGTTTTGGGTGCGGTCCCAAGACGCTCATCAGAATGTCACCTTTGATGCCCAATTGCATCAGCATGGTTTGACATCCTGGATTACCGACCTACCTACTCTAGATGGGCGATCAGCGGATGTCATCATGTCAGGGCCCGCCAACGCCCCTACCCAGAATGTGCTAGGCAGCAGTCCACGTGTTGGACGTATGCTTGTTAACCATCTTCGGCCCATCTCTGCCTCTACTAATGGTGTTTTGACGTAACCCTGTGGTAACACCGACGAGCTGGGTTGTGCCGCCCCGACATGTTTCCAAGATCAGATGTATTTTTCACGTGCTGCACCCCAGACGGGTCCCATGGTTCAGGTCATTGCATATGTGTGACGAGATCGGCCGTGGGAAGGCGAGAGCCCTCTGTGGTCGTTTCTGCGCCTATTAGGCGACATCTGCCCATATCGAAATGAAATTGCCAACCATGTGTGAAACACGAACAGGCGAGATAATCTCGGTGACCCAGGGAAAAAAAGGCGACTGGGTAAACCTTGCCTGCAACTGACAGGCTGGATCTGACCGACCGTGAGCTGACGTACCCATATATACCGACAGCCTTGATGCATGTGGCCTTGCCTTCCCTGACGGCTGGCTTCCCCGGGCCTGCGCTCGCTCAAGTCCGTTGACCGAGGTGGCTGGCTCGGTAACGAGAGGCTCCAGAAAGCTCCTCACCAGCTTCTTGAGGTACCAGAGGATCGGGACGACGGGTATTCCACGCCCTAGTGGCTCTGCCCGGAAAGCGCCCCGGTGTTCCCATACGGCTGGTGAAGGCAAGGGTTTGACGTTCCTTGTGATACTGGGCTAATTAGCTCTCGAATACTTGGCCCAAGGTATTGTTGCACAGATCCAGGGTTTATCTAAATCTGTGTTTACTGCCGAGGATGGACCAGAACGGGAATATGCTGTTCTCTGCACCGCATAGTCAGTCGCGCAAACTGTTGGCCTAGTAGGGGGGCTCAACTAACGACAATGGGTGCCGGGAAGATGACTTCTCCCAAGGCCCATTGTTCGACAGCCACGATTCAGTCGGTCGGGTAGCGGGAAAAGCTCACATGACCTTTAACTGGCAGTGATCTTCAGGGTACGACGCCTTATCCATAACGCCACATGAAGATCGTGCTTGTGGGCTTGAATTGAGATCAGAACGAAGGAGCAAGTTCACTTACACGGCAGGGCAGAGGGTCTGACCCAACGCTCACGCACCGGACTTCTGATATCAGAACCGAGCTGTAGGCGAATACTGAATCATGATACAGCTCCTGAACGCTGTCCCGGTATCCTGGATACTCTGGGGGACGTTAGAGCGAGGAGCGCATTGTCCTCTCCTGGTTTTTTTGCCAGGGGCAACAGCTAATTGCCAATTATTATTTTTCTTGTTGGGCTAAGAAAACGAATCATTTGGCGCTAGCAGACGGAACAGAGCGCGCATCTTGTTGGGCCGCGCGAGTAAGAAGCGCTCAGCGCTAACAGCACAGGAATTACAGGCGACCGCTAGCCTAATCCAGGCAGGCATGGAAGGCTGTCCCCCCTGAAACCGGGCTCTTCCCAGGTGTTTTTGCCCCCAAGGGATTGTGCACTTCCAGACCAGATCTCATCAATGAGAAAACGCCGACAAACCACCCTGGCTTTGAAAACGGTGGCTGGTACCTTGATTAAGGAAGGAGAATAAAAAGGCGAAAAAGAAAACGAAAAAGAATGAGATTTGTTCCGACAAAAACAAGATCCATCGCCTGCGCCCATCTGATCGAATCTGCTGATCGAGTCAGAACCAATATCCAAAGGCTATAGCAATATAATGGGCGCCTAAATTAAGAGCAGTAGTTATGAGGCTGGTACCTGGGAAGGAGGGCTGATGCTTAACGTAGCACACGCACTTGACACGCTACTTGCAAATAATGCCCCCAGAATGTATGGAGTAAGTGCAACGAGTGAATGAAGCAGTGCACGTCCATGATGAAGCTTGGGACGGTTTAATGACACACCAGGGTGTTAGTTTCGGGGTGGGTCATCCCAAGGTGCCTGCATATTTCCCACGTTGTGCCCACTTCTTGTCAAGCATGCCTTTGCCCACATGTAACTCGTTTCCGAAGCAGGGGGGAGAAGGGGACGATCTGATCATTCTTCTCCTCCTTTCCAGATAGTAGGTATCCAGAGCTTGTAGAAGCTGCAGAGGAGACAAGTGAGGTGCAATCACCTGACCCGGACGACCTGCTGCTTGAGTAGGTATCCAGGTACGTGGTCGCCGCATGTAGTCGAACCATGCCAATGCGCCGCACCGGTATGCACTGCTACTGTGATGGTAATATCGAGAGATGATCGATTGTGACTGATGTGATCCATCATCCTGGGCAGGCTCGTCACAGCCAACCAACCATGTACCAGCTACAAACAGTGTCTGCGTGTGCTTGGTGCCGCCGGAGGGTAGCGATGCATGCTCTATACTTGGCTCCTTCGTAACGGTAATGACAATCTATGGGGAGTGACATTGCATAGTGCTTGGTTGGTGCTGGCTTGCCACCTGGGTTGCACGTCCATACTCCGGAGATACTCTGGCTGTTGGGTCGGCCCCCTGCTATGAAATGAGAGCTGTTAGTTGGGAAACGTAGGCGACGGAACTCCATCCGGTACAGTACGTAGCCTATTATGATTTTTTTTTGAGCAAAGTGGCTTCCCAGCTCAAAACTGAGGACATGGCGCTGGACCCCAATGCTTGGTTGGGAGACGGGCACGGTGCAGCAGCGTTCCGGCAGCCTTGGCCAGTGCTGGGCTGACCCAGCGATGTGCGCTACAGGGCCGCCACCCTCTGGCTGGGTGTGCCTGGGGCCTGCTCGGGGGTCCAAGCTACAGTGATCCATGTCCCTTGGGCACTGTGCGATGGTCGCCAGCCCCGGCGTTTGGGACTACTGGGCGGATCAGCGTCCATGGATGACGGACAATGCATAACCCCAGACCCTTGCTGCATCGCATCCGCCAGTGTGGACGAAGCATGACCGACGCGGTTAGCCTGGATCAGCCTGGCGTCTGGTCTGTCTCCCTTAATTCGGAGGACGGCGTGTGAGGCTAGCCTTGGGTCGCGTACACGGTACCGGCACACCCTCCTTTTTCTTATTCCATTCCCAGCGCTTCCTGGAATTTCCGTTTCGGGCCAAGTCAACTCGTCATTTTATTTTTTTATTGTTTTTTTCCTTCTTCCTTGCTTAGACGTTCCTTTTTCCTTCTACCCCCTTGCCGTAACTGTCAGGCGCGGCACGATTCAAACAGGGCCCTGGCCACCTTGGTTTTTCGGTCCGGTACTTCGTAGTCGTACTGCTGGCCTCCCTGTAGAAGGTATTCCTGCTGGTAGTAATTAAATTGCTTGTATTATGGGGGAGTACCTTTGGCTGGCCAAGAACACCCCGGTTCCATTTTCCTCTGAAATCCATCCAGCCTCTCACCTGTTGTTCATTCAAAAGCAGCTGCCCTCCCTCTCGCTCCATTCCATCTTCTGCTGACTTCTCTCTGCACTATATCCTCTTGGAATTGTTTTCGGGTTTCCTTTCCTCTGCTTTTCTTTGACTCAGCAAACCACACTCACTCCATCGTCCCTTCCAAGCTACCAGAACTACTACTACTACTACACTAATACGGCCTCGCGGCTCACCACTTTGCGATCGCACCTCTTCCTGTCGCCCTTGATCACCAGGGTCTTGTCTATCGCAAACGAGACCTGTCTTCGACACGCGCTCGCCTGCTTAAATTGATATCGCCAATCTCGATAGAATATCCAACCCAATCCCAGACACCTCGGCCCACTCTCGGTCTCTGAGATAAACCAGCAGATCTTGCGCGCAGTCCTCAAAGTCACACAGCTCCGAGCTCGCGCGACGACTCCTATTTCGAAGCCAATATATCTCCATCCGGCGAGCACATCACTCTTGTCCTCCGCCATCTACGACAGAATCTCGCTCGTCACACCTTGACCACGCGCCGGTGCCGATTTACCTCGTCTCAGCCCAGCCCTGGTTTGCCTTAACTGCCCTGGGAATACGATACTGAGATTAATCCGCGACTTTCTGGCTTCGCAACCAATCCGCCCTTTGGCTACGATCTGTCGCATCATCTCCACCTCTCACTCTGCATCGACGACTTTCCCTGCATTGTGGAAAATCGCTATTCTTTGGTTCCACGAAGAATCTTTGGTGAGTCAAATCCTCGCTTCACTGAATCTTGCTCGTTCATTTAGGCGAAGCTATGATTTCATCTTTTCTCGCTTTGAATGGCTTTCTATATATACTCTCCCGGGCCAGCTTTGGTTCCGACTTTGACATGCTCCAAGATCACCCGCTAACTTCAGCACAGTATACAAACTTCCACAACACTTTCATCACAATGGTTGCCTCCGACTCTTGGACTCCTTGCGATATGGGCCGTGGAGCCTACGACACAACTGGCCTTCCCAAGCCTCCCCCTCGACCTACTCGATGAGTGGTGTCTCGATATAATGGTTCAAGGATATTCACATCCGACGAACTTCTTGGCCTCGAACAACTGGCTAGCTGACGTCTCGCCCGCCAGCTGTGCCGGATCTCACTCGCCAATGCTTTTGCCGCATTCATTTCCTTCGCAACATGTTTTGTTTTCAACTACCGTCTTCTAATACCTCTTGTTACTAGTGTGGGCTGATTGAATCGCCGCGCTATGTACATCATTATGACTGCCGAGCCCTAATCAGTTATGGTGGCATGTACAACATCTCCACCCACCGACTCGATTGCTTGTAGCATCGGGTTCATTTTTATTAATACTTGTTGCCCTCGGTCTTATGCGATTTACATGGAATCCTTTTGGCACTTTTCTTTTATTCTGGTTTTCCTCCCTATCGGGATTGTTATTGGCGTTGAATCATAGACATGGGAGGAGTTTGGGCGCCCGACTGTTATTTCTGGCCTTTCTTCTGCCGCCGATCTTGCCGAGGGCATCTGTGTTCTGTCAGATCTCATTTTTTATGTCTCCCATTTGGAAGTGTGCCGTTGGCAGGGCTTCAAGACCCCGGCAGCGGAATGCATATGGCGTCACTTCTGCGACAGCCAGGCATTCGTTTGTCTTTCAAGAGAGGCGTGTTATTTCGGCGCAGGATTTACTTCGGATTTCTACGGCATCAGACGAGAGAAGACACAACTCCCCACGGAGAATAATTGCCATCCCACATTTGGGAACAGTCGGTTGGGAAAATAGAAACACATTTCGGATTTCAGGGATCAGGCGATATATTGCATAGACTTTGGAGGGCTTTTGGGATATTTTTGCTTTTCAGTTTTACACTTTGTTTTTTTTTGGTTGCCAGCCATTGGTCTCTCGCGGGATACAGGTTGCGCGGAATGGGAAAAGGGTATATCAGCGACATTCGACCGATTTCTCGTGTCTCGGCTTGCATTTTTCTTTTTCGAAAAAATTTCCTTTGTCTCTGGTGGATGATCTACCAACTGTATAGTTTAGAAGGATGAAAAAAGGTGGTCGAATGTGGCGAGGAGAGATTTCCCGTCCGTGTTCATTCTGGGCTGGGCTCAGATGGATAGAATCTATTTTGTATGGAAAGATACCCTTTTTTCTTCACACTTTTTCTTTTGTTTCATAGATATTATCATCATAATAATTGAGGGCAACTGTACAACTTCTACATTTGGCGCCACTGACTGAGCTCGTGAGTCATGACTACTTGAACTGTGAAGAGATGTGCTCGTGTAAGCAGGTCAGACAGCGGCGCAGACGACTTACTCATCGGCCCTGTTGATCGGGTCAATGCGATGAGTAAGGCTTAGGAAACGTCAGGCTGCATCGACCTGCATCAACCTGCATCATAATCCCACCGGGGGTGGTGTGAAAAGAGTGTCAGGTAGCATCCAGGACCGCAAGTAGGTCGAGAGGGAGGGAGGAAACGGTGCGAGCCGTCCCTTGCGCGCGAAGGCACCCCCTCTTGGTACCTCCCCCCTCCGAGGTACCAGGATCTGCTGGCGATCTACGGCAGTTCTGCATGTACCCGCCTCGGTAGCGATACCTCCCCTCAACGGGTGGGTTGCGGGGGCGGACGTAACTGCGACCTTGCGGCTGCGATTGGAAACTTGCTGGGGAAAGTATCTCCCGGACTTCAGCTGCGAGTTTTTCTTCTTACGACTGAGGTTTCCTTTTTTTTCTCTTTTTTTTTCTGTGTGGTAGTTCTCTCGTCTTCTGGGCGAGTAGTTGCCGCATTGGCCTGGAACACCGGTTTCGAGAAGCGCAGTCGCCCGCCTCCCTTCGAGACCTGCCTCTGCTATTCAGCTTTGATGGACTATCGGACGGGGCTCCTCTTCTAGACTTGATAGTTTCTAGTCACCTACCTACAGTTCGAATTCTTTCTGGGGTCCACACTTTGATTTCTCTTTACTCTTGGGTTACGATCTTAAACAACTATCGCCTCCGTTGTTTCGGCACTGCACCTGGACGTGACTCGTCGTATATGTCGCCTCCCGTACTAGCCCGGGGTGTAATTTACGAGAAGGGACACTTGCTACCAGCAGTTAAATAACCCAGCATGATAGTTTCTATAGATAGCCTTTCGGATTTTCCGACGTGTCAATGGACAGTTTAATTAAGAGTCCCCTCCGGTGGGGTTACGCTAGTTTTGGTTGTCCTGGAACCAGTTTTTGCTTTTGATTGCCGCAAGGCTGCTTGGTGTAATTGCCCCCTTATCCCCTTTTTTTATGCCCCCCCTTGTGCAAATTCCGCGGAACCGCATTAGCATGGGCTATTGAACTCCCAACCGAGTCATGGGGGAGAGGGCTCCATATGCGTGCAGCGCCAGGACCATACCACCGGGTCTACTAACGGTGGGCGGTCTTCTTCTTCTCTCGCCAGGGGGGGGGGGGGGATTTTACACGAGTCGGGGCTATGGCTCTCCCCCCCTGCTTGCGATCGACAGGCTGCTTTTGCCTTTGCGCATGCACTTTATTTTCTTTTCCCCGACAGGCGAGACTTGTGGGAAAAAAAGCAAGTGCGGCGGGAGATGGGATAAGCGAGAAAAGTGAGAGGTGACAGAATGAGGGGTGGTGGCTGCTTAGGCAGAGACATTGAAACGCCAAAGAAGAAAAGAGAAGATAACAGACGCAAAAACAAAAGAAACGTAGGGGAAAAAGTTTTCTTGAAGCGAGATCAAGGGGGGAAAAATGGGCGGGTTCGCTGGCCCCCATGGCACATCCTGGAGGAATCAGGACTAACACCACATGGGAGTGGAGGAAAGTGGCGAGAGAGAAGACGACGCGAAGGGATCTCGAACGTCTGGTTGCCCCGATGATCAGCTCGCCTCGGCGCCGGACGGCCTTTTGGGATCCCAGCCGGGCTAAAAACTAGGGGGGGGGCCTGGGAGTTGTTCGTTCCCCGGATCTCCCTTCCCACGAATCCGGGACCGCTATCGACGGTAGGTACATGCAATGTCGCGACGGGTGGGGTGCTGGGAGGAAGAGAAGAGAGAACTATCAGAGCCCCCGGTGTGCTTTGTACGCCTACTGAAAATGGCTAAAGGAGGGGGTGTGTGGGAAGGAGGAGAGATTGATTAAGCGTGTGCGTTGTGCGCCTGCATATGTTGTGTATCACGAAGAGACATCACGTCTTGTGCAATCTTTATGATGGAATTATTTACTAGGAACCCAAGCTAACCATCCGGCAACACAATTGTGCCGGGGTGGTCCTCTGTTGGAATGCTATTGTCGGCCACAGCTCGCTTGGTTGGCATCTCGGGCCACACGCATCGTTTCTGCCGTGTCACTTTTTCTCTCGCTCATCATCTGATTGACATTATTGACGGCCCCGCACCAGTACCACCGAGAGCTGGCCGAGCCAGTTCTTCTTGTACGGAGAGGCCGGCGGTACTGTGAGTTGATACGGGTGTTGGTCTTGCTTGGCTCAGACCTCGCTATAGACGTCTCTGTACATGGTTCAGGATGATGTTAGACCGTGAACTAAACCGAGAACTGAGAGGGCGTTGATGATGGTGGTGAGGGGCATAGCAGAGAAATCAGGGAGAGACAAAGGTGTAAACACCAAGATCGAGAAAACAAAAAGGCACACATGAGACACTCACATCCTTCGGAGCAGCGGCATCTCTCTCCTTACTCGGTCAACCTCGTCCAGGTCCACGTCAAAGAAGCCAATCTCCTCGACCGCGCCCTCCTCCGCGCTCCCCTCCGCGTCCGTGACACCCTTTAGCCGCACCGCTACCTTGCCCCAGGGATCAACGGCGATGCTCCGTCCATAGCTCGCCCTCTTGGGATTGTGCCTCCCGACCTGCGCCGCGGCCACGACCCAGCTCTGCGTCTCGATGGCGCGGGCCCGCAGCAGAGTCTCCCAGTGCGCCTCCCCCGTCCGCAGGGTGAAGGCGCTCGGGTACGTGAGCAGCTGCGCTGGGCGTCCGTGCCAGCGGCTCGAGGGTCCTGGCTGCGCAAGGGATAGCGACGCCTCGGGGAATCGCAGATCGAAGCAGATCAGGCTCCCGATGCGGCCCACTGGCGAGTCGAACGGGGCGGTCAGTTTGCTCCCCGGCTGCACGGTGGCGCTCTCCCTGAGCGATCCGTAGTCGAAGACATGGAGCTTGTCGTACGTGTTGCTGTCGTCGATACTCCCATCAGCTGCGATGTAGATGGCCCGGTTCAGGATTCGGCCGGCCGCCTTGGAATCCTCCCCTTTCTCGCCCGGCACCTGCGCTGGAACTGGCCGATGGTGGATGCCGACGTGGATCGCGACCCCGTTTGTCTTGGCCGCGTCCTGCAGTCCGAGCACGAAGGGAGACGAGGACTGGGCTACGGCGAGGTCTCGCGAGGCCTGAGCGTCGGTGGCGATGTAGTCTGAGGCTTCGGGCAGAAACAGGACCTATTCGAGCGACGAGGGCCGCAAAGGGCCGTTTGTGTAAGACCATGGGAACCAAATCCAAGACAGCGAACAGGGGGGGAAAACTTCCGGAGGTCTGACATCGCAATATGACACGGAACAAGATCGGGGAGGGGTCATTGAGGCTCGTTCTCTCTCACCTTTGCCCCTCCTCGGGCTGCTTTCCCCACTAGCCTCACACACTGCTCCAGGTTTCCCTTGATTGACGCAGTCGAGCAGATCTGGCCGATAGCCTATATGTGGGAGACTGACTCTTAGCCAAAGTCTTTTGAGACAGGACCGAGACCTACGTACCGCGAGAGTCATGGTGACTGGCGAGGCCTAAGCGTCACTTCTGCACCGTTTGGATAAAACAACTGAGCAACTGACGCTGGTTAGTCAGAAATATAGGTTGACGCAAAGTAGACGGTATGCAGTGGTAGAGGACCCTTAAAAAAGTAGAATACCTGTGAGTTGGGTGTGATGAGACAACTGGATGAACCCAGCCTGAGAAAGTGTACCGATGTCGTGAGACCAATACCAACACTGCTGCCGTTTGCACACCAGGGCGTCCGTAGCAATGGCGAGGGGTCGTCGTATCGTCAGAGGAATTGGTGATATGTCGTTAACCCTCTATCATTTAAAGACGGGTTGATTTGCGTACTGATAAATGGCTCGTTCTATCGTTGATAGTTGAAGTTGGGACTGGCTGGTTAATTAGTAAGCCGGTATTGCATCATCTAGCACTGCTCTGAGCTCAGTGAAGCTATAGTACAGCTCCTTAGATAAGGAAATATATTCCTTGATTGGCATCTCCTTATGGACAAACAGGAACTTGGAATTGTTGAGATAGAGTTGTCTTGGAGTGGGAGTAGAGCATGTACCCAAGAGACCTTTCAGACAGGCAATTCGGTCAGACAGACGAGCAACCAAATTTCAGAAAGAACATCGTCCCGCTCCCTCCAGCTCAATACTTTGCAAATTTACGCAGAACTTGGTGTTTCATTCCCCCAGTGGCATTTTCTAAACTAATTGCCTAGAGATACCACCTTGGCGCTCCGGTCAGCCTCCGCCGCTGACTTGCAACCAACCGGTAAAGTCGATCCCACCGCCTGCTATAAGTAAAAATCGATCGCTGTGCCCTTGGTCAAGCGTAATGAAAGCCACTGTCCATTCTGATCGTCGATCATCGTTCTCGGTGCTGGAGGCCATCGCGGCGGCGAGACTCCATCCTCCTCCTCCCCACTTCGTACTTGTCTGCTACCTCTCTCTCAAATCCCTGTTGTAGTGCTGTCCCCCAACAATGCAAGATGGCCCAGAATAAAAGGAACCCTTCCCAAAAATGCTTCAATAAAAGAAAGCTGAACGCCGGGCTAATCGATACCACAATCGACCACGTTGAAACGAAGAGAAAAGGAAAAATTAAAAGTCACATCAATACACGGCACGAGATACCCTGCCCTTCTATGGGCGGTGGTAAGTCTTGTCGACCATCCTCGTGCCAAACCACCGTTCGTTTTTCCGCCGTGTTCGACCTCTTTTTTTTTTATCTGGGGCCGGACATGTCTAAATCAATGTATGCCTTTTGGAGCGCCTTTGTCTCGCGCCCATCTCTCTCCAGCACAGATATCCAATCTCGAAGCTGGATGTTTCTGCCCTTCTCCTTGTCTTCTCGCCAAGTTCCTAGACGGTTGCGGCCTTCCGTCGTCAGAGCTACATTAACGGGTCCTTGGTTGGGCCCTAGATTGGCAGCTGTCTTTCCACCACCAGCTGATGCTCGTGGTGTGCTGGCTCCGCTTCCTCCACGACCAACATTCATCCAGTCGTACGTTTTCCCCTTTTTCTTGTTACCGAAGAGGCTTCCTCCTTTACCGAAACCGGTAAACAAGGTGCTGGTCATGTTTTGGTTGGCATGGTTGTTGGCTTCGGCTGCCTTGGCTGCTTGAGTTTTCTTCAGTTCCTTCTTCGTCATCGCCTTGTCATTTTCCGGCGCTACGGAGCCTGGGGTGCCTGGAGCGACACTACCGGCTCGCGAACCCGCAGCTCCACCGTCGGGGATGCCATCCTTGCGCTTCTGGCGCTTTCGGAGTCTTGCCTCTTCCCATTCTCGCTCTTGCTTTGCTAGATCTCTCATCGTGATTGTCATGTATGACGCAATCTTCGCATACTTCTTCGGTTTGGCGGGCTTCACTTCACTCGAGGGATCCGCGGGGCCTGGTTGATGTCAGTATCATTGTAGCTGAGCGGAAATGCAACACATACGCTTGAGGGGGTTGGTGCCGAGGTCAGGGGCACCGTCAGCCAGCGCTGGCTCCTTGTCAAGCTGCATCGACTCGGGGGTTTCCAAATTCAGTGGGGCAGCAGCAGCAGCCCATTCCTCTGGTACATCGCCGTGCGACGTCTTCTGCCGGTGTGTCGCAACAGAATTGGCATCATCCACAAGATCCCGTAGGCGCACCTTAGTTGCTATAGATAACAAAGCCAACTGGTCCACCAGGAAAGCGTCGTGCGGAATGAAAGAGCCAGTCGTGTGCACCATGTTAGCATCCGGCCCTGTCTTGGTCGTCACCGTGACTGATGGCTCAGGGAATTGGTTGGGAAGCTTCATACGCCCCATTTGTTGATTCATGTTCCGCAGGTCAAGGTTGAGTTTGAGGGCATGCTCCCTGGCAATTTTCTCTGCCCTCCTGTGTAGTAGGGCGACAAGAAGAAATGGATCGTTGATTTCTTGTGTTCGTTGCGCCCCTATGCGCATAGCAGACTCAGCCCACGCTCTCTCCGCTGCTTGGGCAGCGTACTTGTCTTGGTCCGTCTCCGTAACCGCCAGAGCAGGTTGATTTGCAGGGCCTGCACCATAAAAAGTTGATTTGGGGCCAGGCGCATGCTGTGGGAAGCCCGATCGCGCTTCCGCATCAAAAGAATTCGCGTACATATCTGACATGAACTGTTCCTCTGCCCTCAAGTCGATACCAGTGCCGGCAAGCGAATCTGTAGGATCATATTCATATTCTTTGGTTGGCTTCTCAGCCGGTCGTTGCGGCGGGCCCATAACCCCGGCCATGCCTTGTGGCGGAGCGATAGGGGTATGGATCATAGGTACCATTGGTGTGCCGGGCGTGTACGGTGTTGTAGGAGTTGTTGCAGATGTAGGTAGCTGTGGTGTCGGCATAGGTAGTGATGTCTGCAGTTGGGGTGTCTGAAGCTGAGGCGTCTGTAAAGGTTGAGGCGTTTGTAGTTGAGGTGTCTGCAATGGCTGCGGCGTCTGCAGAGGAGGTGTTGCGCTCGCTCGAACATCTGGAAGACTCAGTGCCGGGGTGGTGTTCCCATTCACGTATGGCGAGCCTGCGCCTACAACTCCTTGTATCACCGGGCTTGCCATGTTAGCTGGTGACGCGACGTTTCCAGGCGGGGTGATTCCGGCGGTCGGGCTCATCGCATAAGGAGAGTTGGGGAACGGTGAATTAGGTTGCGACGGAGCGGCGTCTGTTAAAACCCGTTTGTTGGGCGGAGGGGCGTAAGCTGTCTGCGAACCGGCAGGAGAAGGACTATGCTGAGGAGGCGAGAAGGCCACCGGCGGAGCCTGCGGCTGAGGTTGCGCCATGACTAACAGCGAAAGCGCACTCGGTGCAGGAGAGATTGAAGTACGCAAGGGCTGTCGGAGGACCTCGAGCGCGTGGACTTTAGCAGGCTCCCAAGCCTGCTAGGTCGGGAGAGACTTCGCCCATCCGATGAGCTCGGTGATTGTGGAACTTTGGTATAATGTACGTCGCCGGTTGACGCGACCCTTCGCAAGTGAGTGGCTGGCAAGGAAAGGCGTTGCTCGATGTTGGGTCTCGTTGCGTTCTTGATAGTATACCGACGACGGATGTGCAGAGGAGAGAGCTATGTTCAAGAGGAGAGAGTCGCGTAGAATTTAATATCACGTGACACATTGCTGCCTACACCGGCCATTGTCGCGTCACCCGAGAAATAACCGGTTTGCCCAAGCACAATACTGGGGCCTATCAAAAGCCCGGAACAATAGAGGTCAGCTTTTGATCTTGCGCCTGCTTGCAGCTCAGACTGGTCTTGAGAAAACCAATCCCATTGTCCAGTTGGGATCAATAGGACTCGACTCCCAATTGGCAACTTGGACTCCTACATCACTTTTTTTGATACTAATGTGGCAAGACTTAGGATAGGATAGGCGCCAACGGAAATAATGGCGTCCAAACGCAAGGCTTCGGCCATGAACGCGACCGCGAGCGAAGACCCCGTAGATCCGTCTGATGAGCTCATGTTTCTATGCTTGGGAGGTGGCAACGAGGTTGGACGGTCGTGCCACATCATCCAGTACAAAGGAAAGACAGTGATGGTAAGCAGGTTCTGCGGTCAGAAAGGGTTCAGCAAACTCGAGTGGTCTTTTTACAACTACCGACGAACTGCGCTGACCATTGCGCTCTCTTTAGCTTGATGCCGGCCAACACCCAGCGTACGAAGGTCTTGCTGCGCTTCCCTTTTATGATGACTTCGATCTCAGCACCGTAGATGTGCTTCTTATCAGCCAGTAAGCGCCGCCTAGCGATCCCATTCCCGTTTCCAAAATACAGAAGAGGCCATATTCAGGAGGACATGTGATGCACTTGGGTTCGCGTTTCGAGGGCTGGATATGGCGATGAAATCTTCCTCCTCTTTTGATAAATGTCTTTCCCTGTCGCGCGTATCTCAGATGAATACAATACTCTATTCTATACTCCTGTCCCTCCAGCGCGGCTGTTTGTGACGATGCCATATCCTGTCCCTCGAATCCCATTGCGCCTCGCCCGGTCCTCACCCAGACAAGGCCACACCCCTTAGATCATGACCAGGGCTGACTAGGAGCAGTTTTCACATCGACCATGCGGCATCACTGCCATATGTTCTGGCCAAGACGAATTTCAGAGGGCGTGTATTCATGACCCATCCAACCAAAGCCATCTACAAGTGGCTCATTCAAGACTCTGTCCGAGTGGGAAACACCTCCTCGAACCCAACGCAGCCACTATACACAGAGCAGGACCATCTGAATACATTCCCGCAGATTGAAGCCATTGACTACCACACAACTCACACCATCTCCTCCATTCGCATCACCCCTTACCCGGCCGGCCATGTACTGGGGGCTGCCATGTTCCTGATAGAAATTGCAGGACTCAACATCTTCTTCACAGGCGACTATTCCCGCGAGCAGGATCGCCATTTGGTGTCAGCCGAGGTCCCCAAGGGTGTCAAGATCGACGTCCTCATCACGGAATCTACCTATGGCATTGCATCCCACGTGCCTCGTGTCGAGCGAGAGCAGGCTCTCATGAAGACAATCACAGGCATCCTGAACAGAGGCGGCCGTGCCCTCCTACCCGTGTTCGCTCTTGGTCGAGCCCAGGAGTTGCTGTTAATTCTTGACGAATACTGGGACAAGCATCCAGAGTTCCAGAAATTCCCCGTCTACTACGCCAGTAACCTCGCGAGGAAGTGTATGCTGGTCTACCAAACATATGTCGGAGCGATGAACGATAACATCAAGCGTCTGTTCCGAGAGCGCATGGCTGAGGCCGAGGCGTCCGGCGATGGCAAGGGCAAGGCTGGCCCGTGGGACTTCAAATACATCCGCTCACTCAAGAACCTGGACCGCTTCGACGATGTGGGTGGCTGCGTTATGCTCGCCAGTCCTGGTATGTTGCAAAGTGGTGTCAGTCGAGAGCTGTTCGAGCGGTGGGCGCCCGGAGAGAAGAATGGTGTCATCATCACAGGTTACAGTGTCGAGGGAACAATGGCCCGGCAAATCATGCAGGAACCAGACCAAATTCCAGCTGTCATGTCACGAAGTTTGGCAGGTGCTCGACGCGGACCTGGTGGGGAGCAAGAGAAGGTACTCATTCCACGACGCTGCAGCGTTGCTGAATACTCATTTGCGGCTCACGTCGATGGTGTTGAGAACCGCGAGTTCATCGAGGAGGTTTCTGCTCCTGTAGTGGTATGTGTTCATCCCGTCGCTTGCGCAGCCCTTTTACATAGGTCGTTCAATTTCGCTAACTCATATCTTCTACTAGATCCTCGTCCATGGCGAGCAGCACAACATGATGCGCCTCAAGTCCAAGCTGCTCTCTCTCAACGCTTCCAAGACAACCAAGGTCAAGGTCTACTCCCCGCGCAACTGCGAGGAGCTACGCATCCCCTTCAAGTCAGACAAGACCGCCAAGGTCGTCGGCAAGCTGGCCGCCATCCCCCCGCCATCCGCCGACACCGCCAGCGACGCCTCCATCACGGACCTCGACAAGTTCCCCCTCGTGTCGGGCGTCCTGGTCCAGAACGACTTCAAGCTGTCCCTCATGGCCCCCGAAGACCTGCGAGAGTACGCCGGCCTCAACACGACCACAATCACCTGCAAGCAGCGCCTGACCCTCAGCGCCGCCGGCATCGACCTCGTCAAGTGGGCCCTGGAGGGCACCTTCGGCACCATCGAGGAGCTCCCCGAGATGCGCAACGCCCAGCCCAACGGCAACACCGACGAAGAAGCCGAAAAGGCCGACGAGGAGGTCTCGCACCTCGTGGCCGCCTACCTCGTCATGGGCTGCGTCGCCGTCCGCTACCGCTCCAACGGCGAGGTCGAGCTCGAGTGGGAGGGCAACACCCTCAACGACGGCTTCGCCGACGCCGTCATGGCCGTCCTCTTCTCCGTCGAGTCGTCCCCGGCCGCCGTCAAGCGCTCCGCCTCCAAGAACCCCCATTCTCACGACAACACCATCCCCGCCGGCGCGATGAACCCGCACACGACCGCCTCGCCCGCCGAGCGGCTGGAGCGCATGTTCTGGTTCCTCGAGGCCCAGTTCGGCGCCGACAACGTCGCGCCCGTCGAGACGCCCAAGCTCGCCGCCGCGCCGGCCGCCGAGGAGGCGTCCGAGGATGCGATGGACGAGGGCAGCGATACGGAGGACAGGCAGAAGAAGGAGATTGAGCGACTGCACAAGATCGGCATCCCCGTTCCCGGGGTCAAGATCACGGTCGACAAGCTGGTGGCTACGGTGTGGCTGGAGGACCTCGAGGTGGAAAGCAGTAACAAGGTGTTTGCCGACAGAGTCAGGGCGGTCGTGGAGCGAGCAGTCGAAGTCACAGCCCCGCTCTGGGGTTAAGATGGCCAACAACATGTACACATATTCATAGTAATCCTACCTAAGCCAAGAAAATACAGATTTTATAGAATAGCAGTGTCTAGGTGGCAATGTTGCAGGTACGGAAAGAAGTATGAAAAGGTTGGATAACAATGTATCGGAACATAGGGACTAGCTAAGTCTACAGAAAAATAACAAGGTTGAATAAATAAAAGGGTCCTTAACCCAAGTACTCGGTCAAGTCCTCAGACTCTTCCAACATACTCTTGAAAGAAAATGGCTGGAAAGGCCAGCCGTTGAATTCGGCAAACTTGGAGAAGGATTCGACCCAAGCCAGACGAAGAGAGTGCAGCATGGCACTGGTACCCTCCATACACACCAGAATAGCAATGGCTGTAGTTGCATGTTAGCTTCAATGTTCAAGACCGGCGAGGATTGGGAGAAGGACGTACTGAGGAAGAACCACATGTAGAAACAGATGACGATCATGATCACACCCAATGGGCCAGTGGTAGCCAGAGCATTGCCAAGTGTCATGTTCCAGAGCACAACACTGAGCTGCTGGTGAGCAAGAGACAAAGCCCAGAGACGGAGGTAAGAGGCAGTGTGAGATACGCAGTTCAGACAGAATTCTGTACAAGTTAGTAAGTAATTTCTAGTAGACGGTGCGCGTTTGGAGAAAGACATACCGATAGTGTGAATAACTTGGTGAATCATCACCTCACTGAACTCGAACTCCTCGTGCTCTTCATCAATGTTCTGGGAAATCATGGCAACACCATCGTTTTCATCGAGGCTGTTACCGTTGGGTCGGGTCTCATCGTCGCCGTCCAGAGCGCTGACATGAGCTGTCTCGCCGATGCCGCGGTAACCCTTTCCACGGGCACGGTTGTGCTCCCAGCGGAGATAGTATGGCTTAAGGAACAAAAGAATAGGGACTTGGATGACTGCCAGGAGAAGTAGAGCCTTCTGTACAGCAGACTGGCCGGGGTAGAGGGGCTTGTCGATGAAACCAGGCTGCAAGAACATGTAGATGAGCATGTTCAGCAGACCGGGAGGCTCGGCACCCTTAGCCTGCCAATCGACGGACCACTTGTAAATAATGCAAATAACAAGGTAGCCGAAAATTGACTGGAAGAAGATCATTCCTGGGACGAAGTTGCCCCAAATGTCAATAGGCCGCTTGAAGTGCCTTGCGTTAATGTAAGAGAAGCAGAGAGAGTAAGTCATGTGAGCCCAACCCAGAATGATACTCATCTTCATCTTGTAACTGTTGCTGAAGAGAAGATCATTGTCAGTACCATGCCACGCCCAGTCCAGACCAAATGGGTATCGGTATCCGTGGTCATTGAGGGTGGCAGTAACAGTGTCGTGGTCCTTGAAGCCAACGGGCTTCTTGAACTCCCAAGCTGAAG
The DNA here is from genome assembly GCA_027569935.1 of Clonostachys sp. G952. Classification (NCBI taxonomy): domain Eukaryota; kingdom Fungi; phylum Ascomycota; class Sordariomycetes; order Hypocreales; family Bionectriaceae; genus Clonostachys; species Clonostachys sp. G952. The sequence continues at coordinate 47,546 of JAPDLB010000037.1, forward strand.
GGAAAACAGTCATGGACTTGGAGAAAACATCGTTGTAGATTAGACCGGTAAAGATGGAGAAGACAGCCATGACAAGAGCGATATATCGACCGTAGAAGATCATGGCGAACAATTCGAAGGTGACCTTCTTCAGAGATCGCTCCCAGTAAATCATGGCAAGCGCAGCGGCAAGCATGATGACGGCGTGGCCGAAATCACCAAACATGACGGCGAACAGGAAAGGGAAGGTAACAATAACGGGCATCGCTGGGTTAACTTCCTGGTAGGTGGCAGTTCCGTAGGCGTTGACAATTGTCTGAAAACCCTCGGTGAACTTGTTGGTCTTGAGGTAGGTGGGTGGCTTCTTGTTGGTGCGGATCTCATTGATGATAGAGGGCACAGAGAGGCCAGCCCGGTTGGTAACATCTTGAAGGGTAGATCGGATGAGGGGAAGGTCGTTGGTTGGACACCAACCCTCGGCGATCAAAGTGCGACGAGCGCGGTCGTAAGAGAACAGGTTAAGAGTGTTGTACACAGCCTTCTCCTTGGAGACCAGAACCATCCAGGCGGAGAGTGACTGGGAGATCTGGTTCAGCTCAGCCTCCAGAGTGGCCTGGGTGTTTCGCAGCACGTTCTGGACATCCTGAAGTCGGTTGTTGACCTCGTTGATCTGGTCACGGCGGAGATCGCTGTTCTCGTCGACACTGTAAACATCAGCGCCCATTGACTCGGAAATCTTGCGAATCTTGGCAAGAATCTCCCTTCCGTGAGCAAAGATGACGAAGACATTCTTGTTGATGGCCTCGTTGTTGGTAGGGTCGATGAGCGGCTCGGGAATCTCGGACTGGTTCATGTACAAGTTACCACGAAGCGTTCGCCAGAGAATACGCTCAAAGGCGCCGATGCGATCGCGGTTGATAACACCGGCAACAAAGCCAATGTTCATCCCGGAGAAGGATCGCTCGGCATCGGGAGCGGAGTGGTTGTGCTCGACGTCGGAGAGTAGGGGTGCATCGTCATCGTCCGTCGAGGCGCGAATTTCCTCCACGTTGCCGTGAGCACGGTCGAAAAAGCTACCAGCCTCACGAAGAACCCACCGCCACTCTGTGAGGTCGCCCTCTCGCTTCTTGAGTGTCTCGTAACTGTCGTTCAAAGCAGAAATGCGCTGCTCGAGCTTCTGGCTGCGCTCAGAGAGTTCATCGATTTCGGACGTGGACGGGGTTGACAGGCGCTCAACATCAAGGTCCAGCTTTCTGAGAGATATTCCTGCCTTTTCCATCTGTGTATAGAAGTAGCCTGTTGATGGCGATGGTTAGTATCAATGTGGGTCGAAGCTCGAGGGGGGGACACGACGCACGTAGCTGGCGCTCGACGTTGTCGAGGCGTCGGATTTCTTGGGTAAACGTGCGCTGGAAAGCGCTGACATCTTCATTGAGCTAGACGAGATCCCCGAGTTAGCAGGCTGATGAGGGGATGGACGCGGTCCAGATGCCGGGCTTACATCGCGGAACTGGCAGAGTCCCAGCTCGCCAAGAGCAGTTACAACTTCGCGACCAATTTCATTGGAGACGTAGAGCTGCACCATGCTCATGTCCGCGGAGCGGAACGGGCTGTCTTGTCGCGGTGCCATTTTGCGCGTTGCAGCACCAAGACGGGATGCTGTTGGGTGAGTGAAGCTTGCTTGTCAGGGAGTAAGATGTTGCCTGCTGGCTGGATCAATCTCTAGTTACGTCGTTGCGCAGCTCTGCCCGGATTAGCGATTGTCCGGCAGGAGGTAGCGTCACGTGATCCTGATATTACTGTCTCAGTGTGCCAATCCGTCCCCTGACGGTGGCTGCAAGAGTGTATTTTTACTGGCATTGGCGATATTTTAGGCACTTACCTAAGGATCCGTCTATTTTTAGCCCGGCTGCAGCAGCCGATTTGAAACATGGCGATGCGCATGCCGTCATTCTCATCACAAGCAACAACGTCGGTTGAACCGAGATTCTGTCATTTATCATTTATTTTATCTGCTTTTTTGAACTTTTCGCCTTTTAAACTATGCATATGAAATCACAAAACAAGAAATTCGAGAAATATCAAACAATGCCAAAGCGATTCCCTAATCCCCAGATCCGATGCATAACTCCGTGCCTGAATGAATATGAGTAGAGAAGTGAATCAAAGGCTCGCTGAATGCGTAAAGACCATTTTCAAAGACGTCGTCCAAACATGAAAGATCCATACATGCCACCAACCTCGGCAACGGCAACTGGGACCTTGCGCATTCCCCAGCTTTCGGCACCCAGCTTCCACCACCGGGCACCGTTGTCCACTGTTGTACCATCCGCATTAAGTCGTACCAGCCAGTAGCGGGCACCAAACTCCTTGGCAGTCCAACCAACTCTCTCCAAGTTCTTCCTCATCTTCGCGGCCCATTCATAGGTACGCTCCTGGAGTTCAATGACGTGCAAAGGTGCAGTGTTGGGAGAAAGAAGCTCGTCTCCACTACCAACCTTCGCTTCGATGTCAGAGAGATCGATGTATCGGAGGTTGTGAGACTGCCACTCTCTGTCCTTGTAGAAGAGACGGCGAATGTCACTCAAATCAAGACCTCCGCCCACAGCAAGCTCCTCCAGCCTTTCAGCGAGAACCTTCAGCATCGGTAGGTGTGATGGATCCATTCTACTGCCCTTCAAACTCAATGATCGCAGGGTCTGCGGGAGGTTTGGTAACAGCGCGTCCACATCCTCTTTTCCAAGAAGGAGATGGCTGCTTGCGTCCGTCGAGAGACTGAGGAAAGCAAGACTGTTCGCAGTAGCAGGGTGGGAAGTGACAAACTTGATCACAACCTCAGATGTGACCTCTCGGCACTTGGCCAAATTGAGATGAGTGATCCGCGCAGTCTGGGGAATAGACAGCAGCGCCTTGTCGTTAACCCGAGTTCCCGCAAGGTCGAGATGTGTGACCTTGCCCAGGTGGGGAAATAGCTTCTCGTAAATCGAAGAGGGGAGGCTAATGCACTTGTGGAAAGAAATACGTGTCAAGTTTAGAGTTTCTGGCAACTCGAGGTCCAGGACGGATCGGAAAGAGTTGCGGAAGCTCACCGAGGAGCATGCGCAAAAGTCGATCGCCTGCAGACGAGGCATATCGAGGAACAACTTTCGAAGGACCTCGGGACCTATGTCATCATCAATGTACTCCTGGGCCAGAAACTCATGCAGGTATGGGGTAAGCTCCAAGCACTGAGCCAGGGTCTCGCTAGTCAAGTTTCGCGTCTGCGCTCGCTCGCTTGCAGTAGAGAAAATGGTGGAGGGGTTAAAGTGGCTAAAGTCAAGGCGCCGGACGATCGACGCCAGGGCTGGGTATTCGGTAATAGTAGACAGGAATTTGCGAAAAATCCTGGAGTGGGGGATCGTGATATGACGATACAGAGTATTAAGAGTTGCGGCATGCAGAGACCTCGACGCCAGCAGCAAGGCCATGAGATCCGCGTTGCGGGTGGTCAACCCATTCGTAGGGAGTTCGACGACCAAAAGATCGATGATATCACCTGGGGATTGTCAGCAAACCCAACCTAAAAGACTTGGCCGGGGGTGCACAAGTAACGTACCAAGAACCTCGCTGGGAAGCGTCTCCAGAGGCGACTGCCCCGTCACGTAGCTCGTCGGCATCTTCTTCTCGACAGCCGGTGTCTCGGGGGGGCTCCACGTCATGTGTAGCTTGCGCAGATCCTCAGAGCTGCGGCTCGCCATCTTGCCCTTGAGAGGGATCTCCCTCCATCCCCTAAAGTTCTCGGCTGGGAACCAGAATCCATGGAGGCGGCTGTGTGGCTGCGTGAGGGGCGGCTGGAAGGTGGGCTGGGGAATCTCCTGCGAGGGAGACTCCTCAAAGACGGCGGCATCAGCGCCGTGGATATAGGATGATACTTTGGAACGAGTGAAGGTCTGGGCCAGACCATCGTCGTTCTCGCGAACGGAGGAGAAGGACGAGCGCGCAGTCTTTTCCGAGGGCGAGATGTTTCCCATGATATGCTTCCTGAAGTCTAGTGGATGGTCGAAGTCGAGCACCATGTGCTCGCCATCGCCGTGAGAGGCCATATAAGTAGGTCGGCGGGTGCGGAGTGGCTCTTTGTGCGGTGTTCGACGGGACTAGGGCTTTGGCAACGTCGTGGATGGGCCTGGGAAGCTACTGAAGTTGCATGGGACCGGATAGTTGATGGGAGGAGGTGGACAGGGAAGTAGGCGGTTTTCTATTAGTCAAGCTGGATTGACTTTATGTAACAGAATCAACGAGGTGATGCGGGGGAGGAGCTAGAAGGAAGACGGGATGTATGGAAACAGGATCGGGGGAGGTGTTTGTCTTTTGACGGAGGTTCGGGCAGCGGCGGTGGATAAGGCGAGCGAGGGACAATGGTCGTGAGTCGAAACGCTGGGACTAGGATGAGTAAATGATGGAGTCTTGTGGGCTGCGGTCGAGTCTGGGCAGAACGCCACTCTGGCCGAGGACGCAATAAGGTTGGCCTGCGCAGCAACTTGCCAATGGCACGGGAGATGGGGTGACATGCTGGGGAAGGTAATTACAGCACGCCATGATTAGCTCACTGAAGGGCGAGATTGGGTAATGAAAACAGAGGACTGGAAAGAGCCAGCATCAGGTGAGCGAAGATGTGACATGAGCCGCTCCGACAATATGGTGTTGGATTGGGGCTGCCAGGCTACGATTGGACAATGATTTGGTAATGAGAACGTGCCTGGTCGCTGTGGCCGGGACTTTGCTGGCATCCTGTGGTGGAGCCGTCGACATCGGGAGCCTCGCCGGTACGCACAGATGGTTGCGAAACGTAATGGATTGGTGGTCGTGTTCGGTGACCTGGACTAGCCGCTGCTAAACTGCGTGCGACGGGTCGTGATGCGCGCAGGTCCTTTCCCCTTGCACGGCGCGAGGTCGCCCCTCTCGCGGTCCCTTGCCTCTGCCTGCCAGCGTGCCGGGTTGCTGTCCCCAGTCGCTTCCTTCGCTATCGATCTTGCCGGTCTTCAGAACTAAGCTCTGGGCCTCGTGACCGGGTGGCGCCCGAGCTACGCAAGATTGCCTTAGCTCGATGCGCCTACCCCAGACTTTTTTTCCCTTTCTACACCCTTCCTTTCAGGGTCCCTCGCCTGTCCTTGTGCCACCACCAATCTCACATCCAACCGTGGGAGATATCTCGTCGCCGCAAACTCGACTCTCGACCGCCTCGTTTCCCCTCTGCCCAACGCTGCAGCGACGGATTCATCCATTTGTCTGCTCAGACAGACCTGACGTGGCCACATGTCTGCATCGTATAAGCTTATTAACTAAGTGAGACATCATCGCCCTTCTCCTCGGAAGACTAACATCACTTCCATACCAGCCAGCTCACACCAAAAGCAACACACAGACACTGCCCCGCCATACCGTTCCTCCAAGTGCGTGCTCGGTAGTATCCATTACCATATTGCCAACCGACCTACCTTCCCCTAGTATTCTAGCCCACCCTCGTACTCAACAATTACATAACTGCAAACTCCTGGATGCCAACCACAGCCCATCTATTCCAAAAGCGCGGCTGACATTGATCGCCTCTTTTGAAGGCTGCCTGTCTCACTTGGAACGTCCTGATGGTATTGGTATTACTAAGAGCACCCCTTGCATCAATCACATGACGCTGTTATGTAGAAACTCCGGGACAGGAAGATGCCCGTTCCGCTTTCGGGCAAGTAGCGGTGATTGTCCTGTGCCATCATGACGCTTTTGGGCGGTTAGCCTTTTGGCTTGGCCCATTCTAAGCCCTTGCCGAGGACTGAGTCAGGTACAACCCGCATGATCAAGAAAAAAAAAACAAAAGGCAAAAAAAAGAGAGCGCCGCAATCGGAGGGCCACCTCAGCAGGGAGGCCGAATCCCGACCGAGTTGTCCGACTTCCCAGGAAGTTTCAGCCGAGCTAGTAAAAAAGAAGAAAGTGAAGCAAAAAGGAAGAAAAAACCTTGCAGGCCGCAGTCATTGCCGCTGCCAGCCGCGACAAGCCTCTTCTTTGTCCTTTTTCTGCCACCGCCTTTCCATTCTTCATTGCCAATTCCCATGCTACCCCGCCGACTTGCCGGTCTGAGGAGAACATGGGAATTGGTCCAAGGATGATAGACTTGTAAATGGGCCGTACTTGGGTTATAGCTATCGCCGAGCCTCTTGTAATCACCGTTGAGCTCCAAACCCACCGCCCACCATGAAACCAGGCTCCTGCATATGCCATACGATGCCGCTGACAGCATGCGCATAAGCAGGATACACGTCATTTTCCTTGCCGATATCCCGCACGCTCAATCTCGCCACCAAATAATCAGATTAGCAAATCTCGGGGACACACCACGGGTACACTGATACATTTAAGAATCTAAGAATCAGATCAACGCCTCTACCACTCATTATGAATCCTCAGTCTCATCAAGAAGTCCTCCTCGTATCCTCAGCATGAGAAAGTACAGAGACACCGTGAAGACAATGAACATGTACCCATCCCGCGCCTATGAAGCGCCAAAAAAAAAAAAAGACTGAAAAAGGAAAAAAAAAGATATTCGCTATGGAGTGGCCCTGCACTCAACTCCGGTATCGTCGACACGACCAGACAAGAGGGAAACACATCTTGACATTGAAACGCCTCGTGAACACCCGCCTTTTTTCGCTCTTGATAGTTTCTCAAGTGAAGATTCAAAATAATATATCGTATCAAGTCCCAGCCCCAGAATAATCAACGGCCGTTTCCTTTCTTGTTGCCAATTTTTAGACGTTCCTTGCAGTCTTCGCAATACCATTTGCCTAATAGCCCAGTCAGCGAAACATGCATCGTGTAGAGCCATGCGGCTCGGGAAATTGGTATAGAACTTACTCTTTTCCCCAGGCGCAACCTTCAAGCCAACGCAAGCGAGATGGAACCATTCCCGCGTACATTCGTCAGAGTCGCACGCCACCATCTCACCATAGCTGACCCCGTTGCAGTAGCAGTAGGTAGGCTCGTCGGCGTCGAATTCCCCATCGCCGCTCGTCATTTCGTCGTCCGCAGTGGGCGGGGCCAAATGTGCCATTGAATTCGTCTTCCTATGGCCCTTCTTTCCATTGCTGTCTCCATTCCGAGACGCGCGCGGTCGTGGGGGCTCTTGAAGATTGGCCATGGCCGGTGTGGACGGTTTACTTGCCCGTCCGCTCTTCGTGGTGACTGTTGGAATACCCGGGGCTCCAGGGGGCAATGATTCGCTCTTCCTCCTCTCGAGCTCCTCGGCCTTTGTCTCTTTTTTAACAGCACTTGGCGGCGGGACTGGTGCGGCTTCTGTTGGCTTCTCTGGTTCCTTCTTTGGAGCCTCCGGTTTGGCGACCGGAACAGGTTCCTTGACCGGCGCAGGCTCATTATTAACCTCCTGGGTTGTAATAACAGGCGGAGCCGGCTCTGGCACTTCTGGCTGTATGCCATTTGTCTTGCTACTTGTCGGTAGCGCTGATCTTGGTTTATTATTATCAGGGCCGGACTGAATAGAATTCTGCCTGGCCCTAGATGCCACTGGTCGCGACGTAACATTCGGGGCAGGGGACGCGCGCGCTGGTCCCTTTGGTTCTGGTAGAGTAGATAGCACCGGCGAACCTGCAATTGAAGGCGACGCGGCTCCGTTCCTACAAGGCAATGTTAGCTTCACAATCCCACCAATTCGTCGGGGGGCCATAGGCCTGAGAGCTTACTTCTTCTTAGCTTGTGTGCTACCAGTTGGAAGAGCTTTCCGCTTCTTCGGTCCTTCGGGCACTGGGCTGCCGTTTCCACTGCTGGGCTTGCCTCTTGAAGCGTTAGGTCCAAAGACCGTACTCATAGCACGCTCCTGGAGTACCGGCTCGTTTGAAATGTTCTCAACTTTTCGCTTTTTAGAGGGGTGGTTTCCATTGCTTGCTGCGCTCGCAGATATGCCCAAGCCAACACTATTGGCCTCCGCTGTCTTGCGGGCTTTGCTGGCAGCGGGCTTCTTGCTCGTCTCGCCCTTGTGGTGGCGGTGATCATGATCATCAAAATCCGAATCTTGATGATGGTTTTTTGAATTCTTCTTCGCCTGAACAGCTTGCTTCCTGGCATCGCTCCTGGCTGCCGCCTCGTCCGCAAGCGCCTGGGCGGCAGCGGAAATCGCCGCCGCGCCATCTCGCCGGGCGCGCTCATTATGCGACGACTTGCCAGTTCGGTTCTCGGGATATGCCCAGTGTGTAGAGCTTCCCCATTTTGCCTCGTCAGAGAACTCGTTCTCCAGGTACGGCCACATATCCTCAATGCGAGCCAGCTGCTTCTGCAAGGCCTCATTGGCTGTGTTGATGACGTGGTTCTTCTCCTCGAGCGCAACCAGCATCTCGGTGATCTTGAATGCGGTTTGTCGGAAGAGCTGTCGGCGGGGGATATTGGACGGGTCGAACACGCTCGAGCTGGTGCCAATCGATTCAGCGGTCGAAGGAGGCGGCAAGGGAGCGCCTTGCGCGGTCCCGCTGGAGCTATTCTGAGCACTCATCGGGGCAGAGGCCGGCGCAGCGACACTCGACATCTCGTTTTGTGGTCGGGTTTCGGGCCATGGGGCATTGGTGGCGGCAGAGACCAGCTTGAAGAGCTGGTCCTGCGGGCCGGAGAGCTTGGCGTCGACTTCTCGGAGTAGTGTGAAGTGTCGGACGAGCTCCTTTGGCAGTGCGGTCATGGTGTCTGCGAAGAAGGTGATCGCGGGAAAGATGTCGATGGATTGGTCACCGGTGGCACCATTGCCGAACGACTCCCTGTTGCCGCTGGCATTGCGAGCCAGTGTAGCAGAGCTTCGAGGAGGGTTCGTACGTGTCTGCCGCACAGGCTGGGACCTGCGATGCGATGAAGGCTCCGCTGACGACGGCTTGGCCGACTTCATTGCGGGCGCGACTCACGTTTCGACGAGAGTGCGAGCGAGCTGGGCTGGAGATTGGAAGCCGACAGCGGTGGCCGAGGGTAAAAGAATGAGGCGGGTGGGAATAAGTAATAGTGAGCCAACGATCGAGAGGGCTAGAGCATTTTGCGCGATCCGACATGCAAATCGTCCAGGTATACGCGATATCTCGGGTTCCAGGTTGGAGAACGCAACGGCAAGAGTGGTGGCCAGCAGGAGAAGAGATCACCCACCAGACTGACCTTATCCGCTTACCTTGTGCCAGGTGATTCTTATCGCGCATCCGTCAATGGCGATAGGAGTGGGGCCTCCCGCCCATCTCCCACCACAACAAACTGTCTACGCCCCCAGAAATGCGGCTGCCGGTCACGCCTGTATTGGTGTCTCTTTAGTCATGGTTTGCCCAACGCGCAATTCTTTCTAGGTATCCAGTGAAGAAGCGGCATTTCTATCGAAGCGAAAGGGAAAGTCTCAGCTAAAATACTACCGAAATAAGAGCATTGTAATTTGAAACGGAGCATAATTGCGTGGGTGAAGAAAAGGAGACGGAGAGTTTGCCCAATAGGCGCCCCTGATCACTAGCCTTAAAAAACACCACATATCGGGTGGCGTCTTCCTCTGACAGGAAGCGAACAAGGTTGAGATACATAAGTCTTAGATTCAAGATCCAGATATGATGGTAATACATGGTGCAATTGCGCCAATGCAGTTCTCATGCTGGCAGAAAGTTCCATGAAAGCCGTTGACTTGCATGTCACGTACCCCTTTCCCATTATCAGTGATTTCGAAACCAAGCAAACCCGGTGGGTTGTGTATTGTTTATTATTCAGGTTGCTTAAATGTTCAAAAGGAATTAATGACGCCACATGCCACGTAGTGTTTGTGGCAGCTTCAGGCGAATAATGATGAGCCCAGAATGATGAGAATGACCGTTGACAAGACAAAGAAAATGCAGTAATGTGAAACCCACTCCTGGAGACAAACTAGCTCTGCTTCGCTCCTCATGTTTTGAATCCTCCTCTACAGCAAGGGTATCGAGTTTTGACAATGTCTATTCTACAATAGCGCCGTTTCGTCGCCTACTCGGCGCATCCTCTCGAGATTTCTGCTTCAGTCTCCATTGCCACTCCAGGAGAACCCAGACGAAATGGTGGAAATCGAACTCGGGCCAGAGGCAGTTGAGGAAGAATATTTGAGTGTCCTGATGGCACTGCCATAGCATAAAATCACTCAGCCGCTCAACACCGCTGGTCCTGATGAAAAGGTCCAATGGCGGGTCCTCCGATGTGTACATATGCCTGTCCAGGGTCTCGACTGTAATGGTCTCCGGGTCCGGCAGTTTGGATTCATCATAAGAGCCATTTCTGGTTCGGCGACGGGGAGAAGGTGAGTCTGGGGGAAGAGTGGCTGAGGATGAATCGCCTCCGTCCGCATCAAGCGCGCCTTCTCCCTCTGCTGCTTCGGTTACAGTTTGTTTTTCGGGAGAGCTGTCGCGAATCGTTGGCAAGGGATCATGTCCGTTCAACTGCCTTGACAGGATATTTTGTCGGATACGCGATGGCGAGAAGAGCTGATTCTTGGGGGCTGGGGGTGCGAGGAACTCCGAAACAGTCGATTGTACTGCAGTCGCTATCTCGGCTCTGGATGTGTATGGGAAGCAGATGTTCAACACCGCGCTATTCTCCAGTTAGCGATTCATCCTAGAACAGGCGCTTCTTCATGCAAGACTCACTTCTTGTTGTGTTGTGTTCTTGCCACGGCCTTATCCACGACTTGTAAGACATCCTCCCGGAGAAGATCGCGTTGGCCGAGGACTCTGACGGCAGCTCCGTATCGATCCAGGATATCGCCATACGTAGTGAGCTGTTCAAGCTTGACCTTGGCAAGCTGCATGAGACCGTCGACCTCGTACTGCGGGCGGTTGAAGTTTTCGATACTGAAGGCATACACGGTCACGGTCTTGACACCGGCCTTGTAGCAGATTTCCATAATCTAGGGACGAGTCAATAGGTATATTGGGTAGGATGAGGACTAAGAAAGTTCGCACTCTTGCCAGAGATTCGAAACCACGGTGGTGGCCCTCAACTGTTTCCATACGGTGGCTTCGGGCATACCGCCTGTTGCCATCCATCTCGAATGCCACATGCTGGGGAACTGGCCCCTGCTTAAGGGCGCCGATAAGCAAGTCACGAAGCTGTGAAAGCGCCCATTCTCCTGGCGGAGATTGAAAGACGAGTCTTTGAAGAAAATTGACGGTGCCGCTCATATCGCGGGCCTCGGTATCGGTGGGATGATTTTTGTTGTAGAAAGGGGACGGGTGGGCTGTCAACAAGATGCTAGATAAAACAGTATGCCGAGAGAGGAAATACGTCAGAAGTCTATGAGTCGGCAATTTTGGAGAGCATAGTCGCAGTGATATAGGTTCTATAAAAAAGGGGAGATGCAATCAACGCGACTTTTCAGTGGCGGAGTCGTAATGCGGGAGAGACCATGACGACGAGCTTGTGGCTTCAGCTTTTCGAGGCAAGCTGCAGCACATCTGAAGCTTGGCATCAGCTGCTGTACCTTGATCAGCCGAGTTGCGGGTGGTCAGCCACGTCTGCTTGGGGGGAGCGCCACTACGCCCAGTGTTCATTACGTGGCCCATTCACCCTCATCTCCTCTTGATTGCCTCGGGATAGGCAGCGCTAGGCATGGCTGGTGCGACGGGCTGTTGCCAAGAGGTGGGAGTAAGCTGTTTAGATCAATGCAGTCCCATAAATCGTTCCGCCCTCCATCAAACGACCGTTGGCATGAAATCGGCGCTGATATACCTTCTTTGGACTTGATATTGTGGCTGGTGCCTGTGTCATGATGCACGTGTTATGTAATCTTGCCCCACGAGGTTTCTCACCCCCAAGACTCTCTCAGCAGCCCTACCGAGTGCGTACTGACTATGTAACTGCCTCCCTGTTGTCTCTTTCAGCTATATCGCGCTTGCTGTACTGGGCCGGCGGTGGGTGCTCGGGTTACTGTGATACGCATTGTGAGGTACGGATTTGTGATGGATCTGTACCTATGCTCTACAATGGACGCTGAACACACATTATGATGGCATATACGCGGCTATAGGTAGCAGCCATGCAGTTTTCGTGAACGCCATCGCAACCATCACAATAGCTTTCATATGTGACAAGATCCTCGAGATGGCCCCAATACATTGCAGGCTGGTTACATGCCAACATGAGAAATTGAGCTTCAAATCAAAGTCGGCGCCGCAAGGTAAAAATTCTGGAGCCTCTGGCCAAGATGTTGACGTCATGCTGCTTCAACTGACCAGGGTAAGGCACTTCGGACCACGATAGATGTTACAGCCTTGGCGTAAGTTGGTGGAATTCAGATGCACAGGGATGTCACCGTTGTGAGAGTTGCAATGTTTATTTGCAGAGTAGTTTAGGTACAAATATTGTGCAACAACAGAAATGACCCTTAGATATTCCGTATGTACACTTTTCAATGCTATTTCTAATAAAGACAGCTTTTATGACTCCCCATTGGCTGGATCATCAGCTAATACAGATGCCCGTTCCTAATTTTGCACGCCCTTTAGAAGCCGTTTTGCCCTATGTGAACGATGCTGAGAAGTAGGGCCCTTCCTGTCAAGGTAGGTTCCAATGCAACAGCACTTTAAAGGGGGTATACGAAACGGAGGTTCTGTAGGTCAGTCTGATCCAGATCTTCACTGTGGATCTGAATGGTCGTGCCCTCTGCTTGCAAAACCTCTCTGTCGGAAGCATCACTAGCTTCTTCAAGGAAGAGCCGACGTATTTCATTTTGACGCGAAAGATAGAATCGGATAAGAAGACACATGGCTGGTGAAATGAACCAAAAAGCCGTCATGAATGACCAGGGAAGAGTATACCGCGGCTGGTACTGCGGTTGCCAGAATCTAAGCATTTCTTAGTATAGACTTCCTCAGCTCAAGACGGATAGTTCTAGAACCTACTCGGGTGAGATCATATTCGCGACCGAGGCGGCGACAACACAAGAGGACAGTACGGTAAGTTTCTTCGTGTAGCCAGTAGTCGCAGTTCCCGCCCATGAAAGTCCTAGAAGATATGAAGGCTTGAAAGTGGATATCTGAGTCCCAACAACAAGTGCAACCTTATTGGACCATGGTGCAGCAAGCTTAAACAGTCAGTATGAAGGTAAGGTACGTCCAGTTAGCTCATGGGCGAACGCACCTCAATAATACCTCCAACAAAACATGGTATGTAAGAAATGGCACATGTATAACCTGTACCCAGTCTTGTGGCGTATAGCATGAAGGCCGAGACGAGGACGAGAAAACTACCAATTAGCGGCTTCGCAATGTTGAATAGCGCACTTTCTGCAGGGGTAAATCCAAAGCCGACAATAATAAGTGGCAGTTGTTGCGATGTGTTGTTCGGGAGCTCGTTAAAGAACATGTGAAAACTGTGGCCATGTTAACGTAAAAGGATACAATGCGCAGCTGTGTAAGCGATGGAGCATACATGAAGAACCAGCTTTTCAAGTCGGTAAAAGCCTCGCGGACTTGAGACCATTTCCAAGAGGAGTTCTTAATACCAGACTGAGACTCGCGAATAGAGCTAATCGTGATGATTTTCTCTTCTGTAGAGAGCCATTTCGCATCGACTGGAGAATTCGGAAGGAAGAAATAGAGTGGAACACAGACAACAAAAGTCAGAATAACACATATGATGTGGAGCCATTTCCAGGATGAAAGGCCGCCCACCAGAACGCTGTTCCCTTCCTCTAGAATCAACTTGTAGGCAACCATGGTCAAGAGCACATTGGCAAAACTTCCAGAGGCCCACCACAGCAGTTGAACCCAAGGACTTCGTTTAGGAGGAAAGAAGGCTTGATGAAGAACGGTAGTGCTCGGCACGATTTGCGATTCGGTCTGTTGGCTTGTTAGATAGGACGTTTTCGTTCCAGTTTGCAATAGACTTACCATGCCCAGAATGAACCTCAGTGCGATCAATTGCTTTCCTGTCTTGACTACCGTGTGCATTCCAAGCAAAAATGCCCAAAGAAAGAGCGATCCCACAATAAAATTCTTTTGGCCAGTACGTTGAGAGAGCCATGCGCCAGGCCACAGGGCAATAAGATATCCAGTGTAAAATACAACAAAGAGGTCATTGTACTCCTTCTTAGTCATGTTGACATCTTGAAAGATACCCATAGTACTGGCCTGGGAGAGTGTTGATTTGTCGAGATGTATAAGGAAAGCAATCCACCATGTCTGGCCCAGAAGGAACCAGAAGTTTCTGCGGACTACCTTCTTTTCCATCTCAGGCGTTATAAGACCAACCGTATCTTTGTTAAGATTGTAGAATACGGTAGTGTCGTCAACATCGCTAACGTTTATAGCGTGCTCGCTTGGCGAAGAGTGTTCCTGGGCCACTACCTTCTTTTCAGATCCTCTCATCTCGCCGCTGATAGATTGAGCATCTGCCCCGTCATCGGAATTCTGCCGTTCGGCATTGTTCAAGGAAATCGCCATAATGTGTTGGAGATCTGAGGCCAAAAAAAAGAGTCGAATGGAATCAAGAATATAACAAAGACGCTCTTGGATCGTAATTTGTAGTCTGAGCATGAAGACACCACTTTGAAAAATAATTAAAACGTATTTCATCTTCACTCTTATGTCGTTTACTTTTCTATTCTACGACCAACCAACAAAGCCAAAGCGGTTCTCAGTTCCGGATACTCGGCATAGCATATGTCTTGCCTTATCACGTTAAACCCTGCCAGTGAGCATCCCAAATAATAGGTAGTTCATATTCACCAAGACAAAGAGGTTCTTATTCTATTTTCGCCGCGTACCATGCATCAAAAACTACTGTTAGTAGCTAAAGATCCCAGCTTCTGGTCCTGAGTAGACACGCAATGTATTATCACAAAATCCTTTGAGCTACGACACAATGACCGTGTCTTAAGCTACTGGCTTTCTGCATTATTCCAAGTCTAATCTACTTCAGTAATGATCACCAATTCCTGTGCTGAATAATGATGGTGTATTTACTGGCAATCACGAGAGCCCAGCTAATGTTAACCGCTTAATTAGAGCAAAATGTTGAAGTGATACCCTTAAACTTATGCTTCGTAATAAGAATAACCTTGTCCAGGAGCCTAACACACTAGGTAAGGCACCTACATGAAAGTAGAAGAGAAGAATAGTTTATTCCCGCAAACAGTTCCCACACGGCAAATATGAGCCGAGCAGTCCACCGAAAAGGAAGGTCCTGGGGATTTTTGGCATTGGAATATAATGACACAAGTACGAGTCCCGAGATGAAGCAACGCCTTGACTCAGCTGTAACCAACGGATATTGCTCTGGTTCCTGATCTGACAAAGATGCCGCCGGTCGCAAGAGACATTTCACAAATCAGGATGCGTTTCCATGTTTTGCCAGATTGCGTGGCCCGTTCGGCCCGTCTTCCAAGCCATTGCGTCTCGGGGCGCTCTCTCGCCATTGCCAGTGCTTGCGCATGTACGATGTGCTTTCCTCGTCATGTTCAAGAATGTCCGCCGCATGCTAAACAGAGAAAACTCCTTTAGTTTCTGAGTAGGAGGAAGACGTTGTGGACTTACATCTCCAAGAACAGGTAGGAATTTGGCTCCGTGTCCACTCCCCCCAGTACATACAAAGACGCTCTTGTCGGCGTATGTAGGTACATAGTCCACCTATGGACGAATCAAAGTCAGCTTCTGAAAGTATCGTGCCCGCCTACTCTCATGTAAAACTCAGAACTCACCACGAAGGAATTATCGAGCGAATCAGTATACCAGCAAAGCTTAGTTGAGTAGAAGTCGCAGTCCATAAAGTCTGGTAAGAAAATAGACACAAATTTCTTTATCGCCTCTCTGGCTGCATCTGGTATCGGGGCTGGATCGGTTGGGGGAAGTGGTACAGACCACTGGCCATCCTGCGAGAAGACCGCGTTCGCCGGGGCAGTCTGGAAATTTGTCCACTATTAGGTGGAACGTCAGCTAAGTTTTTCAAGATATCAAAACATTACCACGTTCACCTTGATGCCACGATAGCCAATTTTTATCAGGCCCTCTGGGGTCCTGGGAAACACATATATGCTACCGGTGTCTTTTCCATTGCCGCTGCGGGGAGCACTCTTCCATGTGATCACTGGGAAACGTTGAGGGGAGTATTTATCCCAAAGCTCAGTGTTGCTCTTGTCAATCTTGTAAGTGACGACGCTACCGGCGGAGGACTCCAAATGGTAAGCCAGTTCAGGGAGAAGCTGCGTGGAGAATGAGCCAGCTGCAGATGTCTCCGATTAGTGAGAGCTTTCAGTATCAGCAGGGGTCCTCCTACCCGCAATAACTACAGTGTCAGCTTTGTGAACGGAGCCATCCTTGGTCTTCAATCCGACAGCTCTCTTGGAGCCTCCAGTCTCCTCGACAACAAGGCCTTCGAAGTTCCCCTTTTCTGGGCCGAAATGAAACGTTACCCCTTCCTCTACCGCCCTGTCATGAACGTAAGCGCAAGCCTGACTACATTGCGTGAATCCAGCCAACGAATCAAGTACAGCCTCAAAGGTTCTGGGAGGAGATGTTTCGGGAATGGTAAAGTCCAGAAGCTTCTTGTCCCAGCCAGCTCTAATAGCCCGCTCTCGGTCTTGAGAGTCGCCCTTCACAAACTGGGCATCTCGATGCCCCTCAGACTTCAAAGATTCCAGAGTCTCTCGTTCTAGGGCATCAAGCTGATCAGTTGGCTGGACGCGAAGCATGCCGCAGCACTGGAATAGGTCGAATTCGGATCCTGCCACTCCGCTCTCGTATTGTTCGTTCACGCTCATGTTAATGTTCTCCCAAGCCTGCCGACTCTCGAGAGCGAGTCTCTGATAATGAATCTTTTTGCCATAAGATGCTCGAAACTTTTCACGGCGGATGTTAGCCCGGAATTTCTGTACTTCATGAGACAACGGGGAAGAACTTGCAATTTTATTGTGGTCGACCGATGCGACTTGGTACTCATCACCTTTTCCAGGCGCATATCGTGTCGAATCATACTTGTGTTGATCAAAAACATCAACCTTGTATTCTAAACTTGATTAGCCCAGCAGAGAGTTAGAGTACTCATGAATTATCTCACTCCTTTTTCTTAGAGCGAGGGCCAGAGAAAGACCAAAAACGCCGGCTAATCAAGTTAGCACTCGCCTATTGACATCAAGTCGACTTCAATCCTTATTCTTACCGCCAACGATAGCAACTGACTTCTTCCTTGGCGTATCCATTATAGCCTGGTTAGCTAAAGTAAGATGAAAAGTTCTCTGTAAACTTGTATAGAAGAGAAAGGAGAATGACAACTAGCTATTTGTATATAACATACGTTTAATGTGGATAGGTAACCATCAAGGTGAGCAAGATATTATCAATGGCTGGCACCCTGACGATCCATTGATGCATTAAGGTTAATTTAAATAGGCTACCCTATAGCAAATAGCTCGAGCGGCAATTAGACGATGGATCCTATCTCTTCGGACCGGTGATAGCGGGAGTTGAGTACCAGATATGACCAGCTGTTTGTATAAGCCAGCCTCGGGGCCACTTGGGATGTCGGGACGCCATGGTTTTTGATGGAGATATCCCCTTGACTGCGCATTAGCTAGTTGTGGAGACCATCACGAACTACGTGACCCTTGCAATTGCTGAGTTACACGATAGTTGCCTACAACTAGAATATTTCCACAGCAATCGAGTTTTGGTAGCTCATCTTGATATTTTATACAGCACTTGCGAAAACTGCCAGCTATGATCATGTTCCGGTTTAGTAGAGCATCCTGGTTAGAACACTAAAAGCAAAGGAAAAATTTCGAAGCTGCAAGGTTATCTGCAAGTTCTGGCAGGGTGCCTCTTGCCCAAAATGTTGACGTCATGCTGCTGCAACTGACCAGGGTCATTCACCTATCAGGATCACGACAGATATCACGGTCTAGCACCTCATTATCACCAGCCGGCGGGCCGATGACAAGCTCAAGTCTCAACGGTGCATGAACTCCGCTATTTGCCCGCCTTCTGGATCCTGCTGTGAGTCGGTGCCTTGGAAGGAGATGGTCTTCTTGGTGACCGCCTAGCGCCAGCGAGAAAGCCGGTTGTGTCCTGGTGCTTGTGCCTACGGCCACAACCCAATCTTCCAAATGCAGCCGGGGCAGGGCATGCGACCGTTGACAGGGCATAATGACCAGGCACCTTGGGACCCGCAGGTGCGTTCGACAGTCCCGACCGCGATCGACAGCTTGCAGCACCCGGACAATGCGCCGTACTATATCGAAGAACAGAGCTTCGTGGAGATGCTGCCAGCGACGTGCAAGAATGGTTGACCGCCAACGCGCATTCAATCATCGATTGAGAACAAATAGCCCGTCCGCCTAACCCCTTGCCTCGTAGTCCAAAGGCAATAGCTGCCGGACAGAGCTTCAGGCCTGCTAGGCCGTGCCTCAGCAGCTCCCCCTGTGGTCGCATGCGGCCTAGCTGTGACCGCCCCTCTCCGACCACCCCTCCACCGGTGCCCCTCCAGATCCAAAATCTACAATGCTGGTGATCCATTAATAACTGCTGACCTACCAGCTCGCATGTGCCTATGACACCCACAAATGTCCTGTCATTGCTTGCTAGTGCCTGACTGAGCCAAATGTGCCGCAGCCATTGATACCGCCCGCAGAGCTTGTTTCCTTTTCTGTTGCTCCTTCATCGACCGTCAACGCCTTATCTCAACCGACCGCGACCGCAGTCATGGTTGTCTTTGATGGTCATGAGTACCTCACCGAGGAGGAGAAGCGTCTCAAACAGGATCGCGATCGGGACCTGTACTGGAAGAAATGGGGCCCGTATGTAGCCGAGAGACAGTGGGCGACTGGTATGGCGATGCTCCCTATTGCTCCTTTGTCCGACGAGCGAGATTGCTAATTGCTTCCCAGTCCGAGAGGATTACAGCCCGGATGGTGATGCTTGGAGCCGTAAGTATCCCAATTGGACTTGCTTTGGCTGCCCACAGACGATTAATTAGCTTCCTAGACTTTCCCCACGACCATGCGCGATCTCGAGCCTTCCGATGGGGCGAAGATGGTATTGCGGGTGTCTCAGACACACACGGCCTCCAGAACATCGCCTTTAGCTTCTGGAACGAGAAAGAGTTGGTCTTCCACATCTGCTATGTTTCTGCGCTCGGGCTGCCTGAGGCTAACCTGGTGTAGTGATTTTCTGAAGGAACGTTTATTCGGTCTGTCCAACCCGCAGGGCAACCATGGAGAAAGTGTGAAGGAAGCTCATTTTCACCTGGATAACACTCCTGTACGTTCACCACTGGTTCCAGCTACTCCGCCATCACATGCACTAACATATCATAGACCGTACGTTCTTGCCTTCGGCCGCCTCCTCGTCCCTTTGCATTGGGTAATAACAATGATTGCAGCATTCGTACATGAAATTTCTCTACAAATACCCCCAGAAGAAGTTCCCTTATGAAGATCTCTTGAAGGAAAGTGCCCGGCGCACAAAGCAAGACAAGGAGTACCAGATCATCGACACTGGAGTTTTCGACGAGGATAGATACTGGGATATTTTCATCGAAACTGCAAAGGAATCCGATGACCCAGATGAGCTTCTATTCCGAGTCACTGCTTGGAACCGAGGACCCGATCGCGCGCCGCTTCATATCGTACCGCATGTTTGGTTCCGGAATACCTGGAGTTGGGGCCGCGAGCCAGAAAATAAGAAGCCATCCATCCAGCTCCATAATGAGGTCACAGCCAAATCCAAGCATTATAGTTTGGGTGAAAGATATTTTCTTCTCTCTCCATCACCCGGAGTTGGTTCTAGTGAGGAGGACGTCATGCCCGAGCTGATGTTCACAGAGAATGACACCAATTTCAAAACTTTGTATGACCAGAAGAACGCCCAGCCTTACGTCAAGGATGCCTTCCATCATTATATCGTTGGTGGAGAAAAGGACGCCATCAACCCTGCAGAAAAGGGTACCAAGTGCGCTGCCTGGTACCCCTTCAACGAAGATGGCGGTGTTCCTCCCGGGGAGTGTGCAGGTAAGCATTATTTCCAATGGCGAGGGGAAAGATGTTTGAGCTGATAATCAACACAGTGGTCCGATTTCGAATTTCCAAGAAGGATGTAGCCTACCTTGACGAGGAGGAGTTTGATGATATTATCGAAAAGCGTAAGGAAGAGGCCGATGAGTTCTTCTACAGGATCAGCCCCCTACCGATTTCCGATGATCTTCGCAACGTCCAGAGACAGGCCTTCTCCGGAATGATGTGGAACAAGCAGCATTATCTGTTTATTTGGGACCAATGGGCGAATGGAGACCCTTCAATGCCGCCACCGCCTCCCGATCGACGAGGGATTCGCAATTCTCAATGGAAACACATGCATTGCGATGATATTCTGTCTATGCCAGACTCTTGGGAATACCCCTTCTTTGCTGCTTGGGATAGCGCATTTCACTGCATTCCTCTGGCCATGATCGACCCTGACTTCGCCAAGAAGCAGCTTGATTTGTTCACTCGAGAGTGGTACTGCCATCCGAACGGGCAGATCCCAGCGTAAGTTGACCCTTTTCATTGTTTCTGGTTCGAGATGTGAGTGATGGGCGACTAACACGATCGAAACAGCTACGAGTGGAACTTTGGTGATGTCAATCCTCCTGTCCATGCCTGGGCAACCTTCCGAACTTTCAAGATTGAGCGGAAACTCTATGGACGTCAGGATATTGATTTCCTTGAACGTGTTTTCCAGAAACTTCTGCTGAATTTCACGTGGTGGGTGAACCGCAAGGACACCGATGGCAAGAACGTGTTTGAGGGTGGTTTCCTCGGGTTGGACAATATCGGCCTCTTCAACCGATCCGAGCCCCTGCCAACTGGAGGTGTTCTTGAGCAGGCAGACAGTACAGGATGGATGGCATTTTACTGTTTGAGCATGCTCAACATTGCCCTGGAGCTGGCAAAGCACCGTCGCACTTACGAGGATATTGCGTCCAAATTCTTCGAGCATTTCATTTTCATTAGCGACGCAATGACCTTCCGAACAGGGGGCAAAGAGGAGAAGTCATTGTGGAATGAGGATGACAGCTTTTATTATGATGCCATCTCCTGGGGAGGTCCATGGATTCAGCAGCTCCCCGTCCGGTCCCTCGTCGGGCTCATTCCCCTCTATGCCACTTCAACTCTCGAACCTGAGTTGATCAACAAGCTTCCATCGTTCAAGAAGCGAGTGGACTGGTTCGTACAGAATCGCTGCGACCTTGCTGAACGTAACATGGCAAGTATCCAGAAGAGAGGTAAGGGGAATCGGCTTCTCCTTTCTATCGTCAGCAAGGACAGGCTAGAGAAAATCTTGAAGAGAATGCTGGACGAGAATGAGTTCTTCAGCGACCATGGTATCCGATCGCTGTCGAAATATCACAAAGAACACCCCTTCTCCATGGAGGTCAACGGGCAGAAGTTCGAGGTGGGATACATCCCTGGAGACTCTGACAGTGGCCTTTTCGGTGGAAACAGTAACTGGAGAGGCCCAATCTGGCTCTGCGTCAACTTCCTCTTGGTAGAGTCTCTGCAGAGATTCTTCCTCTTCTACGGACACGAGTTCCAGGTGGAATGTCCTACCGGGAGCGGTGAATACATGCACCTGGGCAAGGTTGCAGAGGAGATCCAGCATCGTCTCCAGCATCTGTTTGCCCGCACCGACGATGGAAGACGTAGCATCAACGGCGGCGACGATCGTCTCGATTTTGATGAGCACTGGAAGGACTACCTTTGGTTCCACGAGTTCTTCGATGGTGATAGTGGCCGAGGACTCGGTGCTACCCACCAGTGTGGTTGGACGGGCCTGATCGCTCGAATGATTCACGATACCGGGTAAGTCTTCCATAAGAACGGCTTGAAGTAAGCCCCCCCTCAAGAGTTAATGCTAACTGAATTCCCAGTGTGAACTGTCGACTTCCCCAAACTCCCAGAGAGCCAACTGCCACCATGGCGCATTACTTCGACGATGTCTTCCAGCGAAGAATCAACGCCGGAACCCCCCACCCCTCTGGGAACATGCGCATCCGGCGATCATCCACCTCTCGCTCAATCGGCGCGAGAAGTGACTTTTCGCTCAACGGGGTGGACGTGGATGATGAGGACGGTGATGCGCACTCTACCACCGCATCTGTCTTCCCAGACGATCCGCACCGTGCCCGCCAGAGGTCTGAGGCGGACTCTCACATGCACCAGTACATATCGGACCAGCTTGAACGCTACAGGATCGACCAGACCTCCAATGAATATGAACAGGATCTTGAAACCGACGCAAAATTAGGATGAGTGGCGCTTGGACATGGGCTAGATTTTTCTTGTTTGTTTTGTATACGGAGGACAGAAGATGGCTGATCTCATTCCTCGAGTTCAACACAAAACCGCAATTTACAGTTATAGGATAGAATAAAATACATGGGATATTCAACGGTGCTTTTTCTTATTCTGCATGCTTGCCGATTTAACAACATGCCATCATGGAGTCTTCATCGTCATCTTGGTCACAGGAAGTTTATATCAAACGTTGTACTGAAATAAGAAACCCCCGCGACTTTCAGCAGGAATATAGCATGGCCGTACGATCTAGCTTCTCATCTAAGTAAGGAACAAAGCCAGGGCACAGGCTCAAAGCTGCCTCTACTCTCCCGCAAACCCCTGCAACGGCACATTTGGAATAAACAACAAGCACCCAGAATGCTGCGAGCCATTGATCTTTTTTTTTTATACATGGCACAAAGGGAAAAAAAAAGGGAAGTCAATTGACTTTATAGAGTGCTAGTAGTAGTATAGACGAGTGATATTTTACAGGCTGTCCGTCAAGAGCTTGTTCATCTTGGAGATGCGGGCGGCGACGCTGAGGTCGATGGTTCGGTCACCGATCTCAACGACGAGTCCACCGACGATCTCAGGGTTGACCTTGGGGAGAAGAAAATTAGCTGGCGCACTTGCGATGTTGGTGGATCGAGGATCCAAACGAGTCAACAAGAACATACAGAGTTGGTGACCTTGAGGGTCTTGCCGGGGCCGACGTAAGCGGACTTGGAGACGGCGTTGGAGAGACGGTTGAGAGTTCTGTTGTCGAGGCCCTGCATAACGATATGTTAGAGTAGAGAGTTCACATACATAGTAGCACGCCCTCGATATGCATCGCAACACATGTCCACAGAGCTCCGGGTCTTGTCGCAGGATTGGCTTGTGCAAGGGGAGGGTCGACCTACCTGAGCGCTGGTGATCTTGAGCTCAACCTCGCCACGGGCGGCGGCGATCAGCTCAGAGAACTTTTGGCAGACGCCGCCGAGGAGGCCCAGGCGGTTGTTCTCGGCGAGGGTCTCGAGGAAGTTCTTGACGGTGGGGTCGCTGGCGCCGGCCTGCTTGGTGAGCTCGGCGACGATGTCGGACTTGTCCTGGGTGGTCAGGGTAGGGGCCGACAGGATGGAGGCGAGCTTGGGGTCCTTCTCGAGGAGGGCGCCGAGCTTGGTGATGGCGTTGGCGGTGGGATCGAGGGCGGAGGACTTGGAGGCGGCCGTGTACTGGTAATTGACGCAGAATGTGTTAGCTATTTTCCACCTCGCGTGCCGTTCCCCCGGTTCGTCAATTGGAGCTTTCGGCGGGGGTCAAAAAGCGCCAAATTGATCGCGGAGAGGCCAATTCCACCGAAAATTCCAATCTAGCGGTCGGAGTACACGCGTACCAGAGCAGTGGCATAGGTGCCATCGAGGCCGAAGACAGCCTTGGGGGGCTTGACGTCGGCGCTGGCAGCCGCGGCAAAGGACCGCACAGGCGTTGATCGCAGGGCGAGGGCACGCTGGGGGGCAGCAGCCCGGACGGAACGAAGAGCTTGTCGCGAGAACATGGCGGTCGTTTGGCGGAGGAAGGTTGGGGTTGCTGGAAGGAGTTCGTGATGATGGCGTCCGGCTTGTTCTCGTTGGAGACTGTTGCACTTCGGCAATTTTGAATTCTTGTTGCCTTACTGGATCTTCCGATCTAAGGCATCAACATGCTCCTTCCCCACCGGTTAACTACCTTGATTACATAATGGCCATCACAGCTATGCTGCCAGGTGGGTGTCAAAAAAAGAGCGACAACAAAAAAGAGCTTATATCTCAATTTTCTGATAAAGTGCAAAATAAGCAGTGACGATAGCTTGCAGTTTTAATAATTTGCCAAGATTGAGTATTATTGTTGCACAGTAGAAAGTAAGAATATTAGTATATGCCACCTCGTTGTGATGATGCTGGGCCTCTGGCTTTTAATACTTTCGTGGTCCTTTGTTTTCTGACAGTCCTGCTACTTGCAGGTCGCAGAACAGACATATCAAGTTTGGAGTTGCGGAATATTGAGGACATTGGGCATTTGGACAGCCAGTGGAAAAAATCAAATGTTACCAAGTCTATGTGAAGTCTGGTTTTCTTCCTTCGCTTGATACAACGATGTGCGTTCTTGTTCCTCAATTGGATTCATATCTAACCTGTACCAAACCATGCTCCCTGTATCCCTGAAACAAATCCCAAACGCCGCAAACTCCTCGTCCCTCTAAAGCCTTGTATACATGGAAGTACGCCAAGCCAGATATTTGAAAGCCAGTCTAGTCGCTCTTCAACATGCTGTCAACCAAATCGCCCAGAGGCCCCCAGTAGTCTCGCCCGCTAGCAAGGCTGTGCTCGTCAATGAAAAGCACATACTGCTTAAAGCTAGTGTTGAGATGTGGCTCAAGTCCCAGCTCCCGAATGACAGGGTAATGGTGGCAGTAAATGTGTGCATAAACGCGGTACATGCGCTTGAAAATCTGGCGGACCAAGGCAGGGAAAGACTTGGGGAATGGGACACCTGGTAAGAAAGGGTCAGATAAGCTCAACAGGGTACCAAGACTTTCGATGGTGCCTCGAATATCACTTACCAATCTTGCTGGGCAGGACTTGCTCATTGTCGATGTTCGACTGCACCCATGCCATGAGTTGTTCAATGTAGGCGGGGGCGGGCATCTTGGTTGGCCGCTTGTAGTTCTCGTTGTCTTGCCAGAGGTACTCGAATCTAATATGTTCAGCTGGGGACATTCCGATATATCATCGTTGTGACTAGACGTACTCGTCTGTTGCCTTCATTTCAGGGCAGGATTGTGGAGAGCAGAATTCAGTAATAGCACCGTAGAGGAGGTTGATTTGGTTGTAGAAGTCCACCACTGTTGCCCCGTCAGTCATATGTCTTGAGGGCGTAACCTTGATTTGCCGAACTTACTGTTGACGGCGAGCCATTCGTTCTCATCCTCGCCCTCGGGGAGCTTGACAACCTTCCTCAAACTACCACCTCCCAGGGTGACCTCGGCATACTGTCTAAGTTGGTAGCTGGGTGTACCGCCCTTGCCCAATCGGGGTCGAAATTGGTTCTTGGTCCGCTGGTTGCTGTTTGGGACGATGGTCCTGTTAGCATTCAGCCCATCTGCGAGAACCAGAGGAGGCGGCGGGCTGGGATCGGCAGGAGGAGGGGATGGGGCATCTCTATAAACGGGTATGATGGTGTTGTCGATGCGTTGCATGGTAGCAAGCGACTGGGGGCTCAGGTAACGGAAGACGGATGCCATTGTAGCGACTTGTGAGGCTTGGAGATCAAGGGGAGAGAGACGAACACGGTGGTAAGGAACTGATGAGCCATGGCAGCAGCGTTATGAATGCGACGGGCGGTTGTCAAGAATCGGAATCCGGGTTGCGATGCTGCATTCCTGTTGTTAGCGGGGGAACGATGGAGGGAATGCTGATTGGAGACACCCACGGCTGTGATGCGAACCGGAGAACAGGCACGACGTGATTCTCGAGAAAAGAACGCACGATC
Organism: Clonostachys sp. G952; assembly: GCA_027569935.1. Taxonomy (NCBI): domain Eukaryota; kingdom Fungi; phylum Ascomycota; class Sordariomycetes; order Hypocreales; family Bionectriaceae; genus Clonostachys; species Clonostachys sp. G952. The sequence continues at coordinate 73,350 of JAPDLB010000037.1, forward strand.
TGAGGCCACCTGTGATGTGTCCAGCTGCTGGCCAATAGTTGGGGCAAGGGTTTGGGTGGGTTCGGATGCTGATGATGCACAGGGAAGTTGTAGTAGGTATCGATCAGGCTTTTGGGATGGTGTTGGCCCGCATTGCAGTCGGTTCCTGGTGGGGTGTTTACTTGGTTGCCCGTTTTGGGGCGGTTGCTGGGGGACCGAGGGACCTGCTCTTCCACCGCCATTGGAGCCCGTACCCACTGCGGCGGCCCCTAACAGCCCTGTAGCCCACCCAATTAACCTCCAAGGATTGACCAGCAACCCATGCATCTGTTGTTGCTCTCGACAACCAAATGCATGCTTTCGAGATATGTGCTTGGGAACTTTATTTACGAAATGATGAGAAAATTTTCTCATTAGTTGCAGCGTATTCGATCAATGAAAATATAGACATTTTCACCAATCGATGCGAGACTTCAACTGGCAAAGGGAGCTCCTGGCCAACCAAGCCAGCTATTCTCGTTTAGTTGTGGAATAAGATATTGAAGCCTCCCTTCACTAGTCTTCAAGGCTTATAGGTTACCACCTCCCTCCCCGACCTCGGCCTCGGCCTCGACCCCGTCCTCCATGCCCTCCATGCCCTCTATGTCCGCCCCTGTGGCCGCCTCGAGGAGGACCTCTTCCCTGGAAGCCACCTCGTTGTGATGGTGCTGGGCCTCTGGCTTTCCTTTCAGCCCTCTCCTCGGAACTCGCGTCCCATAGATTCTGTATGCCAAGGAGAGAACAGAACGCCGCAGTCTGGGGGCTCGTATATTCTTCTGGCTGCTCATGAACAATGGCAGGGGTACCATGAACATATGGAGGCGCTGTGATTTCGAAGTTTCTGGGAATCTCGAGTCTATCATTCTTGACAATGTTCTCATCCACCCACTCCATCTGAGCCTTGATCAATGGTAGATACTGGTCTTCACCAATGTTAGGTGGGTTCTGGGCCGTTGGGTCGCCAAATTGAAGCGAATCATGGAAGACTCGTATGATTGCTAGCCATTCAGGGTCATACTCAAACCGGAAACGAGGCCCCGACGGTTGTGGTGCATATTTGGAGGCATCTTCCTCTTGGTGTGGATGAATTTCGCATAGTTGTAAAAAATGCCTACCGGGAAGGCATTTGTCTAGGGCTAAGAAGCGCACCTCCTTGTTTGTAATTGTCCTTGGGACAGGCTGACCCGGCTGACCGGTCACTGTTTTCTTGGGGCGGTTGAATGAAGCAGGCAGCTGCGCCCTCAGCTCATCGGAGACACCCTGTGAGTCGGTTTGAGATTGACTGCTAGGCGCAGGTTTGGTTGTTTCTGGGCCATCTTCCTCATCTAAGTCGAGATCAATTTCATCTGGGTTCCCCGCATCCGCGATTTTCTCCTCTGCTACCCCGGCTTCCTCGCCGACTGTCTGCTGTTGATTCGAGGCGGAGTCGGAGGCTTGATCAGAATATGTCTTGAGCGCAGCGTATTTGACATGTAGATGTGCTGAAAACCAGTAGGGAGGCCTCAATCTATCCATGACATACTTGGCGCCCTGACTGCCGAGCGTGCCATCCTTGGACTCTTGCCTGAAATCTCTCTTCTTCCTGAACAAAGACTCGGAGTCGCCATGCTTCTCAATCTCACGGGGCCAATCATGACTTAATCCAACGTCCACTTGAGATTGTACTAGTAAAAGCTTTCGCACATCAATCTCGCGGACATGATAGAACGACTTGACATCGTCGGCGTTGAAGGGAAGGCGTTCATGATGGGGCTTGTTGTAGTCAAAGCCCTTCCAGATGCCAGACAATCCAGCAATTCGAATGGGACCCAAGCGAACGATGTTGGCGGCACCAAGGTAATAGATGTTTGGGGCAACCCAGCCACCGTAATAAAGCTCCCAAAGATGAGAGCTGGCCTCGTGATTGCCAGCAATGAAGATGGTCAAAAAGGGGGCAGTCCGTTCGCCAGAGTAATACTTGGGGAAGTCACCAAGTTCGCGGTACTTGACCGGACACGACATGATGGAGAGGTCTTCCGCATTGCGAACTGCCTTGATAGGTCTGTTAGCTCGTTGGACAACAACGTGATGGCACCCGATTTGATATCGTAGCAGGGGGGATGAGTACCTGAAAATCTCCACCGATGATGAGCAGATCGACACCATCCCAGCCGCGAACCTCGCATGATTTTGCAACCGATGCGTAGATGGCATCCAGGGTACCATGGCCCTATGAACGGTCAGCGTCTTGCTTGCTGGGCAAACGAAGCAAAATCTTCCTCGTCTCTTGATTGTCTAGATTGGGTTCGATCTTACACAACCTTCCACGGCGATACGGACACCCTGGGATTCAAACGCACTAGACGCCATTCTTTGGCCGTTTTTATAATGCGGGCGTTTTCGAGACGCTGCTTGTTGTGTGGAATATCGTAGGTTGGGCCTCGTCTCAGTCCTTCGTAGTATTCTAACTAACCTACAGCGCGTCAAACTAGGTATCCAATGTGGCACCTGCCTCATCTCCTTGAACCAGCAGCAGTTGGATGCCTTAGGTAAGGGTCAGACACTTTGATCAGTCTGAGTTATACTCAAGGTTATTACTTAGGATCTCTAGAACATGTCGATTTTGAATCGATGTCCGTTTCTCAGGTAGGTTGCTTAGTCATCTAAAGGTAACCGGCTGCTCTGAGAAGACAGCACCCAACAACATGTGCTCCCACTACCAACGAACCAAGGGGCTAGGATCACCAATGAAAAGAGATCTAAGACGGGGATATGTATTAATTCCTAATTGGTATGCTTTCTTTATCCTGTATGGTGCGAGTGCAGTGCACTTTATACTAAAATGTATCCCTACAGAAAAAGCGAAATCCCAATGCGATTGCAACTGAGTCACGCAGAGTGAGAGGGAGGTATCAATATTCCATCTCTAATAGACGTTCGGCCCACGGAAGAACTGAAGAGCAGAACGCATATGCTGAAATGGGTGTTTTAGGCAGATTGCTGTCAAACAATTGGGGAAGGAATAGCTATGTGGATGGTTGCACCATAATGACGGGCCGAATGCTGCTCGTCGTCTGCGGCATGAGGTTGTTGAACTTTGCAGTGTCTATTATCAAATTGTATCCTACCGTCTAACGCCAATGGAGTCTCAAAGTCATATCTCATTCATTTACTGTTCAAATTCACACTGAGATTGTCAGCAACGGAGGGATTAAACGGATATCATGTAGGTTTGCTTACTGGTCCAGGCCAAGATAGTCGGCAGCAGCAAGGAGTTCCAGGCAGATTTCCACAGGGATATCCATATCGGGCACATCCTCGCTGTTTCGGTAACGATACCAGTAATGGAAGTACTCGACAATTTTATCAAGCACAATAGAACTATCAAAGCGTTGTTAGCTTTATATCGGTGTGGGATTCAAGGTGTGGAAGTTAGAAGGGATAGGAAAGTTGGTCAGTTCAAGTGTAGAGGGTGATCAGTCGGAACACGCCAGGTTATCGGGGTTCCGTCAAGAGAAATAACTCAAAGTCATCATCCCATGCGTCCCTAATGCGTCGATCTGCGTGGGGTTGTGAAGTGTGGGATGTATAAGCAAGGGAATGACAAACCTTATCTCCTGGAAGACACATCGTGCGTGTTTGGCCTCAGCAAATTGGCCTGTGACAAGGAAAGGCAAAGTGTAAGCATCGAAAAGTAGACCTAATGGGTTATCTCAAGACGGCAAATCGCCTTTGTGACATACTCTTCGGGTCCAGCATGCCCTTGACTATAGGGCTGACCATAGCAGCTTCCCGAAGAACAACGAACTCGAAGCCATCGCTCGAGATGAGCGTGACATACTTGCTGGGAGCTGGGACGTCCATTGTGGTTTTGTATGTGTGTGCAACTTTACGCCTGGAATCCCGGGAATTCAAGTGAGAAGTCGAGGGGGCTCTGGACAGAAACTGGCTGGAGAGTCAAGCGCTTGCTCAACGCAATCGACAGCCTTGAGAATCCGACGCGGAGGTCTCTCTGGTCTTCTGCGGCTTTCCACACGCACTTGTTTTGGATCTTTGGGAGCTGCAGCAGCTCTGTATGCACGAGTCAACAGTTTCAGAACCCGGGTCCAAGGTTCCACTACTGCAACGGCTGATGCGAGAAGTGTTGAGTGGAAGAAGGAAAGAGAAAACTTGTTTGAGGCTGGCTGCAAATTAATTTGCGTGTGGGACGGCAAAATCTGGGCCGGGCGCGTAAACACTTTTCTCCGCCTGGGAGCCTGGCAACGTGTCTCACCGCCGCACTCGGGTGGGGCTATTTTGGTGCCTCTGCAGCGCTCTGCAGCGCATTGCAGGCGTTGCTACAGCGCGCCTACAGGGTATTCGCCAGCGCATTGACGACATCCATGCACCCCGATCCCAGAGCAGAGCACAGGAAAAAGCGGGCAGCGAAAATGCCCTGAGACACAGGACTCGACGTTGCCTCGCCAACGTGTTTACCTCGCACTGGGCCATGCATGACCAGCTATACCCATCCCAAACTCCCACGCCCTGCTCCCGTTCTACATTCCAGCATCAACCAACCTGCATCTTTGCATCTGCCACCTGCAGTCCAAGTGTTCTGTTCGCATCTAGTTGTGTCCACGTATGTGAACACATTTCTTTCAACCGACCCAAACAGCTGCAGCTCCGCCTCTAGACGCAGACTTGGCAACTATTATTCCTCACCTATTGCCCTCGAGTTGGCGCAAACCTCTGTATTCTTAACACATTCAATCGGGTGTCTTATTGCCTTTTTGTCTTTCAAAGCGCCCAGGAGGCCACCAGCAGTGTACGAAGGAGACAGAGGCCGCAGCAGCCACATTGACCGACCGCCGGTGACCAGCATTCTTGAAGGGGATTGACGCCTGAGACAAACCCACGATCAGCCGTCCGCCTCACAATGGCGTCGTATCAGTACCGCAACTCTTACTATGCCCAGCCCAGTGGCATGGAGCACAACTCCAGAGACCAGCGCACACGCTCAAGCGGGGGAACTGTCAGCACCACAGTCAGCTCATCCAGCGGGCGCGAATCAGCCGGGACACACACGACGGAACCTCCAACTTATTCCAAGAAGATTGTGGTTGTCGGAGATGGCGGGTGTGGAAAGACTTGCTTGCTCATCAGCTACAGTCAAGGCTACTTCCCAGAGGTGAGTCGACAGGATCCTTAGGAGACTTGGATTACGAGAACATCTGCTAATGCCTAACTACAGAAATATGTCCCTACCGTCTTCGAAAACTACATTACATACCCAGTCCACCCTCCTGACGGGAAGACTGTAGAGCTTGCTCTGTGGGATACGGCCGGCCAAGAAGAATACGACCGCCTGCGGCCGCTTTCATACCCTGAAACCGATTTGATATTCGTCTGCTTTGCCATCGACTGCCCCAACTCCCTCGATAATGTGCTGGACAAGGTATGTGCTTTCTCATATTTCTTGATTGCGAAGAGCCACAATAGCTAACATTTTACTTGATAGTGGTACCCCGAAGTCCTACACTTCTGCCCTTACACCCCGCTCATTCTCGTTGGTCTCAAGTCGGACCTACGTTACAAGAAGACCTGCATTGAAATGCTCAAGACTCAAGGCCTCACACCCGTCACAACCGAGCAGGGTATGGCCGTTGCCAAGAAAATGAGCGCCCAGTACATGGAGTGCAGCAGCAGGGAGATGGTCGGCGTTGATGAGATCTTTGAGCGCGCCATTCTCACCGTCGTGGCCAACGACCGCAAAAATCTCGAGGCCAACGCCGCCTCGTCAGCTCACAAGAGCGGCGAGGGCAAGTCGTCCATTCCCGGCGTAGGGGCGCCCAAGAGGAGGAAGCGAAAGTGTCACATTCTCTAAGGGGGGCTCGCCTCCGCCACACACGACGGGATGGCTTCGACGGCAGAGGGACGCTCTTGTAATGACCAGTGCATGAAACGACTTCTTGATTTTTTTTTCTCCTTTTCTTCCCCCTTTTCTTCTATTTTTTCTTATCTTATTTTATGGCGGAAACTAGAACAACCTGGCGCATGCCTTGTTTCTTGGAGAGGGTTTTGCTGCGCATTGCATCTCGAGGAACAAAAAGAGCCCAGGAACACACGAGGGTATATAGGAAGGGATCTTTTGGTCTGCGGGGAGTCGAGACGGCCTTTTGAATTTCAAGAGCGGGTTCAAAGGGGATATAATCTGGGGCGTCGTACTCGAACCGGCAGAGCATGCGCATGGATATGTTTTAGGTTCTTCTTGAATTCTTTTTCTTTTGTAGTATCATGGTTGTGTTACGTTGCACTTTATTAGGGATTGGGATAGGAAATACAGCTGATTTTGTTTCGCGTCTATAACCTTTGCGAACCTCGCGCTTCTAAGAGACAGGTAGTGATGTTGACCGTACTCCTTCCTGACCTCGTTGACGCCTTATTACGTCGTTTCATTGGGCTGGATTCGCCCTGCCAAGTAGCCTAAATAAAAATTGCTTAAAAATTTCATGTCATGGTAGTCGTTCATTTAATCGTGATGTCCTCGTCCATTTCCTCATCCTCGTCTTCGGCTGCCGGCTGCCCCTCCACATGGCTGTCGTCGTTGTCGTCGTCGCGATGTTGCTCCTCCCCCTGCCGCTGCTGTGCCTCGCCTGCCCTGGGGCCGTCCTCGTCCTTTGCCATTACGTTCTCGAACTGGGACCAGAGTGCCTCGACCGACGAGAACTCATTCCCAACCTGCCCTCCCCCGCAGATCCTGGTCAGCGTCCAAAAAAAGATTCCGAGTTGCAAGTCGTAGAATGCGAGGAGGGGTGGTCAACGAACCGCAACCACGGCTTCGAGGGATCGGTTCAGCTTGTTGATGTTGGCGAGCACATGCTCGAAGCTCTGGCAGCTCGTTGGTCAGCGGCGTGGAGATAGGGTGGTCGACGGAAGGTCTAGCACGAACCATGGCAATCTCGCCAATGAGGGCCTCTCGCTGCTGTTCAAAATACGTCTTTTCGCGGGGCTCCATGTTGAAGTTGTCGAGGTTCGGTTGGCGGGCGTTGATTGATCTGCCGCATGGGACGCGGTTGAGGTGGGGGGATTGGTCGCGTCAAGCTCTTAGCCGCCTGTAGCCGCAGCTTTTTGCTCCATCGTACACAAAGCATTTACCAACAAGCACATGGCGCCAACAGTGTCTCTTTACGACCATTTAGGTTACCAGAATTTCTCTGCTCTTTCTTCTTTATTTCTATTCTTTTTCTTAACTCACAAATCAATTGTTCCGCAAGGATTAGTATGCTTATCCAAGATTGATTTCCAAAAGCGACAACAGCGTTGTAATATGGCCAAAAGTATATGTTCGTTGCAGAATTATCTATAGCTAGATGCGTTTGAATACCAATACTCGATAAATGCCATTTGCCTGGAATGAATGCGAAGAACCGCAATGCCCAATGTCATCATCACCTGCTATGTGTGCCCAAGACAAATGAACCCTCGATCCTTGCGCCATCTCCCGGTAGAAAACTGCTGTACAACCTCTCAATTTGAACATTACATAGAAAGCATGGGTATATATGTGCATGCCATGCCGCGACCGATAGACGAACGTTGTTATAAACTATACTCTACAGGAGAGAAAAATATAAGAACCAATAAAAACTTATTATAAGGATAGGAGTAAAGGCATATCGAAATCATTACCAAAAGAGCAATGTTGTAGGCAATTGACAATCCGCGGGCCCAGGAATCACCTTCCATACTGATCCATCCGTCGGTCGTACTCGTGGGGTCGAAGACCATGCGCCACATCCCGAGGGTCTCTTAGCTCTCGGGGGTCTCTTAGCTCTCGGGGGTCTCTGAGGTCTCGAGGATCTCTCAGGTCTCGGGGATCTCTCAGGTCTCGGGGGTCTCTGAGGTCTCTGAGGTCTCGGGGGTCTCTCAGCTCTCGGGGGTCTCTCAACTCTCGAGGGTCTCTCAGCTCTCGAGGGTCTCGGTGTTGAGAATCTCGGAGTTGCAAATCCCGCGGGTCTGGCCCAGAATACCCTCCAGGGCCTTGTGAGGGCGGAGGTCCGCGACCATCATAGGGAGATGGTGTATAGCTTCGCGGGGGAAGTTCTCGAGGTGGTTGAGGTCCGGGTCCTGGGCCGGGAGTCGATGCGTACCTTGGATAAGACTGCGATGACGGTGGGCCCGGGTCTGGTCCTCTGGAGGAAGAGGGCGGAGCGTAACGGCCCTGCATTTGATGTTGTTGTTGAGGTACCCCACTGGATGCATACATTGGCGATCCGCGCTCGTCTCTCAAACCGGTAGAATGATGCGCCTGCTGCGGGGGGGGAGCTGTAGCCCAAGAGCTTGTCGGTCCATTGACTCCTGAGGAGCCAGGGTGTTGAGGAGCCCATGACTGCTGGGGCGGAGGTTGTTGGCTGCTCTTTGGGCCTTGAGTTGCCCAGTTGGATGGAGGGGGCTGATGACTAGCTGGCGGCCATGAGTCTCGGGCACCTTGGGGTACCTCTCTTCCCCTCGAGGCTGAGTTATGTACCCCATACTGAGGGGGTGGAGAAGACGCATGTGGTGGTGGTGCTGACCCATACGATGTAGGATAGCCTTGACCCTGATATCCCATTGGGGGCTGCCCTGAAGGTTGAAAGCGATGCTGAAGCTGAGGAGAGTTGCTTGCGCTGGGTTGGTGGCCAGCTGAGTATGCGTGCTGTCGATAGTAATCTTGATCTCTTAACGCTGGAGACTCTGAGCCTAAGCCCAGCGCAGAACGGGGGCCACCTGAGGCTTGTGGTTGAGACGAAGCCGCGTAAGTAGGCTTGAGAGGCGGCATAGCAGATGCTGGTCCAGGCTGCGGCCTGCCATAAGGAGAGTATGGAGGTTCTTCTCGGCGTAAGGGTGCCGGTTGAGGGGCTTCTCTTGGCGAAGGTCGCCCCAATGTCTGGGGCGGAGGGGTTGGCGAGGGCCTGGAAGACTGGCCGGAAACATCGCTCACGCGCTTGGTCGGCGGGGGGTCATCGTTCAATAGCGACATAATGCTGGATGCCTTGCGAGGCTCTGGAGGTCTAGGAGGTGCGGCAGCAGGTGCTGATGGTGCAGACTGTGCTGGAGCTGAGCCATACACATCTTGGCCAGGGCCAGCTGGCATTCTCTGCTGGAGCACAGAAGGCGGCCTAGAACCAGGAGGGGCCAGGGGTGGAGGTGAAGATTGAGCTGGAGGAGCATCACTTAAGATGCTTCGCACTGGCTGTGATCCAGCCTGCAAGGATGCATAAGCTGAAGGAATCCCATGCCTAGGTGATTCATGCCGGAGTGGCTCGTGCCTGAGTGGCTCATGTCTGAGTGGTTCGTGCCTAGGCTGCTCATGCCTGGGTTGTTCATGCCTGGGGACCTCTTGCGTATGACGGGGCAGAGCCAATGGGTCATTTCTTGGAGGAAGCGTTGGCGGACGATGACCAAACGGCTCGTATTGGCGTGGGGAGAGGGGATCTGCTTCCGGTTTGATTCTCATCGGTCGTCGATCTTGCTGCCGAACCATTTCCCTCTCCCTCTCCCGCTCTATCCTATCACGCTCGCGTTCACGTTCGCGCTCCAGCTCTCGCTGCTGTAACTCCATTTGCTGCCTCTCGGGGCCAAGTTCAGGTTGTGGTGGCTGCATATGTTGTGCAGGAGGTACATGTCGTTGCTCTCGAACATCCTGTGGAGGGATAGGTTGTTTTGCCCCTGGCAATGCAACACGCTGAGGTTGCTCCCTATCTCGGTCATGAAACGAGAATGGAAGAGGGGGCGCTCTTAGAGATTGAGCACCAGGAGACATGACTGGGGGTGGTGGCTGAGAAACTGCTGGCTGCTGCTGTATTTGCAGTGGTTGTTGACCGCCTGCTGGCACAGCTTGTGCCTGGGCCTGTGCCTGGGCCTGAGCTTGAGCTTGGGCTTGAGCTTGAATCTGAGCATGAGCCTGAGCCTGGGCCTGGGCCCGAGCCTGGGCCAGTTCCTGCGGTGTGCCGTTGATTGGGTATCCAAATGTAGGAAAAGTTGTTGGTCTGCTGGGCTGCACACCCGCTTCGGCTTTGGGTTGGGCTGCCTCCGGCATCAAATCCACATTGCCAGGTGCAGGGACAAGTGGTCGAGATGCGCTCGTACTTCCGGAGCTCTCGTATCGTCGGCCGCGGCCGCCACTGGTTGGCAGTGGCGGCTCGGGCCGCTTCTCGCCGCGTTCTCGTTTTGCGTCTGCTTCACGCATGAGCTGCTCCCATTCGGGTTTCCCGTGATCCTTTTGTCGGACGAAATAGTTCTTGACCTGTGATACGAAACGTCTCAATTAGCATATGTTGAGATTGGTACCTTTCAAGTGGCAAATACATACCATAACTGCCGTCTTGGATCCCATATGAGCAGCAATAGCTGCCCAATCAGACCCGAATGCTCTAAGTAGAAGTGGGAAGTCGTTGGATTCGGATACACTCCAATAGCTTGACGCTTGTGTCGGAGCCTTACGCTCTTGTTGAGGCTGTGTCAGGTTAAATGTAGCCATGGCCGGCTGTGGAGGTGGTTGCGGGGGTTCTGGGCGCAAAGAGGGAGCTGCGATAACATCTGTGATAGAGGAACCTGTAGGCAAAGCCTGCTGGCGCTCCATAGTTTGGGGTCGAGGCTCCTGCTTTGGTTGCTGAACAGAAAAAGCATGCTGGACTCCCGGAGGCTGTTGCTGCTCAAATTGAGGGGGCGGGCCACGGCCCTCAGTAGGAGTTCCTGCCTGGAATTCCATACTGTGTCCCTTGTTGTCTGACCTTGAGCGTGATCTGCCACTCGACCCGGGTGCTGGAGCAGCAGCCAGAGCTTGGTTGGATTTGGATTGCTTCGGCTCCTTGTCCTTGGATGCTTTTGATCTTCTGCCTCTCCGACCATCAACTTTTTCTTCCCCCTTGACAGAAGCACCACGCCGGCCGGGAGTGCTGGCAGGGGTGCCATTCTCCGACTCTGTGTTGGGAGGCTGTTCGAAGCCCCAAGTAGGAGCTGCGGCTCGCCGAGGACGGCGTCTGCTCTCCCCATTCTCCCCATTCTCGTGGTTTTCCTCCGTCTCTGGTTCGCCGTTGCCAAGTTCGGATACGAGGGCACTTGACCTTTGCTTCCCTCTGCCCTTCTTACGCCTCTTAGGCTGTCTCCTGAGCTTCTCCTTGAGCTTCAACTCTTTCTTCATGAGATAATAATACTGAATGCATGTGCCGAAGTCACGATGGGGAATCGTCTCGGCAATTCTGCCCCATTGTTTTGGCACCTCCAGATATCGTTTTTCAAAGAGCTCAACTTCTTGCTCGGTGAAGTTGTTGACTGGGGGAAGAACATGCCACGCCGACGCAAGCTCGCTTTGGTTGACGAAACCTGACCGGTCGTAGAACTGAACTCTAGCCTTGTCTTCCGCATCCCAGTACATGTCAGGTATCACAGCCTCCTTTTCACTACGATACTTCTCTTTCTGGGCTCTTAATTCACGTTCCCTTCTCTCATCCTCTTCCCGCATCGACGCCTGTAAGACTCGCTCAAGATCACGCTCTGAAGCAAAACGCCTACCACTAGTTCTCCCTTCAGGCTTGGGCTCTGGAGTTGCAAGCCCGGCAACTTCGGTTGACGGCCCCGAGACAGAAAACTTGTCACGACTTTTGGCAGCAACAGGGTCAGTCGACAACGTGAATTTGAGGTACTTGGTGTAGCTATCGGCGTACGCTTGTTGCCCCTGCGTCGTCTCTTTGGTTTTGGTAATATGCATATCCTCTAGATGCCCAAGAATGAAATCTTCCATTCCAGTATCTGCATCGAGTGATGCAAGGTAATCGCTGTCCTCGTGCCATGGTCCCACAGTGGGTTGTGGAAGGCCATCAATCGGGGGTGTGACGTTGTACCTTCGCGTCGCAGCAGGGTCAAGATATGCCTCGTCCTCAGATTCTGTTTCATCGTCGTCGCCTTCGTCCTCGACCTGCGATGGCGTGCTAGGAACTTTCACTTCAGACGCTGTAATTTCCATGAGAACGCTTGGAATGGTTTCTGCAGGCGGGGCAGCAGGTTCCACGGGAGCATTGTTGTCAACGTTCTTGGCGGGTGCCGGAAGAGGAGACTTCGGGCCACTCTGTTCGGGCGATACTTCAGGAACAGCCGGGGCTGGCGGAGGTGTTGAAGGTACCGAGGCTAATGTAGCAGGTGGTGGCTCCCTGACTTCAACACTGTCAATCTCCATTTCCTCAGATTTCGGTTCGATTCGAAGGTCCTGAGTCTCCGGCTTTAGAGTGCTATCGCTTTCCACTGCCACGTTCTCGCTAGCATCATCTAATTGCATTGCCGTGTCCGTGCCGGGTTCTGGAACGGGCTTCGGAGCTGAGGGTTCCTTCACCACGGGGACTTCGTCTGCCATTTCAACCTCTGCAGAAATTACCTTCTCCTTTTGCTCTGCATTTCGGTTCTTGGCCGAATCCTCGCTCTTGGCCGCATTCTCGGTCGTAACCAAGTTTTCCTTGACAGGAGAGGACTCCCTTACAGTCAGCGATTCCTTTGTGGCCGAGGACTCCTTTACAATCGATGGTTCTTTTGCGACTGAGTGTTCCTTAGCAACCGGGGGTTCCTTAGCGACGGGGAGTTCCTTAGCGACGGGGAGTTCCTTAGCGACGGGGAGTTCCTTAGCGACGGGGAGTCCTTCTGGGACCGAGTGTTCCTTAGCGACTGAGGGTTCCTTAGCGACTGAGAGTTCCTTAGCGACTGAGGGTTCCTTAGCGACCGGGGGTTCTTTGGCAATAGAAGAATTCTTAATAACTAGGTCTTCCTTGGGAGCCGAGACCTCTTGAGGAACGGCCTTCACCTTGGCCAATGCATCGTCCACCACAAGTGAGGTTTCCTTGGTGGGTGGCTGTTCCTTGGGAATTGCTGGTTCTTTTGGTTCGTTTACAGCTGGTTCTTTCAAATTCTTGACAATTGGTTCTATCAGTTCCTTGGAGGCTGACTCTTTCGGTTCTTTGGAGGTCGGTTCTTTCGGTCCTTTGGGGGCTACTTCTTTCGATTCTTTGGAGGCTGGTTCTTTCAGTCCTTTCGAGACTGACTCTTTCGGCTCTTTCAAGGCTAGTTCTCTCGGCTCTTTTGAGGCTGGTTCTTTCGGAGTTGGCTTTACGACCAAGGTCTCCTTGGCGGCTGCGCTATCTTTGGCAGGAGGGGTTTCCTTAGGAGCCACTGGATCCTCTCGACGAGCAGGTACTTCCTTTTTAGGTAGAGTAACTTCTGGTGCTGGGATGCTGCTGGCGGGTGTCGGTGTAGTCTCAATCTTCTTTTTCGACTTGTGAAGCTGCTCTGGTACTTTCCCAAGTAAGCCTTCCAGGTCGTCCCCTTCGTTCAATATTTTGACCATAGCCCCGTGGGAGATGGCGGCATAATGCGCCACTACTTCCATCGGAAGGATTGGCTTTTGTAATGTGCTCAACACAGCCTCGGTTTTCTCGATCTGCATAGCAAAATAGTCGCTCATGTCCTCATCGTCATCATCAGAATCCCAATCTCGATCTGGCGCTGCTTGAGCTTTTGGCGGCAAGGCAAACCGGACAGCGCGGAGATGAGGCCGCTTTCGCTTCTTCAGATTACTCTCTTTCGGTCGACTTTCTTCGTCCTTGGGATAATTGCCATTTGTCTGTCGAGACCCGGGCGATGTAGTGTAGTTCTCCTTGTCCTTTGTGTCGTCGCCCTTGATCGATAGCGAGAGGCGTCTGTATTCGTCAGATCCGGCCACCATGTGCCAATCGTTGTCAGGTTTCGACATGATTTCACCGGGCTCTGCACTGTAATGGGATCGGTTTCGGGTTTCTGAGTCAGCAAAGTCAGAAGTGGCCTTCGAATCACTACTTTGAGGCCTCCTGTCCGGCAAACCTTGGTCTGATGGCATACTCTCCCGTCGGGGAGGGCCAGTTCGTGGTTGCGTAAAGGTCTGGGCCCTCATGAGCTTAGGCGAATCCGGAGCTTTCTTCAGACTAGGGTTAATCCATTGCTTGCTCGACGGGCGCTGAACCTTCTGCTGTTGTGCTCGGGGCCCTAAGGGAATTGCTGGGCCTTCAAGGGGCAAGGGCGGCTTGTTGGCGGGTCCGGTTGGGGCCATAGGGGGTTCCTGGCCAAGTGATGGTCTTTGTTCACCGAACGCCCTCGGGGCCGTCGGAGGAAGCTTGCCGGTTCCTGCGATGCTCAACTGGCTTTCTCCAATGCTTGGAGGGCGGTTTGGCACTGACCCGAAGGCCGGAGCAGACGGTGCTACAGGAGGAGGGGATACATCCCGTTTAGGAGTAACAGAGTCCTGAGGGTTCCCACGGGCGTCTAGCTTCGGACGGAACAAATCCACGGGCCTGTCTCGCTCATCACGAGGATCTCTGGGGCGCATATCCGCATCAGGATACCTATCTCCTCGTTCTCGCTCATCCCGCTCGCGTCCCCAGCGACCTTCCTGAGATCGACTTCTGGGGTAACGGTCTCCACGGTCGTCGAATGATGCTCGTCCACGGTTCCGGTCGCCCATCCAATCTCCTCTTCCACCTCTACCACCCCTTCCGCGAACAAACGACCCACCACGTTGGAGTGGTGGGGGTCCGAAAGGCGGCTCGGATATTGGCGAGCCTCCTGACAATGGACCGTCCCGTGAGTTGCGGCGCGGTCTATCAGCATCAGGTCCTGGGGGTCCATCTCGGTCTCGATCGCGGATAAAGTCTCGTATCGGGGAGCGTGCTCTGCCTATGGGCGAGCGCCGTGAGCGGTAGGGATCGCGCCATTCTCTCTCCCGGTCTCTATCCCGGTCTCGGTCGCGTTCTCTACTCCTCTCGTCGCGAAAGCGGTCGCGGAATTCAATGTCCCTGTCTCGGCCGCGTTCTCTGCTTTCATCCCGCGCAGGCCAGCCGCGGCCTCTTCCACGACCACCTCTTCCCCTGTAGTCTCCAGAATAGCCACGACCCCGTGGTTCAATCAACGCCCTAGGGCCTCGAGGAGGCTCCCGGCGAGGGCCATCTACAAAACCATCACGGTTTGACGGGAAGGCAGTTGTGTTCGACCTAGCTTCATTAGATGAGCGCCTCCTGTCAGCGTCAAAACGATCACCAGGCGAACGGTCTCTGGGTGAGAGAGACCTGCGGTCGTACCGCGTGTACCTAGAGGCCCTAAGTAAAGAGATGATATATTAGACTGCGCCCAGAGAAATCAGGGTGAGAGAATCACGAGGGAGCTAGCAGGACGCATAAGCAGACGTACATTGGTGGTAACAGGCCAGCAGGCTGGGCCTTGACGGGCTTCGACCTCAGCCAGCAATCCCATCCAGTCGGGCAACGGCGCGCGACTCGATGCGAGCTGGCTCCTTATCGAGACCAACACTGAAATCGCCTTCGAAGAGGGTGTGCAGCGCGTATTTCTGGGCAGGAAAAGGTCGGCCAAAGGGTGGCTGGCTCCAGGGCAGATGCACTTGGTGGATGTAGCCTTGAAATGCAACACGGCGGTTGCGGGCGTCCACCTGGGCGGATGGTGCGGTCAGGCGAGCAAAAAAACGGGAGTCTTGGTGAGGTGTCGAACTCCAGGCGTGGCTCCTCCAGGGGGCCTGCCGTGCAACCGAATTCCGAGGCCGTCCGGATGATATGTACGATGGTAGAGTCCCCGACGGTTTGAGGCGCAAGTAAGTTTGGGCGGATGTGAGGGAGGGAAGAATTCAAGATGCAAAGGATTGGATAGAACGACTGACCCCGGCCGGCCAGTCCAGCCCAAGCACCGGTGCTAAACCACGTTCAGACGCGCCAGCATCTGAGACTTCGGCTACTCAGGACTGCCCCGGCCGCTGGGACATTTGATGTAGGACTAGTGTGGCTGGTGCCCCTGCAGCCTGGAGGCCAGTGCCTGTTGCAGCGAGTCGCGCCCCACTTGCCACCACCAGAAAAATTAAAGAGCCCTGGACCACCCGTTGGCAGAGTCAAACAGAAAGCCTGTGCCAATCATTCGCAGTAAAAAAGCTCGATGGGGCAAACTGCCGGCGCCGTTCTGGAAAATATGGCAGGTGCCTGGCATTAATAAGTAACACTGGAAATTCTAGCGAATCTCAAGAGACTTGACAGATTCTTGCTCCACGCCAAAGCCTGTCTATAACACCAAATATACCTTCTTCCCCTCCCCCAGACGGCCCTTCTTCAAAAGCAACACTAGGTAGCTTGTCTCGTTATCATGACCAGCAACAATGTGAATCCGCCTCCCCAAGAGGCTGTAAGCGCCCTGCCTGATGAGACTAGAAATGCGGTGCTGGTTCAGTCAGAGGCCATGCCAGAGGGCGCACCAAAAGTTGAGGACTTTGATTTCAACAAATTCAAAGGCCGGCCTATAACTGCCGAGGATTTGTTACTAGGCATGCAGAACATGGGGTTTCAGGCTTCTTCCATTGGCGATGCTGTCAGGATTATCAATGGCATGGTAAGCCCTCCCCCTCATTGCCAACCATCCTTTCCCAGCTGCATCCAGGCATATATATGAAGGTGAAAGAAGCATGTTGCTAAGTTTCTAATTAGAGGGAATGGAGAGATCCCGAGACGGGGGACAAGACCACCATCTTCCTAGGCTACACCTCCAACATGATCTCTTCTGGTCTTCGAGGCGTCTTTCGTTATCTCGTGGAGCACAACCATGTCTCAGCCGTTGTCACAACAGCCGGTGGTATCGAAGAAGATTTCATCAAGTGTCTCGGAGACACCTACCTTTCCAACTTTAGCGCTCCCGGCTCCGAGTTGCGCAAGAAGGGCATGAACCGCATCGGAAATCTCGTCGTCCCGAATGCAAACTACTGCGCCTTTGAGGATTGGGTCGTCCCCATCCTGGATAAGATGCTTGAAGAGCAGGAAGCCAGCAAAGGAACCGAGGACGAGATCAACTGGACCCCTTCAAAGGTCATCCACCGCCTTGGCAAGGAGATCAACGATGAGCGCTCAGTCTACTACTGGGCTTACAAGAACAACATCCCCGTTTTCTGCCCTGCCTTAACCGACGGTAGTCTTGGAGACATGCTCTACTTCCACACGTTCAAGTCATCTCCCCTCCAGCTAAAGATTGACTTGGTCGAGGATATTCGCAAGATCAACACAATGTCTGTTCGTGCCAAGAGGGCCGGCATGATCATCTTGGGAGGTGGAGTTGTCAAGCATCATATTGCCAATGCATGCCTTATGCGCAACGGCGCTGAGTCTGCTGTCTACATTAATACCGGACAGGAATTTGACGGGAGTGATGCCGGCGCACGGCCAGATGAAGCAGTGTCTTGGGGTAAAATCAAAATGGACGCCGAGAGTGTCAAGGTGAGACAACCAACCAACCCCCAAATCTTACACGTGGTGTCTGATCGACTCTTGTTTCTAGGTATATGTGGAGGCTACGACCTGTTTCCCATTAATAGTTGCGAACACGTTTGCGAAAAGTACCAGCGGAGCCAATTGAATACCGTAAATAGAAAGTCAATTCAAGTGATGAAATGGATGCATACTTTTTTCCGCCCATCTAGTATGTGGATGCCAAATCGACAAACCGGCTTCAGATTGAAACGACTATCTCGAACATTACCTGCCGAGGGGTTTAACACCTGGGTTTCACTCAACCCCTGCTTGTCTGCCTCGGAGGCGGACAGCCCTATGGTTGGAGCTTGGCAGTCCCTGCTTGATCATCCATCCTTAGTGATTGCCATTTGCTTGACCGTTGAGTTTTCCATGGCCGTTAGGCTCAACTTTGAGTTCTCCGTTGCCGTTTGCTTGATCGTTGAGTTTTCCATTTCCATCTCCATCAGTTTCCATGGGCTCATTGCTCTCGCCCCCGGAACGGCCTTGGGCCTCACAGTTCAAGCCCTCTTTATCACCAGCCTTGCCATTCCCTGCCTTATCCCACTCACCCCTCGGGCGGAAACGCATCTTGTTAGCCAGTCGCCTCTTCTCCTTCCTCTCAAGCTCAATCTGCTCCTGTTCCATTTCCTCCCGAATCCTGACCAGGTCGAATGGTTCCTCCCGCATAGCCTCGATCGCCTTCTGGCCTTCGTCCAGGGTTGGCCAGTTCGCGGCCGCGCCTCCCTTCCTGGTGAGCAGCCAGTCGACCACATCCCAGTTATCGTGTGTTCCGTCAGGCCGCTGGACAGTCTGCGCTCCCTGGTCCCATAGTTCCTGGCAATTCTGAGCCCAAGGGGCTGGCAGGTGGCTGAAATCCGGGATTCCCGATGATCGGATCGCAGTGGGTGGTCGTTTCTCTGCTTGGTCGGCCATGCCAGTCTCAGGGCCGGCGGCCTTCTTCTTCAGTGAATCCTCTCGCTGCATCGGGATATACGCTTGAAAGCGATTTCCTCTGGGGTTGTGGCCAGACATGATCCTTAGTGGGAGCGGGAGTTTGCGATGTGAATAATCATGAAGAGACTGGACTGTAGGTTGCTCCCCAAGTAGGGATGGCGTGATGTTCTGCTTGAGGTGAATAATGATCCACGTAGTCTGTTGCTTTTTGAATGTGTGTTGAGAACCAAATGTTGATCGGGGAAGTTTATTTCAGTGAGTTGAGAGAAAGAAGAACCACGCCCGACGCTCACACCTGTAGTGGGGAGGTTCTCTGCAGACAAACGAACGAAGTGTAAGGAGATGCTGTGACTTTATTGTCTCCGGGACCTGAGATTACGTTCACCTCTCCTCGAGTCTTGCGGGGGGTGTGAAACTAAGAGAGAGCACTCGCGAATAATGTGGCGGGGTGTTTTGATTCAGTGCTGGTTTGTTCTATCACCCTGCGTGTGAGCCAATAGTGAGTGTGCTCTCATCCTCTTCTCAGATGGCAGGCACCGATCAGTTACCACAAATCGGCGTTCTGCCTGCCGGTCTCTTGCGCGCAACCAGAATCCTGGCGAACTGGCCCAGAGTCATGCGGGCGCCCATGGCTCCATAGCTGGTACAAAGTCGGTGCTGTGTTACGATCAATGTGCTGTGTAATAGTGACAAAGTACAAGATCTGAAAATTCCTGCAGTTTTGCTCCTTTGTCTTCCTTGAGTTTATAACGGGCACTAAGGTATTGCTGACAATAAAAAAATATGCACATTGCAGAAGCGTAAGATTTTTAGGCAGCATTTGAGTAGGCAACACTCGCGTTCAATTAGCCTTTCCAAAGCAACTGCCGCATTTCATTCCACATTGTCCAGAAAAAGACTTCAGCCACAGTCTACAGCTGAAAATGCTGTTCTCGTGGCACTCAGATGCCTATTGGCAGAACAAGATCGGGAGGATACAGACACAAAAGCCTAAGAAGACAAGACAAGCCACAGTCCCACTCAGCACTATCCCGCAACAAACTTCCCCTCCAACATGAAAAGATTTCCTGTTATATTCCTTCAATCTTGACCAATGAGTACCTTGAAGCTCTCCAGGGCAGCAGCCCAGTCGTCGGCACCATCATTCTCAGCCCATGTGCCCACCTTATCAATGCCAGCCAAGTCACCACCCATATGACTCTCATTGGTGGTACCATTGAGTATAATGAGACCTTCCAAACCCAGAACCAAGGCGTAGTAGGCTACCTCCCGGTCTACGCCAGCGAGTTGGGCCACGTTAAGTACCGGGGGGCTTTTAGCCAATTTTGGGTTCGCAGACAGAGTCCAGAAAGATTGGAAGATAATCCCGCGAGAATTGCAGAATTCTCTAAGCTCCACCTCATACGCCGTCCCGTTGTAGAAGCGGTTCTGCACCACGGCGGGTTTGACTTGGGCCTGCTCGTGAAGCATCTTCAGGGTGTCGAGATCAGTGTTGGAGATGCCCAGGTTCCGGATGGTGTCGGGAGTGTACTCCTCCAGAGTTTTCCAGACAGCCAGGGTATCTCCAAAATCCGCATATGGAGAGTGAATGACGACGCTATCTAGATACGGCGTCTGGCCGTCGACTTTAAAATTCTCAAGCGAGGACTGGAGCGACTGTCTGACTTGCTCTTGGATTGGCGAGTCGGTAGAGTAAGGCTTAATTTCGCTCTGCCCGTTTGGAGGCGTGAACTTGGTCTGGATCTTTGAGCGTTCTGTTAGCATGCACTGTCTCCCAAGCTGGACGCGGAGGAAGACACCCACGAAGAGGTCTTGTCGCCTTGCCAGACCATCCGTCACGGCTCTCGCCACGCCGCGGCCAACAGAGGCCTCGTCATAGTGTTTGGGCTGGGCAGCCGTATCAATTCCGCGGAACCCATTTTTAATGGCTTTGTACACAAGGTCCGCCGTGCGGTCTTTCTTCCAGGCGGTACCATACACGAATTTGGGGATCTGGGTTACTGCTGACGACGATCTAAGGGTCAGGTCTCGGGCCAGTGCCGAAGCCTGGGTCCCAATGCTCGACTGTGCCACCGCCATTGGATGCTATGGACCAACAAGTTGTACCAGAAGCCCAATCGGTTGGTCGGTCGTTGCACATGTGGCAGGCCAGGGGTTGGCGAGATCGAAGCCAAACCGGGGGTGGGACCGGGTCGGATGTCTTTGCGGAAATCCGTTGACCAACAGCTTCACTCTTGTGCTAGTTTGGCTCCGTGCACGGTGCCGGAGATGATTCGCGACCAAGAATAGTTACGAGGTTGGAGCATCGATGGAAGAATGATGCAATCGCGGAGTTACTCTTTTTGCCATGACCACCAGAGAGCGAGGGGTTCACCGCCCTACACCACCATCATTCTAACCTAGAGGCCTCCCCTACTCAGTATCTCTGATAGCTACCTAAGGTAGACGATTTTCTTTGCTCCATCTCCTCCTCCGCCTCCTACATAAAGAGAAAGGGCGCCTGGAGAAAGAACAGATGTGGAGAGACAAAACTCTTCGACAGATCAATGTACCAGATCAGGCTAATGTCCTTAGTATGGCTTCATCGTTCGCCTTGATGGCCGCTAACGGGCTTGAAGCCAAGGGCTACCTTCGCTGCTCCGGTACTAGGCAGATCAAATGGGGGTTTATTTTGCCGTATTTCTGCCAATTATAACACAGGGCCGGCCACTACTGTAGCTGATAGGCAGTGGCCGGTATAATCCCCTCACCTCTGCATTCGGGATAAGGTAATTAGGGGAGCAAGTGCGGGGTAGCTTCTGCCCACCCAACACCAACGTCACCAATCGAGGCCACTACCAGATTCGTTGCTCACGGCGGGAGGAAATGGGACTTACTATAAGATTTACTTCCCGTTCCAGTTCAAGAGACCGAGCCTTATTTCTAGTCTAGAATAGTAGGCCCCTCAACCTAATCTTAAGAAATCGACCACCTTGACTATTCCTATTCTGCGAGTCCACTGATTCCATTTTGAGAAACTGAACGACTCAATCCCCCCTCCCTCTTCTCTAGGTACCTATTTAGTATCCGGGCAGCTTTGGCCCCTCTTGCCTAAGCTGGTGCTGATCGGAATTATCGGCCTCGCTCATGATTTGGTTATAAAGCCGCCTCTGTCCCCTGGTGCTCTGAATCTTTCGATACGCAACCTACCTTGTTTCTTCCTTCCCTTCTTCTTCCCTCAAACACCTCTCAGAAACTCTCCACCATAATTCCACGATGGCAGCTACCAGTCCGTACACTGTAAAATGGGGCATCATGGCCACCGGAGGCATTGCTGCGAGTAAGTGAACACCAGCCCATTGCCTGACCTATTACTTCTTTCAAGGCTAGATACTGACGCCATCATTCCTACAAAATAGCCTTCTGCAAAGACATCCTTACAAACCCAGAGACTCGAGGTGTCAGTGATATCCGCCATGAGATCGTCGCTGTCTCATCCTCCAGCTCAAGCGACAGGGCTGCCACCTTCATCAAGGACATCAAGGGTCCCAGCACAGCCAAGCTCTATGGCTCTTACCACGAGCTCGTCGCTGACCCCAATGTCGACATTGTCTATGTTGCGACCCCTCACAGCCACCACTTCCAGAACGCAATGCTTGCTCTAGAGGCTGGTAAACATGTGCTCTGTGAGAAGGCATTCACAGTCACAGCCTCGCAGGTAAAGAAGCTTGTGGAGAAGGCCAGAGCCAAAAACCTGTTCTTGATGGAGGCTGTCTGGACTAGATTCTTTCCCTTGAGCATCAAAATCCGAGAGCTAATCACAAGCGGCGCCATTGGTACAGTGCACCGCACAATTGGTAAGTTCTCTCTGTACCACACACAGCCCTGGAGGGTTTCCATTCTCAGTAGGGATATAAAGAAGTTGAGATCTGACAAAATCATGACATAGCCGACCTCAGCTTTAATTCGAGCCAGCCTGATGGAAACCTTGAATTCCCTGACACCAACAGGATGGTCAATCTCGACCTAGCTGGAGGGGCTGTGCTTGATCTTGGTATCTACTCTCTGACCTGGGTGTTCCAGACCCTCTACCACACACAACCTGAAGCTCAGAAGGAGGCTCCTCTCGTTACTGCCGCCAGCAACCAATACCGAACAGGCGCAGACGAGCAGACCACCATCATCTGCCAGTTTCCTCAACACAAATCCATGGGCATCGCCCTCACTGGCCTCCGTGTCGCCACTGACCCCGACGGCCACAACACTGCTGGACCAGCCATTCGCATTCAAGGGACAAAAGGTGAGATCCAGGTCATGGGACCTGCCTTCAAGCCGGGGCAGTACAAGGTTATCAAGAAGGACGGCGGAGGCAAAGTCGAAGTTGTAGAGTGCGATTATCCTCAAGACCCCGCCCGCGATAACTGGGGTCATGGCATGTACTGGGAAGCAGATGAGTGCGCCCGCTGCCTACGTGATGGAAAGCTACAGAGCGATACGATGCCTTGGTCGGAGAGCATCACAATCATGGAGACGATGGAATCAGCGCTGAAGCAGGGTGGCGTTACCTACCCAGACCTCATCACCACTGATGTTTTTGATCCTCAGAGTCCTCTGAACACTGGCAGCAGGTAGATAGGTAAAGGCTAATTAGCTAATTCCAGCGAATATCAAACTATTTCAGAGGCCGTTACATCACATCAAAGCTGGAGTCATGACGATGCCGCTTAGTCAGCTCTATTGTGCCATTCTCTCACCAGGTCACTCGAGGCTTTCTGTCTTCTAGATTGCAGTGACATTTCGTCAAGGAGTCAGATATTGTCATCAATTTCCGGAAAGAGAGCACGCCGAAGGGTGGTCTATGTGCGTCGCGACTAAAATAAGACAATCGTACACTCGTCACGGGTGTAAGCTGGCTATCGGCGATAATCAAAACGCCCACGATCGGGTGCTTCTCTCCAACCGCCAGCTTTATGCCTCTGGCGTTTCGGGTACTTCGAAACCAGACGATGCAGTGATAAAACTCTTACACTTGTGGGGTTTGGTCTTTTTGCATCATAGTTCCTGTGATAATGTGCCTGCCTACATGAAGGAGTGATGGGCTGAGTAGCGCAGGGGGGCAGAAAGGGGCACAAGGGCGTGAGTCGATGAATCCGCCGGGGAGAGTGAGAACCAACCGCCAACGAACATCCTGGGTGGTAGCTGACATGTTCAAGCAAGCGAAAGGACCTAGATCCGTGCACTCACCATCCTGGGATCGTAGAGGTTCCTTTTTCCTTCTTTTTTGTCTCGTCCGGCCTCTGCTTACCCTGTCCTATACATCCATGCCAACACGCCAACACATGGTCTATTCATGCCCCCGGTCCCCCGTTCAGGCAAAGAGTCGATGCGTTGTCACGTCCGCCGGGTCTATGACTCGCCATCTCATTGAATCAATGCCATAACCGCCCGGATATGAGCGCTTGCAATGTTTACCCTTACGCTTATATCATTTCCAGTCTCCCAGCCCCAGGACCGTATTGACTCGATTGGCGCACCATCATATGCAATGTGTTTCTTCGACGTACCCCCCCGTTCCCCTATTCTGCTTACCCCTCCCCCTTCACCAGCACAGGCCATGTGTGTGATATGATATTCATGCTCCTGTGCGTTCGTTCAGCTTCCTCCCTGACCTGGCCCCGATCCCTCAAACCATCCCATCCAACCAGGCCAAGCGAACACCCCTCCCCCAAACGGGAAATTTCATCGAGACTAGCTGGCACCGTGCATTAATGCATGTCATTGCCGTTCATGCCCCGCGGATCGGTTGTTTCGGACTGAGCTGTACGCATATATGTTCTCGTAGCTTATAGGCAGTCAAACACGCGCGCGCACATACCCAGATTATCTCCGCGCCATATAGGCGAAAGGGGGTCTCGTGTGTGATTTTTCAGCCATATTCGTCCATGCGCTGAGCGAAGAGAAGGCGAAGAATTCTCGTTTTATGTACATTATCGTGCCGGGCATCGGGCCAGATGGCGGCCCAGTCCATTGCCCATCTCATCTCACCTCCCCCTCCTCATCATCAATCACCACCCACACACACACGGGCTCACACACACTCTCTCGCGCCTTGCAACCCCCCCTGGCCCAAAGCATACCTCGTAATAATTCGCCCTGTTAATGTGGGAAGGCTCTCCCTCCCGTCCCGAGCCCGGGTCTCATACCGAGATTACGCGGAATGACTGGCTCTCACCCCTTGCACGTTGTTCGTACTGTGCGTTTGGGACTCGGACGATAAGCAAAATCCACCACATGCTTTGGGGGGCGCACATGGCGGTTAATTAGACAGTCAGCGCCGAGAGGGCTGAGTGAGACGACACTCAATGAAGCAAATCTTAACCTCCCATGTAAAATTTTCTGGCAGGATCCTGCCCTCGCGTAGAGCGTTCGCAGATACGGAGCGCGACCGGTCAGTTGTACCAGCTACAAGCTCAATATATACCCTCGACTAAGATTCTGTCTGCAACGTTGACCAGCATCTGTTTCAGCCCTTTTGGGAATGCTATGCTCAGATTGTGGCTTTGGCTGTGGTGTGAATATCAAAGTACCTTGGCTTGGGTATTTCCGTACCCCACATCCCACTCAACTGGGGGTAAAATATTTCACTACCTACAACTTGGATGTAGACTCTTATAACTATTCATGATGGCGATAAACTCAGTTCTCTAAGATAGTTCCTAGATGTACTATAATTCATACGCTGTTTTAGTTCCTGCCCTTCATCGACCGTGATATCGTGAATTTTTAAAGTCCCAAGTCGCAACACAGAGTCAAAATTTGAGTCAGTTACCCCACTTCTCAGTGCAGCAACTGACGAAGTTGAGTCAACTCAAACAACAAGTAAAACCTGCAGCAGGCTCCCCGACACACATATCTCAACGGGTCTCAAATAAAAGAAAACCCCTCCCAATTTCTCGCAAACACGGGGAAGAAGCCCCCAGCCCGTGAACATGGAACAGCCACAGGTCTCAGACCACCAGCCCAAGGCCGCCTCCTCAGGCGCCGCCTACGAGGACACCCACGTCCACGCCGTGTACGAGGCCATCGCGCCTCACTTCTCTGCCACCCGCCACAAGCCCTGGCCCCGCGTCGCCTCCTTCCTCAACGCCCAGCCCCCGGGCTCAGTCGGCCTCGACGTCGGCTGCGGCAACGGCAAGTATCTCCCCGTCAACCCCCGTCTGCACCTGCTCGGCTCCGACCGCAGCGCTGCCCTCGTCGACCTCGCCCGAGGCCAGCCCGTGGGCGCCAGCAAGGCAGAGGTCCTCGTCGCCGACGGGCTGGCGCTCCCCTACCGCCCCGGCGCCGCCGACTTCGCCATCTGCATCGCCGTCATCCACCACCTCAGCACCCCGCAGAGGCGCCGCGACAGCATCGCCGCCCTGCTCGAGAGGGTGCGGCCGGGGGGCACCGTCCTCGTCTACGTCTGGGCCCTCGAGCAGGCCAGCAGCCGCCGCGGCTGGGACGAGAACAGCCAGCAGGACACGCTCGTCCCCTGGGTCATGAAGGGCCCCAAGGGCGACCCCAACGAAAAGGGCACCACCTACCAGAGGTACTACCACCTGTACCGCGAGGGCGAGCTCGAGGAGGACGTGCAGGCCGCCGGGGGCGCGGTCCTGGAGGCGGGCTACGAGAGGGACAACTGGTGGGTCGTATGTAGCAAGCAGCAGCAGCAGCCTGGCGATCCCTGAAGGGCTCTCTTCCAACCCCGTCTCTTCAGTCCTTGTCCCCCTTTACCTACCTTACTCCAGGTCCCGTGAGGTTTCGTTGTGGAGTCCGTAACCCCAGCCCGATAGACACCTTGCACTACAAACATTTCCAAGCCAAGTTCACGGCATCAGCCGAGGTCGCATCATGTGCGACTCGGTAGTATGGGCTTGTCACCTCCTCTGTGTACGCCAAACATGGACTTGACCCTCCTCGTGGCTGCTGATCCACACATGGCTCCCTCTCAGCCTCGGTAGTGAGCTTCCGAGCCTGTTCAACAGCAATCATAGGACCCGTAGGACCCGGCTCAAGCAACCACACCCAGCATCCCTTGGAACAAACTTGGATTTTTCTCAAGCAAAGAATGAAATGACGGGCCTGTATTCAATAACTGTTATTGAATTTCTGGGGGAGTGGGGCACCGTTGTGAGGTACATAAACATAATGCATATATAAGGTAATCTTAGGTAGTAGTCATCAGGGAAGTATCTCTTCTGTCATTCAAGGCCCTGCATATCCAATGCGGAACTTATTTTTTTATGTATCCCCCTTTCCAATGCGCCATTCAAATTGAATCCCACCCTCTAGTAGTATTCCCCCATAAAGTTCACATCCAACTTGAAACAAACTAGTAAAAGTCGTCCAACCGATGACCCGTCTGAGCATCCATGCCAGTACTTTGGTCTCTCCCTATACCCGGTCCCGGTATTCGCCATACAAATGCAACAATCCCCACCCGTACATGTAGATAGAATGTCGCTCGTCGTGAAAAGGAAAAAGAAAAACGTCAGTGTTGCCCTGTACCCATGCCCCAATGCAAGCTCCGTGCTTGACCTATCGTGAAATCTTCTACTCCCAAAACGTAAACTTGCTGTGTGCTCATCCATCTCTTCTTCTTAAAACTGAAAGAAAATAATAAAGGGGGCAAATCACCCCAAAAATGATGCTAGAAAAAAACAATGTCGCTATCATAGAGAGATATCAAGAAAAAAAGTTCGTGTCCATCATTCCGGTATGATGTTCGTTTATTCCATTCGTCGTCTATGGTGAGCATCTCGAAGGTTAGGGTCGGGACTGGCTGGTCGTTTGGATCCCAGAGGTTCATGCACCGCGTACCCGACTCCAGCAGGCACAAAAGTGGTATGATGGAGAGGCATCGAGTTTGGAATTCCAATCCCTTGACCAGGCCCAGGCGCTCCACTGTATGGAGTAATGCCCGTCGTCAATTCCGAGATGCTGGGCAGCGAGCGTCCCTTGGCAGGGAAGGCTTGAGATTGGATGGGTGCCAACATTGGCACTTGACCATAGCCCATTTCCGGTTGCTCCTCCACCATTGGTCGTGGCTGTGGCGTGAGGGGTTCGCGACGTGATCCAACAGTATGAGCCCTGGGTCGTCCCGACATTGTTTGCGGGCTTCGGCCATACAAGTTTCGGTTCGGTGGCCCTGTATCGCCGTGCATGCCTCCATGGGGATGGGTGTAGTGACGGGAAGGGGAGTTTCGACGAGCGTTCGCGTTAGCCTCGGCGTTGACGGCTGCCAAAGAGAAAGGCACCACACCCGCCCGCCTCGCCATATCTGTCTCGCCAAGTTGCCAATGCATCGCTTCAGCGGCACGCCAAGGGACAGCCAGTTCTTCCGCAACCTTAGCCCACATGTCTGCTTTAAATCTATTGTGAGTCGTTAGCAAGTTAGAGTCCTTTGTGAAGTGAGCCAAGGGGAGACAGGTGTTGGGCCAATAGATAGAAACACATGCTTCCAGGTTTGGTGGCAACCGGAAAGACTTGGTATTTACCTTTCGTAAAGTTGTGCAAGCTTATCCTTGCGCTCCTCGCTCCATTCGCTGCGTCGTTCCAAGTAGTTCTGATAGTGAAGCCGGCAACTGATCGCACTTCTTCCTGGTAATTGTTTCGAAATATCCTCCCATTTCATTCCTCGGCCCCGCAACTCAATGATGAGAGTATCCTCCTCGGGCGACCACTTGCTTTGCTTCTTCGCAGGCTGATCCGACACTTGGGGCGGCATGCTTCGCCGTGCGCTTGACTTTGCAGCCGGTGCTATCGGGCGTGATACATGCGGCGCCAGCTGAGGCGGCTGGTGCTGTTGCTCTAGCAGCTGCGGCAGTTGTCCTGGTGAAGTTGACGAAGAAGTCGGAAGTGGTACTGATGTGGGTCGCAACTGCCTCGAAGGAGAGACGGAGGACTCATCTGAGTCGGGGCCGTTTTTAAGTAGAGAGGCGATATCCACGTTGACGTTGACGGATGCCGCGCCGTAGTAGGAGCCCTTGTCAGCATGGACCAGAGAGGCGCGTGGAAAGTCGATGCAGCGTCCGGCCACACCTGAAGAAGGCAACGACGACTCTGCCTGCCAGAGGCAGAGAGGTGTCTGGCTCTTGATTTGAGCCAGCTCGACGGTTGCCTGTTCGGCCCGTCTACGACTTTTGTTTATCCTTGGGGTGGTCGGTTTGTGAGAGACCACGTCGTTCAAGCTCCCTAGTGTAGCCGGACACAAAAGGGGCTGTCACGATAACGAGCTCAGGTCTGATAATAGGGACTTATTGTTAAAAAGCAGGAACTGGTTAGATCCAGTGGTGATCTCCGGTTTCCTGGGGCAGAGGGCGAATGGTGGACCAGAAATGATGGCCGAGACTTCCGATTGCCACTCGAGGCGTCCAGGTACAAGATTCAGACGAGTCGGGAATGAAGAAAAGAGCGCGCTGTGTTTCTCTCTCCAAGTGTTGGCGGTGTTATTTTGTGAAGGGGCCTTTCTCGACTGTATGATTGGATGCGGTCCAGGGTGTCACCCACCAATAAACGCAAGAGTCGGTCTGTGGGTGATGGTAGTGGAAGCGTCTACAGCCGGGTCTCAGAAAAGATAAGCAGGACGCCTTTTATGTAGGAGACCTTGGGCAGCAAAGGACGGTAAGGTATCTAGAAGAAGGAAATCGAAGAATGGAGGTATAAGATGAGATCAGACAAAAGAAAAGGAAGCACTGGAGCTAAGTATGGCCAGGCAAGGCAGGCTCAGGCGAGTTGAGATCCGCCCCAGGGACAAGACAGAAAGGACCCACGTCGGCAACTAATTAGCTGGGTCGATGTGCAGGTGTGATGATTCCAGGGGTACAACTAAAGAAATGAAATGAGAAGGGAACGCCCGGGTCAGTGGTTTCAATGGGCTTCAACGGCAGAGTCGACGGAAAGCGAGGTGGTGCAGTGGGGGAAGGGTTTTCAGTCTTAAACTTGGGGTCCAATTGAGAGCTCGACACCGACCAAGAACCCAGCTGTACAGTGTACCTTGTTACATGGATCAAGCCGGCATTAGAAGGGCATAACCCACGTCCATTGACGTGAAAAGCCATGATGACTATATGAAGAGTTTGGGGCGGCCGAGGACAGGGGAGGGGTGGACCGAAGGATGGGGGTGAGCCTGCGCAGTGACAGAGTGACAGAGCTGAGAAGAAAGCAGAAAACGTTGTCGTGTAAGACGCGGCATGTGGATCCTGACTATACGGGTGTTTGCCATGAGGCAGAGAGGCCAGCCATAGGACCAGAATAGCCCAGACGTGTGGCTGATGACATTTTCCCCAGCCGGCCGGTTGGACACGCAAGGTACCAATGTGAGGCATGAAGATGATGCAACACTCTTGATGCCAGACCACCTCAGGAGAAGGAAGGCATTAATGGAGCCAAGGGCAAAGCAAAACAAATTGAGCAGCTCACAATGCTCTGCCAACTGCTGGCCCCCATCGGCCTGGACCCCCTTCTTTCGTCGATACGACACCCTCGCCAGGGACACCCATCAGGCCTCAATCACGGCCATATGATTTGAGTTGGGACTGCCACCTCCTGATCTTCCCACCTCTTGCGCGCTTGTCTCCGATCTTTTGTTCGTGACAGCCAGAGAGCGAAGCGCCTAAAATGACGGTCGAGGAGGTGACAGAGGAGGGGGAGGGGTGTGCAAATCGGATGAAAGAGAGGGGGTGTGGAGAGGATCGCAACCAAGAGACTTGTAACAGCACCTGCTGCCAACGCATGGCCACGAAGCCATGCATAACGACACGCGCAGTCTTCAAGGCGGTGTTGGGGCGCTGATGGAGATGCTAAAATCTCTGCCTCGTCGCTATTTCCCTCCGTCTTCCCACCCAACTCTTGCTCTCGCGGGCTCACCTCAAGCCCAGCACCATGGAGTGCCCGTGCCTGTGTGCTATCATAGCGAAGCGCATTAATGGCCGCGAATTAGAGTTGGGCGGAAAAACCGGGGCGCAAACAGTCCTGTCCTGAGCACGGGTGATTGGTAAAGGTAGCATGTAGGTACCTACAGGCTGCTTTGCAATCAGCGTCATTGTGTCCGAGGGGAGAGGAAGGGGGGATCGCTATGCGCGTCAGCTGTTCGTGCGGATTGGTCACTGCATCTCGACAGGGTCTGTGATCGATAATGTCTCAACAATGCAGAGTCGCGGATGGAAAAAAAGAAGGTTCAGCGACGGTTGGGAAGGAGGGGGCAGAGCGGCAGAGCGTCTCTGAAGGAACCCGGCCGGGTACTTGCCACTACCTCGCAGCGCTAGCTGCTGTACCTACCTCTAGGTAGTGTAATATCGGAATGTCACAGCGGTATAATTAGCCCCCGGGATAGACGAGGTACCCGGATTTCGGGGCTGAAGTACCTCAGCTGTAGCCGAGTCTCAACCCACCACACAGGCCAGTCGATCTTCGGGGGAAAGAGCACCAGCCAATCACGGCCGGCGTCGTTCACCCGATGCCTGAAGGCCAGCCCGGTCGGGGCTACTTTAAATACCCACCGACCTGCCTAGCACCAGTTTGACGAACGCAAGTTGCGACGGTACAAGTAGGCTAGCAGCTTTTAGTAATGTTTGCGGTAAGGTATGTGATCGGGCGGGAAGTTGCCGTGGCTTCCTCAGCCTCGTGCCAGCTTAGGGCTATCCTATGATACGTCTGAAGATCAGCTGTAGCAGGCGCCGGGGCATTGTTTCCCCCCTCCACCACCTCATCACCGCCTCTGCTTCTTTCTTTTTGTCCTGTCCATTCCATCCTTGCATCACCATAATTTCCCTCTCCCAGCGCTTTCTAATAGTGCGACAGCATTTGGATGTAGTACCTCTGTCTCCATGAGGAACCAGCCCCTCCCCCTGGTTCATGATAGGGCACACCCTTGGAAATGCCCTGGACAAGATGCTTGCGGCAAGCGTGGAGAAGTCATGCTGGTGGAGACATGAAACTGCTACTTGATATGATGCAGCGCTATTATTACAGCAGTGTCAGCGATGCTCAATGCCGCCCATTCTTCTAATTTACAGAGATGAGCTAGCTACTCCATCGGCTCGAGCTGTTGGAACCGCACAGGTGATCTGGCTGCCGCTAATCTCCAGGCCCCTCCGATGTCAGCACTGCACATGCGTGTGCGTCAAACGATTTGTGTCACAAATGCTATCCACCAAAAAGACTCGTTCATTGCTACCTGCCTACCGAGGTCTTCAGGAGACTCGAGTCCCGTACGGCCGTGCCACTCTATACGGGGCCACAACTCACCGGCATTCTGTTCCCAGCCAGATGACGGATGCGAACCTGTTAAAAATTTCTTACATCACATCGGGAATAGGTCGTGTCGAGGTCCATAGGGCTTTTTGCGACATACTGAATCTGGAGCTTTCTTAAGCCCGATCTGTTCAGGCAGGCGGCCAACGTTCTCCCCAAGACCGACCGGAGAATAGTTAGTCTGATTTTCTCCAAGGGATATCCTTGCCGACGACTGATGAGCTGGCAATTAAGCCTGTCAAGCAGGGCAAGCGCACAGTGGCGCATAGGCATGCTTCTTCCACGTCTCGTCCCTTGTTTTGCCTTCCTAGAATTAGGGAGAAGGAAGGGTATAGCATGGTGGTGTGGATGCGTTGTCCATTCTTGCACCTCGACCAGGGGCAGACCGTTCGTCCGCGCAGCCCATCAGCCACGAACCATGATCGGCCGTTCTCCAGCGACTGCCACACCCCTCGTGAGCGTTATTTCATCAAGCATTGCCTTGGCCTCTGTAGGTTCCGATCTTCCGGGATGATCGCAGAAGCATGTTCGCCGGCTTCTCATGGAACCTATCACCTGCTTATCTACGTGGTCACGTATCCATTGAGGGGTGTACCGTGGTAGCAAGGCCCCGGCCGGCCCTGACCATCAAGATGATACATAGCTATGGGGTAGAGTCGTCGAGAAGTGGTGAGGCGGCGCGCAATGATTGGAGATAGGCGCCGGCCCGCCTCCGGTTCATCAGCCATCGTGCTGTTTGTCCGTCTGCCTCCCCGACTAATGCCATGGCCGCAGAGGCATCTCCAGTATCTTAATCGCGCGCCGTGTCCTGAGCCGGTCGTACCTTTCCCTACCGGCCCAGCCTGGTAGACAAGCATCTCTCTGCAGGCGGTAATGCAAGTAAAGTCCCGAGCACCAGGTCACTTACTCCCTCGGTTCCAACCTCGAGGCTGGTGCTACCACCCGATGAGCGCACGGGTACTCTTTCCGCAACCCAGCCGGCTGGCTTGCTTCCGCATTGTACCTGTTTTGCTTCTGCCACCAGCCCTTTCATCTTGGACCTTTCATAGGCGGTTACCCGTCCAGCTCCACCTGCGTTGTCGACAACACATTCACATCCATGAACCGCAGCATGTAGCCTCCACCCCTCCGGATTCCCAAAATTGCTTTAGGTCAAGTGAGCAATCCAATATGTGCGTAGTCCCAAGCCATCTCAGTCCATTGGCGATCTAGAAAACCAGGGCCCAACAAAAGCAGGATCTGTTACATCTCTGCTGGGGATCCATATCGTCACTAATTAAAACGTTCCCACAACTCCTCTCTCTCCTCGTTGTTTCCTTTTACTTTCTCTCATTTTCTTTTCTTTTCTTTTCTTACTATTCGCTTAACTTTCCCTAGTACTGTTTCCCCTTCTTGTCAATTCCCCGCTTTCTTTTTCTTCTTCCCCCTCCTTACAATCTCATCCAGAGTTCGAGCGTGAATAATGCACCACCACGGCTTGGCGTGGCTATTAACCCCATGAACAGTTGCTGCGCTGGCTTGCACCCTTCCCAATGCCATACCCCTGCTCTTCACAATGCCTCACTTCCAAAAAAACTTACCTCATAGGGCGACGTCATGGTCCGATCCGCATCAAGACAACTCGACAGATCAACAGGTTGTGGAGAAGCTTTGACCGGTGAGAGAACTCTACTATGTACACCCCTCGGGGGGGGGAGAACCTGTTTCAAAATTTGCTTAGGCTTGGTGTTTTCTTTTTTTAATGGCGCTGTCCCTCAGCCTGAAAAGGAACTTTTATGAACCTAAACCCTACCGCCCGAATCAACAAGAACCGCATAACTCGGGGCGGCAGTGTGGCGGTGAGCACCCTATGACACCCGAATGATGATGATGCCCACATACTACTAGGTTAGTAAGATTGAACGGTTGGGCATCAAGTGTGATAGGTGTTCGAAACGACTACGACTTAATGATGTCGATGGTGTGCGACGACTGAGAATTTTCAAGGCGCCTAAAATCAGCTCTGAACCCAACACTTCTACCGCCTAAATACCAATGCTAGAGGGTTGCTCTCCCATTGTTGAAACACCCCTAGATGGTGGGGGTCCTTCAGCCTCAATGCGACACTGGCTGAACAGATGCGCCAGCTTAATAAGTTTAGGTCAGAATGGGGGAAGAGACACCGTCCCCCTCTGACTCTCACTCTGCCACCCACCCTGTCGTGAACGCCGAAGACAGCAAAAAGCAAAAATAGAAAAAAGCAACGTGTGTGTGCAAGAGTAGCAGCCCAAGCCACTCGCACTATGTTCACATGCCTACATGTACGTCCATGGTTGCAACGGCACTCGCTGTCTCACTACTCGCTCTTAGCTTTCCCTGACAGGGCGTGTCGTTACGGGAACAATCAGCGAGCAAACGTCGGTGTTAAGTGCCCTCTGGGAGTCACGGTCAAGCGAGTATACGTGATATTGCCACCAACTTTTGGGCTTGGGAGGCTGGCGGGGGCAGGTTTCCATCTATATGCCTTGCCACATAATGATCAGGTAGGGGCGCAGGTTATCAGTGACGTGTTTCTCGGTTTCAAGCTCCCAAGTCGAGGCCCCCTTCCCTCAGAAGGCGGTATTGATTCTCCCTGCTTCCATGTATACGAGATTTCGCTGAATCCTTTATATTTCTTTACCTGATCTAGGTTCCATTACGATGGAACCCATAGTGTGGATTTCTCAGGCCAGCGAACCCCCCACAAACGCATGTACTTAATTAGATGAGGACACGATGACCGGCATAAGAGGAGCATCGACGGTGGTTGGCCGGCATATGTACAATGGAGGATGTCTGTATGTGCAAAGTACCATGTGTACGAAATTACCTCGTACGTGTCAATGGTACTCGTTGCCCAGCCCCCCTGTTCCAGATCATCGAAAGAGGTCGAGACCTACGGCTTATTGTCATGCTGCATGGTTTGGCACTTGGGCGTTTTCAACGATTTCAGAGGCGAAGGAAAGGGAACCGGAGAGAAGTGTGTCACCAGCCATACCAGACGGCCGGTAATTCCAAGAATAATGAGGTAGGTCATCAAGAGCCACGCCAACCAATCAGCTTAGAGGAGCGTTACACCAAGAGATGAGCGTTGCATATGTGTGTGTGTGGCTGGCGTTCCTTTTCTTCTACGCTGAATTGCAACCCACGGAAACTCTTCCATCCATCCATCCTTCAATGGACACAGTGCCGCATAAACCAAAATCCATGCCCTGAATCGGCGGCCGATCCACATGTGCGGGCGCGACGCTGATTCTAGTTCACTGGGCCAAATGCGTGAACATCCATCATATGTTTACGGGACATGAATTAAGCGATATACGTGACAGAGGAAGCATGGCAAGAGATGGTGTTGGGGGTGCATCTGATATGACAGGCCTCAGTGGCCACTACCCTGTACTGCCTCACTGCCAGGTAGCACGAAGCCATTAATTGGTCCAAGCCTGGCCTCTAGAGTGTGGCGCCAGTGGATAAGCCACCCCTAGACACATCACCAAGCAAAGTCTCCAAAGCCAACTCACCCGACCGGAGCCTCGCCATAGAAACAGCGATCCCAGGCATCCAGCTTCCTCATTACTGCAAAACAACGCGATTGGCTCAAAGTTCCGGATCACTGCTCGGCTACACAAGCTGACTCTCCGATCGCCACTCACCTCCTGAACTTGCAGCCGGCCACGAGCTGTTGGGTTACCAGGAACTGGTTTCCCCAGCCAACAGGAACCTCCATCTGAACCAACCGTTGTTCATGTCGCCAGGCATATAATAACACACCTCATTTTTTCCCCGCCACAAAGCCATCATCGTCATGGCTGACGTCCCCCTCCAAGTAATTTCCGACAATGCGGCGTCTGAGCGACGCATTACCCCCTCGTGGTCCATCAGCCAGCTGAGGGCCAAGCTGGAGCCGATCACGGGCATCCCGCCCTCAAGTCAACTCCTCAGCCTCCATACGGGGACTACGAAGGTGACTATCGAGGCCCCTGATGAGGATAGCACGCGCCTCTCTATTTTCAACCTCACCCCCTACGCAGAACTACATGTAAGTATCAGCCTGCCACGTCGTCTTGTTGCCTGCCGGCTTGCTCGCCTGCCTGGGCCCCCCCCTCTCCCATTCCCCTCCCCCTTCTTTTTCCGGCGCATTGATTCAGGGGAGGCCAGTCGGTTGCTGCCAGGTCTTCGTTTTCGATGCCTCCCAGATGTTTGACGCAGAGAAGCATGATCTACTCCTTATCTTGACCCGAGCAAAAGGGAGGGGGGGGGTTGCTTGGCGAAAGCGGTGTTGTTTCTGGGACTAATCATGCCGTCCTCGGAACTAGGTGACAGATACCCGCCCCCCAGGGGCACGCCCAAACTACACAGACACAACAGATGTAGAGAAGTATGTTATGCCTGAGGAGGAGTACGAGAAGAAGACGGACTCCGTGCTGGCCTGGAAAAAGGCGCAGAAGCTGGGTCGGTTCGACCCCAACGCACCCAACGTCGAGCAGGCGAGACTTGCCGCCCTAGAGCAGGAGATCGCCCAGCGGGGGATAGAAGCTGGCAAGCGGTGCCGAGTTGGCGGTGATGACCTCAAGAGGGGCACGGTCAGATATGTCGGTGAGGTCAAGGAGATCCCCGGAGGCGCTGGACCCTGGGTTGGCGTCCATCTCGACGAGCCGGTTGGGAAGAACGACGGGAGCATCTCCGGCACCCGCTACTGGGGCCAGGAGTCACAGCTCAAGCATGGCGTCTTTGTGCGCCCGGAACGGGTAGAGATCGGTGACTATCCCGCCATTGATGACCTAGAGGACATGGAGGAGATCTGAGCTGTCAAGGCCAGGCCGGGTTCCGATAGCCACGTTCGCGAAAACATGTCGAATTCAGAGTTCAGTAGCCCAAGCTTTGTCATTGTGTCCTGGTGCAAATCCTCAGCCACGCCTATTCTCTCCTTCATTCGTTCTCATTGTCTGTCTTCCTCATCCCAATACCGTGTATATGTCGCAATTCGATCGTCATGGCTAGTTGTTTTGAGGCGTCGTGTAGTGCGGTGGCGTTCAGATAGTGCCGCACTTGTTCATGATCAGGATGATAGCTCAACGTTTCCGCCAGCAAGGCAGAATCAGCGACATTGGTGGAAAAGATCAATCTGCTGTTTAGTTTAGGTTCGCGATTTGTAAGAGTGTAGTGATGAAGCGTTGCATGTGTTAGGAGATGAAACAAAAGGGACGCTTGAACCACATGTCAACTGATGATGCCACATCAAGGCTTTAAGAGAGCTACAGGGTAGGCAGATAATGAGAAAGCCGTCAAATATGATGCATTAGTATGAACGCCACTTATTACTGCCCCTACAGTTATCAAACAACAAAGTGGTATTTGAAATGAGAATGCTACCCAATCCACACATGTCATCCACCTAGTCAATTAGCCGGTGAATCTATCGGACATTGTGGCTGCTGATCGGCAAGAAGAGGACTTTCATTTCAGTCTGCAGCAGTTGTGATACCTAAGTTGAGTTGCGGCCTCTCATGACATTCTCCGTATCGTGATTCAAGTCTGCCAAGCTTATCTGACTCAGCCAAAGCTTTTGAATGTTTCTCATCTTCAGACTCTCGGCAGTTCTTGGGTTCAGGAATCAGTCCAGTTAAACAGTCGTGAGACGTCAGGCCAGTGGTGGGGGGAAGTGATAGACAAGTTAGCATCCACTGATTGGAGTGCCGAGCCAATGCCCAGACACCGCCGAGACAATGCCCAGGCTTTAAGGGGATCTCGACCCTCGTAGACCATCACCTCATATGCTGGCGAGGAGACTGGGGAAACATGAAATAGATTACTTGGAGAACTGCATTGCCTTAGAAGCAGAGGCACGCGGTCTTACCAGGGCCGTTTCGAGCCCCCTCAATTTAAGCATAAACGGTTTGATCCATTCTTGATTGACGAAACAGGACGGGAGGGACGACTGACTGGGGACAGCGCTCGTTAATCAAACATCATCACAGTCGGTGGAGTGAGAGGCCGCCTGGGCAGTCTTGGCGGGGCCGCTAATAGGCTGCTGGACAGCGCTGAGTAGCGCCTGCCCAGCGTGCTACAGCAGGTCATCTGCCTTTAGCGACTTGGCCGCACGCTTGTAGCGCGCGTAGTGCTGTAGCGAACCACCAGCCAGCTGCTGATTCCGTTCGCCCAGCATTTTGGATGCTGGATGCCCGGTTTCCACAAGTATATCCCTACATCGCCTACTGAGGAATGACCGCTCGCTCCTACTCGACACCATCTCAGATCACCTTCGTCTTTCTCCCTCGAAAGCACCGCCATCGCACCCCTCTACCCGCCCGTCGCCGCACCAAGCCGACCAGAATTGCCCGACCTACGCTTCCTCCGTATCCTATAACCTGTTCGCGCAATCAATCTTGGCCACGGCGGGGATC
This sequence comes from Clonostachys sp. G952, assembly GCA_027569935.1. Lineage (NCBI taxonomy): Eukaryota > Fungi > Ascomycota > Sordariomycetes > Hypocreales > Bionectriaceae > Clonostachys > Clonostachys sp. G952. Next base: position 111,304 of record JAPDLB010000037.1, read on the forward strand.
CCTGGGCTCCCTCGCCCACGTATCCTATGTTGCGCCTGGCGATGTGGGACTCTAGCCCAGCTGCCTAGATAACATCTACCTCTTTCGCGAACCTAGTTTAAGCCTCGCGAGCCTCATCGAGTGTGTCCGTCCGGTGGATCTTGAACCTCCCTCCCGGAGGCCGCCGACTTTGATATCCGGAGTCCCGAATCCGGTTCTTCAAGATGTTGGCACTCTCCACCTTGACACGAGCGAGTATCGCACCCCTACTCTACGCCAACGTCGTCACAGCAGATATTCGCGATGTACGACTCACGGCCGAAGACGACCTCCCGCCTTGGGCACTCGAGAGCACGCTCCAGATGAAGTTGACGACGGATTCCACTAACTATGCCGTCATTCCGCTGACTGAAGGCTTGGGGCTCGGTAGCAATAGTATTTCGCGCCAGGTACGAGAGAGGGTGTCCTTGGCACTATGGTATTCGCCGAAAGACTCGACCTTGCTAACCACTATCAGATTGTTCAATTCAATGGCACCTTCAAATCAGCCAAGAGTTCCACCTACATGAATATCACGGACCCAGACGACGTTGCCTACATGTCTTGCGACAAGCCCGACGACTCTTCAAAGCCCATGCCGTTGGCCATGCTTGATGTCTTGATGAATGCCGCTCCTAGAGCCATCGTCCTGTACACTACTAGTAAGAACTGGTGTTTTCTCGATAATACCAGAGATCTACCTTACCCTAGCATCCTTTCCATGGTCGACCCTGCCGAAGCTACTGCTGTCCTTTCTCATATCAACGAAACGGCTTCAGCGCCAGCAGTCAGGGTTTCCATCTATGGAAACACCACGGACATGACCAAGCCTGTGCCCCCGGACCACGCGGGTGGGAAGAAGTCGCAGGTTGCAATGAGCATTCTATATAGTATAACAGGACTCATCACTCTCCTGTTTCTTCTCATCATCGTTACGGGAGCCGTACGAGCTCATCGTTATCCGGAGCGATATGGCCCCAGGCGAGCAGATGGGGATCGGCCATCCCAGAGCCGAGCAAAGGGACTGGCCAAGGCTGTCCTGGAAACCATACCCATCGTCAAGTTCGTCGGAGGCAAGCGTCCATCAAAGCCTGATCCCGATCTTGAAATGGAGACAGCAACCACAGATGGTCACGAGACGCCTGCTACGCGTGCCATGTCACACACGAGCGAGCTCAAATCCGGCCAAGCAGTTGATGGCACCGAGAGCGTACGGCGCCCGTCAGACGTCTGGACCGATAGCGACGTGTCCTCAGAAGCTGACATGGGGTGCTCTATTTGCACCGAAGATTTCAGAGTTGGTGAGGATGTTAGGGTCCTCCCCTGCAACCATCAGTTCCACCCTAATTGTATTGATCCCTGGCTGATCAATATCTCTGGGACCTGTCCACTATGGTAAGTCTAGAATGCCGAATCTTCTGATGCATCGTCGACGCATGGCTGACCCAGAAGTGTTATAGCCGCCTTGATCTTCGCCCGGGACACCGCGAATCTCAAGATGGTCACGAAGTCGAAGGGAGTATGACGTTGCCACCTCCGTTGGCATGGGAAGGGGGCGAACACGATGCCGTTCAGAGCTCATACCGCAACCGAGTATCCAGACTGTTTGACGTCAACAGGCTTCGACAGGCAACGGCCGAAGAGCAGATGGAAGCTCTAAGGCAACTTCGGGAGGATAGAATCACTCGCGAAAGTGTGGCTTCAGATCTCCAAGAGAGCCAACCAGCCGAAGAGGAGCAGCGCCACCAAGGGACCCCCTTTGCCGACAAGCTTAGGGAGAAGTTTCGTATTCTGACGAAGTCTCAGTCGGCACTGGGGCGGAGCTCCTGAGCGAGCCATGCTGGAGATGGCAACAAATAGGCCGCCGATTTACAACTACTTATACCCCAAGGGTGTCTACGATCGCACTCTTATATTTCATAATCATCTTTTGGCACCGCATATTGCTAGCGGCGAGGCAACGAACGGGGCAAGACTTTTTTTTTCCATCACAAATTGATAAAGGCGTTGGGATCAGTTGACTATGGCAACCTTGGGGCCCATAGATGTGAGATTTAAAAGCATTGCAAGGCGTTTTTGGTAGTCGGTGGAAGCACAACACATCACTGACGGCGGGTACGGGATGGAATGAGACTGGACAGGACGAACATATACCAAGTAACGACCGACTCGCGGACAATGGGGAGGGAAAGAGGAAATGTAGCTTCGGTTGGTCACACTTGATAGATCTCGAAGACTCAATGAATTACTCCTTCGAACGTATGGTCCTCTGTCTCTCTGATACTTACCAGGTCTGGGCATCACCGCCCAAGTGCCTCAAAGTCCGTAAAAGCCCGTAGCCATCTGATTGGTGTAGCAAGATCCGGGGGAACTCTGGGGCTATTGGATTTGAATGAGCAGATAGGCTTCTGCTTTGCCTATAGGAATATGCATCATGAGGAAGCTAAAAATGCAGATCGCGGTACTCTTAGCCAGGCTTTGTTAGGAATGGTATTGAGCTACCGGCAGATGAGGGCTGTCTCTCCGGTTGAGATGTGGCGAAGAACGCAGGTAGTGTAGATCTAGTGACTTTCCAATAAAGAGGCATTTTAGAAGATACACCACGGCTGTCGTCGAGCACATCAGGCACGAGTCAGCCAGCCGCAGGGACGCCCATCTGCTCTGCCGCTGCGTGAGCGTCTGAACGAGGAATACGCGCTCCTCCCTCCCTCCCTCTCTCTCTGTTGTTAAACAGGTTGGTCGTTCGTATTGGCGGATTCCGAGCAGGAGGACATGGCGCTCGATCTATCGAATTTGCCAATTTCAGCTCCGTCCGCTCACGTCTCGCGGCGGTTGGCATTCTTCCAGCCTCGCTGTGGAGGGGAACTGGAGGCCGCCTGAGGGATCGTCGAGTCCAAGTCTGAGAGGCGCTTCCCCATCATCGGCCCCACGGCCTAATATGGGTAGTACTATATTCTCAGTTGTTGCGTTGCACAATGTATTGACGTATCGCAGTTCCGGGAACCTCTTGTCACGCCCTTGGCTCAATCCTTCGTCTCCTTTTTGCTTGGCTCGTCTGCACCAATCACGGCCTCCAGGAGTTCGGGAGCATTAACCTTGCTTTTTCTGCGTCGAGATTGGATTTTTGATCCTGTTCTGGGCTTGGCTTTCTTCTCCCCAACTCTCTCTCCCCCAGAATCGCTTACGCACAAGTCAAGCGACCCTCCCTTCCCGCTGCGCTACTGGAACCGTAGGGTCGGTAGCTAAACCTATTTGCTCCATGGGATGCCCTTCCACGGGGTGATCCGAGCAACTCAACGCGTATCTGTAGAATGGGGTGGTGGTACTAAGCAGGTACATTGGGCCACATGCATCATAGCCTGTGGGTGGTCGCTCTTGTAAGGGGGGGGCAGGGGGTGGGAGGCAAGCTCCGGATCAAGATTTGGCGATAGATCCAAGATTTGCACAAGTCGCACATAAACAGGGTAAATCTAATATGAGTGTGTGTGTGTGTGTGGCGTGGAGATCAATCGGGTTGGACTAGATAAGGGAGCCGTCGCCGCCGATCAGGCTCATATTATAGCTTCGAGAGCATGTGGGAAAGGGACGAAAAGAACTTGCTCGACCATCTTTTTCGTCTCTTCTCGTTGGGTGCACAGCGGACGGTGTCGGGACGAGATGCAGTCCATATCTCTGTGTACATGCGGGCATGCATGCAGCTTCATGCATGTCTGATATTTTCTCCTTGTTTTTTTTTGGTAGATAGGCAGAAACAATGATGTGGCCTGATGCTGGTGAATCTATCTCGCTAGCGGACAATGCCAGAAGAAAAGAGAGAGAAAAAAAAAGGCCAAGACATGAGGTGTCGCAAGCAGAAGGCAATATTTGGGCGATAGCGAGCTCCCAGCTGAGGAGAAAAGTGATTCGTCAGACGCCTCAAAGACTCGGACCCCGAGTCCTGTCCTGGGAGTCGGGAGTCGAGACTCGAGGCCTGGGCTCACCTGTCTGCAAGCTAAGCAATACGAGAAGAAGCAAGAAAGAAGCAAAAAGGAAAATATGATAGGGCACAAAGCCCAGCCAGTCGCTTATCTGTTTACCTGAGATGAGGTGGATGGGGATGGTGCGGCATGGAAGAAGTCTATCTGTCTCATGTCCCGTGCCAAGGCAATATCATTATACACCATCGCCGCAGAACAGAAACAAACCTAGATATACACACGTGTAGATCGACACCGACCAGACGGGAGCTCCGTGTCTGTCCTTGCCCTTTTGGTTCTGCCCTACCCTTCACTTTGCCATGCCCAAGTCAGATTGTGCTGGAAAGAATGTGCTGGACGCCATCACCACATCCGTCATCGCCCAGTCTGCTCCTCGTTAGCTGCCGATGAAGCAGACTCTGGTTCCACAGACTAAGGCCAGCTAGAGGCTCTGGAGGGTGGATGGTGCGGGGGAGGAGAGAAGAAGAGGTCTGAGCGAGGGCCCAGACAATGGGCCACAGGGGCAAGGCGAGGAAATTCGGGGCCGTGTATAATGTATGTCTCTGATGAGCTCATGTCTTAGTCGCAGAACGGCCATTCGTTGGCCAGGTTGTGACCCGAAGGCAATAGTGTGGCTTGGGGATCGCGCAGCTCCTCTGCCCTAGCTCGACTCACGGTTCTCGCATTTCCGCCACTGCGTCTTGTCTCCGCTGGGCTGAAGTCGGGAGGATGGACGAGGTACTGAGACGGTTGGCTCATTAATTCTCCGTTCGGCCCAATCGATTGGGAAAGTGAGAGAAGGCAGTTAGACTATATAGAGAAGAAGGGCGCACGCCACCTTCTCGCTCTTCCGCAATGATCTCCTCCTACTACTGTCAATGTTGTATTTTCCTCCTTCCAATACCCCAGCGTAATCGAAAGATAGACAAACGGAACATAAAGATCATAGACGAACGATAATCCTCACACTTCTATCCCAAGTCCGGCTATTCCTACAACTTACCACTTCTCAGTCCCATCGACCGGCCGTTTCATAACAGGAAACCGTCCGCATATTTGCTCACGAATCGTCTCCCATCCTTCAGTGCCAGTGTCAGGTATACTGGTATCCATCCTGCTGGCGCAATCGGCGAGATCTACTTCTCCCTACGGGTTTGCATTGGGAGTGGTGACAGACTTCTCCGAATTTGCTTGGTCAGTCTCTTAGTCAAGGAGAGACACTGAGAAGAGAAGGGACCTGGTGTCAATGCCAGCCCTTTAATCTACCCTCATCCAATATAATCCTCAAGCCAGCCTCGAGAGGATAGGATGCAGGTCAAAATGGCTCCAATGTTATTGACCCGCACCGCCCAGGTCCTGGTACCTGTTGCTGGCCAAGTAATGAGTGTTCTCATTACGATGGTTGCCCTCACTGCCATCACGTCGTTTATCAGTACGCAAGGCCACCTCATCTGAATACTCCAGTTCGCCATTCAAGCTAACGTTTATCCTTCCAGCTCAAAGAACACTAGCCATCAAGGCCTGGGCAAGACTTCCTTACATTGTTTGGCGTGAGTGTCTCTTCCTTGTGATATTCTCTGCTGTAACTAACAACGCCACAGTTGTGTTCGCTATCAACATCGACTCGTATTTATTCGTCTTTACAACAGCGTTGTTGCAACATGCTTTTGGTGTCAATTACAGTAAACAGCTGTGCGAGGGAGCCATTTTACTTTGCCTTGCCTGCTATGTCACAACCAAGGTGCGTTGAAGCAAACTCCCAATTCGCTCTGAGCGTAATGAATCCTTGTGGGCTAACAGTCACCTTGGCAGCTTGTAAGACATTATCAAGTTCAGTTTGATAGCTCTTATACTGATAAAAAGACAGTTAATTTATCTCTTCCTAGTAGAGAAAGCCGTGAGTAACCCCTATGCTGCTGCATTGCTTCACTCAGTTTACTAACATCAAACGTGTAGCACATTATCCGCGGCACGACGAAGAAGCGACTGAAGTCCAAGCTATACTTATTCAACTCTTTCGGAATCATGAGCGTCTTCATCATTGTCATTGTATTAAATTTCATCTAGTATGTGGTTTCAATGGCCAGGCTTGGACGAGCTTCATGGGTGGACATGACTGACCATCACTTGCCAGCCGAATCGTACGAATGGAACAAGGGCAGTGCTTTATCGGAATGGAAGGTGTCGGTATTATACCGCTCATCACATTCGACTCCCTTGCCAATACTTACCTGACCCTCCTGTTCCTCATCCCATTGAGAAGTAAGTGAAAACTTGACAGCTGACTGCCCCGAGCACCGGCCCAACTAACGTAAGACGATAGAAATCTACAAGTTCAGGAAAATGGCACGAACCCAAGCAAATTCTCACCTCCAAAATGTCGCCCTCCGAACGTTTATCGGAGCGCTCTGCACTCTCATCAGTAGCGTCACGTAAGCATCCCCCTATAAATTGTTTCTCCTCGGACATTCCCTTCCTGATCTCGAGTCATAAACTAACAATCCCTTCCTAACAGAAACCTTACCGTGCTGATGGCGTTAAACGGAGAGCCGGGCTGGGTCTGCCTCATGTGCTGCAACTGTGACGGTAAGTCTAAACCTTGTTCCAAACCTTCCCACCCCCCTTTTCCAGCCACGTGGATATCTCGAGATAGCCTTACCAATCCCTCCCCCCAACCAGAGGCAAGCAAGCAAATAGCGGGCTAACCAGTCCTCTCTTGTAGTGCTCTTCTCAGCTGCCGTCATCCACTGGGTCACGTCCAAGGACAACGCCGGCACCTCGGGCAGCCTCTCGTCCCACGGCGGCGCTGGCAACGGCTGCCCCGAGAACGGCGGCACCCCTCCCCGAAGGCACAACGGCCACAGCGGCTCCGACACCGAGCCCCCGCCCTCCTCGACCACCATGGACGAGATCGCCCTCGTCACGGCGGCCAGGTCGACCAGCCACCACCGCCGCCACTCGGACCTCCTCGACGACGACTTCGACGACGAGTGCAGCCAGGCCGACGCCGTGCTCTCCAAGGCCGCCAACCCCAAGGGCACCGTCGTCGTCACCACCACCATCAAGCGCGAGAGCAGGCCCAACGGCGGCAACAAACCCCCCAGCGGCGGGAGCATCTCCATCGGCGACCACTGCTACCAGCACTCTTCGCCCCGGACGATGGCCAGGGGAGGAGCAGGAGATGGGTTCTCCAACCCGCAGACGAGGATCAGCGGAGGGTCACCCCAGAGCCAACGCTGATCCTCGTGTGGGGGTGATTTTTGTTCAGTGCCAAGACAAGAGATTGGTGTTGGTCGATCGGAAGCCGTTGGTCGAACGATTGTGTTTCAAGGGTGTTTAACAGCGATCGGCATTGGGACTTTTAGAGTTTGGGACCGGCGCGCGGGTGATGGGCAGAGCTCCCTGTTCCCTGCCCTGTTTCTTTGTTGGTTCATCTGCTTTTTCCCTTGGCAGATCTCGACGACGCTTCATCGTCCGATCTATTTTTGTTGGTGGACGTGCTCGATGCTCTTTGTGTTGTTTTTAACTTCTTGTCATTTCATCCCATCTCGTTATCACTAGCTGGGCTATGGATGATAACTTGTACATATCGGATGGGATGTTGGTACAATAGATACACTATTGAAACGTGTCGGTCTGACGAGCGATAAGATATGCCTGTCAATAAATTGTTAGCCTCAATACCTGTCCTACCACGATATCATTTCCACCGAATGGAAGTGGCGTTGCGTGCATGACACCAGGTGGAAGACTTTGCGACAAGGCCTCCCGCACTTCTCGAGCGCCATTCAATTTCGCCAATTATTCATTCACCCAATCGAAGTTCGGCGGCTTGGCGAGTAATCAACGGCAGGGCCAAATTAATTAAGCAAGACAGATAAGACGATGGACACATCATAGAGTGTTCAGGGGTATAGCCATCGCTAGTAGGTCATAGTGCATAGATAGTCTAGAAGTGCCTGGCCGCATTTCTCTGCCAGGCCAATCAATAGACACCCTCGCTGGTACGCAAGATTACTTGTCACATTTACTAGACCATCATACAACCGACAAACGCTTAGGTTGGGGATTTACAGATCAACAGCAAGGTAGCGTCAGAGGCAAAAATAGCCCTTTGGTCTAGGTATCATTTGTAAGACATTCAAGATGCCAAAAGTATATACAAAGGAATATTCAAGAAATCCTGACGCCATAATGTAGATTAACCCAAAAAATCTTTTCCGCCTTGGTCAGACAAGCGGACCAATTGGTTCCTTCAGGACCGATATTTGCCCCTGCGGCCACTTCAGAACGCGAATGCCCTGCTAATCAAATAGATGCTTATTAAAACTTCAAGCCAGCATAGGCCAAGCCCTTCTTGTTCAGAGTTTCGCCATCGGGCTCGAACAAGTTGAACTGTTCTTGATAGGTATTGCCAGCCATGAAGTAGGCGTATCCCTGAACATAGTCGAGAGCGTCAAGCTGAGGAATGACCTTCTTTATCCATTCAGCAACCTTCTGGTCGTCTCCACCGAGAAGAGCGAACTCGGTCAACCAAACAGGGGTGCCACAGATCTCGTGGGCCTTCTTCAAGTTGGAGAAGAGACTATCCTCAGCAGCCTCGTAGTCATACCAGTGGAGGTTGCAGAAGTCGTAATGGCACTTATCGGTGGCCTTGCAAGCGGTAACGAAAGACTGGAGCCAGTTAAGACCTTGGAGATCACCCTGACCGTTGGTAACCGAAGGAGCGCTAATTGCAGCACCCGTCTTCCCCTTCATCGCCACCATGTGAGTGACCTGAAGAGTGGCAGCTAATTCAGGCGAGACGAGGCCCTGGGCTGCATTATCAGGTTCATTCAGAGAGAAAGCGACTCCCGCGGAGCTGGAGCTAATGGAACTTTGGGCTTGTTCGTCAAACCATTTTGGCCAGTTGTCCAAGTTGGACTTGTAGGTGGGGATATAGAAACCAGAAGGACCGCCCTTTGGCTGTGTCTCCCAGTTGTAAGACCAGCCAAACACATCGTTGGCCTCCTTCAGCTTTGTGCCCATAGTAGCAGAGTTGTAACCAATGCCACGCTTTTTGGACAGTGTAGGCAGGCTAGGAGTGGTGGTGCCCGAGTTTCCGGAGGAAGAAGAGCTTGCTGGTGCTGCCGAACTGGTCGAAGAGGAAGATGGCACAGCCGTGGTCGTGGGCTGGGCGGTAGTTGTGGGCTCGACAGTAGTAGTAGGCTGAGCAGTGGTGGTGACAGCAGTGGTGGAGGTGGAGGTGGAGGGCTGCTTGGCGTTCTCCTGAACCTGAGCGGAGCTGCTGGAGGAAGCAGGCTTCTGGTTGTCAACCTGCTGTTCGACAGTTGGGGCGGCGGCGACGGAAGTAGAGGTGGTCTCAGGAACGGAAACGAAGATTCCGCCCTTGTCGTCCTTGGTTGGTTCCGCGCCGTAGGTTACCGTGACGGTGACGATTTCGGTGACTACTTCGACCTCCAATGCTCGCTTCTTCTCGACAGCATGAAGCTGGCGGTGCTGGTGGCCAGGAGCAGCCAGAGTCTGATCCGCCATGGCGGAGAGCAGAGTAAGAGCAACGATCTGCTTGCCAATCATCTTGGTGGTTTGATTGAGGACGAGGACCAAAGGTTGAGGTTGCTGTGAATGGGCACTGGGAAAGGAAGCGGATAACTGGGGGTTCTTGAATGAATGAAGGATTGGTACAACTGGATAAACCTTGCGACCCGTCGACAAGGATGAGGGATCTTTACTGTAAAATGAAGGCCGAATGTGTGGTCCTTGCGTGAAGCAGCGGAGCAATGCTTGAGCTTAACAGTTTCAAGGACGGCGCAGCCGAAAGAACGTGGGTGACGGTATAAACGTCTGGCAGAACCAAGGGAGTGTATGGGTTTATAGAGAGAGGTAATCCTCATGGGGGATTGACGGGGGTCTGAGACTTATGAAGCCAGGTAAAGGAGGGCAAAGCAAAGAGAGAAAGCTCTTGCTGCGGGCCTCTTGCTGCTGGTGGCATCGTATCAGGACCACACCACAGCTGGAAGACCAGACTGAGTGGGACTCAGGCCATGCATCATGGTGTGTACCTGGATCTATTCACGGATACCAGGGCTCGGGCACGACGCCATGGTCTCAAGACGTGCCCCTGGCAGCAAGCCGTCCTTTGTCTAACCAAAAGTGGCCATTTCTCACAGGGGCAGAGGGCATGGCTTGCAGACTACTCAGACTGAAGCAGGGATTCGTCTCCTAGCCCAAGGCCAAGAAAGGGCCTGTCCCTCCTGGGTCTAGATGTCGTAATACTGCCTGGTGCCATCACAACAGCCATGTGCGCACCGGACCCAGACCCTAGAGAGGCATGATGGATAAGGCAGTTGGCTCATCTCTCTATTTATGCTGATGCCGGCCCAAGGCGGCCCAGCTCACCAAGGGGAAATGAAGAAGAGTCCCTTGTGTGTGCTGCCGCCGAAGTTGTTGAGTGTCAGCCTCTGGATGCGTTGACGCCGAACGGCTAGTGAGCACATTTATGGGCCCGAGAAAGAAAGTCCTCAAAACATTAGTCGGTTACGTGTCGGCTAGTCTGGATGCCCAGCTGGTGGCGGTTTGGCGACATCCGCGATACGTGGCCCAGCAAGCCCTAGTGGGCAAAGCTGCTGGTAGCTCGGGCGTATTCCTGGATGGAACACTCCCTGATTACGGAGAGGTAACCAGAGAGGGAGCGGGCTGGTTGTTGCGCACCGGCCCCCTGGCTGCAAAAGAAAGAAAGAAACCAGATGGGATCAAAACCTGCCTACCCGAACCTCCAGCCCCCAACCGCTACCAATGAACCGGTCAGCAGCCCTGTTAGTGCCATTCCGTACCTGACGGTCATCCGACTGAAACATCGGGGCACCTTCTCACTGGTCCGAAAGTCCCCACCCCACCACCCTCTCTGCAGGTACAGACTCAAAGGAAAGAAAGAAACGTCCGTGGTCACTGCCAGCTTGCTCGTCGGCGGCTGCAAATTTGCCAAATCGCAGTCGTGTTATGACCAGCTGCGCATAAATCATAAGGTACTTCGTATACAAGTCCCCTTTCCGCTGCCCGTAGAGGCACTAGATACCTCGCCTCCAGGTCCCTGCCATCTGATGTGTGCTCACTGCAGCAGCTCATCCTCCACCTACCCTTTCTGACCTGATTTAATAACGGCACAGGCAGGATGCCCAGCCAAGAAAAAGTCTGTCTATTCATGGCCACAGCTAATATTCGGCTACCTGGGGAAATCTTAGGCAATTTCCGCGGTTCTAGGGAGTCTATCGCAAGATCCTGGCCGCCTCGTGCCTCACCAGGATGTTTGTCATCCCCTCGCCTACCTACCTTCTGGGTGAGGTGTATTACTACGCACCTGCTACACACTATGCATGACTACCACCGGCCTGCTGCCAGGCATGTACCGACATCTGATCCCATTGGTAAAGCTCTTTAAATTACTCCCCGGTGCCCATTGCGAATCCTTTCCCGCGTCCACCAGGAGCCGATCAACCATCTTAACAACAAACGCCTCAATGATTCTATTTATTGCAGCTTCTGGAAGAATAAGAGATATCCCCTTGCGTTCATCATTGCCAACATTTCTCCTTTTAGTGCGATGTTTATCTTTGTGTGCCTGGCTTAGCTCTCCGATCAGTAGCCACATCTTAGCAAATCGGACCCGACTCAGTATTGGCGCCATTTTCCGAAGTGGAATTGGCTAGTGGCAGATGGTGAAACATGAACCGAAATTACCTCCCGTGGCCACGTCAATTCTCGAACTTTTTTTTTTTTGTGGCCTGGCCAGCACGTCGGGTATCATTAGTATCGTTGCCGTAACTTTTAGCAACTGTCGATTGGATGAGGTTGTTTCAAGCGAAAAGCTTGGCCCTCACCATGCTGAACTGTCTAGGCACTGATCGCCACGATGGGATCGTGGCATGGACATAGAGGGCTCATCAAGCTGAAGAGGTTTTGTGATTTGATTATTATTACCACCTTACTATGCAGGTCAGCGAAAGCAGGATGTCAGCACGCCAAAACGTATATCCCTGCCAGATAAGATTCCGAATTGCGTACAAGGCTTGCGCAATGCTCATTAAAACCAGTGCAGTATTTATTAGCAAGCATTTTAATTCTTGGTGTATGCTCATTTCAACTGAAGCTCGTTGACCGTCTCCCACCACTAACAGAAGAACAAATCAGAGCGACCAAATGTGCGGCCCAACCCCACCAACACATGGTTGATCGTGGTTGGTTCGTGCCATCGGAGGCCGCATGTGCAGGTCCGTCCATGCATATGGCAGGGGTAAACAAACGGCCACGACGGTGTTTATCGACTGATCCACCGATTTTCTCCTGGGTTGTACATGTCACTCCTTAGCCCACTCCATAGGGCATCAGTGTTCGAAGCCTCTTGCTTCGATGACCAGAACTCTTCAGACGTTGTACATGGCAAGAAACGGCGGGGAGAGATTTCTCATAAAAAATTATCCCCAGGACCAAAAAAGAATCACAACTGAAGTTGTGTGGCGGTCTCTCCCGCCGGGAATTGAACCCGGGTCTCAAGCGTGACAAGCTTGCATACTGACCACTATACTACGGAAGAATTCCTAACCCACCAAGAGTGGGCGGATCGGCTGTGGACAGCCGCTGTAGTGAGGCGCTGATGACAAACCTTCAGTTTTTAAATTCTATATACCGACCTCATAGGCAAGCACACTAACACGCCACCTTGACAAATTACCCTAGACCTGCAATATCTTGACAGTCATACTGCAAATTGTGTTTTCAAGCAAGTGGTAGAAACATCTCTTTGACCGTTAAGTCATCGACAATGGAATTGTGGAAATTAAGTATACGATTGAGGTGTAAACTGAAAACCCTGTGCTGCTTTTTTTTTTGTTGTGCGGTGAGCAGTAACACCTCCCTATGCGCAAAGCTGATAACATCAGTATAATAATCCATCTAACCAGGAAACTTTCATTGCCAAGTTTGGGCTGCTGCAGTACATGCATGACCATCCCTACCATATTTGTGGGAGTTAACCAAACACCCTTCTTCTGGATGACGAACGGTGGTATGTGAGACTATTGTGGTAACAAATTTGATCCCATGTCTTGAAACCCAAGGTATTCTTTTGGAAGCACCTCGGAACTTCACCCCTCAGCCAGTATACCTGCCTTCAATGTTAACTTCTGATGTGGTGGTAACTGTCAAGGTAAGTCAAGTACAAGCCGGATTTGAATTAACCTTACTGCTCAAGTCTTAATGCCGTGTAGATATTAGCAGACTGAAATAAAAACGCTTGACGCTTGATGAGTCGGACCCGGGGGATGCCTGTAGAACTGATGCACCCATTGGATGATCAACTAGGGCGAGGCTTGATATAACATTAAAACGAGGTCCACAATTGGCATGAAAGATGGGCACCGGGAGACTTCAAAGAAGGGGTAAGGATAGGGATCAGAGAATCACAGCCATGCTTAATCTTGGCCCAGCTTCGAGCCGGTTGGCCGACCATTTCGGGGTGTCATCAACGAAAGGGCTTCCATGTGGTTGTTCCAGATGATGGTATTTGTACTCTGTTTTTTGCTAATAAATATTTACATATTGTATCGATAAGAAAGAGCCATCTGGATTGATGAGTAGTTCACCGGCTCGATTGTTTCTCTCCCAAGAACTGGAACTCGGGATCATCCATGACGCCAATGGTCAGCTCCCTCTCCTGTGCCCCCTTTCTCATGAACCACCCCATGCGGAAGCGTAGATCTTCAAATCCCATATGACCCTTTTCCAGCGAGCTCATGTATTTCTGATAGTTCGAAGGATAAAGTAGGGCATCCGACATGGCTATGCTGTTAAAAGCTGGCGGTGCCAAGTCTCTCATCTCCAAATCCAGCGACCATTTCCCTCTATAGTTGGCCCAGCGCCCCAATGCAGTTGAGACTAAAGCCCAAGTATTGATGAGAAACGCAAGTGCTAGAATGCTTAGTACAAAATATGTCATCTGTGAATTTTGGAGGAGCCGGAGCCGTCTGCGGTCTATTATTGTTCCATAAAGAAGGGGTAGTTCTCCAGGATGCTCTGGATCTGTGGTCGATCTTTCCTCGGGATCGAGTCGACTCAGAGCATTTGCTAGCTGGGCAGCAGCTAAGCTATAGCTAGAGTAGATATTTTCCAATATCCACTGTTCCTTATTTGGATCAGCAAGATCTGTCACGTCCAAGGGGCCACCGCCAAGGTTGAATAGATGCCGCAGTGGAGTAGCGATCGCTCCATAGACTTTCCATGTGGGGTCAGAAGGTTTCACATATGGCCAAATAGAATTGTCCCAAGTTGGAAAGTTCGGAGCAGCTAAAGGCGGATATAATGGTTTTGCAGTAGAGTAGTCTGGCTGTGGAGGGTTTTGATAGTCCAACCGCAAACCATTGGCGGTCCAACGCATGTGAATCTTCGTTGGCATCTCGGACCAAGTATAATTACATCTCCAAATTGCAAGATGTTCAAAGTTGGGTTCTTGTGAAGCCTTGCCCCAGAAGAATGTTTTTATCATCCAGCGATCGGTTGGGCATAAATCGGCTGGAACTGGAAACTCCCCGAGCATATAATTATCGGTGTAGTAGTAGGAGGTAGGGGAGGATTCCACGGCGAACGAGCTACCATTGGGGCAAATATGAGGCACATCTCCAACCAAGAGATTTTTGCCAGGCACTTTATCAAAGGGTTTGAATCTCAGTATATCGCCAGAAACCGGCGTACACTCCGATGTCAACCTTACAGCCGGTGCTTCAAGTTCAAAGGTCACATTCGCGTTCCAGCCCTGGCTGGGGCCGTCGACCTCTAGACGGGGTAAGATGAGATCGCGGTATGTGAATTCAGGCCAGGTGAAGTTAGTGGTTCTATCGGCAGCGATAAGCCCGCCCACAGCATACCTAGATATCATGGTTTCGTTCAACTTTCCTGGCTCATTTTCTTGGACCGGAGCTCGAGAACCAAACCAACTGTGTTGCTTGAAGCTGATATTGGCATGGCCAGGTATGGTTTTGGAAGTAAAGAGGAGAGATGAGAATGACACCAAGAAGGCGCAAGCCATAGCTAAAACTTGTGAGAGAGTAACTGCATATATCTTCCACCTTAGCGAGTAGTATAAGGCTCTCACGCCAAGCATATCCAGTAGCGAAATATTCAGCTCTCTTGTTGTACAGGAGCGTGTACTAAGAGTAGAGTAAGTAGCGAGGTCGCGGATCGCTGTATCTGATGAAGTGGTATAAAGTGTGACTAGAAAGGAAGCTAGAGCGGGAATCATAGTCCACCAGAGGGACAGGGTTCCTTCTCCAAGTGTTATTACTCCGTCGGATTTCTTTGACATTTTAAGTATAACAATAAGACTGATAATCAGACCTAAAACGTATACTGTAAATATGAGTCTGAGCCAAGTTGGCAAGGGAAGAGCAGAGTCTTGGAACTGTCTCCATGACCTAGATCTGAGTGCTCTCTTTTCCGATAGCGGAAGAAAAGAATCAAGCCTTTGACCTCGGAAAAAGGTCATCAATCCAAGAATTGTTGCTGGATCTTTATCCCAGTTTCTAAACATTCCTCTGTATTTGAGCATAGCCCATAGAGAAATAAGTGCCAAGAGTGCTGAGAATATAGCTAAGCAGATGCAGACCGGTTGATTGAGTTGGAGCCGAGTAGTTTCGAAAAGCCTTGACCCTGTTGCCTGGCTTTCTTTCTTAATTCGAAGCTGGTGGTGTGCCACAATAGAGCCTAAACTTTGCGTGAGGTTCTGCACTGATGCATGTAGCACCTTGTTGTCATACAGTGAAGAAGGAATCTCGTCCTTGTACTTTTTGCTAAGATCGAGGGATTCGCGCAAGAACGTCCCTGCCAGAAGATCCCCGCTCACCCCACCAGTGTGTACATAATCTTTTTCAAAATAGACAGTAGCTGTGTAGAGACCTCCAAGTTGCTGGGGAACTGATTCTCGGAGGAGCTTGTATGGGTCCGTTATTAGCGGCGTCTTGATTTGGTTTGGTAGTTCTGTGATGATGGGGCTATTTCCATCATCTAGAATATCTACTTTGGATATCCAAGCCGTTGGGGAACAAAGAACACCGGCATAGGCATTCTGAATCGGGATAGAATAATTCTCTGGCGAGTGTTTCCACTGTGCTCCGAGATAGATAAACTGCTGGAACTGTTGGGGTAGTGTGGAGCAATTGTTCTTATTCAAGATCGTGTTCCACAGATTCCAATCCGCCGTTGTATCGAGGATGTTATATCCCAGCTCTGCCTTAATTTGGATTGGCTGAGGACAACCTTCAAACTTGAGATCGAGGTGGATATACGTTGAATTATGCACTTTCGGATTCACATAGTCGGGTGGCTCTTCAAGAGTTGTGGTGCAATTCTCTAATTCTCGGCATTCGAGATCGAAAAATAGCCCATCCACTCGGGCGGTGATGGGAGATTCGATGGTGCCACGAGTGTCTTTCCCCGTTTCCGCGGCTGTAAAAGTTTGATAAAGGGAGTTCTTTCCAACACCAAAGGGAATTCCTGTATTGGAATCCTGGATTGCTCGGGCATTATAATAGCCATCAGCGATGTAATTGACATCGGGGAGGACACCCGTCTCGAAAGAATCCCAGATCTGTAAGTCAACAGGCCTGGAAACCCAAACGGTCTTCGAATAGAACAAATTAGGCATGAGGACAATCTGGACTTTGAGTAGGAGAGTAGTGAGCGAAATCATAAACACCATGAAATGCTTGTTCCGTAAAGACTGGACTAAGATGATGGGCGATATCTTGGAGGTATAGTCCAACACATAACAATCGTTTGACTTTTGAGACTGCACCCATGGGAAATATCTTAGAGTTTGCAACTCGACTCTGCTCCAAAATACTGTAACGATTGTGAACACTACCAAAAGAATGTTAGTCATTTTGGTTATATGGTAAGAATTAGGGAGAGAGAGAGAGTGTGTGTACCAGCAGTTGGGCCAAATCTCCATAATTGTTCAAGGTCTCTTTGGGCTTCCAGAAGACCATTATGCCTGTTTGATAAAACTAACAGAACTGGCAGGGCCACGGCACAGCACAGGAAGAAGACAGAAAATATCCCGAGCACGGGGGGACGCAACCAAAACGGATGCCATTTCTCGCTCATGTCTCCCTCCATATGTATGGGGGTCTCCTTGGGGTACAAAAGTTTCGACTGGGCGTCGTTACTGGCATCATTCGGCCTCGTATTGGGGGTGACCATGGCTTGTGTTGAAGAAGATGTCTCAGTGGCATAGCCATCGAGCACACTGCCTTCTTGATCGCGGTCAACAGACCAAGGGGTCGTCCTGGAATGGTCCATATCACTGTTGGCGAAGCTTTGGGTAGTTTGGGCCGGGAAGCGCCTAGAGCTGGCCAACCTCCTTGGCCTTTGTCGGTTTTGTCGGTCTTGTCGGCCTCCGTTGTGTAAGAGTAGAAGCTCCGTCTCTTGACGTCGGTGTGTCATGCTGGGAGTTATTTAGAACCATAAGGACGCTTCTCACTTGTGTGTTGCACTAGTGGTATCTGACATTGAGACTGAAATTGGGGGGTGGCTGTTTGTATATCTACTTGCTCTTCTACGACTCTTGGCGGTCTGTTGGCTCGGCATATCGTAATTCGCCGCTTAAGCAAGGTACTTCCCTGAATGGGCAAAAGGTGACTGTTAAGCGCCAACGCTGTTCATTATTACGGGTCATTTCATGCGATCATTGGGCTACAGCTTGGAATGTCTGATGGCTGGAGGAAATCATGTGGGCGGCCAAGAGTGTGCATTAGGCAGGATTCTGCAACGTAGAACCAACTGCATATTCTGAACCTTGTAGCGTGGTATATTTTGAGGCTCAGTGACATCCAACTCAGGAAACCGGGCTGACCAACGGCAGAATCTGAAATCCGCCCACATTACCCGAAACAGCTGAGCTTGCTAGCTTCTCTAGCCGGCAGTCAGGCGAATTGCCAACCAAAGGGCACGATTTGCCGCCGCCAAGAGAGCAGACGAAGGGAGCATCCACCAAAGAGTGCGGCGCTTTGGGCGGGCATGGTGGGCGAACTAGGCTGGCACAAGACACGCTTTTGTGCTCTCGGATCGTTAGATTAAGAAGGGAATTGTTTTTACAGCGCGTAAACGAAGTTATGCCTGCGTTAAATTTACCCCACGATCATCTGATGTCGAATACCCACTCAGAGAGGCAGATTGAATAGTGACGCTATACCCCACCCAAAGGCCAATGCACGTCGCTAGCAAATGAGGGAAACCATGAGCTTGAATCTGTTCCGTTTGGTCAGTTGGCAGCTGAGAACTTGAAGCTAGCTAAGCAGGAAAAGTGCTTTTCTATTTGGAGAAAATACATGTAAAGAGTCAAGTGCCAGACAGACTGATGAATTGTACTTTTAATCAACTAAAGCCTCAGCCGTGCCCATCCAGACAGGACCGAAACACACACCACGTTCCCGGGTTGTGTATGATCACTAATGGAATGCCTGTGATGCGCTTGCTACTCGACGTTGGCTGGACTTTGGGGTCAATGCCAGACAGAACAAAAAAACCCTTGAGCGGACGCCGTACACCATAACTTCCCCATTTGCAACAGGCTATAGATCTACACTCATTAGGTACATTTCCAAGATTCTCATGAACTTAGCAACGAATGCCTCGAGATGAAAGATGACCTTTGTGCCCGTCTTGACCCGATGCTCAAAGAAAGCTGACCAGTAAATTACATCACCCTTGAGGCCATCGTCCACGAGGGCTAACAATTTAAAGGTGAGAGTTTTCAGGATCGTTGTTGGTGGGATGCAGTGTGTTAACAAATCATACAATTTGGCGCGGACTTGTAGTATCCGGTTAGGAGTGTGCTCTTCGATAATTTCCTTGGCAATTTGGCCAATGAGAGCTTCCCAGTCGGCGGGTGGGATTGGGGTGTTGTCTGAAACCTTTTCACTGTCGTGGGAGAAATCGGGTATTTGATTAGCTTTCAATGCAACGTTATGGCCATGGAGTTTCTTAAATCATCTTCACTTACTTCTGGGCATGGACGGCTTCGTACATGAGGAGCGCCCTTCGCAGATTGCGACCACTTTCAATGGCTATCCGCTGATGAAGCCCCTTTGCAACTGGCCAGTTTTGTTTTTTGGCAGACTGAGCGAGAACGTCGCAAATCTGTTCATGTGTTGGCGCTGCTACTCTTACCAGCAGCGTTCTGGACCGAATCGGAGCGATGATATTCGCAGTCGAGTTTGCTAGAAGAATCAATCGTAGATTGGGCGAGTATTTCTCCATCGTACGGCGAAGGGCTGCTTGGGCGTCGCGTGTGAGATGATCGGCTTCGTTGATGACGACAACCTTGAACCGTTGCTTCGCCGACTGGTCGACCTGTTGGGTTTGGGCGACCTCCTTTAACAGATCCTGCACAACGACTCTGTCATAATTTCCCACATCCGAAGGCGTTATCTCCATGTGGTAGATGGACGAAACAATGTTGAACTCGAGTTTGCGATTGCTGGATGTCTGGAAAACACGGGCGTCGATCTTGATCTTTTCCACACCGGGTCCGTATAGCTCCTTTAGAGTCGCTACTATTCTCGTCTTCTTCCCTGCCCCAGACGGGCCGTAAACAAGGAGATGTGGGAAATCGCTGCTTTGCGCCTAGTAACCGGTTGGGTTAGCAGACGGTGATACTTGACTCGATGTGCAAGGGCGTACAAGAGATCTGAGGCGTTCTGATAATTCATGGTGATAGGTCAATGTATCCAATGACCGTGGCCGATGCTTATCCACGATGAGAGCCATGATCGTTGATTTTGAAGTTACTCTCTGGTGATGGGTGAGCTCAATTAAGCTGATGGGTCAAAATCAAAAAGATGAGCATTCTGGAAGACGCGTCGATCGCGTTAAGTGGCAGGTGCACGGGCATGTCGCTTTCTGTGAGTGCACGGACCACCGTGAGTTGCCTGAAGGTACAATGTACATCAGCGACCCACGACATGCGACTTGTACAGCCGCATTGCCTGGAATATTACGAGCAAGTGGCCAATTTCATGTTAGGATTGGGAGAATGTCTAAAGGCTCTGGCAATCTTCAAAAACGGTGTACAGTGTAAACAGTGTTTGTGAGACCTGCCTAAATATTTACATGACGATGCTTTCTTTCGTAATAGTGGTTACACTGGGGTCAAATTGAACCCATTGAATACATGATTATGCGCCCAAGGATCGTATGTCAAGGTTAAAATCCTCATGAAAAACAATGCTCAGGGCGTCTTTGAGGGGCTTTCTGTGACCTCAGGCTCGGCGGGAGTTCCAGCCAACTCAGTTGGTACCACCCTTCTTGGGCGTTTTAACTCTTCGAGGGTCACACCATCCAACTTCGTGATCCCGACGACTGGGGGATCTCCCTTCTTGACAAACTCCCATTGGCCTGTCAAAAAATGGTTAGCGATGATGTATATTGGACTTTGGTGACTATACTGACCTGGCAGCTTGTTTCCCGCCAGGCGGAAAGCATCTCGAACGACTTGCTCGTGGACTTTGCCCCTGAGCTCAAACAGAACCTGGCTCACAGCCATTCTAGTTGCCCAATGATCAAACGAGCCCTTACCCTTACCCATACGCATCTGATTTGAGAAACAGGTTAGCCTCGATATTCCACAGTTTGACCTGCCCTGAAACTCACATCGTTGCCGCTCGCGTAGACGCCAACATTGCAGCACTTGCGCTTATACAGGCGGAATCTTTCTCCACGTAGTCGGGTCTTGATTGTGTCTTCGGCCATCTTTAGGTGCTTTGCGCTGATTCTGCGATCATGATCGACCATGCGGATTCCGAAATCGCCCCAGATCACTGTTGTGCCTTTGACCGAGCCTCCGGTGGGAACGCGGGGGCGACCCTTGGCCATCTTCTTCTTCCTGTCGATATTTGGCTCAAGCCAATTGCCGAGGGCCGGAGTCGTGGTCGAGAAAGCCCTGGCATTTTGGAGTTGCTGTGTCTGTCCCTGGATGGGGGCCCGAAGTAGGCGCAAAGGTGCAGAGGTTCGGAGGCTCAATGCCTGGAAAGGCCCGAGTAGTGTTGACATGTTGACGGGCTTCATCGTTCGCCAATTGTCGGTTGGGCACCTTCTAGGCAGATAGCTTGGCCTCTGTCTGGCAATTGGAAATTCTTCTCAAGGTGTCGTTGGTGCGGGGCGCAAATCGAGGCCTGACTGGCCAGACCTGGAGGGAAGTTACCCACTTCTCTCAGTGCGGCGACTGCTGCCTTCAAGCTGGCAAGTACCCAGGTACACCTGATCTCTTAAGCCGGTCACGCATCTCGCGTCATCTTCGCGTCTCACCACCGTGCTAATCAACCAAGTCTTTAACGTCACTCACTGGTTGCTGCCTGCATTTATCTCGACAAGAATTCCTTTAATACGCAGCCACGCGCTAAGCTCGGCTTGTGAAATTGGCTTCCCTTGAAAGATGCAACGCCGTGTGCTCTGTTAATACTACTTTGGCTTTCTACTTCTCAATTATCCGTTCACAATGCCTGACATTCGATCTTTCTTTGGCCCTAAGGGCGGTGCTGCCCCAAAGCCTACGCCGAAGCCGCCGGCAGAGACCAAACGTTCAAGTGAGAAATTCAGACACCGAATTCCTTGATCAATTGCTTACATATTTTAGAAAACCGAAAAGTTATTGACGAGAGCGATGAGGAGGAGGTTGAGTGCGTTCGACATCAGTTGTTCAGATCGCTTCGAGACAATGCTAACACTATGGGCAGACAGAAGCGACCAGAGCCGAAAGCTTCCACAAAGAAGAAAGCAGGGTATGTTCGTTTCATTCAAAGAAAACACTTGGTTTCTAACTTTGAACTCCTAGAGATAGCAAGCCTGCAGGCGTATCAATTTCCGCCGAGGATTATTTTGCCTCAACCAAGACAAATGACTCTTCCACCACACGATCGACGACCTCCTCATTGAAGAAAGAGGAGAAGAAAACAGACGTTCCGGTCAGATCAAGCCCTCGAGGAAGGAACCCACCCTCGAAATCCCAAGCTGGCCCTGACAAGAGCGCCTCACCTACGAAAAAGCGAACGGCTATCAGTTATACTCGCCACGCAGCCAATGATGATGAAGACGCCTATATGGATGACGCCGATGAAGATGCTGATGATATCTTCGCGGCTGACACAAAGGGTCGTGGCAAGCGCAAAAATGACGATTATGTGGAGGATGATTCGGATGAAGATGTTCTTCCTCAACCGAAACGAGTGGCATCTCGAGCTCGAGCTTCGGCTGCCGGCAGTGCGACGGACGAAAAGAAGCCATCAAAGCCCTCAGCGGCGAAAAAGCGAAAAACCCCTGAGCCTGACACGGAAGAATCTGAAGATGAGGCGCCAAAAAAGCGCAAGACCCCTGCGAAGCCACGAGCTCCACGGACGAAAAAGCCAGATGAACCCGAAGATGCCGAGATTCAAGACATTCTCAATAGCGTTACGACAGTTCGAGCACCAACGCCTCCGCCAAAGGATCCCAATGCTAAGTTTGACTGGAGAAAAGCAAATGGTGGTGGAAACTCAGCTGCTCAGCCTGTGGGAGGTTCGGCAGAAATACCAGATGGCGAAGAGGAGTGTTTGAGCGGCCTCACTTTTGTTTTCACCGGCGTATTGCAAACAATTGCTCGAGAGGAAGCGCAGGCATTGGTGAAGCGATATGGAGGTAAAGTTACTGGACAACCCAGCAGCAAGACAAGCTTTGTTGTTCTTGGCGAAGACGCTGGCCCAAGCAAGCTGTCTAAAATTAAGTCACTGGGAATTAAGACGATCGACGAAAATGGATTATTTGATCTTATACGAAAACTACCTGCCTTCGGTGGCTCAGGTAAAGGAGCTCAAAAGGCGCAAGAAAAAAAGAAGGCAGATGAAGAAAAGATGAAGAAACAAATTGCTGAAATGGAAGCGGAAGAGAAGGCTAAACAATTGGAGGCAGCGAAGGCGGCGAAAAAAGCTGCCGCTGCTCGAGGGGTCACGGACAAGTCGGCGGTTCTCCCACCAGCTCCAGTTGCCCAACTGTTGACCACTAAGTACGCCCCAACGCAGCTAAGCCATATTTGCGGAAACAAGGGGCAGGTTGAAAAGATACAGAAATGGCTGCAGGGCTGGGCGACGGCGAAAAAATACGATTTCCAACGACGGGGAGCTGATGGACTGCTCGGAGCTCGTGCTATCATACTCTCTGGCCCGCCTGGCATCGGCAAGACGACAGCCGCGCATCTTGCGGCTAAGCTTGAGGGTTATGATGTTTTAGAGACCAACGCGAGCGACTCAAGAAGCAAAAAGTTAGTCGAAGCCGGTGTTAGTGATGTGATGAACAACACCTCGCTCCTCGGATACTTTGCAGGCGATGGTAAATCTGTGGACTCGACAAAGAAAAAGATTGTGCTCATCATGGATGAGGTCGATGGCATGTCAGCAGGTGATCGTGGTGGTGTTGGTGCGTTGGCAAAGTTCTGCAAGAAGACCGAAATCCCACTCATCTTGATTTGCAATGAGCGCAAACTGCCAAAGATGAAGCCCTTCGACCATGTAGCCCTGGATATAAGATTCAACCGCCCAACGGTAGAGCAGGTCAGAGGCCGCATCATGACTATATGCCATAGAGAGGGATTGAAATTACCAGTTCCCGTCGTTGATGCTCTCATCGAAGGGAGCAACAAGGATATCCGGCAAATCATCAATATGATTTCTACAGCAAAGCTCGACCAGAAAAGTATGGATTTTGATAAAGGAAAGGCAATGAGCAAAGCGTGGGAGAAACACGTTGTGTTGAAACCTTGGGACATTTGCCAAAAGATGTTGGCTGGTGGACTATTTGCACCAGCCAGCAAGTCGACCCTCAATGACAAGATTGAGTTGTATTTCAACGATCATGAATTCAGCTTCCTCATGATCCAAGAAAATTACCTCAAGACCAAGCCAATGGCCTTGAATGGCCAAGGCTACAACAAACGACAAGAAAAGCTGAAGGCTTTGGAACTCTTTGACAAGGCTGCTGAGAGCATCAGTGACGGAGACCTCGTGGATAGAATGATCCATGGCCCTCAACAACACTGGAGCCTCATGCCAACACATGCTGTTTTCAGCACAGTTCGACCTGCAAGCTTTATTGCTGGCCAACTCATGGGCTCAGACTTCACAAGCTGGCTTGGAAATAACAGTAAAACAGGGAAACTGGGACGCTACACCCGAGAGCTTCATTCTCATATGCGTCTTAAATCATCTGGCGATCACAATGAGGTCAGACAGGAATACCTTCCCGTGCTCTGGGACCAAATAGTCAAACGACTTGAGCGTGACGGCAACGAAGCTGTTTCCGACATTATCGAGCTCATGGATAGTTATTACCTCACCCGAGACGACGTAGACGCCATCCAGGAACTCGGTGTTGGTTATATGGATGAGGGTAATGTGTCTGTTGATTCAAAGGTCAAAGCTGCCTTTACTAGAACGTAAGTTTGCTCTTCACCACTCCTACTGAGGCACTCCAGGAACTTTACTAACTCTTGACAGGTATAATTCAATGAACCACCCAGTTCCATTCATCAAAGCAAGCAACGTCACAGCCCCGAAGGTCCAGGCCAAGGAAGCCCCTGACCTGGAGGAGGCTATTGAGGAGGAAGATGAAGCCGAGGTCGTCGAAGCTCCGGAAGCTGATGATGAAGAGCTTGATTTGAAGAAGGACAAATACATCAAACAACCCAAGGCTAAGAAGCCGGCGAAGAAAGCAACAAAAGCCGCGGCCAAACCCAAGGCGTCGGGAACGAAGGGGAAAGGCAAGAAATAAACTGGTTGCATGCGCTTCATTGTAACGTTAGAAGAGTAATAATCATTTCGGGGTCATACATGTATTTTGCTATTGACGGGTATATACCGATTGCTTATCACGATATGTTGTCAAGACCTTCAAACATAAGCCACCTCGTCCAAAAATTTCGGCCAATATCCTGTGAAAACCCAATACTCGATGGTAACGATCTTGGCCATCTGGACCAAGTCTACCCCCTGTTCATCTTCATCTCCATCTTCACCTTCACAAGCGTAACCAGAACCGGACGAAAACGGATGGTATTGGGCTGGAAATCTTGGAGCCTGATGTTCCATCCCGAGGGGTCCAATGGTCTCGAGGCGAAGATTTGTAGGCTGATAGTTCTGCGAGCAAATTAGTAAACACAAAAGATCCTAGATATATAGACTAGGGGAATGATTACCTGCAGAACCTGGTCAATGATCTGGTGCGTATCGTATCGTCGGCGGCAGTTCTGAGTAAACAGTCGGAACGTGCAGGGCGAGATTCGGCCGTCGTCTGGATGACCCTCGTCATCAGAGATAACGAACTCATCTGGGACTGAGATGTTAGTATATTTCCCCGAAGCCTGATATTGATCAAATTTGACGCAGTATACCTTCTTCTGGAAGAGCAGTGCCTTCGATATTCTTGTCTCCCTGATCTGAATACCCCCAATTTTCAGAGTCTATGCATAAGTTCTCATGTCCGATTCGTGGGACTTGGTATTGTACAGCTTGAGGGTTGTGTGCAAGTATGGGATCGGCGGCTGGAGTATCATGAGATTGTGAAGTGTCCGGATTGCGAATATGCTCATATGGCGCTCGAGGAAGACAGAATACATCTTTCCTCCCTGGATGATCGTCTGGGGAGGGCTGTTCGCTATGGTACAAGGAATTGACATCAGCTAGGATCCTACAATATAATCAATGTTAGTTAAATACGTGACCTTCTAAGTCTGCAAAATGTAAGAAAAGAAGGGATAAGAACGGTGGGGATAAGATTCGTAGTTGTCAGAGCATCTTATATTGGGGCAACTCACTCGTCATAAGTACCCTCGCCCTCATCCATCACCACCTTCAGGAGGTTCACTTCTTGGCATCGCTCCGCCCAGCAGTAGACATCCCGACCGGCTTCCCTGAAAGGCCCGCGCATAGAGTTATAAGCCATTAGAGTAGAGTTTGTTAGGCGCCAATGTCGAGACCCGGTTGGCGCAGTGCACCCGGGAGCCAACCCAGCGGCAGCACCGTGGAGAGATGAATCCGAAGAATGGGATGAGTGAGACAAGCTTGGCGGAGGTAACATGCCATCGGCATGGCATTGCAATGTCTCCTCATCGATACTCGTGGAGCTTGAGCTTCCTATAACGGGGATTGGTTGGCGAGTCTGGCCTTCGTCTAGGTTGAGCAGAGATATTTCGGTGCTGGGAGACGGAATGATGCTGTATTGGCCGCGTCTTTTCAAAACACGTCTGGGTTTGCTCAGGCGGGGTTCGTAATCCTCCACACCGTCATTGGAATCCTCATTGACCCCGGGTTTTGGATCAAATCCTGTATGGCGGTGAGTTGGAGGGTATGGAAAAACAAATGTCCCCATGACTGGGGAATGAAATCGGATGCCCAGCATTTTTAGAGCTTCTGTATTAGACTTGGACATACTCCCGAGCGACTCATCATCACCCCCCAGGCCGCCGAATTCCAAGTCGTCAACTTTCTCTATGCCATGGTGGTTCTGCTTCATGATCGGCATGTTTTCTCCTTGAAGAAGTGTGGCCGCTGTGTTCATCGTGGTGATTCCATCGCAATTGGGGAATTCTACTGCTGATTCGCGCCCTGAGTAATCATTAGAAATGTATTGATAAACATTGAAATGAAACAAAGAAAGGTTAAATCGGAGAAAAGGCAAATGATAGCTCACTGTCTCTGATTCTCAGCGAAAGCGGATTGAGTCTGGGGACTCTCCGGACTAGATAAGTAAGTGAGTCTGTGTCAGTCCGTCGCAAACGGCCATAAGAGCCAAGATTGGACCCAAGGACACATAGAGGTATACTTACTTGTCTTGATTGGGGTAGCTTCATCTTCTCTTGTTTCAACATCCTCAATGTCACCCCTACACGTCTCATCTGTGCTCTTGCACGTTGTGGAAACACCGGCGCGAGCTCTCCGGAAACGAGGGAGGCGAAAACAAGCCATTCCCGAGGGGATAGGTAAATTGTCGAATGTGAGGGGCGTCTCAGGCCATATGTATTGTTCGCTCTTTGAAGGTGTGCATTGTTGTCGGTAAGCAAGGGGTAACAGGAGAGAGGTTGAGCACGGGCGAGAGCGTCACGAGGGACAAGCAGGATGTAGTAGAAGGAGGGCCTTTGTTTACATATGAGCACTGTCGTGCTAACGTTAGCCTGCTCAGGCCTCCAGAACAGTGTGTCTGTGTGGACTCGGCAGATGCTGGCAGTTGGCAACAGTTGTCAAATCGTTGCCACAGCACCGTCGGCGGCCATGTGTAGCTGGCACGCGATGATCAAGTCCCTATGAACAAGTAAATCAAGAACGTCGAGAAATCCAATATAGCTCCCCTGTTGCCGTTTATTAGTCACGTATGTGCTCAAAAGAGTGAAGAGTTGGTGGGGTGTTCAGCGAAACCTCGTGCTTTGGTCCTGTTGGGGGCCGCATAGAGGTTTGTTCGTGTTTGTAGATTAGAGAGGGAGCGATTCTCCTCCCGAGATCAGTCTCGCGCATAAGCCGCCAGCCAGATGATATAATATACATATATACATTGTTTGTCCCATTCCGAATAAAATCTGGGGTCGTCTCGTCCAAGAACAAGTCTCGTCTTTGCTTATGATCAAAACCGCCGCCATGCAACAACATTGAAATCATCTTTTTCTTTCGTCAACATGAGAGGAGCATTACACATTTTGATCCAACGCCATCCGTTTTTTTTGGTGTCCAACTAAAATTACAACAGGTGTGACTTGCACACTTGTGCCTTCTCGGGTGGGAGGCTAGGTGTTTATTTGTTCTTGACGACGCCAACCTTGGCTGCGCGGAGCACTCGGCCGTTGAGCTTGAAGCCCTTCTGCTGAACAAAGAAGACGGTGTTGTCGTCCTTCTCAGGCTGGGGTGTCATGAAGGTAGCCTCGTGCTCATTAGGGTTGAACTTCTCGCCCTCGGGGCTGAGACGCTCAAGACCGTGCTTCTCCAGAGTCTGCATCAGCACAGTCTCGGTCATCTTGATACCTTCGTGTAGGTTGTTGAGGTCTTGGTTATCAGCATTGAGCTTCTCGGGTGCGACTGTGGTCAAGGCACGGTCCAAGTTGTCGACGCTGTCGATGAGATCCTTGGCAAATTTCTGGATAGCAAAGTCGCGAGCGCTCTTAACTTCACGCTGAGTGCGATCTTGAAGATTGCGGAAGTCAGCAACGGTGCGCAGGCACTTGTCCTGTTTAGACATTGTCAGCAAATGTACCTTATTTGAAAAAGACAAAAAGTAGGTTGTGTACGAACCTTCCATTCCCGAGCTTCGGCGTCCTTGGCTTCAAGCTGCTTCTTCAGCTCAGCAACTGGGTCAGCCTCGGCGCTTGCCTCCTTAGCCTCCTCCTTAGTCTCCTCAGTTTTGGTCTCCTTTGCGTCGCTGTACCACCTCCCCATTGCAGGTGTGAAATGTCTGGGAGAGGCCGCAGCGACGATGCGGAACTGTGAGGGGCCAAAGGAGCTCGTGGCTGCCATTCTGGGGGCGGTAGAGCGCAACGCCCGGGAGGAGGTGGTGAGTGCGTGTCGGAACATGGTGAATTAAAGGTGTTGTGGCGGAATTGAGGAAATGGAAAGACGGTTGGCTGTGAAGCTTGGGATGAGCTCTCGAGTATAAGAGCAACGGGAATGGAGTCTGAAATTTCATGGATGCGCATGTGCCTGCTGTAGCCGGCAAAGCCTAAGGGATCGGGACCGGTACCGCAGGGCTCGCGGCCAAATGATAATCCGGGCAATTAACCCCGATCGGGAAGCACTAGCCAACCCAGAGAGCTTGACAGAGCCAGCAAGAAGCAGCGATGGTGGGGTAAGTACGACTTGCCCGGCCGGGTCCTGGTAGGCCCTGGCCCAGGCAAGAGCGAGCCTGGAGGTACCCGTGACCCACTTGCCTACGTCGCTCGTGCGGCAACCTAGAGCACAGGCAAACAAATGCTACCGCAGTACAAGGGCAGAGCAACGAAGTCGTTGGAAGCTTGACTGCATCATTTCGCACCGTCTCATCTTCACCACAACGCATCCCGCCGTCACCACCCTGCTTTCCCGCATCCCCAGTCCCGGGACTCAACGCCTTGAACCTACGATATAATCAGTCGCCCCTTCATTCTCAGCAGCCTCAACAATGGCGGTCGGTGACTCGGACCGTGTCCAAGAAGCCCAGAAGCTCACCAAGACCAACCCTGGCAAAGCAGAGGCCATCTACAGGGAAATCACATCTACTGCCCCCAGCGCAGCCTCCGATTCTGCGACCCGAGAATATGAGGTTGCTCTGATAAGCCTAGGCGGTCTCTACAGAGACCAGACGTTGGTTTCCCAATCTGGTGATGCACCGGGCGCTTGGATAGCTGACTGATATATCTATAGGCGGACACAGGACCTGGTCAACCTTGTAAAAGAGAGTAGATCAGTGTTTTCCTCCTTTGCAAAGGCCAAGTCTGCTAAGCTGGGTAAGTTTGCAGTCTAGACGTTGCCCGCGTGCCTGACCTATACATCACCAGATGCTGACACACGACCAACTCCTAGTGCGCCAACTGCTCGACATCTTCAGAGACATTCCCAACAGTACCGACATCGAGATTGCTGTGACTAAAGATTGTATCGAATGGGCTACTTCCGAGCGCCGCGCCTTTCAGCGACAGGACTTGGAAGTCCGACTCGTCACCCTTCACATGACCAAGCTATCTTGGTACGATGCGCTTACCCTCATCAATGGACTTCTTCGCGAGCTCAAGCGTCTCGATGACAAGCTACGCTTAGTCGAAGTTCAGCTCCTCGAGTCCCGAGTCTACCACGCCCTTGGAAACATCCCCAAGGCCCGCGCTGCTTTGACCAGCGCCCGAACAAGCGCCGCCAGTGTCTACACCCCTCCATTGCTGCAAGCCAACCTCGATATGCAGAGCGGTATGCTTCACGCCGAGGATAAGGACTTCAATACCGCATTCTCATACTTCATCGAGGCGTTGGACGGATACCACAGCCAGGAGGAGAGTGGCAAGGCGCAGGCGGCCCTCCAGTACATGCTGCTTTGCAAGATTATGCTGAACCTTGTTGAGGACGTCAACCAGCTCATGTCATCCAAGCAGGCGCTCAAGTATGCTGGGAAGAACCTCGAGGCCATGAAGGCCATTGCTCGCGCGCACTCGAATCGCTCCCTGGAGGAGTATGAGAGGGCTCTCTCTGCCTACCGGTACGAGCTGGGCAGTGATGCTTTCATCCGCAACCATCTTCGACGACTTTATGATGCCATGTTGGAGCAGAACTTGATCAAGGTCATCGAGCCATTCTCCCGCGTCGAGATTGACCATATCGCTAAGATGGTCGGTCTTGATACGCAGCAAGTTGAGCGCAAGCTATCACAGATGATCCTGGACAAGGTCATCATCGGCGTCCTCGACCAAGGTGCAGGATGCCTCATCATCTTCGATGAGACTCATCGTGACGAATCTTACGACGCTGCTCTGAAGACTATTGATAAGCTGAGCAATGTGGTGGATGCGTTATACACGAACCAGGCTTCTCTGCTAGAGTAATATGAACAGGCTGAGGAAAATAGAGACGGCTTGGTCGTCATGGCAGAATAGATTCAATGTTCAGTATAGGGCTTATTTATTCAAGACATGAGAAAGGGAAAGGATGATTCCAATTCTCGCATTCATGATGTGATTTGTTTCAACGCTCTGTCGTTACTTCGTAGTCTAGGTATGTCTGACAATCCATCCATCGTAACAAGTTCCTTACCCAAACGAGGTATCTCAAGAAAGAAAGTGAACCTAAAAAAAAGAAAAAAGAAAAACAAA
Organism: Clonostachys sp. G952; assembly: GCA_027569935.1. Lineage (NCBI taxonomy): Eukaryota > Fungi > Ascomycota > Sordariomycetes > Hypocreales > Bionectriaceae > Clonostachys > Clonostachys sp. G952. The sequence continues at coordinate 142,159 of JAPDLB010000037.1, forward strand.
TCGACCCCAACAGTGATTCCGAACCTGAAACGCCGCCTGATGCAATTTAAATAAGGCGAAGCGAAGGAAAATCGAGAAGAGGAAAGAAACTAATAACCAAATAGAGGGCACAAGTGCCTTCATCCACTAACGCCTTAACCATCAAGCCGCAATTTTTGAGGCAACGCATGCTTTTTTCCTTTCATATGTGTTTCCGCCAATTTTAAACTCGGGCTTGCTTTTTCCCCTGGACTCCGTCATGCTTGTAGAAAAAAAATATAAAGATAAAATATAGAGTTGTTTTGTATCAATGAAACATCATTGCTGAGGGTTTCGCCGTGTGACCGCGCATTCTCCTTCTTTCTTCCGCGAGGATGAGAGAAAAGAGGCGCTTGGCAAGGTCGCCCTCGTCCCAGCCGCCGACGACGGCTCGGAAAGCGTCGACACAGTCAAGGTGCCATCGCTCGAGAACCATGGCCTCGCCTTGGCTCTTGACTTTCTTGCCGAGATATTTCTCTGCACGACGGGGAAAGTCGACCTCGAAGTCGCCTACGAGGCGCCGCTCAAGGATGCGGTCCAGGAACAACCAGTGTTCTCGAGTCCAGACTGTTGGTGAGAGCTTCTTCGAGGATGAAGCAGAGCTTGAAGACTCTACCCTAGCACTAGCCGTAGATGGGAGATTGGTTTGCCGTTGCTTCGGGAGGGGCGATGCATCGGACATTGAGATGTCGGAATCATGATTCTCCTTGCCCTCGATAACAGTCACCGGCTCCTCTCTACTGACTGGCTGGTTCTGCGTGACAGCAGCCAGGGCCGATGATGATGCATTCGAAAGGCGGCGCTCATGACGCGCTCGAGCCTGCTCCATTGGAGAGAGCACGCTACTTGTAAACTCGACTACACGCCCGGGTGTGTGGGGTTTCAAGGGCGATCGGAGGCTCGACTTGGTGGGCGAGGCATTCCTAGGAGGTAGAGGCCGCAGAAGACTGCGGCCAAGGTCAGGAGAACTCTCGCTGGCATTGGATGTCTGTTGTTGCCACCGCTGAATGTCGGCATGAGAGAGTTGCATCCTGGGTGGCGTGGGAGCAGACGAGGAAGGCTGAAAAAACGACTGGCTCGGTTGCCTGGGGCGGGGTGTGAAGTTTTGCTTCTGAGCTACAATAGGCATCTCTATCTTTTCTGGAGTGACCGGTGATCCGGATTCTGGGCCAGCGGAGGCCCTTTGTGGATTTGACATCCCTGATGATCTGAAGGGTGAAGAGAGATCTCGGCCCAACGTACTGCCTAAATTGTTCGTCTCGTGAACAACAGGAGCAGACGACGATCTCTTATGAGAAGAGGGAGGTGCTGATGACTTAGAGGGCGACGTCAGATGCCTAGGGCTCTCGCTCTGTTGGCGGAAAGGATTTGAGGCGATTTGAGGGAACATAGATGTTGTCGCGATGGCAGGAGCATGGGCAGACTCGGTTTGCATGGAGTTTGAGGCCCCGGTAGCGGAAGTTCTCGATGGAAACAACTTGTTGACCAGTATACCGGGGATGGCTGCGGGCGAAGAAAAAAATGAAGACAAGTCTACTCTGCTTTCCTTGGCTGAGGTAGCTGGTTCTTGGGCTCCTTCAGGTGCCGCCAGTCTTTGGGTCAGTAGAGAATATTCTTCGGTCTCATCAGCTTCTTGATGGACTTGGCCATCGGTGTGAGCACTGGTGTCTCTGGTTCTGCCTTCCGAGGCTTCTGCAGGTTGCGTCGTAGCCTGCTCTCGTGACCAAGTGCTTTGTTTTGTCCAGGGACTGGGTATCGTTCCGCGACGGTGAGAGGCAGAAAATACATCCGTCGACGACTGCTCAGGGGCAGGATCAAGTAATGATCGTTCTGCTTCCACCTCCCATATATCAGTCTCATCATCCTGCTGAGACAACTCTTCAGCTTGGTGTAGGTTCGCTGCAGACTCTTCCTCCAATTCACTTTGAGGGTTGGGGGGTTCGTCATGGAGTGTCGCAGGTAGCCCTGCAGCCTCCCGAAGAGTATTGTCGCCTCTCAGTCTCGGGCTGATTGGGCCTTCGTTTGCTACCCAGCTCATCCCATCATCTGGAGGAGTCGCTCGCATCGAGCTACTCGTTGATCCTGACGGCTGTGGTCGGGACTTGTCCGGCGACTGCTGCCGACTCATACTCCAACCAAGAGCTTGCATAAAGCTGGACTGACCAGTGTTGCGAGATGCCGAGATGAACGGGTCATCAATGGAAGCCGATTGGCGCTGATGCCCGATAGACCGGCGCGAAGGGCTTATCATGTTGGAACGCCTTCCGGTCGCGCTCTCCCTAGAGCCTGACCAAGAGTCTTTACTTACTGAGCTCCTAAAAGGGCTGCCAAGTTGGTGTTCTTGAGGTTCAGGTGATGGAGGATCCGAGGTAATTGTTTGGAGTGCTCTGCCTGCACGGACAATGGCCGAAAGAGCAGGCCTGGCTGCTCGCTCCATGGGAGACTCCACAGATACAGACTGTGGCTCATTTGCTGGCGAGGAAAGTTGATTGACAGGTGTGATCTCAATTGAGACAGCCGGTCTTTCAGCAAGAAGAAGCTGTTCATTCAATGGTTCTGATATAACCGAAGACGAAATGGGCTGATTCTCAAGCTGAAGCTGGGGTACCAAAGGCGAAGAGGGCATTGCTTGGTCTTCGGGCTTATTCAGGTCCTCGCTGGGTTCAGCCTGCAGATTTGGGGGAGTATCATCAGGGGTTGGTAGACGATCTGTCTGTGCAGCAGAGCTAGCATTTGAAGGAGGAGGTAATTGTTGATGTGAGGGGTATGGATTGTCGATATGTCGATACTGTTGTTCCTCTAATTCTTGTTGATCCGGAAGTTCATCAGACCTCAGCGCCTCAGGCGCCTCGGCCACTGTAAGGTCTTCAACCGGGGTAGGGTCCCTGGCCAGGACATCATGAATTGGCTCAACTTCAACTTCCTCTTCCTCTAACTCATCGATGAATTCAACTTGATCGATGCCATCCTCTTCCTCGAGAGCCGGGTCTTCGGGTGCTCGTTCTTCAGATGCTGGCTCCTCAGGTTCTGGAACGAACGCGGCGGGTCGCCGTGGAGTCGCTGCCTCCAACACGGTCTGCGGAATCTCTGAGAACGAATCTTCATAATCGTCATCGTGAGATTGAGTAATGCGGGTTGCTGAAGGACTGGGCGATGCCTCTGGCGCAGTACCTTCCTTCTCAGAAACCGCTGGTGTGGCATCAAGCTGTCTAGCCTGCGATTTCAACAGACGTTGTCTTAGTGGGGAAATGTTCGGCCTTCTCAGGCCACGTTTCGCCCACTGAGGCGACAACAGGCGATTTGGCGAGGACACAAAGGCTGGTGAAAAGACAGGTGCTGTCTCATCTGAGGCTAACTCATCTTGGTCTTGTGCCACGGAGGGAGATGTTCGCACCAGTTCAGGCCCGGTATTGGTGTTTGTCTCAGGCGATCTTCGGGGTAATTCTTGGGTCATGTGAGCCTCTTCCGTCTCGGCGAGCTCCTCAGCCCTTTCATCCTGCTGCTCCGGCTCCAGCTCCTCTTGAGCTTGCTCTGCACCCTCTTCATCTTCATTCTGTTCTTCTTGCCGCACAGACTGCCGTAGAGACTCTAGAGTTTTGTTGATGATAAGACTGGCTTCTTCGTCGATATCACTGTCTGGTAAAGGTAGTGGCTGTCGCGGGCCGGGGACAGAGCTTCTGAAATCCTGGAATGACTGTATTGATTCCATAAAAATCATACTAAAGTCCTCGCCTTGAGCAATGGTGTCACCGTTGTCCGGAACAGCGGGATGCCGCGATTCAACCGCCTCCGGACTAGCAGTAGAATGAGACTGGATGCCGGGGCTAGGACTGGGAGCCCCTCCAAAGTCATTGTTTTCTGATGCTATGCTCTCATAATCAATGGAGGGAGAGCGACGAGAGTCAACCGGGTCGGGAGCTACAGGCTGTGCCCGGGCTCGAGGCGTCCGTTCAGGGGACGCTTCATTCATCCACATGTCGAAATCCGATGCTGGGTCTGCTGGCGCTTGTGTCATTTCGATATTTGAGGCAGTCTGAGACTGCGGTTCATCAGTAAACGCCTCAGGCGGCGGTTCAATAAGATCGATATCATTCTCGCTTGGCATGGCTTCTGGTAGGACTGCCGCCTCTTCAGCCAACTCTTCTAATTCCCCTGGGATTAAAGCTTGACGTCGCCTCCTACCCCTCCGCCCCGATGCGATTTTTGTAGCAGATTCAATACCAAGTTCACTTGAAGGCTCAACCGTGTTTGTTTTCCGTGGCCTGCCACGTTTCCTGGGCGTTGGTGTTGGTTGAACGACAGGATCTGATAAAGGGTCAGGCTCGTTAATTGTGCTTTGGCGCCGCGGCGTCCTTTGCTTAATAGGAGTTCCGGCCTTTCGTTTTTTTGCTGCGCTTGGCATTGGCGTGCCATTCGTCTTGCGTGGACGACCTCTTCGTCTGGGAGTTGCCATAGAATCTAATGTGAGATCACCCTGTTCGTCCTCTATCGATTGGCGGAGGGGCACTGTGGTCGTCGTCGTCATTCCAACTCCAGGCCGAGGGTTCCGGAACGGGCTAGATGATGGGAACAACCGCCGTCTCGTAGTACTTGCTGGATTGCCATCCTCTGTTTCAACAGTGACCAACAGTCGTTGCGGCGACACGTTATCGCCCACCTCTAATTCGAAAGTCTGTTTCCTAGGCGAGCTTGCGAGAGATGCGAACCTGGTAGAGCGCTGGCTCCGTGTTACGCGATGCGAAGACGGGGGCATGATCGAAGTCATTGTGTCGTCGTTGAGGGGGTCGGGGGACGACATGATGTCGACGCTGGGTGTTGCCGGATTTGCGATGGAGTGCCAGCGTACGCTGAACGACTGAGCGGCGGCAGAATCCCGCTTTCTTTTCATTGGTGAAAGAAGGCGGGAATTCAGACATGGAAAAGGGATGCGCGGTAAGACAGTCCACGCTCGGGAGCGGGAGGGGGGCGTTGAGATAACAATAACGAGTTGACGGTGTTCGTGATCGCGACGAGCTCTCCGGTGGCGGTGGCACGCACGGCCTCTGACGGGTGCGTGGGTAGGTACATGCCCACTCCGGCGCGGCAGGAGTGGACTTCACCGACTTGCTTTGTTTACTCATGACCAGGAACGGACTAGCGGATTTCAGGGTCGTTTTCGCAGTTTCTGTTTTTCCATTGCCGAGAACAGTGGTCCTGTCGTTACATAAGCCGTGGCCAGCGCTTCGGAGAATAGTGTATCCGCTACCCCACCAATGTCCTCTCGCTGTGGCGTCACATGTCGCCGTGACAGGCAGTTCGAGTGAGAGGCCAAATGTGATCGCGTGGAGTAGTTTCGCTGCAAGGATCTCCGGTGTGTCGGTACAAAGTGGCCAAAGGACCTCGGCCCCAATTGCCTAGCCTTGAACGGGGCGTTCAATCTCATGTCGTGCATCTGCCAGTCGGTCCCTCCCTTCGGTAGCAGAGACATATATCTTCTCGGTCCCTGTCGTGTATGTCGGACGAGGAAGAGACAAATTCCAATCTTTTGTGTCGGCTAGTTTCCCCGTTGATACACCCGGGCTCCAAAGTAATCAGGCTAGCTTTGCCGAACAGCGACTCACTTACACCCCAACCAACCGCAATCCACCCTTTTATCATCGGGTTAATTTAAACCCTCCTCGCCCAGTCCTTGTCTCTCCTCTCACGCTCAGATTCTATCGCGGGTTGTCAAAATCATAAGTCATACAGACCTGAAAATGACTTCCAACGCCCCCATTCCTCAAAACGACAATGTCGCCCATGCGCTCTCCGGCGCGGGTGGTGGAATCCTGTCCATGGCTCTGACGTATGTCATCATCAGTCCCTGATGCGACTCAACTCATGCAACCATCCCTTGGCACCATGAATCAAAATTGACCGACCTCACCAGATATCCGCTCATAACACTCTCAACCCGCGCACAGGTGGAGTCCAAGAAGGCTGAGACCAAGTTCATCAATGCCGTCCAGCAGATCATCGCCCGTGAAGGTGTTTCGGGATTATACGCCGGTATTAACTCGGCCCTCTTCGGCATCAGCGTCACCAACTTCGTCTACTACTACTGGTATGAGTGGACCAAGTCCTTCTTCGAGAAGGCCGCAGCCAAGGCCGGCCGCGCCAACAAGAAGCTTTCCACTGTTGAGTCGATGATTGCTGGTGCCATCGCTGGATCAGCGACTGTCATCATCACCAACCCCATCTGGGTCATCAACACCCGGGTCACAACCCGACAGCAGGGGAAATCCTCCGATGTTGAGGCCGGCGCCGGTGCCGAGGTCACGAAGCCCAAGGCCCCAAGCACAATCGGAACGCTCCTGGCGCTCCTGAAGAACGAGGGCCCCAAGGCCCTCTTCTCCGGTGTTCTTCCCGCCCTGATTCTCGTGATTAACCCCATTCTTCAGTACACGTTATTCGAACAGATGAAGAATATTGTGGAGAAGAAGAAGGGCAAGATCACCCCTGCGACGGTCTTCTTCCTGGGCGCTCTTGGCAAGCTCTTTGCCACGTCTATTACCTACCCTTACATTACCGTCAAGAGCCAGATGCATGTCGCGAGCTCCAGTAGCAAGAAGGAGGGAACCTTCCAGGCTCTAAACCGCGTTATCAAGGAGGAAGGATACTCTGGCTTGTACAAGGGTAAGTATTGTCGTTCTCTACTTACATTCACCCCACGCAGTCTTGGTCATTAACTGGTCGGCACAGGTATCGGTCCTAAGGTCACGCAGAGTGTTTTGACCGCCGCTCTGCTGTTTGCCTTCAAGGATGTCCTATATGAACAGACCGTCAGGCTTCGCACTAACATCGCTCGCAAGCGTGTTGGCGCGTAAGTCGTGAAACTTCTTAGGTATGTATTGGTCACCTTGACCCGCAGCTATTGCCGACAGCGTAGCCGTGTAGCAGGTGGCCAAAGGTCTGAATGCATGGACCCTGGATCTCGCTATCCTTGATGCATTGCGGCCGATAAGAGTGTAGTTGAAGACTGATAAATGAGGAATCTTACGTGCGGAAACGCATGAAATCCTTAGTTTTCGGTCATGTGCAGTTTCACCAGCGAGAGAATATGGAAACGCAACCTAGAAAGTTGACGTTTTATGTAATATTCATCAATATTATACAAGATTAGTAGAAGTCTACATACCCGTGTACATTATGGAATGGTAATCAGTTTCGGAACAAGCCACCAGTCGTGATACGCCTTGTCGGGAGTTGGTATCTCTACTTTGAATTTCACATCGACCTTCTCGCGCTTTTGCAGTGTCGCCTGTAGCGTTTTGACAGCCAATCCCGCTGCAATACACGATTTCAGCGCGTTCTTCGCTGTATCAAGCCACCGTTCATGTGATCCAACAGAGAACGATTCCGTGGGTGGTAGCCTCGTCATGGTTTCGAAGGCCCTTTTAGCACCCATCAACGATCTGTCACAATACTCTAGAATGTCATCTGTGCTTGTGCCCTGCTGTTTCGTGCCTGCTGTAAAATCCTCAAAGCTCGGAAGTTCTGGTAAGCCAATAGACGCAAATGGTTTCATCCGCAGCTCATACCGCAGCTCATCATTGCTATACGGTCGCCCAGGGGGTTTGACGAGCCCCAACCGCGCGAGGACAGTGTAGAGGCATGACAGGGCATCTGAAAGTTCCCATGTAGCAGCTGCGTCCAAGAGTGAGAGGCGGATGAAAGAGAGCGAACGCTCGAGTTGCCTGATTTGGGGCCCAGCGTGACTGTTCTCGCGAGTCTGCAGTGCACGGATTTCTTCCGTTTTGCTGACGGTAAAAGATTTGATCCGTTCCAAGTGCCGAAGTCGGCATTTTGCGAGGTAATTGAGGTACCAATACATCCCTGCAAGCTCGTCGCTCTGGTACACTTCCAACTCGAAGCCGAGTTGAATGATCCATTCCATTTGTCGCAACTTGTAAAAGTAGGCCCATGATGACAGAGATAAAGGCAAGGAATCTGCGTATTGAGTAGCATTCAGGAACATGTGTGATAATGGCGATTCCTTTATCTGTGCTTGAACGACTTGATCAACTTCCTCTGCGTCGACTTGAAGATTATCCCAAGCGCGGACAGTGTGACATAATGTCCTTCGTACGCGACAGCGATTCTGACACAGAGTACGCAGTATGTCTAGAAAAGGCTGGGCAGCCCTCTGACGGAAGAACTCCATCTGTTGAGAAACTATAAACCGCGGATCATGAACAACCTCGATTTCGTCATTCAAACGGTCCAACAGAGGGCTCGCAGGCAAGGTGATTATGGAGAGGTCATCATCAATGAGTTGGCGAATGCTCATGGAACCCAGTACCTCCATAGCATCGAAAAGGAATGTCTGGAGCAGCGTTCTCACATAGACCAAAGGCTGCGGTTTTTTGGACTGGAACGCCGACACACATGTCTATCCCGCCAATGGGTCAGCAAACACATGGAGAAATTTCAGGGTTCAACAATTCTCTTGTTTAACATACCTGCAGGCATTGTGTATCAGTATAATGGAGAACCCCGATTATTTCGAGGCCGTCTTGAAAGAGTCGAGTGAGGTTTCCAAAGGCATCGTCGAATCCAAGCTGAACGATGGGCCTCGGTGGGATCGTGCTCGCCAGCTTTCTTTGCAACTTGGCGCTGAAAGAATCATCCACAGGCTTGCAAAGATGATGTGTCGACTTCAGAGCCGGAAGAAGGGATATGCCTTGCTGCCAGGGGATTTGTGCTAAGTTAGGCTCCTTGATATATTGAGGACACTCAGTGGCCTGTAAGAATATATCTCTGAGCTCCAAGCGCACCTCAAGAGCATCTATTACTTCAGCCCGATAAGAATGGCTAGCGTCACTCCGAAGCCTTTGTAGAAGACCCTTAGCCTCAGTTATGGCAGTCCGGATTGCATCAGTCGATACGTTTGCCAACAGAGTCCGATTATAAGTGTTGGTAACGAAATCCTCCTCCTACGAACAGTTAGATGGATGAAAGTTCACAAACTGGGAGATAAACAACTGAAAAAAAAAGGGCACAACCCTACCTCGTAAGAGTGTTCAGCTCTGACACGCTCATTAACATATCCACAAGCTTTGAGCAAACCCAAGCAGTACGCTCTCAGAACTTGGAGCATGGGTTGGTCATTCGCTTTATCCTTCGGGTCTCTCACGAATATTGCCTGCTCGATGCCGACAGGGTTTGGCATTGATAAAGCCTCTACATAGACACTGGTAAAGAGTGTTTGCGATAGAGGGTAACCGAGGTGCCAAGACATCTTGTACGGTTAGAAGTCTTTGATTAGTTGATGAAACAGTAGGGGCTCGCCCGGTTACATACCTCATGGCATATCAGTTGGTCAATTATACCAAGGACCTCTTCAGGTAAAAGAGGCTGCCCAACATCATAGAGCTCCTCAAAATCATCACCAGGCTGTATGCAACCGCTGTCCATCTTGGGATCCATGATCTTAGATGATTGAGTGTCTCATTAGCCATATCCTAGGGATAAGGACAAAAGCCCCTTCATGCACACACCTCTAGAGCCCCAACGGACTCGAAAAGGGTAAAGAACTCATCTTTGATGAGCTCACCGGGTTCCAAAGCTGCCAGCCTGTCAGCCACTGCTCGTCCAAGACGGTCCTGCACCGAACCCAACTTTGCCGAAAGATGAAATGCGAGGGGGGCAACTCACTCCTAACGGCCAGGGAAAATCTATCGGTGATATCGACAGTCACGATCCCTGCGCTGTTCATGTCTGGAGCTCGGGATTCTGGTTGTTCTGCCCCGTTGCCCAACGAGAGTCGCGCAAGTTCTGTGGGTGTGTTCAGGTCAGAAATTTTGTTCTCATGATGATGATGCGCAAGGTGCTGGATGATAATGACCCACCATCGGGAACACCAATGCCAAAGTCGGCCATCTGAGTATCTGAAGGAAATGCCAAGGGGTCTTTCCTTTTTCGCTCCAGTCTCAGAGGCAAGCATGCAGAAAACTGGCTGGTTTGCACCTGCCCGCGTTTGGTAGTCAGAGGTACCTTGCATGCAAGTAGGGTATAAATAGGTAGGTGGGTGGTAAAAGTGCACCTGGGTGCAGCCAGGCATATTGGCGCCTGCAGAACGGCTGCTCAGCAAGCAACTAACCTCCGATCGCTAAGAGTCATCGTCCATGTATGTGCGAGTTGATCAATGACTCAAAACTCCGGTCATACTCCCAGTTAAAATGAATCAGACATGCATATATTTAATTAGCTCAAGTAGTAGAACGCGTGCATCCGATAACAGGTGCTTGCTGCAGCATCCTGCAAATTTGTAGTCATACAGGTGGATGGGTCCAGGTCGCTTGGTTGTTAGCATAGCCGTGATAGCGCCTGTTGATGAGCTCTTATTCACTGTGGGACCGACGCGGCCAAACCTACAACATCATAATCAAACCTACGGGCACAGAGCAACGAATTGCCGTAGAGCAAGATCGTGGATTTTGTTTTGGGGTATTGCGTTTATTGTACAATAGGCAACATGTGCACCTTGCTGGCGTGTAGGAACTATTGTACGTCCTTTCTTCCCAGCACACCCAGTCCCTCCTCATACAGAGAGACCTGCGTCCCTTGATCCATCATCCATATCTCGACCCATTCGCAATTCTATAAGGGATTGAATTGTTTAGGCGGCGCTCTCGGCCATGGCAGCGGCGTTGGCCTTCTCGAGGTTCTGGGCCTCACCGGCCTTGCCGTTCTGTTTGGTTGAGGTAATTTAGCATTCATTCTCTCCGGACCACAGCAACAAGCTGCACGGGCGTGCCATTCTCACCTGCCACTTGGAAAACTTCAGGTCGGTCTCTCCGCGTCGCTCGGCAATGATTCGCTTGTCCTCCTTCAGGCTGCGGCGAGCAGCGCGGGCCGCGATGGCCAGGTAGCGATTGTAGCTATTCATGCAAACATTAGCTTTCCATTTGTCCGTTTCCACCGTGGAATTGAGCAGGAAGCTTCGAGCAGTCCTGAATGATGGAGGTCCAATTGACGTACGTGAGGCCGGCGGCTTTCCAAACAGCAGTCATTTTGGCGGATTCTGGTTCGTGATGGAGGTGGGAGGTTGGATTTGTTCGGCTAGTCTTGAGATTGAATCTGCAGAATGGGGCTGCTGGATTGCCGGCTACTTTTCCCGAGCCTGAGGCACTCAGCTCCGGGAGTAGCCAAGTCACGTGCTCCACTACACCTTCACCGAAAATATGAGCATTCGAATTAAAGCTGTATAACAATTGAAACAACGATGTCTCGCGAAGGTAGGTAATTATCACGCAGTCAACGTATCCAAATGCAATGTCTTCAGCAGTTCGGTAAATGGCTATCATACGGATGGAAGTTCGCTTGAAATGCATTTGGTATACTCTATAATTCTATGATTGAAATCGTCTTAACAAAAACAAGAACCAAAGAAAAGGCCAATATATCCCATAACCAAACAAAGAAAATCCCCCTAAAGATGGCCGCACTTACTATCTACGGACCGCCGCTAGCACCACCAGCAATCATCATGCTCTGGTGAAGTCGTCTTCGGTCCATCTCCTTCTTGAGCATGCAAATGCAGCCGGCCAAGATCAGTGCCTCCATCTGCTCACGTTCACCCTTCCTGTCCACGTTCCACTCACTCAGATCCATCATCAACCGCCCACCATTGCCAGCAGTGCTCCTCCCTGAGCCGGCAGTCCTGAATTCCTTGTTCCGCACCAGCTGCGCAACCCGGCGGTACCTCTCCTCAGTCTTGCCGCCCGCAAGGGCCACGGTGGTGACGCGATCCATTACCACCAGGCTATCCGCATCAAACTCGCGCCGCTCAGCCTTGCCAGCGTAGCGCCAGAGGAATGTGCCCAGGTGTGTACGGATGGAGACAGCACGGGTTGTTACGCCTCTACTGAGCACTTCAAATTCTTCCTCCCCAGCGGCAAGCTCTCCCTTATCCTCGCCCAGCGTGCTAAAGTCGATATCAGAGTTGGGCCCGAGAAGGCGGATCTTAGGTGGCCGACCAGGACCAAAACGGTAGATGGTTGTGCAGACAGGCTCAGCGCCTGCAGCAGGGTCGCCACGGAAAAGGATGCAGCTTCCTGAACCACGCGTTGGTCGAACTGATTGGTATACCTTGTTACTCAGTATTCCTGAATCACCAACAGCGTACACCTCGATCGGGTAGGGGCGAGGCGGCAGAGGTAAGGCAATTACAGGCAAGCCCTTATTCTCTACTTGGAGGCTCTTGGTTGGTTTGAACGTTGTGCCAGATGGGCCAGTGGATCCGGACCCGGCGGCTGAGGAAGAAGCCTCTTCATAGACAGGCGGAGATGAAGAGGATAACGAAGATGTTGCAGAGGCCATGGGCCTCAGTTCCACTGTCTCCCCATGGAAGTAAGGTGGGGGAGACGGAGCGCCAACATCGAGGTCGCCTTTGATGTGAAATGTCTCCGTCTGAACTGTGGCCATGATGGATTTCGGTAAAGTACTAAGATGATGCGATAGACAGCTAGATCCGGATTGTTGTTTGATTCTTCGGTAATTAAAGGGCTCTCGACTGTATGGTTGTTCTACATTGTCAATAAATTCTCAAAATATGTGCCAGTCCTTGAGCCTATATACTTTTTCCTCCTCGCTGTACCCGTTGAACATCTTGAATATTGTCCCAGGCACATATTGATGAGACTATCGCCATGTGGATCAATGCGATGCACGCTAAAACAAAGAAACGCGAAATACGGTGCCGGATCTCCTCAACGATAACGCCTACCCACGATCTTGGGGCACCGCTAGGCAGCCAAGCCACGTTCATCCCATGGCGCCAATTGGCCAGTGGTGGGTCGGTAGAGGCTATGGCCCGGAATACGACGAACACGAGAGGGGAAACCGATCAATCCGCGGTGCTGGGCTACTGGATCGCCAGAGCGTCATGCTTGGCGGTAGGCGTCACGGGTGCAGTATGTGTGTGTGCTGTGGTGGGTGGATTAGTCTCGGATGTCGCTCATGGCGAGCCTTGATAGGTTTCTAGACGGCTTCGCTCGGTCAGCCAGCTTGGGTAAATGTGGCATGTGACACGAGGCATGTAAGACCCTCACACCCAGATGAAGCGTAGGGCGCCGTCAGTCGCCAGCCAACAAATGTGCGTAGATACTAAAAGGTACTTTAAAACCTAAGGCCGCCTGGCGTGGCGCGGGTCACGTATTGATCGTTCCGAAGGAACATTTCTTAAGATCAATCTAGCCCGGCATGCAAATTGGCCCTCCAGACCAGTTCACCAAGGACAAGAATGACGTGGTCAGAAGATGAGAGAAAATGTCGATTCTTAGCTAGGTAGAAATACCGGCACCGGCCACCATCATTCGTCCGCAGCAATTTGGCTGTGACAACTGACTGGCGTCATAGCATTCTTCTCGGTAGCCTTTCCCTTCGATTTCCCAACGCCATGCTGACACCCGCCCAGTGTTTTAGGTCTCTGCAGAGGGGCCCGAGAGCCAAAAAGGAGTGAAATAATCATCTCAGCTTCCCAAAAAATGAAAGATCTCGATCCAGTTGCGCTTCCACCCACATCGGCCATTGGTTATACATCTGGTGTTCATAGTCGACTCGTGCATTCAGGTACCGCAACCATCGAAGCATTCCGGGATCGATATTGTGTCCTTCACCAGGTGCGTGCTTCTCTCGCACCTCATATTCTTGCTGTGTAATAAATGCCATCACCTCGCCCAAAGCAATCCAATGTGTGTGTAGAAGTAAAATGACTTGGTTGTCAGGGCTGATGAGCTCCTGAAAGACGCTGTGTGGAAGCATCATCCACCAACCGTACTGTTGTCCGTGTGCTTTGTACGCTACGCAGTATGTCAGTCAGGTCCACATTGAAATAGACAGACAAGGACGTTGCTAGGGCACTTACCATCCCAAGAACTTATGTAGAGCTTCTGTACTATGTCCATCAACTTGTCGTAATACTCAATCTGCACCTGCTCAATGCACAGTGGTCGTAGACTGCCGATCGCCTCAAGAGCAGAATCCGCCCAACCCCTCTGGATCAAGGGGAGGCCTTCCATCAAGGGTTCCAAAAGCTTTTCCTTCTGCTCTTCGTCCATTAAGGTAGTGAAGATAGGTTTGATACCTCTGAACATCATCTGCATCCCCACAATCAAGATACCGCGGATAAAGGTCATAAACTCTGCCAATCCATCATCCAAGCTAACTGATTGGAATGTAAGAGCAAAGCAGGTGGCGATCATAGCATTGGTCTCCTCAGCAGAAGAGATAGATCTCGCGGCATCTGCAAGGCGCTTCTTGATAGCTTTGATGGCCTTGACTCGATGGTTCACGGCGGCTGTTAAGAGGCTGCTATCTGTCGATTGAAGCTCTGATGCTGCAAAGCCGAGAATAGCATGCATAAGATATTCGTGCTACGGGATGTCTTGTCAGCAAAGAAACCAAACAGGGTATGGAAGTTATAGTTTGGTAGATGCCGTACATTATGAGCGATGCAGGGTACTTCATGTGTCCAAACTTCTTCCTGCTTCAATGGGTGATGTGGGTAGCATTGGGTGAGGAAGTGCTGGAAGAGGCGCATATCTTGCAGACTGAATATGGGGATCTGGTTGTGAGGCTACGCGAGACGATTAGCAAATGGAACACCATGAACTAATACGAAAAGTCACTTACTTGATGGGTGATTTGAGGGAGAGAGGGATATTCGCATTTCAATCCTGTCTTGACGCAATGCCCACACGCTGGTTGTGTCTCTTGGCACTATTCCGCCTGGCTGTCAGTCATGTTGTTGGTCACCGGGAGGTTTGTCGGATGGAACGTACCTTGATGCGCCTCCTCTTGCAGTTGTAACATCCCCTGCGACTCTTCGTGTGTCCCCTCCGCTCCAGTCTCGGCTTGGGCGCAGTCTTTCGAGCAACCTCAGAGTTCACGCAATCAGAGCTCGGTGTGGTTGCTTTTTCGCCGGCGGAGGAGTCTGAGAAGTTGCATGGTGGAGGGGGCGGGACTATGCCGAGCTGCAATTGTGGTGAGAGAATCTGCCCCGAAGGCGGTTGAAAGTAAAGCTCGTCTTCCGGCGGAAAGGGATAAGGGTCGAAGTCCGGTGCGCTGTAGCCCAGCAATGAGGGCGACAGCTGATGGTTCATGTCCATGGCGAGGTAAGTCCCCATCTAGGTGGTGTGTGGGATGAAATGAGGATGAATGAAGGGTACGTCGATGGGAGGAGAAGCAAGATACGTCAGTTGCTCCTCATGCGCTCAACGTCTAATATGGTGAGGGGCTTGGGCGGAAAAGTGTTTTGGTCTCGGATGTTTATCTTTACGATTGTCTCCAGGCTTAGTCTACAACCGAGCGCGGGTGTGTACGGGGGCCTAGATATATATTGAAATGCCCTGGACGTGGATAACGAAAACGGACGGCTCCATGGAGGCAGGGAAGATGTAACGCAGGCCTGGCTTCGTCTGTCCGTCCGTCTGGCCAAAGGGGGAGGGGTGAGGAGGGGTGTGGTGTGGATGACGCGGGACAAATCAACCCGCCGTTTATGGCAAAATGAACGCAGAAAGAAACAGGTAATTAATCGAACTTTTCGACAGTTGCCTGGGCGAGGGGGAGCTAAGTCATCACGTGTGTGACACCCGGCAGAAGCAAAGATAGTGGCAGGTAGAAAAGGCGACTTTCCACGGAGATGCAGCCCTATGCTACGCGTGCGTTCAAACATACCAGACAGGTACCTCCCATCACCCAAACCACCCACCCTCCTGCCGTCCATAATTTCCAGAATTTAATTAACGCCTAGCCGATCCCTTTCAGCTCCAAGGCAGTGGGTGGCAGTGAGACGGGGCAAGAGCTGCACGGTTGGGTCAGAAGGCTCAGCCGCAGCCCACCGCCAGATGCAAGTGCACATGTCACACGTTGCGTCGCGGTCTTATGCCGTGTAGGGGGGAGGCCTTCTTCCCGCTCCCGACAGCCCTGCAACACTAAATCTGCCTCGACTGAAAAGAACAATTGATGAGCCCGCTCTCTTCTCGATTCCCTTCCGACATACGGTTACATTTGCCAGGACTCTCCGTGCAGGGCAGGGTAGTTGCTACAGCTCTCGTTCTACGATGTGGAAGGATTCAGCACGCTCGCTCCACAAAAGCCCCCAGCCAAAACCCCTAAAACCCCTTCGGTTGCTTCCACGACTGGATCTCAGCAATTCATCTGGGGGTCCCAATAGGACATTTGGATGGCGCAGCGAACAGAGTTGGCCGGTAGGGCAATTAAGCACAAGGGGTTAATTAGCGGGCCACGTCCGTCGCCAGTGATTAGCGGCACCGGGGCCACTACAGCGGTTAGGCGGGACACAGAAACCCGCCCAGCCACTGGAGCATAGAACTTATGTATTCAGTCCGTCGATGGATCCCCCAACAGTAGGTGGGCATCTACAGGATATCTTCCATTCAATGATTAACCCTCGGGCGACAGCACACTGCCCTCCTGCCGTAGGTAACAGGTAGACATGCTTATCTTGTCTCCGTGCACACAATGGAATCATCGATAGGCGGTATGCCAACGCCCACGCGCTGACGAATTCTACGGAGCAGGCAACCTCGATGAATTGGATACGGGAGTGAGGTACCAGTACCTAAACTGCTAAGGTACTAGTATCAAAGTCAATCCCTACACTGGACGGTAAGTCGTGCCTAAGGTTACATGCCGGTAGGAGCTGCGGCGAATCAGCATCCGGTGCACTCTCTGCCAGCCCGGCAAAGGTTCTAGGGCGGGTGTAAGTCACAACACGACCAAACACGACGAGCAGTCTACACACTGCACAGCCCCCAACTATCCGTTCAAGAGGTAGCATTGCGAGCCAGCCATGTGCTTGGAAATTGGGTTTTCTATATTAAACATTTTTTCTCCATCGGACACCCGTCCCGTAGTCTTATCAATGAGGGTATTTGTGCTAAGCATTCAAGGTATCCGGGGGGGGTAATCATCAATAGGGCTGAGCTGAGTACCTAGCAATATGAACCTCACGCCTCGTTTTTTTGGTACTCGCCCGTTTCATCATAGTAGTATCCTTGTCTCGAGTCGACCGTTATGGTCAGCCGTTATGGTACAAACCGTTTGACTCATACCTTTCCACCACCACATGGTTCGGGTTGTGGCATAGCCCAGACATCAAATGCATGCTCTCAATCCTCCTCACCGCACTCCATCATTAATGCGAAAGAAGTGGTGGGATATATCCAAGTATAAGCCCCCAAAATGGTGGGGTCAATCCTCCTTCGGTATACTTGCCGGACATAAATACTATGTTCTGCTTCACCCCTGCAGCCGGGAGCCCGTCCCATCAAGTCCAAACGAGGCCATGCCTCGTGGGCATCTGCAGGCGAGTATCTAGGGCGAGGCTGAGTCCCGGCGGCCGGGGTACCTTTCCCGGGGGAATACCCTGCTCAGTTCAGATGAAAGGACTGTTTATGGAAATATCAAATACAAGAGTCTCGATTTGCAGCCAGTAGTGCCACCAGCCTTGATCTCACGAACGGGAAGTTATTTCCTCGGCACCCAAAAATAGAGTATTGAAATAGGGAAAGGCCTCGGGCTATGCTGATGGCCACATTTCGTCTCTTGCCGCAGTTATTGAAACAGGGCAGAGGCTATGGCTGCGTCTTACAGATGTAAGTATCCATCTAATCGCCCAAAATCCAACAATGATATTGGCTTGGTACGTTGAGAGCATGAGTCTTTGGGCCACCGTCGGTGTTCAATATCCCATGAACTTCGTATAGTTCGTTTGTTCACTTGTAACAGCATTCACCGTATTACTATCACAGACCTAGAAGAATCATCTGTCTAGTAAAATCTTAGCCGATTCTACACAGATTGCTTAATGTGCATGGGCGCTTAATTGCGGCTCATGCCCGCCGTCTGCATGAGTTTGGATGTTTCGCCGTCCGCAATACGTGTATCTCTTTCACGCAAAGCTACCGCGGTATGTAGTATACAGATTAGGCGAGGAGTGCGCACAACCTCGCGGCCCCCAAGAACAGGCATGGATGCGATGCGCAGTTGCTTGCATATGCTTTTTCGTACATCTCGCTTTCAGCAATATAGCAACCAGTCATCTAGGAGGCATGCATGCGCATGCCAATGATTCACAATATGACTTTGAAGAGGGGGGGGGGGGGGGGGGGGGGCACTAAGTACCTCACTTCTCTCTTACCAACCTCGTCCCCTACTAATACCCATCCTTCTCCGCCAGGGTGAGGAGGGCTAGGCTGATTCGTACTGAGGACGTACACTATTCATTGGTGCATG
Organism: Clonostachys sp. G952; assembly: GCA_027569935.1. Classification (NCBI taxonomy): domain Eukaryota; kingdom Fungi; phylum Ascomycota; class Sordariomycetes; order Hypocreales; family Bionectriaceae; genus Clonostachys; species Clonostachys sp. G952. Next base: position 160,459 of record JAPDLB010000037.1, read on the forward strand.
TTTCTGGAATAATTTTATAATGGTGGGTATGTTTCAGGTTTGCTTCGATCCATCGAGACCAGAGATGTTGTACTCGGATAACTTGCAAGATTAACCCAAGGCAAGGGCGGCAGAACAAATAATCAGTCTCGTGGTGTAGCACTAACTGATTGTGAGAGAATTTACATCTAACTTGAGTCTCTATCGTCTGAAGTTAAGGATTTCAAAGGATCTCCCTGCTCTAACTTACATCGTAATAATCAGGATCTAGAGTGAGACGTTTCACCAAGTTGACTTTCAACTCGACCTACCGAGATCAAGGTAACAAAGAAGCAAGGATTACGTATATGCATGCTTCGTCCCGAGATTTACTAACAAAGCCTGTGGCAAACGGTAATACATATTTGAAATCATTAATCTGAATTCGGATAAAGGGTGGCAAGTACTGAGGAACTGCCTTGCCATCCCCCACAGCACCGTAGCGCCAGATGCAGGAACGCATAGGAACATGCGTTCCTAAAGGATGATGTTTCCCTGCTTTATTGAGACAATTCTGTCAAATCGCTTTTGAATATGACCTTCTAGTTGGTGAAGAACAGCTAGGTGGAATCGGGAAATCAATTGACATTGATATTTGCCTTATTCTCATTCAACGGCTGTGCAGTGCCTAGGTAGCCTATGTATCCTGAAATTCAGATCATCAACGCTCTCAAAACCACCCAGAACATAAACATCCATAACAGACAGGCGTGGCAATCAAATATGGTAGGGGGTATAGCGGCGTCCCGAGAATCAAATGACCCGCGCTTTTCGATACAACCATCAAAGCTGCCTTGCCCAGTTTTTTTATACTAAATTTCGCAAATAAATGAGATTTATCGCCGATTTATCGAGTGCTTCAGTCCTATTCGTGTATGGTTGGATCGGGTGGTTGATCTACCCCCTTATCCAATAATATGTCGAAGTAGTCTGAGACTCATCCAGTACGAAGCTTTTAGTCCTCGTCGGTATGGCACTCCACCGACTCGTTAGGAGCGGTCCTCTCCTCTACAGTATCATAATCTGTCAGTCTCTATGATTTATTGATCTATATTATGCTTCACTGCACACGAACAAGAGACCAAGAGTCATATATATATATGGTGAGATGTAGTTTCTTTATAAACCATAGCCCCCACATCTAAACGGGTAGAGCCATCTGTTTTCCAGAGAGCGTCGGCAAACTTGGAGAATGTCAGCGTCTAGCAAGCTCTGGCCAGATGCCAGCCGTCGTCGACAAGTCTATCATCCGTGATTTGCACCACAACTGATTCCACAGGCGAAGAGTATGCAGAAGATCGTGGTTGGCCAGTGACCCTTCGCACGAACACATTGGTGGGAAAGCGTCCCCCAATCAATATGGAGAATTACGTGTTACATCACGCAATGATATCTCAATACGTCTAGCAAGAGCCTACCGAGCCGTAGTTACCGATCATGTGGAACGTGTGTTACTTTGAAAATAGCTCTTCGCACCCTGTAACGTGGATAATTGATCTAGCAAGGCTCGCTCCAAGATAGGCATCTTCTCGTTCCCCAATTTCCATTGATGGATGTACTGCTTTGACATTTGATCGTTTAAATAATCACAATTTGTCCGTCTTTCATATCAGCTTTGGATTGTACAGAAAATCCATAGTAAGAGCCAAGAAGCTTAGATATTTTCCCCAGCTGAAGTTACTCTCGCCTCTCCTGTGTCGCCGCCAACGAACGACTCAGAACCTTTTCAAATGGCAGGGATAACTGTCGTTTATTGAGGACGTAGAAAGAAATCCAACCACTTCATAATTAGAAAAATAGCCCCAAGCAAAGGTCATTGCAAGCTATTAATGGTAGAGGCAGGCAATGACATTTGGATACCTGCGATGTCGCACCGAAGAATACATCAAAGGTCTAACTCTCGGCTTGGCGGCGCCACGGTAAACGCATGTGCAATAGCATGAAAACTTTCGGCCCCTAGATCAGGAACCCGGGTTATTGGATTTGCGGAGAATGGCTTAGTTTCAAAGGGCGGCAAGCAGAGGCGGGTGCTTCTAGCGACTACGGATGAACCCTTGTGCTGTGATATCTAGGATCGCACAATGTAAAGTTCTGCGAATTTCAATGAAAATTATTTTCAGATTGAACTTCTGTGCCCATGATTCCGGTTCTGATAAATCAAAGAAACGGTTGTCTCGAAGGTCAGTTAGATTAAGATGAGTGTTACAGCCAATGCGTCAGAGGCCACCAGGCGGAGCAACGGATGAGTTGACAGGACCCCCACAGCGCACAGCGGCCAACCGAGGAAGGGATGATTCATCGCTGATAAGCTACCGAGCATGGGAGGTAGCACGGCGCTCCAATCCGTTTAGTCCCAACCCCGGACCAGAGGTGGCGACGAGGACCTGGGGTAACGGAGTGACAAGTTACGATCGGGAACAACCGTAGACATGTGGTGATGCTTGCGACCCTTCTGAGCGAAGTAGAAAATATTAAGGCGAAAGAACCCGAATTTCTGTCAAAATGGAAAACTGGCCGCATCTCCTACGACGTCCTCTCATATATAGTCACAAAAGGATCGTTGCTGGCGTATCTAATGTCTGGTAGCTGTGTGTGTAGGGTATCTTCCCAGTATGACATGAACCAGCAGACCGGAGCGATACAGGACGCCGGCCGCCGCGTTGTGGGGATTTCGCTGGTCAATGGCATTTTCTGAAGGACCATTGGGGTCGACGGTTCTCCCAACGATGCTCGGTGACGATGGCAAGATGTACAATGCTATCCATAGTTGTTGCAACAGGAGATGCTGCGTCTGTCTTCAGTGGCTCGAGATGCACAACCCTGGCCAGAAACGGGGCAGATTGCGGGGGAAGCGTGGATACGCAGACTGCCGGGACACTCGGGGACGTCGGGGTTGGGGAGGACCTGGTTTTCTTCCATTATGTACCCTCTTTAAATAGCAGTTCGTCCTACCAGTGGGCGAGTAGTTCAAGCCGAAGCTTTCCACATCTGCCGACTGACTCTCTGGAAGCACAGCCCTAATACCAAGCACCTGTGAATCATCCCCGGCTCCCTGAACCGATTGTCCCGTATTGGGCGGACGGATCTCTAGTTAGATCGTAGGCAATTTGTAGGAGTTGGGGTCTTGAGAGACGAAGGGTCCAACAGAATTGGGGGTTTTGGTGTAATGTGGAACCAGTTATCCCTGTAGGTGGTCCCTTGCTGCTCTCCGTCATCCTTGTCGTGGGACGATGAATCATTTTGGAAATTTCCTGTACGTGCAGTCTGCCATGGAGAAACACGGCGAGTTTCCCCAGGTGCCAACAAGCAATCCTGGAAACAGCAAGCCGTGACCAATGGAAGTCCCGGAGCTAAGCATTTATTGAACTGGGATGCGCAGGTGGTCATTCGTGATCCTTCCCTCTGCTGCCTTCCACATGGAAACCCCAACAATCGCAAGGTCGTTTTCGGGCTATTGTCAAGATCCTGTGCGGCTTCATGTCCGTTCCTAGGGGTGAGCAGTCTAGACAGGAAGGCATCGACCTATTCCAGGCCTCCCCAAAACTGATGCCAAAGGACAACAGCAGCAGAGGCGCATCGTGTGTTTTCCAGGGCGATAAATATCTTCGCAGTACGTAATAAGCTACCATAAACGCTCCATAAAACGGGGACCGATTTCGCAGAAGACTCTGTTATAAATTAGACGTGCCAGGCCTGCCTCCATGCATGCGCCATGCTTCTCATTGGGTAGAGGCATGTAGCATCAGATTTGTTGAGCCCCGAAGCCCTCCGTGATGCAGGCCGGTGGCAGACATCTAACTGGATGTTTGAAGATCCAGATTGCCCCCAGCCACTACGTACTCATCTGGGGAGCAAGCCTGGCCGGACTGAAGGGACAGCCGAGGGAACCAATGCTGGGCCAGCAATTGAGCATCATACCTACCCCAAAGGCGGGAGGATCAGAGGCTTTGGGTTAGCCCGGAACATAATGCCGCGTGTGATCATCATGGCTCTACGTATCTCAGTCAAAAGATGTCAGCGCATGAGGTTGTCAATCCTGTCGCTCGGCCGACAGGAGGGCGGCCGGGCTAGCAACCGAGTCTCAGAATAGGCTGTCACGCAGGCTAATGCGTGGTGGGCGATGGGATGTGGTAAGGGGGGTTCTTGAGAGCCGATGGGTTTGCCGGTGGCAGAGAGACAGGACCAAGTCGCTGCTCGGGGCAAAGGAGCCAATGGTGGGACTGGGTTCAGCAAGACACCGTCGCTGCGGCTGCCCAGAGCCTAGGGAGCTCCCTCCAAGGCAGCATGCAGCTTTACCACCGGCCCTGGAGGCTGCAGTGAGCTCGCCCCGCCATCTTTCCCAGTACAGCGGGCAGCTGCGTGCAGCGTCCAATGAGTGCTGGCAAGGTGGAATGTTGGGGATAGCCGGGATGGTGTCCACCAGCACCTAGAGGCGACCTACTGAGTAGCCGACCACACCCACTCCCACGCCACGTTCCTACGCCTGGACCTGCGGTGGCAGAGGCACGAGTCGCGATACCGGCCGGCCGTCTGAAATGGCTGCTTCACCAGGGATGGACAACTCCCGTTATCCATGGATCCTTTCTGCCTACCTAGGTACCCATTACTCGACACCATTAATCATACGCCTCCGCAGCCGTGAGAGAGCTCCTTCTCCTGTACCCCGGCCCGTCGCAATTTCAACATAAAAGTATCGCGTGCCCCCTCGCCTTTCTGCGCCCCTCCACTAGTCTCGCCTGCCAATTTCTCTTCCTCCTCATCTCTCCCACCTGCTCTCTCTTGTCCCCTTCAACTCGAGGGCTTTTCTTGCATCATCTTCGTCCATTGCTCAGTGACCAGCGAGTTCCTGTGATCTTTATGCGACTTTGGCCCCTGTACTGGAGAACCTAGAACGGACCCCGCATCGACCCCTCCAGCAGAATCGAAGTACTGGTGGTAGCACCATCGCGAGATCACCCCCACGATACCACCTTGACCGCCTACTACCTCATTCCTCAGACCGAGATATAGTGTTATCAGCCACTCGTTGGGAACAGTACAACGAGATACGACAGAGAGTTATCGAGAACCCAAGCCCAGCCGATTTCAATTGCACAAAGTCACAATGGCTGAAGCCGTTGCTGATCAACCGGCCAAGGTCGTGTCCGAGGCTCATGGCGTCGACACTTTCCGTAAGAACCAATTTCCCATTGCCGAATTGGCAACCAGGATTGCGCGTACTAACCCTTTTATAGACCCTCCCCAGAAGATGTTTGAAAGTATGCTTTTGGCTACTCCCCTCCCAAATTGACTTGAAGTTGAACTGTTTTTGTTGGCTAACCGACGCTTTCATTCTATCAGAGCATCCCAGCAAGCCCCACATTTCAAGTAAGTACTAGGAAGACATCCGCATTACCGACGCTGTGATTGGTCAATGTCCCACGCTCCTCGAGATGCCCGACTCTTGAGCGCACTTCTCTCGGTCGCATTGTTCACCGTGCTAACAAGTCTCCGTCGCTAGATTTAGAAGAGTACCGACAACTGTACAAGGAGTCCATCACAAAGCCACACCAGTTCTGGGGCCGCAAAGCTCGCGAGCTTCTCAGCTGGTCCCGCGACTTCCAGACCGTCCACAGCGGCTCGTTCGAACACGGAGACAACGCTTGGTTTGTCGAGGGCCAGCTGAATGCTTCCTACAACTGCGTCGACAGACACGCCCACGCAGACCCTAACCGAGTCGCCATCATCTACGAAGCCGACGACCCCGCCGATGGCCGCAACGTCACATATGGCGAGCTCCTGCGGGAAGTGTCCAGGACCGCCTGGGTCCTCAAGCAGATGGGTGTCCGAAAGGGCGATACCGTTGCCATTTACCTGCCCATGATTCCCGAGGCCATCATTGCCATCCTCGCTTGCTCCCGAATCGGTGCTATCCACTCAGTCATTTTCGCCGGTTTCTCATCCGACTCCCTGCGCGACCGTGTGACCGATGCTGGATCCAAGGTTGTTATCACCACGGATGAGGGCAAGCGTGGTGGTAAGTTGATTGGAACCAAGAAGATCGTCGACGATGCCTTGAAGCAGTGCCCCGATGTATCCCATGTTTTGGTGTACAAGCGCACTGGTTCTGAGATCCCCTGGACCGAGGGCCGTGACTACTGGTGGCACGAGGAGGTTGAGAAGTGGCCTGCCTACATCTCCCCCGAGCCCGTCAACTCCGAGGACCCCCTTTTCCTTCTCTATACATCTGGCTCGACTGGCAAGCCTAAGGGTGTTTTGCACTCTACCGGTGGATACCTGCTTGGATGTGCCATGACCGGAAAGTACGTCTTCGATATCCACCCTGGCGATCGCTACTTCTGTGGTGGTGATGTTGGTTGGATTACCGGCCACTCTTATGTCGTGTACGCCCCTCTTCTTTTGGGTGTTACCACAGTCGTCTTCGAAGGCACGCCCGCCTACCCCAACTTCTCGAGATACTGGGATATCATTGAGAAGCACAAAGTCACACAGTTCTACGTCGCCCCCACCGCCCTGAGACTGCTCAAGCGCGCTGGTGATGAGCACGTCAAGGCACAGATGAAGGACCTCCGTGTTCTTGGCTCCGTCGGCGAGCCCATTGCAGCTGAGATCTGGAAGTGGTACTTCGAGGTTGTCGGTCACGAGGAGGCCCACGTTGTTGATGTAAGTTCAAGAAGATCCATGTCTACCTGGGTTATTCCAGTGCTAACTTCAGTTGAAAGACCTACTGGCAAACAGAGACCGGATCTAACGTCATCTGCCCTCTGGGTGGTGTCACACCTACTAAGCCTGGTAGCGCTTCTCTACCTTTCTTTGGTATTGAGCCCGCCATCATCGACCCTGTTTCCGGAGAGGAGATCCACGGCAACGATGTTGAGGGCGTTCTCGCATTCAAGCAGCCATGGCCTAGCATGGCCCGCACTGTGTATGGTGCCCACAAGCGATATATGGATACCTACCTGAATGTGTACAAGGGCTACTACGTGAGTTATATATCGCACCTTGGTGGATAATTGAGGACTTTGACTAATGCATATCTTTCAGTTTACCGGTGACGGTGCTGGCAGGGATCACGAAGGCTTTTACTGGATCCGCGGACGTGTTGACGATGTTGTTAACGTCAGTGGTCACCGTCTGTCTACCGCCGAGATTGAGGCTGCCCTGATTGAGCATCACTCTGTCGCCGAGGCGGCTGTGGTTGGTGTTGCTGATGAGCTCACCGGCCAGGCTGTCAACGCCTTTGTTGCTGTCAAGGCAGGCCAGGAGGCCAACGATGCGCTCCGAAAGGAGCTCATCATGCAGGTCCGCCGAAGCATTGGTCCCTTTGCGGCCCCCAAGGCCGTTTACATCGTTCCCGATATGCCCAAGACTCGTAGTGGCAAGATTATGCGCCGTGTTCTGAGGAAGATCCTCGCCGGCGAGGAGGACCAATTGGGAGATATCACAACGGTATGTTCGCCTGCTTCACTCATTCTCCTATGATTGCGCATTTGACTAACTGAAATATCTTCACAGCTGTCTGATCCTACGATCGTGGAACGCATCATTGCTAGCGTTCACGCTGCGAAGAAGAACTAAGGCGCAGGCCACAATAAGAAGAAAAAAGGAAAAACAAAGAAAAAAAACCATAATTACCAAAGCTTTCCCATTGCATAATGATGGCCATATAACGATTGCCCTAGCGATTGTTTCATAGTTAACTCTTGTATATATTCCCGATAGTGATGGCGAAATGAGGAGCTTGGCTATATAGTTTGGATATTTAACCACTACCTAGATTATTCTCAATATCAGGCGAATGTAAATATGTCTTGAATTGCTCATATTTTGGTCTCGTTCGCCTTTCGCTGTATGACTTGCATCTTCCAAGTTGATTGCCATTCTACGGATTTTAAGTAAGCTTCTATGGGAGCTACTAAGCATTACCCCAGGACGTAATACTTCGCGAATATACCTAGAGTTATGACCACGCAGCAATGGTCTCACTCAACAAAGAGCCACAGGCTTGCAGCATTATTCCTTTCATAGCCCCATACGATACTCACTCAAACACCGATTTGACGATACTTAGGTCTCCCTTCCTGTTCCTGTCGTCGCCTTCATCTCTGCCACGACCAGCTGTCCACAAATATTGTTAATCCAATGGGCCATATCGTAATGGCGGGACGAATTCTGCATGAACTCTGGTCTTGACGTGACTGGGGACTTTGGTCATCGATTCTACCCCCTCCAAGAGGACTACTTGCTGCCCCGCCTGTCTCTTCGTCAGTCGCTGTTTTCCCTGGGCTCCTCATCAAGATTTTGAGAACCACTTACCCCAAAGTGATGAATCATGTGGCAATGCAACATGCTGACAGCAGGAAAGGCAATCTCGTAGCGGATAACCGTCCAGTCTCCGGTGTGATTTCCAAGCCTAGCCCCATCTCGGATCGGAGGATCCTCGAGGTTGAAGTTCTTCGCGGCACCTCCTTCGATGGCGTCTGCGACTGTCGCCCAAGGAAAGCCACCATGACCTGCCCCGATAATCCAGGCTTTGTTGTTGTGCTTGTGGAATGGATGCTGTGATGTGACGTTTGCCCCATTCTCGTAGACGATGTCCACAACTGACCCGTTCCGGAGCTGATTCTTGCCATAGGTCGTCCCGCCTCGGGATGATTCATCCCACAACAGCGGCGGCAGTTGCTGGCGAAATGCTTGGTGAGAGCCAACGCCCAAAGCCCAAGCACCAGGCCCCGTCATATTAACCAAGAACTTGATCGTGTTGTCCGACTTTGCTGGGGGTGGTCGACGCGGGTACGGGACAAGCTTCATCTCATCCATGACCTTCAGGGAGGGCGAGACCAGCGACCCATTAAGATACACCCATGGCTTCGTGGTGGGAATGCTGGGAGCAGACACCTTATTCTGGGTCGGGTAACGAAGAATGCCGAGGCCCTGGATGATTTGTTCCGTCCGGAGCGATGTTATTCTGATTGCATAGTCGCCCGGTTTCCGGTTCAGGTGAACTAGAATGCTGTCATCCAATAAGTCTTCAGGTGCAATGGCATGGATATACGAACTGCGCGGAACGAAATTGTGGACTGACTTACCTGATGCGTTCTCCCAAGTTGCAGTTGGCAGCATGTACTTTCTGAGGATGCACAAACTCGCCGTCCGCAGCAACAACGTACATCTCGTGCTCATCGATGCTAATCTGCAGTTCGTGGTGCGCTCCCGAGTGGATGAAGTTGATCCAAATCCACTCTTCTCCATCCTCGGCCGCGATAACTTCAAGCTGCCCCTCTGTTGGCTCGCAGATCTGTTCGTTGGTGTACATGCTCTGCCTGGGCTGTAGCAAACAGCCAAGGCCATTTCTTCCAGCACCGCCTACCTCCTCCAAGAGCTCCTTGGTGTGGCAATATGTCCTGCCTTTGCCGTTCAGCACGATGGAATTGCTGCACCATGGCACAATGCCCGTGTCGCGATACATGATGAGCAGGATGTCCATGGGCTCGGCGTTCCAATCACTGATGACGACATGCCTAGGATTTTCCTCGGCGCGCTTCATGCGCAAGACGTCTCCCGGCGAAGGCGACACGAGTGAATAGGGCCGTGGTCTCCACGACGCCGGAGAAATCCATATGGGACCCCTCTGGCCATCGGCGAAGGCGGGGCCAAAGTGCCCATGATAGAAGTAGCTGCCGTATTGCTGCTGTACGGTGAAGCGATACGTGTAGTTGTCACGAGGCTGGATTGAGTATTGAGTCACACCCGGAACTCCGTCATTCCAAGGCCTATCAACCTGATAAACACCGTGCCTAGGTAGCCACCGAGTCAGCAGCAAAATATATATTGTGATGGGACACTCATCAGACGCACCAGTGCATGGTCGTTTCTGTGGCGAGCTGATTGTCGACAAACACCTCGATCTCCTCACCCTCTTCCGCCTCGATCAGAGGGCCCGGGCTTTGGCCATTCATGAGGAAAATCGGACGGCCATGACCATCTGCAGCGCGCCATGCGTTAGTGATTGTCAAGTTGTACTTTCTCACAGCCGCCGCCGCATCCACAAGCCACAATATCAAGCCAATATTCAAAACAGAGAGACGCATGGCGATGAAATACGATCCTTGAGATAACTGCCGAAGGGTTGTTGTGAAGCGTTGCTTGTTTCCCCAGAGCTTTGACTTCCACCGGTACAAGAAACAGGGTTAGGGAGCCAATTTAATAGTGAGCGCTCCATCTCCTGGACTGTTGAAATGTGCGTTCCCGGGGTCTAGACCAACCGGTTGAATACAGATCTCAGGTACATCACTTTAGGTGTAAGAAGGCTGATACTACTTGTACCAGCAATCTCCCTATATGCAGAGGGTTACAACCAATAAAGTATACGAGCTGGGCGCGGGCCCTCTAGCCCGACATGAGGTATTGCAGGCTCTCAAGCTTGGTCGATCGTGAGGTGCTTCTATTACAGTAAGTATCGACGTCTAACGCGTATGTATGTCATCAAGGAGGTGTGGATAGGGGCGTAGGGCGGCCCGGAGCATTTCCAACGGTCCAGGAGGATGAAAGGGGCTGTCAAGCTGTGTAGATCAGTTACCCTCATCCCATCATTTGCGAGTTGCTAGGCAAGTGGGTGACATAACAGATCGACATTAAAAAGAAGATCTTATTGTATGGGGAGGGGGCTTTCTCGGATATGCTCTGGGTTAGGAAGTCTAGCGCTGATGTCTGTCACTACTGGTGGGCCTGTTAAAAGGGTCAAATTCCTGGGCAGGGTGTTAATTTATGGTAGATGTTATAATCAGATAGGAGTTTAATTTGAGATGTCTCTGCGTTTAGATGTCTCTGAGTTTAGATATCTCTGAATTTGGGTATCTCTGAGTTAAGATATCTCTGAGTTTAGATGTCTCTGAGTTTAGAAATCTCTGAGTTTATAGCTAAGTCAGAGTTAGAGCTACTGCTCGCCATAACAAGAGACAGCTAGGTAGGCAGCTTCATCATAATACCTATTAGCAGGAGATAACAGCGTCTTGATATTGTGTCTAGTATGGGCGTACCCATCAGTTAGCATTGACACCTGTTACTAGCCAATAGCATATGTCCAGTCGCAAAAAAACATATCCTACGCCATGTCCAGAAACAGCCCCCTCCCTGTACGGTAAAATTCGGTGCCTCATCTGTTATGTCACCAACTTGCTGGGCTGTCTGTCGCTAGGTAGCCTCTACGAGGCGACATCGTCGATTTCGCCGGGCCAGCTTAGGCATAGATTGTCGCATCCCCACGGGGGAAAACTTGACAAACGTGTCGAGTATATATCTTTTGTCCTTCGACGACTCCGGGATAGGGCGTATAATCTCAGCAACTTGTTCTCTTCGAGGATCTCAAGTGTCATCAGGCAATGGAAAAACAAGCTAACTATGTTACCGACAGAAGGCTCGGCCTGTTCTCGACAGCAAGGCGCCACTGCCACCTTCCGAAGAAAACTTGGATGCCGTCTATTGTTTCCCTGGTCGTTTTTGTTGCGCTCTGCCTCGGGTACCTACGATTTTCGCATCCGCTCCTCCTCTCCGCTTGGGAGGATGATGACCCAGGACGGCTGGTCCGTCTGACCCGATCTTACAGTCTTGAGACGGGTGTCCGATGGATGAATCCAGGTCAGCGACCGCTTCAGCTAGACTCCAGCCATATACGGGCTAACACCATAGCTATCTAGATGGCGGCCGGTGGAGAGTAATGTTTGTCTGCAATGGTCAGAGCCCATGCCCAACATTGTACGCCGAAGAGGGAGATGTCATTGAAATATCGGTTCGAAACGACATTTATGCACAGTCGTCCATTCACTTGTAAGAACGGGTACTGCTACATACTACTTCTCCTTTGGCATGCTAAAATAAGGGCTGTGTCTAGGTCCGGGTTTGGACACCCCAAGTAAGTTGGGCAGCAGTTCCTGATGAATTTTTTTTTCCCTGGCTCTTCCTCTTCGTTACTAATGAGACCTTGACTAGGACTGGCCCCTGGAACGATGGCACGGCTGGCATGTCGCAGGTTAGTGATCCTATCGATATATCTTTGACCGAAGGTATTCCGGGCATCGCATCTGACACTGCTGAACGCAGTTCCCTACGTTACCAAGGGGTAACTGGACAACTGCATATGATACTACCGGAAACTGGGGCCTGAACTGGTACGCCGAGCACACCTCATCGGCCTCAGTAGATGTAGGTATCCTACCGGGTGGGGTTTGGGGTCAAACGGCGTTGATAACATTTTCTATAGGGACTCTACGGTCTCGTCTATATTGCGCCCAGCCCATCACGGCCGCGGCCCTACCATTTGATCACGAATGACCGCCTCGAACTGCGACAGATTGAAGAGGCCGAGCGCACGATCCATCATGCGGTGATCCAGAACCACCAGCATCGCGATACCGTTTGGAAGCTGCTTCGCATGAGAGCGGAGGGGTCCGAGTACTACTGCTATGATTCAATCCTAGTCAACGGTGAGCACAGCATATCTAGACTCGCATGCACCTATCAGGATGAGCTAATAAACCCATTCCGTGAGATAGGCAAAGGTCGCGTTCACTGTCGCCAGCCCAACTTTGAATACCTCAATGGGAAAGCTCTTGATGGTAAAGGATGTATACAGCCACCAGGTCTGCCGGACGAGTCTTGTTAGCCTACCAATGCGGACTATGAGGTATATTTGAAAAGACAACGTTGTGGGTGACTTACGTATTGACTTCCACATTTTAGGTCTTCGAGACAGGCGGTCAGGGCTACATGATGATGAACCTGCTGAACAACGGCTTCGAGCACTCGGTCAAAGTATCCATTGATGGCCATAGGATAATTGTCGTTGCCAACAACGGCGGGTTCGTCGTTCCTGAACATACCGACGTACGGTAAACTAAGGTAGATGTAGACTCTGGGACAGCTGACGCTAATGTGGCCATGACAGGTCGTCTACATACCGAGTGCCAGTCGAATCACTGTTCTGGTGAAACTCGATGCTGAACCGGGCGATTATGCCATCCGAATCTCGTCAACCAGTCAGCTGCAAAACCTTCAGGGTTACTCGATTTTGAGATATCCGGTGCGTTTAGTTGGGGCCCCTACGTAACAAAGGCTGATGCGTTCATATAAAAAGGCCAAGCGTTTGCCCCGATATGGAGAGCCCATGGAACTCCCTGTGCCTGCGTCGCCCAAGGACGTGTGTCTCCTCGCTGATGCCTCTACGAAGGCCCACTGCAAGACAATTGAGGGCCAGTTTCTTCCTCCTTATCCTCCCCGGCCGCCTCCTATCGTTAGCGAGAGCCACCCAGGGCGTGTTGACTTTACTTTTCGCCTGTCAGCTGGTTCCCAGCCGTCCAAAACAGAGCCCAAGGTGCCCGAGTATTACCTGAACGAAAAGCCCTGGCAGCTATTCCGTGGAGCCATGACCCCTCTCCTCTTCCATCAACTTGATTCCAATGGGACTTTGGATAAGCCTATCATTAGCCAATTGCCAGTTGGATCTGTAGTTGATCTCATCATAGAGAACGAGATCAACGACACCATCCCGCTGTACAAGCATGGAGACCCGGCCTGGCTTCTCGGTTCCGGTTCCGGACAGCATTTTCCTGGAGAAACAGTAGAAGAAGCGATCCGTGCTCCGGATAACGCTCATGGATCTCTCAACCTGGAGAATCCAGCGCTCGCTATTGTGCATGATTTGCCACCTCTTGGATGGAGTGTCCTCCGATTCCAGGTCACGTCCAAAGCCGCAAATCTGTTGCACACGGTGAAAATCAGATACTTCTTGGTACTTCACGTTTCCCGCATATCTCTCTGCTTCTGACTTGCTGACGCTCTGTATAGCTCGGTATGACGGTCCCCATCTTAGAAGGTATAATGACCAAAGACCCGATCATAGTTCCTGAGGCAGCTCAGGACCGGCCGCATATTGAGTTTGAACCAAAGAATGACGGTATTTTTGGATGATCGTCTAACAATCTGAGGTTTACTCTGGGTTGAGGGAATGGGAGGAAACGGTTATAGAGGGTCAGTGGAAGGAGATGGATTTGCGATCTTCTTGGAAGTGTGCATTTCGTCCGAGTTTCCGCACCTCGATCTAGCCATCAGAACTAGAATAGCCGCTCATGTGAATCGATGGGAAGACAGTGGATTTAACACCACCAAAAATGATTCTTCCGCTGTCTGCAAATTTCTGTGAGGAGCTAATGAGTCCTTGACTAACGAGTAGAGCTTATGTTGGATTCGATATGGTCAATTCGATCACGGTGACAATGTTGAATACGTACGATACTGAGCCCCACAGGATCATTGATTTTTTTTCTCCCTCCCTCTCTCTCTTCTCTATTGTTCTTGATGTATCTACCTGGCCTCTACCCCTTACCTTTTCCCCGAGAGGGGTTTTGATTTCAATATGTAATGACTTGAGATCGCTATCGAGCTAACTAATGTCCCTCGCTATAAGGCTCCACAGGAGGTCTTCAAGGAGGGGTTCAATCTCGCTGTCACCCGCGGGTGGATTCGTAAGTCCACTGCACGACATAGTTACGACGATGGAAGTCCAAGATCGACCTAGAAAACGGATTCTATTCCATGTCTAATCATAAGGAGGAAGACAGATGGAAGACCGCCTTCTTGCGCAAACTGGGTTGTTGATTCAAAGGGCTTGACTTTGACACATTTGAGGACTCCTGGCAGGGTTGAACACGATGAGATGAGACAGATAATAATCTAAATCTCCTGGGCGGCAGGGGTCTCCATACATGCAGGGCAAGGATCTGGGCGATCCGAAAATTGCTAACCAGCGCGGCTAAGAGGCAGACGGAAGGACGAGGATCAGCTCATGCTTGGTAGGTGGGAGCTGAAGAATGCCCAGGTTGCACCTGACGCAGGTTCTTTCGTATCGCGGGGGAGGATTTCCCGCATCCCTCTGTGACACTCGCATTGAGCTATGGCGGCTCAATGCTGTTTCAACCATGGGTGCGGCTTGACTGGGACCAATAGCTGAGGAAGAGCCGGCATCGTGATAACTGGGACCAATCCAGCCAAGAGCCAGCTAGCCATGGCCCGGGAGACCAACAGCGGCTTGGCTTGCAGCGCCGAGAGGACGAGCAATTTGCCGGAATATTGGGGGCTGTGAGAATAGGTGCGTGCACAGCGTCTGTGGCTTCCACGGTGTCCCAGGCAGGTGGGTGCGGCGTTTGTAAGCGTGTTGTTTCCAGATCAGCTTTCCTGACAGAACCCGAGCAAGATGCACCGAGAAGTCATCTTTTCCCATGGTTCGTGGTGCAGGGATGACGGTGATTCTGACTGTTCACGTGTTGGGGGTGCTAAGAATAGAGGCAGTGCGGCGCAAGGAACCAGCAGTTAGTTGGTGCACAGCGCTGCACTGGCCTGCAACCGCCCTGCTAAGAATAGGATGGCCGCTGCCGTCCCTGCCCTGGCCTCCATCTGTCTGATGGGGATCGCTAGAGCCTAAAACTGGCCTCTCAGTGGCCTACGGGACGTCCCCGCTGCCCGTCAAGGGACTTTGCTGGTGGGGGGAATTGTTCAATTTGTCAATGTCTGAACCACCCACATTTTTTTACGCCCAGCCTTGATTATCCAACCACTTTGTTGATGCTGACGAGTCCTGTCCACATTCGCTACGCCGCTCCGGATTTTGGCTCAGCGCTGCCCCGTTCTGATCGTCTCTCGCTCGTTTGGTTGGTGTCAGCCGGTCAGCCCTGCCCATACGCCAGTGTATTCATACTATCCTGTTTCCTCTCGTCTAGCTCGCTCGTTCACTCTCTACTCCCGCCTACCTAATATCTTAGGACGACCACACCGACCATTCCTCGTGAGCGAGCCACACCCACTGCGTTCCCTCTCAACCGCCGCACCCTCCTCACCGGTCTCTGTCGGTTCGGTCCCATCACCAGAGGCCTCAGCCGCTCGTTTTCTGGCTGGCTACCTGATTGAAGATTTATATATATATATACATATTGCCCGGCCTATAGTCCCCCCTACAGCGTGTTTATTTCGCCCCGTTCTCTGTGGAGGTCTTCTGCCGCATGGCTTGGAGTTGCTAGCGTCATTCTCTTGATAGTCCCATTTTTGGGTTCGCTCCTCGTTCCTTTCGACGATGATTGCCCTTCGGCCCATTGCAGTTGCTATCGCGGGTGCCGCGTTAGTGTTCCAAACGGCTCTAGGTAGGTTTCCCGTCGCTCACAAGAGGGAAACAATCTGGTTCAACGACTGACCGGCCGCTGCCTCCGCTTAACCAGGCCACTCGCTCCAGCGTAATCCCGTCAGCTATGTCTCGCTCGTAGACGAGCCCGTCATCGACACTCCGTCGCACAAGGTCCACTCCCGATCGAGCTTCGACCTGACTTTTACCCTTCACAACGGCGACCAGCCGATCCGGTTTGTCCTGGAGCCGAACTACGACCTCCTCCACGATGAGTTCGCCATCACATATGTCGGAAGCGACGGCGAGACCCGGACGACCGAGCCCATCCCCGCAGAGTCCCATCGTATATATAAGGGGCGCGCGTTTGTACATCGCCATGGACGTTCGGGCTGGTCGCATGCTGGATGGGCGCGTATCACGGTCCGCCAGGATGGGCTGAAGCCTGTTTTCGAGGGCGCTTTCAGAATCGACGGCGACAGCCACCACATCCACACGGTTTCAAACTATCGCAAGGTGAAGCACCAGGACGATCCGGAAGTCACTGTTTCCGAGGAGAGCGGGGAGAGGATGGTGGTATTCCGAGACTCCGATGTTATTCCTGATTCCGACATGGAACTCAAGAAGCGCGGATTGGAGACGGTGTCCAGCTGCGGTGCCGATACATTGGAATTCAACAGCCAGTACGATGCCAACCTGCGAAAGAGATCTCTGGCATCCATCAGCGCCGCGTCCCTCTTTGGCCGCCAGACGGTCGATACTGGCGATGACGCTGGTGCCAACTACTACTCGACTATTGGACAGACCAAGGGCTGCCCTACAACGAGGAAGGTTGCCCTGGTCGGAATCGCGACTGATTGCAACTACTGGTCGGCATTCGACAAGGACAAGGATAAGGTGCAGGAGCATGTTATCAGCATGGTCAACACCGCATCCCAGCTTTACGAAGACACCTTCAACATTTCTCTGGGTATCAAGAACCTGACCATGATCGATCAGGAGTGCGCTTCGACCGCCTCCGACCAGTCCCCCTGGAACTTGGGCTGCGGCGACGGCGACCTCAGCAAGCGATTGAACCTCTTCTCTGATTGGCGCGGCCGATATGCCGACAAGAATGCTTACTGGACGCTCCTCACCACTTGCGCCACCCAGTCGGCCGTTGGCCTTGCCTGGAGAGGCCAGCTTTGCCGTGAGGGCTCGTCCCAGGCCAAGGGAAGCACTGGAGGCAACGAAACTATCGCCGCGACCAACGTTGTGGTGAAGACATCAGCGGAATGGCAAGTGTTTGCACACGAAACTGGCCATACATTCGGTGCCGTTCATGACTGCGCTAGCTCGACTTGCCCCGTCAGCACTACCACACAATCATGCTGTCCATTCAGCTCGAGCACCTGTGACGCCGGCGGCAAGTATATCATGAACCCGTCAACGGAGTCGGGTATCACCAACTTCTCTCCTTGCAGTATTGGTAACATTTGCTCTGGACTTCTGGGTACCGTTGACGATGAGTGTCTGTCAGACAATAAAGACATTGGTACTTTTACGGGCAGCCAGTGTGGAAACGGAATCGTCGAGAGTGGTGAGGACTGCGACTGCGGTGGCGAGAAGGGATGCACAAACAACTCGTGCTGTGATGCAACCACCTGCAAGTACAAGACCAATGCCGTCTGTGACCCAGACAACGAGAGATGCTGCACATCCTCGTGCCAGTTCCTATCCAAGGGCACCGTCTGTCGCGAGAGCACTGGCCAATGCGACCCTGAGGAGACTTGCCCCGGTGATGCGGGTGACTGCCCAACTGATAGCCACCTGAAAGATGGTGATGGATGTGGTAATGGGTTGCATTGCGCATCGGGCCAGTGCACCTCTCGCACCGAGCAATGCCGCACTACCCTTGCTAGCAGCAAGATTAGCAATTCCTCTATCCAGAGCTGTGCGTATGATGTTTGCCGCATATCCTGTACAACTGGAGGAGATACTTGCTCCATCTACAACACAAACTTCCTCGACGGCACCGACTGCGCCGGCAAGGGTAAGTGCAAGACCGGAGTCTGCGAGGGCTCGAGCACCTGGGGCAGGATCCAAGAGTGGTTCGAGGACCACAAGAACATTGCCATCCCGGTAGGCAGTGTCATTGGTGCTCTCCTCCTGCTTGCCATCGTCAGCTGCATCTGGAGCAGCTGCAAGCGCCGCAGGGTGCGGAACGGCGCAGCCAAGCGTGCGGCGATGAGCGGCGCCAACGGTGCAGCACCTTTCACACGCGGGGGTCACCCATCCCGTCCCCCTGGATATGGAAGCTATGAGCCGGTGCCGCCCATTGAGGAGAGGACGTGGAACCGCACTCACAGCTCAAGATATGCTTGATACATACCTGCATAGCAAGAGCTTTCTTAGCACCTGATCATAGATCATCGAATATTGATTCTGTTTTTATTTTCTCTTTTTGCTTAGAACTGAGCAGGTCTTTATGCGGTTGTTGCATCATTTCTGCTGGCGTTTTTGGGTTGATCTTTTCCCGCCTTTTATGGTTGATGATACTATACTTCTCGTCGTCTATTTCTGATGATTATTGTTATTGGCATTTGCATAGATGGATTGATTCAAAGAAGCACACTGGGTTCGAACAAGCTTGGGTGTGGGTGGCTGGATGCCCAATATTTCGGAGCTTGATTGATATTCTGTACCTTGACATTTTCTACCCCCCCCCCCCCCTTCTTGGATTATACGTTTGTAACTGGGGGGGGGAAAGACCAGCCTCATCGGCAGGCGCAAATAAGACACTTGTTAGACATTTAACATAGCTTTTTTGTTCAATTGGTGATTTTGTTGTTCATTAGATCATTAATAATCGTGCCTCATACTCGTTTCATAGTCCCTCACTTGTAAGAAACAAACGCCAGTTCCGCCTCCACTCGCAGAGTTGCCCAGCTCTCAATCATCCGGCTGCTCTTCATCCGCTCGAGGGTCCCGCAATGGTGAAACCGCCGCTGCCGCTCACGATCCGCTGTCCCAACTCGGGACCCTTCAGCGGGGTGGACGGGTTGCTCTTCGAGCCGATCTCCGGGGGCATGTTGAGGCCCGGGTTCATCCTCTCGGGGCTCAGGCCTGCGGCCATCTGCATGAAGCGCAGCCGCTGGCTGGGAATGGACTATGGGGCGAACACGGAAATCCCAAGCGTTAGCCCCCAGAGCTGGGAGTTGCGTCAAAAAGAAACAAAGGGAGAGAAAAGCAAGAGGGGCTGGGAGTGTAGGTTGGCGATGAGAAGGGTTCAAACGTACATCATTCTCGCTCTGGGCATACATCATCAGCTTCTCCGGGGAGTCCAGCACCGACATGGCATAAGCCCTGCGCTCTCTGGCCTCGTACGTATCCTTGGGAAGGCTGTCCATTCATTCATATGTAAGTGGCACATTCTTCCCATACTCATACATATCAAAGACTGCGTGGGACAGTAGGGAAGGGGGGGTTGCGAAATGGACCTACCACTGCCCAAGCCCAAGATGCATCACAGAGTGGTGGTCCTCGTGCCCAGGATGGCCTTGGAAAGGGTTCTTCCCTCGGGCCTGCAGATCACGCATGGCTGGAGTGAACGCCGGAGTCAGTGGCGGTGATCCCTGCTGCAGTTTCTGAGTCGACATGATGGGGAACGTGAGTGAACGCAATAATTGAACCTTTGGCTCTTGAGTGTTGAAGACAATGCATATGATGCTCGCGGCTTCAAGACCCGCGCGGTTCGCATCATTGGTGTGCTTGTTCGATGACTAAGTCACCACTCTCCAATGGGGTGCCAGCTAAGTGATTGAAGAAATGAGCCACCTAAGGTCCAGTCCTGCTACATCTCGAGCAATGACGAATAAGGTATTGTTGATTACTTCGTAAGAATGATAAACAAATGACCATATAATGCACTCTATGTCATCGACTTGTATCAGTCTATTATTTCATTCTGTTTATTGAAGATTGTACTCTACTTGCACTTGCTCATCAATCTCGTGCCGTGCACCCATTTGGCTGCTCAGTTTCGTTCGCATTTGATTTAGTTAACTTAATTAGTAAAGATTTCATGAATTACATCCTAACTATTTCCTTTATTTTTTGTACAGAGTTGCACTGGCAACCAACTACCAGCGGACACCGTCATCACTCATTCATTGCCTTCCCACCCGCACTGCTATGTAGCGCCAACCATACACCAGTTTTGCCTCTATCCCAATTCATCGTCTGAAAGGTAGCGGGAAGAGAGAACGAACAATAACATGGGAACAGTCGAGAATGAGATGTGACTGACAGAAGAAACCCGAAGAGGGGAAGATTGACGCAACGAGGACACCCCACAAACACTCGCCCACCCATGTACCCAAATGCCATTTCCGAAGCAACCCGAATGTTGTATACAAAAGAAAACACCGAGATAGTAAACCATACCTTCCTGCTGTGGTTGCGCCTAACCGGACACGCGTCGTCTGCTCGATATTCGAGGCGAAAAGCGCATTGTTTACTCAAAGCCGCATAGAAAACCCGATAAAAAGAGAACGTGACATTTGTGGAAACGCCGGGGCGTATTCTTATGTAATGAGTGTAGACCGTCATCATCATGACTCACTTGAGCGGTTGGTTGATTATGCCGTAGCTGAGTTCATCTACTGAAGTTGATCACAGCGAGCTAGGTAGAAGGACTTGCGTTAGTATTTGCAGCCAAAGAAACGGATGGCTTAGCTTACTCTGGAATTTGACCCATATGCCAATTTCTGTCCGCTCGCGTCCCAACATAGGCAGTGCTCATCCTCTTCTTCCGATTCTGAGCTTTCTTTGGGGCTTGACCACCCCGCATGCGATGGACGTGTCCACGTAGCTCGTGGAACAGCCGTGTTTTCGACTTTCCATATCAGAACTTGAGTTGCCGTGGCGCCGGCAATAAAAGCGCCATCCGGGGTAAATGCAAGGCGGACGATTGGAGAGCCCATGGTCAAGAAGCACTTTGTTTTGCTCTCTGGCCTTCTTGCATTCCATATCAAAATAGCGCAGTCTTCACCTCCGGTGGCAATCAGTCGCTCGTCGTCGGCCCTAGCTTGTGTTGGTGATAGAGGCTGCCACGCCATTGTGGTAATAGGGCCCCGGTGCGCGGTTATCGATTTCCGCTGCCCAGCCTCATCCCATAGCTGTAAACGATCAGTATATGAGGTGACCTTTAGACAAATCAAACGACAGCAAACTTACATCTAACACACCCTTCTCGCTAGAAGTTGCAGTGATTTTCGTCAATGGATCATACAGAACCTGCCTGAAGCTATCATCTTGTCTGGTCTCGTACTTGCGAACCAGATCTATTGAAGCTTCCCCAACACGTAGGCAAACAAACATGTCACCTCCACCCAGAAGAAACTCGTTTTCGCTAGTCCAAGTTGCATCCAGGCTGTTGGCTGTCGTATCGTAACCTGGAATCACATACGACTTTGCAGCACCTGTAGAAGATTCATACACCGTGACAATAGCGCCGGTTTTCTCGGGCGAAATCGATAGCAGCGACGTGCTTTGCGGGCTCCAGGCAAGTTTGACAACTGGGGGCTCGCTAATAGTGAGTGTTTGAAGAAGCATTCCATCAGATGAGCAGATATTGATCGCAGCCTTTGATCGCATGTCAACTGCGACCGCCAGGTTTAGACCATCCGTCGCCCAGGCAAGTGCCGTGACCGTCGTGTTCGAAGGAGTCTCAGGATCGAGCAGCGGCAGTCCATCTGGAGAAACGTAACCGTTGGGCAGCTTCCGGTCTGGGGCATAACCACGGGGAATTGACCATACTCGGGCGAGCGCATCTGTACCTGCGGCTGCCAGCAGAGTTGGGTCTTTCGGGCTCCATTCACACTGCAGAAGGATGGGTGCGTTGTTACCGTTTACCATGTCGTCACTCTCAATAGAAGATAGGGAGTCGTTTCCGAGGCGAATGAAGGTGGTGTCTGGCAAAAGCTCCTCGACTTTGTCTACCTGCGTCCCTTGCTCGGGGCCGTCGGTGTGTACCATTGGCGTGGTAGCCTGCTCGCCTTCGAGTGGCGACGGGTAAGCGTGATTATCCTCATGCTGCTGCTGCTGGTGACCTTCCTGTGTGTCAACATCCATAGGGGTGGTGCCGGCACCTGCATCCAGCCCATTCTCGGGACTGTTGCCGAGCCGTTGGCGCTTAATTGGAGATCCATGGAGTAGTTGCTGCTGATGTCGTTTACGATTAATCTCCAGATCCTCGGAGGGTGGCGCGGTGACCGTGGCGGGCTTGTTTATTGACGCCCGTTCAAGTGCAGCGCCGACATCCTCAATCTGCGCTGGGGGTTGTGTAACAAGGGGACCGAAAATACCGAAATCCAACAAATCATGCTCTAAATTCGCCCCTCGGGATAGCTAACCATCGAATTAGTTTTTTTTTTCTCGCTTCATTTGGGGGTAGAAAAAAAAAAGGCTATCCAGATGCGGAGGGGTTGAGGCTAAAAGCGGAGACGGGTGATGAAATAATTCAATGAAATGAAGGCCGAAGGGGATGAGTGAACCCTATTCAAAGTCGTTGGTGGTGGAAGTACCTGATTTGCAATATGTTGGCGCTCAAGCGCATGATAAAGTAAGCCCCGATTGATGATGGATACCAGCGCGTGGCCTTTTACGTGGGGTGCGAAAGGAAACTCTTGGTGAGGTTCCTTGATGTGCCACTCTTTTTGAAACTTGGCGGCAGTCTCGCGGTAATCTATGGACCAGAAACAAGGGCGTGGTCAGATTAGCTGTTCATCTTTGCGTTACTGTCCTGCTGGGCACGCAGCAGGTGATTGAACCAAGGCAGAGAGGCCTGTGGCTGGGGTGCAACATACTGCATTCAAGCAAATACCTGCATTCGAGTCAGTAAAATAGCGCCAGATCAATTCAGGGACCGCGGTCATGAGGCTGGCTGGAGGCAGGCACAGTGCATGAGGCATGGTGGCAGCAGAGAGCGAGAGGACGGGCAAGAAGAGGGAGATGGCGAATTCAAGTGCAGAGGGGATAGATGCGGTCCAATGCGCCGGGTGGGACGAACCTCCAGACGAGAAAGTTGACTCTGTCCGAGTCGATGAATTCCTTGACAACCATGGTAGGTAGGAGAGACCGGGGCGCGCGCCTCGAAGGGCGCACCGTCGCGGAAGGTCGATACAAGCGCTTAAAAAGCCTAGTGAGCAGGTCAAAAGCCGGAGCCGGGTGCTGGGGATCACGGGCAGGATGCTCTCGCGGTCCAAGAGGCCTGAGTCGTCGGCGGATTGCGATTTGGCGATGTGGTGCAGCAAAGTTGAAGATTCAAGAAAGAGATGAAATCGAATCTCAAAGTTGGTGTCGGGGCAGCGGTAAGTTGGACTCCACTCCCCTTCCTTTCTCCACCCGCCCAGGGAGGGTACAACGTGCCTGACATACATTGCCTCACACTACCAGCTTCCTCAGTGGTACCTATGCGCCTACCGCCACTGGGTAGGGAGGCAGGTTCCCTCGAGGTACCGTCCGTGGCCCAGCCGCTGGCCATGCACTGCAGGGCTGCTGAGGGCACTGGCGGAGGTGCCACCCAACCTCGACCTCCCAAACCTCGAAGCAAGACATATCTTCCGGTACAACGTGCCTGCAAGCCCCCAAATACAGCCCGACACGAACCAGCCAGAGCGCAAGATGGCTAGGAGAAGTACCCTGTCTTGGGGGTGGGTAGGGCCATCCAGAAGCAACACACGGATACATCTAGGCGATACTGGGTGGGGCTAGTCCAAATACAGGACAAGCGTGCCTATGGAGCGATATCGAAGGATACCTAGATGGCGGAGAACATCACTGAGAACACGCACCCCGTCGACGCAAGAGTCATTTGGCCCAGTTCGTACCTGGTTGTGCTCTGACGAGTTCGCATCCGACCTCTAATTTTACACTAGACCAGCCGCTCTGTTCTATGAAGGCTTCGATTCATTTTATGTCGATCAGCTCGCCCAGCAAATTCAAATGCTCACCCCCTACGCCCCTACCTAGCGAAACTCTGGGGAGCCTGGTCCTAAGATTCAATGTGTGCCCTTATTATGATGTACCCACTACCGCGAGCTCCTGGCTGTCGACCGCGAATACGATACGAGCAGCATAGTCTTTCTACATAGGCAGGCAGTAGAGATGCCGTCCCTGTCCTCCCGTTTGCCTACCGGCGCGTGGCCGCGCCCCTCGTGTCAATGCTGGGGATCCAAGCTGCCCACAATGAGCCGCTTACAAAAAGCAGATGGGGTTCCAGAGTACATCCGGCTGTAGAGGAGCGACGTGGAGGCTCGGCAAGTTCTTAGCGCAGGGCCCTTTCTTCCTCTTCCCCCGGGAGCGGAGCCCAAAAAAAAACGTACCTCAATTTAAGGGTACGTACCAGCTGTGCCACCATGGTGCTGTTCCTTGTTCAACACCTAGCCACTGAGTGTGTCTTGGCGCCCCGACGCATCCACAAAAGGTGCGACGCACATGAACCTCTCCAACGATTCCGTGCGCAAATTCGCCGGTCAACATCCTAGGCTACCGTCTTCAAGCAACTTCACCTTGAGCCCAACAAAAACACCGGGCTGGCCGCTCTGGTAGTTGCAAATGTGAGGCATCGGACGAGTGACAACCCTCACGCATGTTGCAGAGGGTGCCCTCTGACTCGCCCCCACCGCACCTGGGTTGGCAGGCCTGGGCCGAGAAATCCTGAGACCGATCACTGTTGCAGATCGTAAGGTTTAGCACGGCAGCTAGCAATCAACTGCGGTGACTGGGACAAGCAACGGGCGGGACTTTATGATGCATACATGCGCAAACTGCCTAGCGAGATACCGGCCTGCAAGGTGCGCCTCTGCACATCCAAGGGGGGCGAACCAGCGCAAGCCTGCTTTTCGAGAAGCCGAGCGGAGGCATGTCTTCCTTTTGTAATATTTCAACCTTTTCTTTTTAAGGTCAATTTGAAGATTGTTAACCCTGGCTCCGCCTAGGCCTGGGGAGGGGGGCAAATTATGGGAAGAGCGGGTAATAATAACTCGTCCCAAATAATGGGCTAGAAAAGGTCAGACGCGTTATTAGTACCTTCACTCCGCCCCCCCTCCCCGAACGGATCCATTCAAGACTGATCGGTACTCCCCTTTCGTCGCCTCTGGCTGCTGGAGGATTTGCAGAGCCAGAAGTTCCGTCGGCCCAACCCATCGCTCTGCCATCTACTTCTTCGCTAAGGCCGGCCAGCTCGACATAGGCCTCGAGCGGATTGATTCCCTCGCCAGCGGCACTGTCTGTTGGTGCAATGCACACCAATCATGCCCTGCATCCAGGCCTGCAGTATCAGCTCAAACAATGGGGTTGGCGTCTGGGCGCTGCGGGAAGATGTAGGCTGCAGCTGTGTGGCAGTCGTCATGAGCGACCCAGGCCCATGCTTAAAGGGTGCCGCCAGCAAACCTTGCCCACACCATCAAGCCTTGGCTTGCCTGGCACATGCGCAGGGTCCACCTCCGTCCGGACCAGTCAAGAGGCCAATGCCGCAATCTGCAATGTACCCAGCGATACGTACCGATTTCATGCGCAACTCTTCGCTTCAGGTGCTCATCTCTCTGCAGGGATCCTCAGCCCAGCCTAGTATTCCCTAGACACGTATGTAATATCGTGACCTGCCCTGCCTGCCTGTCCCGTGGAGGAATTCAAAGATGGGGCTCGGAGGGTATGTGTGCAAACGCTGAAACCACTTGCTGACCGCCGCGCTTAACTGCCAGTGCCAACCATGTCCAATGCATGCGGACGTCTGCACTGCTGAACTCACACAAGGATTGCTCACTTCGGCCGTAGGTCGGCCTTCTGGGTGCTGTAATCCTTGCTTCCCGCTATCTTTGGGCTGTATCCAGAGCTGAGATCAAGCAAAACAAACGTGACAGCCCCTTCCGCCTCCTGCCCCGGTGGGCGGCTTGCTCCTCGGCTTAGCAGATGCATTGCATAATGCCTAAAAAAGATATGACCCCTTCCTTCCCTTAGTCGCCCAAGTGATCATCCATCGGGAGGGGAGGGATCACGTTCTGTCATCCCGGCTCCAAATGTAGGCTCCCGTACATACATGATGCACAGGCAATGAATTATTTTAAGCAGTGCCTGTGATGCTGCGGGCTCACGAACAGGAGCACTGACAATTTCATCATTCTAATGTGGACCCGATAAGGTTGGTGGTATGTGGATTGGACAAGAAGCTAGAAAATGTCAGCCAGCCAATACCTGCCGCATTCGTCGTCAAAGACATACCAAGTGAATAAGAAGAAGAAGAAGAAGAAGAAGAAGAGCGGCTGGCTATTGGGATCCCTTCCTCACCGCCACGTTTTTGCTAATTTCACAGCCGCATATTTGCACTTGCAATTTCATGGGATCTCGCTATCAATGCACGGAGGTCATAATGTTCGTGAATGTGGCACAAGATCAGCAAAAGCCAACCTAAAAACTACCCGTGCTCCAAAGCAGGTGAGTTTCACAAATTTCCCCAACGTTTCCAATTTGCTTCCTCAGGTATCAACATTTGGAGGTGGCTGGTAGCGCTGCTAGCTGCCAGGGTAGCTTAAGTTTGTGGCTGGTGTCCAGGGGCTGGATGTGGCGGTGCGCGGAGAAGCAAACCAGATCACCAATTTGCCGTTGGTCTACTGTGTCTAGCAAATACGTATCTACCAGAATTAGTGCTGAACTCCTATCCCGTCAAAGTCTGCGCAGAACGCTGCCCATCCAGGCTCCATCCAGAGCCATGCCACCTCGAATAAACATCCCGCCGGTGACTCGAGCGCTGCTCATTGCACTGCTGTTTCAGTCTATTCTCAGCGCCGCAATCCGGTACCGCCAATGGACAGGAACCGCCGATATCCTCATCCCTTATCTGACGCTCGTCCCTCAACTGTCGATTATCTACCCTTGGACTTTCCTCAGCACTTCGCTCGTTGAAGGAAATGTATTCACCTTGGGCATCGCCGGTGCAACGTTGTTTTACGGGGGGAGATATCTCGAACGAGCGTGGTCATCACGGGAGCTCGCAAAGTTCCTAGCTCTAGTTACCTTGATACCCAACTTCTTGACATTCTTGGTCCTAGTTTTCTTCTTTACTCTAACTCGCGATGAACGCTGGACGTATGTGCAATCTTTGAGCTATCGTCTTCTCGTTGGTGGGGTTGCTCTTTGCTAATCAAGATATACAGGCTCACGATTATCGCGGGCACGATCCCCATCCAAATCTCCTTCCTCGTGGCTTTCAGCCAGCTCATCCCAGCACACACCGTGACCCTATTCCGCGGCATCCTGTCCTTGAGAGTACCACGGTTTCCGCTCGTTTACATTGGTCTCGTTACGCTCCTTGCTCTGACGCCATTGCTCACGACCGCTTCGATGTGGCTGGCTTTGTTTGGCTTCGTCACCAGCTGGACATACCTGCGATTCTACAAGACCGTCTTTCCCGACCTCGAGTCCTCACAAGCTGCGTCCCTCCGTGGCGACGCCAGCGAGACATTTGCGTTCGCCGAGTTCTTCCCACACCCCGTCAAGCCTTTCGTCGCAACGTACTCGGATCTTGTCTTCCAGACTCTGGTTGCCATGCGCATATGCACACCTTTCTCTCAGGCGGACGTATCGGCCGCCCGTGGCGATAGCTTCCTCCAGCGTGGAACGCCGGGTAGTGCTCGCGCGGAGGCCGAGAGGAGGAGGGCGATCGCTCTCAAGGCGCTGGATCAGAGATTACATGCCGCCAGCGCCAACGCCGCCAGTCGATCCGCACCCAACCCCCCTGTGCAAGCGACCGGACCGCCGGTGGAAACGCAACCACAGCCCAGCACCCAAACAGCCATGACGTCTCAGCCGGCTCCAATGCTCGGGGAGACCAAGTTTGACCCCGACCATGACGACGATTCCAACTCGAGCTGAGCCGGGGTCGAGCGTGAGGCTGGATGGAGTGTAATATGATATTGGGATATTTGATACCATGGTGTAACCATGGGTGAGCCATTCGTTAGGATGTTGGCTAGAAAAGTGAATGTCCTTGATTGACTTGCAACTATACGTGTTGATGTATTACTAGGACATACATAGCGATGCTTTTACTCCGCGGGGTTTTGGGGGTTATCGGGGCGATTCCACCATATTTCTTAGTTTACCTGCTTATGATACTGATTTTCTTTGGTTTGGTCAACACACAATCGTCTCACATTGTCTTTCCGTGACATGCACTTGTTAGGGCTGGATGTTTCAGACTGCGACCTCCAGATCCTCTTCCCAAGACAGCACGTCATATCAGCTGATATCAACCGGAAAATGGTGTGGTAGAAGGGTCGGTCTATTCGAACCTTGTGAAATCTCTTGAGCGTAGCCGCTGCAGCCACTTATTAGCAACATGACAGCAGAATGAAATAGTAGATTGAAGGGTAGCTAGGTATGTGTAGGCCACTTCATACGATAAGGAGAAGAGTATGTACCATAAAACGATGGTAATTAATCATCTTCAGTGTATCGTCTTTTGGGTATTTGTTATTGCTCGAAAATAAATAGAACAATGTTTCATTTGGATACTGAGATTAGTCAAATACCTTGCGCACACAAGAGCAGTTAATGGTGCGAATGGACCTGCCTATTGTAAAATACATCTAACTATCAGTGTGCGGCGGCAGCGGCGAGTTATATTCGTTTACGGTTTTGTTTCAGTGACAAAGATAAGATGGCTCTAGGTACGGGTGTGGTTCGACCGAGTCGAGCGGACAGGACTCCCGGTATCACTTAAAACGTCGCCCTTTATTAATTCACTTCCTGCCTCGTTGCTTGGCCCCAGCACAGGATGCCCCGAAATGGCCAAGAGGCGGCGGAACTGGAGACCTCTCCCGGTTGCGACACCCGTCTATATCAACCACGAATGGAAGCAAGGGGTGGATCCGAAGTCAACCCTACCAAATTACCGGGCCTCTTGGGTTTTTCTCGGGGGAGGTATTGTAAAGCAGAGGAAGTCCTACAGTGTCATCAACGAGACTGGGTTGGTGAACGAGAACTGATCATGGGTGACTCTGAAAAACACAAGGCCATCATCCTACATCCTAAGGTACCGACGTTAACGCCAGTGCCCCTGGGTCTTCCTCGATTGGTAGGTTCCTGAGAAAGGTGGCCAAAAGTACCGGAGTGTGCTTCTAAAAACAGGAAGCAGTGCCGCTCGTCTGCAATCCATCGAGCTTGACCACGGTCTCAATCCATGGCATGGCTTCCCGCGCCATCAGACCACCCACGTCGCAAGCGCAAGCCTCACTGATAATGGAGGTGTGCCTCGGCAACTATTTCTCCTTTGGCTTTCCTATGGATAATTCGATATACCATGGTCAAAATATGTCGGAAAAAGGAAAACCATTTGCCTATGGTCGTCAGAAGCTAGGCATGAGGTTGATATGCCATATTTAGCACGGTTGTACCCGTAGTGCATCTTCAAAGTACGCACTAGAAGTCACCCAGCACTCTCCGTAATCCCGGGGGGCTGTAAAAGTCCGGTTGCCAGGATGTCAGATTTAACTCGGGAAGGCAGCGGATGGTAGAGCTGCCTGACATGCAGCAGCGCCACCCTCGTTCACCACTGTGCCGGGCTGTCTTAATGCGACCCCCTTACAGGCCGATGTCAGATCATAGGAGTCCAGTTCGGTGAGCCAGCCAAAGATCAAAGGCTTTATCGCAAAGTTGGCCAGACGAGGCAGCAAAGCGCAGCTCTGGGGGTCTTTATTTATCCAATGGGGGAGTGGGTGCTGGGAAGGGGATTTTCTCCAGGATTATAGCGATGGCGGTGGGCTAAGGCACCAGGTTTAGTACCCAGTAAAGCGGACGGGAATTCTGCCTGTCCATTACATGGGTCAGGACTCTTTTAATAGTCAGATCGCAGCACGGTGTGCACAGCGTCGACGAACTTGTACGATTGCATCAGGTCGCCTCGGCTGACGAAAGGATGGTTGGATTATGCTGGAATAAGAAAAGAACACCAAGTTTAGCT
Organism: Clonostachys sp. G952; assembly: GCA_027569935.1. NCBI lineage: Eukaryota > Fungi > Ascomycota > Sordariomycetes > Hypocreales > Bionectriaceae > Clonostachys > Clonostachys sp. G952. The sequence goes on from JAPDLB010000037.1 coordinate 190,644, forward strand.
CATCGATGACATGGAGGCCCAACGACCGAAGTGTAGTTTGATTTGTTGGGGGCACACGCCGGAGCTAGTATCGAAGGCTTAAACAGGTGGGAACTACCATGCCATCAATCAACCAGACACATAGGCAGCCAGCATAATTCTTGAGCGAGATTAGTGAGGCAAGTATTGGACTTTGATACGGCGCAGCAGGAGCTGAGCTCGTTTATCACTCATCACAGAACGATCTCCGCTCGGCCGCCGGAACACACAGCTTCTTGCTGTGTTTAGGGTGGGAGAAATCGGAGGGGCAGGGCTGAACATAAGCGTTGGTGGGGGCACTTCAAAGAGAGAGGCACGCATCTGCCTTGGGGATCGAACTAGTACGGGGGGCAATAGCCACATGTTGGGATGATGACAGGGCGTGCGGGCAAACGGGGGGAGCCGTGCAAGCCTGGACGCGGAAGTGATTTGGTTCCCCAAGTGCGTGTAGAGGTGCAAACCAGCTCGACTAGAAGTGCTCAATGACGGCAGTCGAGCCGGGATCACACGAGCCGTTCATTGGACAACAAACTGGGTGACGCAACTCCCGCTAAATTCTATAGTCCAAAAGCCTGAGTGATGTTGGATGGATCAAGCACACTGCGAGTGCGCCGAGCAGACCCGAGAAACAGGGAGTTCACCTTTACAGAACCTGCAAGATTAGCCTTGGATCATTTACCCGGCGATTATTGGACTCTGACGTCTCGCTGGCATAGAATGAAGCCCTTGTTCAGGGAAGCCAAAGCTATGACCTCGATAATTTAAATGTGCTCGGGCCAATCATATATGTCACTCTCGAGACGGTAAATTGGCTGCTGAACCTACCCCCAGCCAATAAAGACATTGGTCTGGTCGCCTGATGAGATACGTATGTCAGTGCTAGGAGGCGAAAAAGCAAGCAAGTGCGTTATCAGATATGGGCGTTGATTTGCGACATGAGGCCGAGCCAGCGCACAACCCGGCCGGAAAACAGCCCGGCCCCTGGACATGGGCGTTGGGCGGTAGCTCCCTGCAACTGAGCTCGTGACGTCGAGCCGAGCAGCAGAGGGCAAAACGCAGCAGGCAGCGACCATGATAGCAGCCAGTACCAAGCACGAGATTCTCATCGGGATATTTATTGCAAAACTTAATGTAAGACTCGCTTGTAGGGTGGGTGGTGGCGTATCACCGCCCAGGGTAATACATTGGCACTATTACGTAGTGGGGAGAGCATCAGAGGGTGTGGGTGTGTGATGGGTGAGGTGTGATTGTGGGTGTATATGCAGTGCGTCCAGCGTGTGCATGCCGATGCGAGTGCCAAAATGGTGGTGGAGGGTACTGACGCTGGCTCACCGGGCGGCCCTGGCGGACCAGACCAGAGCTGCCGCTTTTGGGGGGAGGGGCGGTGGGGTGCATGATACTGTGTTTCTGCACATCCACATTTTCAGAAAGGGATACGTACACGGTATCACAGGCGACAAGGGCCGAACCTCACTAGGAACACCTCACGAGTCACAGCCTCTGCTGGTGGTTGGGGTTCATGCCTGACAAATCGAATCCTTCAGCCCAATTGGCAGCCCTCGGCTTGGGGCAACCGTCGGCCACCTTCATGTGCCCAACGGCGATGCAAGTATCGCCGTGCCCTCTGGCGTCGTCGGCGCTTGCGTGCTGGTCGTTCGCGTGCGCTGCCTGCACGCACTGCGCGGCGACCCTGCGCTGCTAGGGCGCCGGCCCAGCTACGAGCCGAGTCAGTGGAAATAGAGCCGGCCTGGTCGCCTTCATCTCACCTAACCTTACCTACTACGGAGTAGACCTTGCCCGGGCTGGACCAACATGAGGTACTTGGGTACCTGCCCACCTGCCGACATCAGCAGCCGGGGTCAGATTAGCGCGTATGTACTCCGTACCTGGTGCAGTGTTGTCTTGCAAGGGGAGCAAGCCTCGACAGCCGCCATGGCCATGTTGCCTGCATTCCAAAAAAAGCGGAGTTGATGGGTTGGGGGAGTTTGGAGCCCCGCTTTTTTCGTTTGAAGGAGAGTTTCGCTGTTCCCCCCTTCTGTTCGTTCGATCCATTCGAGCCGCCTTCGTTCTCCCGATCCCCAGCTGCTTCTTCTCACCTCCATAGGATCCAAAGGAGTTGGCGCAGATTGGGATCGAGTCCTCAACCACATTGGCCTACCCTCTCGCGTTCGCCATCACTTATTATTCGTACCCAGCCCCCATATCTTTCCTTACACTCACTTCACTGTTTTCCCCCGGTTCCGCGCCAGCTTCACGCCTTGGCTTTTATTTTGTTCCACGTCCGCGCCAGACCTGACCGCCACACATTGGGCCCTCGCGCCCAGCTCAACGCTTCAACCATCGAATCAGCCACATCCCGGCCTCGTTAGATACCTATACCAGAGCTTCACAAGCTGTCTACGAGTTGCCCAAATTTTGGCCCGTCTCGTTCTCCTCAAATAATCGAGCTTGATGCGCCATGGCCAACCATCATCCCTCTCCCACCATGATGCAAATACAGCAGCAGCCAGGGCATCATCAGGGCCACCAAGCGCCCCCTCCTCCACCACCCCATCCCCATCAGCAAGCCGGCCACTTCCCATCATCAGGTCATGCCATCGCGGCCGCAAATGAGGCAGTATGGCTGCAGATCGGTAAGTCTAGCTTGTTCTCCCACCGTTGCGCTGGCTACAGTCGTGCTAATTCTCTGTTCTTAGGAAGCTGTTCGGAGCTTCTACGCGTCCCAGACGAGGCCATGCACGCCTATGAGCGTGCGCTAGGGGCCAACAACAACTCCATCCCAGCCATGAATGCCATCGGCATGCTGCTTAAGGGCCGCGAGGCGTATGACAAGGCGCTGGAATACTTCAGGGCTATCACGCAACTCGACCAGACAAATGGAGAGGCTTGGGCAAATCTTGGTATGTTAAACGCGCGTTCGGCCGGTTCGCAAAACGATAATTTAACCTTTTCCATGCAGGTCACTGCTATTTGATGACGGAAAATTTGCAGAAGGCCTACGATGCGTACCAGCAGGCGCTAGTAAATCTTCGAGATTGCAAGGTACGTCGACGATTGTCCGATTTAAGCTATCCGTGCGCCTAACATATTCCAGGATCCAATGCTGTGGTACGGAATTGGTATACTATACGACCGCTACGGCAGTTTTGAATATGCCGAAGAGGCGTTCGGCCAAGTCATGCAGTTCCAGCCCGATTTCGAGAAGGCGAACGAAATATACTTCCGCCTTGGTATAATTTACAAGCAACAGTCAAAGTTCGCACAGAGTTTAGATGTTGGTGACCCATCCGCCTTGCTACCAGCACTTCCAAAACTGACACCGGACATAGTGCTTCAAATATATTGTCTCCTCACCACCTTCGCCATTGTCGCAAGACGACATCTGGTTTCAAATCGGACATGTTCATGAACAACAGAAAGATGTATTTCTGCCTCTCTGGTCAAATGTTTTTCTCTGGTTGGATGCTTACGTCTGTCTTAGTTTGATAATGCCAAGAACGCCTACAACCGGGTTTTGGAAAACACCCCCAACCATGCCAAGGTTTTGCAGCAGCTTGGATGGTTGCATCATCAGCAAAGCAATGCATTTGATGTTCAGGAGCGTGCTATTCAGTACCTTGAGAAGTCTGTTGGAGCAGGTATGGGAACACACAACTTCCGCGCGCGTAGAGCGCACAGACTGACAATTCCCCATAGACAACCAGGACGCACAAAGTTGGTACCTGTTGGGCCGATGCTACATGTCACAGCAGAAATATCCCAAGGCCTATGAAGCCTACCAGCAGGCTGTTTATCGAGACGGAAAGAACCCAACCTTCTGGTGTTCTATCGGTGTCCTCTACTATCAGATCAACCAGTACCGAGACGCACTCGATGCATACTCGCGCGCTATTCGTCTGAATCCCTACATCTCAGAGGTTTGGTACGACCTTGGTACATTGGTATGTTTATCAGCTAGATCAACCGATTGCTCAATCTCGCTAACACATTCCAGTATGAATCTTGCAATAATCAGATCACAGATGCTCTGGATGCCTATCAGCGGGCTGCCGAGCTCGACCCTGCGAACCCCCACATTAAGGCGCGACTGCAGCTTCTGCGATCTGGATCTAGTAATGGCGGACCCCCACCAGCAGCTCCCCAACCTGCCGATGTGCATCCGCAAGCCTACCAGACCACCGGGCCAGTCGGTCCTGTTGCACCGTCCTGGGCTGGACCTGCTCAACAACCACCCAGCAACGGACCGCATCATCAACAGCAAGGAGGAGCCGGTGACAGTTGGGCTCGGGGGCTTTCGGGCGTCAACCCACCACCTCAGCCTGCCAACCCTTATGACAGCCGTGGTGGTGATGGCTTCCGTGGAGCTGTGCCTCCTCTGCAGCGCCAGCCTACTCCTCAGCAGGACCAGCAAATGCGACCAGCCTTCCCTGAGCCTGGCCGCTCTGCACCACCACCTCGTCGTGGTCAGTCACCTGGTCCTTCTAGCCATCAATATTCCCAGCCTCCTCCATCGCAGCAACAGCAACCACCACCCTCACAAGGTCCGGCTCTCGGCCCTGATGCCCGTGTCCCGAATCCTAACTGGGGTGGCCAAGTCCCTTCAGTGGCATCGGCTCCTCCCTCGGGCCATTCGAATGGAGTGAATGCACCTAACGGTGCAACACCATTCCGGGCTAACAACAGCCCGCGCCCTGACGGTAGACCGCCTCATGAGAACCGCATACCTTCTCCTAAGACAGCCTACCCGCAACACCCACCGGGTCCTCCTTACAATCATCACTCAGAGGCACCGCCTCAAGGTGCTCCTGAGAGTGCTCATCCTCCCCCTGCCCCCTTGGCCGAGAGCCACCCACAGCGAACCGAGGAGCGGCCAGGCTCTGCTGGCCCAAAGCGAGTTCGGGAGTGGGAGGAGGAATCTGCCGTCAAGAAACAGGCGAACGAGGAGAACCGTGCTCGCCTCGAGGATTTACGTCATCGACGACCTTCAACGCCTCCACGCGAGCGTGACCCCTACCGTCGCAACTCTTCTGAAGCGAGACGCCCGGATGAGTCAAGACGGCCTGAGGAGCCACGTAACGAGGGTTACCATCCCAGTGAAGCTGCTCACCACTCACAGAACCACTCTGTTGGCCCGCAGAATCACCACCCAACAATCCCACAGGGTCCGGCACCTGTTTCTACTCCTAGCTCTGAGAAGCCTCCTCATGCCCCACCGGCCCCTAAGGATGAGCGTGCGGCATCTGGTGAGCAGCCTGCAGTTTCTCGTCCTGCAGCCCCTACCAGTGAGCCGGAGCGGGCTGCAAGAGACATTAAGATCAATGATGACTACGACGATAGTGGAGATGATGAAAAGAAGACGGCCGCACTGGCCAATGGATCCGGACCCGGATCTGCTTCGGGAGATGCTAAAACATCCACACCAACAAACGGTGCTGTTAACGGGACTCCGGGCCCTGCATCGAAAACTGAATAATCCACAAAATAGGTTCCCGAGACTTTTGGTTTCCTAATTTAAATTTCATTGTTTTGGTCTCAGCTTTATTATGTATACCACCAAGGACGTTTGGTCCTTCTATTGATTTGTTTCTCTTTTCGGATGTGGAGCCGCATGCGGAAGAGGCACGAAACGAATTTCCCTCCATGACTTTGGCTACAAAATCATGCTCGCCCTGTCTTGGCAACATTTCTTTATAGCCGTTCAACAGTGTAACTATGATGAATCTATACCAGACGGATTTCAATTTGATCTCTAGCCTTTCCTTGGCTCTCGTCCCATTCAAGTGCATGTTTCCGATTAGTCATCCATCAGGGTGCAAGCATCGTCGACTAATCACGTGATCACAATCAGGGTACAGTTCGAATGGAAATTTTTGGTGTGCCAGCAATGTGCAACCTTGCCGTTTGGGGCTTGGATCGTGCACGGGCCAACCACGAATTTGTGCAGTTCTCGGTTAATAAAATTTCGCCCACAAATTGTTAAAACCCTCTTCTACTCCTACTCAGCAGCGGTTTTTTGTCACTCCCATCATACTAACCTTCACCACCAACAACAGCCCAAGATGAGTGTAAGTAAAATGTCCGCTCAATGGCAATTGATATGTATAAAGCTGACATTTGGATAGCACCGTAAGTACGAGGCTCCCCGCCACGGCTCTCTGGCTTACCTGCCACGAAAGCGTGCTGCCCGCCATCGCGGAAAGGTCAAGTCGTAAGTTTGAAATACCAAATACAAGAAAACTCTACCAATATCTCTGGGAGACGGAAAACAGTATCTAACCAATTTGAACAACTCAGCTTCCCCAAGGATGACCCCAAGAAGCCCGTCCACCTGACCGCCGCTATGGGCTACAAGGCTGGTATGACCACGATCGTCCGTGACCTCGACCGACCCGGCGCCAAGGCCAACAAGAAGGAGGTTGTCGAGGCTGTTTCAATCGTTGATACTCCACCTGTACGAACAATGCAGCCCGCTTGGCTATGTGCCTATGGCTAACATCTCTTAGATGATCGTTGTTGGTCTTGTGGGCTACATCGAGACTCCCCGTGGTCTCCGATCCCTCACCACTGTGTGGGCTGAGCACTTGGGCGACGAGCTCAAGCGCCGCTTCTACAAGAACTGGTACAAGAGCAAGAAGAAGGCTTTCACCAAGTACGCCAAGAAGCACTCCGAGAGCAGCGGTGCTTCCATCACCCGTGAGCTCGAGCGCATCAAGAAGTACTGCACCGTCGTCCGTGTCCTCGCCCACACCCAGATCCGCAAGACCCCCCTCAAGCAGAAGAAGGCCCACCTTATGGAGATCCAGCTCAACGGTGGTTCCATCGCCGAGAAGGTCGACTTCGGCCGTGAGCTTTTCGAGAAGCCCGTCTCTATCGACACCATCTTCGAGCAGGACGAGGTTATCGATGTCATCGCCGTCACCAAGGGTCACGGTTTCAGCGGTGTCACCTCCCGTTGGGGTACCAAGAAGCTTCCTCGTAAGACTCACAAGGGTCTCCGTAAGGTCGCTTGTATCGGTGCTTGGCATCCTTCCCACGTCCAGTGGACTGTTGCCCGTGCTGGTCAGGACGGTTACCACCACCGTACCTCTGTGAACCACAAGGTTTACAGAATCGGCAAGGGCGATGCTGATGACAACGCCTCCACCTCCATGGATGTCACCAAGAAGACTATCACTCCGTATGTGTTCCCCTTTATTCATCGTGTAATTTTAATATCCCTCCATTTGCTAACATGTCCTTCAGTCTCGGTGGTTTCGTCCGCTATGGTGAGATCAACAACGACTTCGTCATGGTCAAGGGCTCTATCCCTGGTGTCAAGAAGAGAGTCGTGACTCTCCGCAAGTCCATGTTCGTCCACACTTCCCGCCGTGCTCTGGAGAAGATCAACCTCAAGTGGATCGACACCTCCTCCGAGTTCGGTCACGGTGCTTTCCAGACCCCTGCGGAGAAGAAGCAGGTCCAGGGTACTCTCAAGAAGGACCTCAGCGCATAAGCGTGTGCTGCCGTTCCTATCTTGGTCATTGCATCGGTGTCTAAGGGTTTGTTTCTTTTAGGCTGGGACAGGTTTCATAATGGAATGAATGAAAAAAAGCACCAGCTAGATGGGATTGATGAATTTAAACAAAAAAAACTTCCCTGCATAGATGCCGCTGCGTGTCCCTTATCTCGCCCACGTCTTCGTTTGCTGCAACTAAGCGATTCAAGTGTGATGATAGTGCTTGTGGGGTCAGGCACTTCGCTCAAAAATAGGTGTCCACGTTGGAATAGATAGTAGGTAGTTGGAAAAAAAGAAAGCCACTTCCCTATCATAAATCCTAGATCGATTGCGCATTGACTGGTCCGATTTATTGCTAGTCTCTCCCGTAGAGCCTTGAAATTCGTCTGTTTCAAGGTGGGCAGTGGAACTTGGCGTCTTGACGTCACCCCTCAGCAGCTTAAGCAATGCAGTGACGCCTGGAATCGCATAAAGTGCTACTACTTCTTGGACATGCCTTCTCCATTCCACAGTTCTCTATCACCAGTTCTGCCGCGCCACCTTTGTAAACCACGACTAGCCGATATCTCTACCCTCCTCTACAGACGAGCTTCTCTACGCACGCGATCATTGCACACCACGCCACTTGCCCCTCACCAACGAACACTCTCTACATTTGCGCTTATCCATTGCCGGGTTCAAGCCACACCTCAACAGCCAGCTTTCCACCAGATCCGAAGTATGGCGAGTGATAGCGACTACATGTCCTTCTTGGACAAGGCGAACGAGGATGTTTCAGGTGGAGGAAAGGCGACCACGCAGTCAAAGGGACACTTCCAGTTCAAGGCGACAGATACCGGGGCCAAGGTGCCCAAGGAGATCAAGGATGCTATCAAGGACACATTCATGGTCAGCGAGGCTGACGAGCCCTTCGAGGCCGTTTCTTTAGAGGTCAAGGAAGACTCGTTGCCTGATGAAGGTACGTGAAGTGTGCGACTCGTTCGGGCCATCCAAGAAGCCTCCCGCATCCCCGCATCTAGAGATGGACCCCTCTTCTTCCACCTTTCCTACCACCCGCTGTCTGCGTATATATTAACGGTGTGTATTTAGTTCAATTCGCAGAGCTCATAAACCATTGGGACCCCAACTCAGCAGACATCGAGATTCTTGATCCTCTAGATTGGGACAAGAAGGGACGGTATACAAAGGTGATTGAGGCTGTTCGACAAGCTACTGAGGGCAACGACGTGAGAGTCTACCGCGTACCAAAGGATGCAACCAGGGCAGAATATTGGATCATTTCTGTGTCGGGTGGCCGAGCAGTAGGAGTCAAGGCGTTGAGCATCGAAAGCTAAATTGACCCCATGGTGGAGGCGGGGGACCACGCCGGTACAATGGTCTGGCACGATGTGACTAACACTGATACTGCAATTTCCCCTAGATGGCTTTCCGCGATTGACCGACTAGCTAGCAAGAAAGAGTCAGTCGATTAATGAGCATCTCGCCTGAGACAGAGCAATATCCCCATGACTCGGCTGGTGGGACAATGGTGCCGATTGAAGAGTCACTGAGTTAGATAAGCCCTGCCCGATAACGGCGGGGCTTACAAGCAACCGTTGGTAAATCTTACAGCCAAATGTTAGCAGTAAATCAGTCATATCTAAACTAGGTGAACCCGTCCGTGGAATTTCCTGCTGTCTATCATTCGGACAACAGTGTGACGTCTTTGCTGTTCCTATCCCCTCCGTATCGTCTGTTATTCCGAGCCAGAGAGGGAATTCGGTCGTTTGTGCGCCATGGCCAGCGGGGTGGGTATCTGTTTCTTTCAAGAGTCACCACATGCCTGCGATCGCTACAGCGGATTTCGGTTCAATGATTGTGCTAATTCAACTCGCCATTGGCTCTTATAGCGAGATATTGTGCCGTCCCTGGACACGGTCCGGCAGGTTTTAACTACTGCCCGCAGTTCCAGCAGCAAACGACAACCGAACCTCGTCCCCGTATACCGCCAAATCTCCTCCGATCTCATCACCCCCTCCGCGGCGTACCTCAAGGTAAGCGCCGCCTCGAAAGACGACAATTACTCCTTCCTCTTCGAATCCGCAGCCACCGAGCAGCTCGGACGGTATAGCTTTGTCGGCGCCGGCCCTCGCAAGATCTTGACGACCGGTCCCGGATATGGCGAGGAGACGGATCCCTTGCGCGGTCTGGAGAAGGAGCTGGCAGAGTATGTCGTGGCGCAGGTCCCTGGATTGAAGCTCCCTCCCATGGCTGGAGGAGCTGTCGGATATGTCGGGTACGATTGCGTGCGCTACTTCGAGCCCAAGACGGCTCGTCCCATGAAGGATGTGCTAAAGGTGCCTGAGTCACTGTTCATGCTATACGACAGCATTGTCGCCTTCGATAGGTTTTACGGCATCATCAAGGTCATTTCCTACGTCCAGGTACCCGAGGGCCAGGACGACAAGGGACTGGAGGAAGCGTACGCCGAGGCCGGCCGCACAATCGACAGACTAGTCGATGTTCTCGAATCTCCAGAGGTCGTCCTCCCCAAGCAGGAACCGATCCAGCTCGGCCAGGAATACACATCCAACATTGGCCGCGACGGATACGAGGCCCACGTCACGAAGCTGAAGGAGCACATCGTGGCGGGAGACATCATCCAGGCCGTGCCGAGCCAGCGGTTCGCCCGCCCGACCAACTTGCACCCCTTCAACATCTACCGCCACCTGCGCACCGTCAACCCCTCGCCGTACCTCTTCTACGTCGACTGCAAGGACTTCCAGCTCGTCGGCGCCTCGCCCGAGCTCCTCGTCAAGAGCGAGGAGGGCCGGATCATCACGCACCCCATCGCGGGGACGGTGAAGCGCGGCGCCACCCCGGAGGACGACGAGCGCCTCGCCGACGAGCTCCGCTCCTCCCTCAAGGACCGCGCCGAGCACGTCATGCTCGTCGACCTGGCCCGCAACGACGTCAACCGCGTTGCCGACCCCCTGACCGTCCGCGTCGACCGCCTCATGGTCGTCGAGAAGTTCAGCCACGTCCAGCACCTCGTGTCCCAGGTGTCGGGGGTCCTCCGTCCCGGGCAGACCCGCTTCGACGCCTTCCGCTCCATCTTCCCCGCGGGGACCGTCTCGGGAGCTCCCAAGGTGAAGGCCATGGAGCTCATCGCCGAGCTCGAGGCGGAGAAGCGAGGGATCTACGCCGGCGCGGTGGGCTACTTTGGCTACGACGGCGTGGACGAGAGGGGAGCCGAGGTGGAGGGCGCGATGGACACGTGCATTGCGCTGAGGACGATGCTCACCAAGGATGGCGTGGCATATCTACAAGCCGGTAAGTGGTTCACAAGGCATGGATGAGCCGCTCTATGAGAGCAGGCTCTTCACCTTACTCCCCTTTTTTACTTGATAGCACACAAGCGAATACTGACATTCCCCTTTTCTTTTCTCTAGGCGGCGGTATTGTATTTGACTCGGACGAGTACGAAGAGTGGATGGAGACGATTAACAAGCTTGGAGCCAACATGCATTGCATCACTTCAGCGGAGCAGCTGTATCACGCTCAGCAGCAACGGTCGGCTTAGACAGTCTGATAGATTTTGAAAAAGAAATATAAAAGCTTGCTGTTCCTACATATCCACTGTCTTCTAACGAATGATTTTGAGCTTTCACATGCACAACAGGGATGATTCGATGATCTTAGGGAGTGAACCCAATGTTATTCTCAGCTAACTAAAAACTAAACTATATGTACTGTAGAAATCCAAACCAATAATAAAATGCTATGCCAAATGCCAACAAATGCCCATGTTGTAACTCCAAAAATCAACCTTGGCTGACCAAATGTTCAAACCTTTTCCCGTTTTTGGGTCGTATCTCGTTAAGTAAATAAAAAATAAAACAAAGATAATAAGAAATGATGAAAAAATAAATACATTAGAATAAAAATTGCGAACTGTTAGATGCCGGGGATCTAATCAGCAGCGCGTTGACTTCTTCACTTAGACGGCCACAGGCTCGTCTCTGGAAGTGGCCAGCTCAGGAATAGGTGTATCTCGTTTCTTGTGCGCCAAAAACTTCTGTTGGCCCCTTGGTGCAATTGGCGTCATGGCAAAGTCCATGTCCTGCTCGACGGAATGCAGGCTCTCGGTATCAAACGAGACCACACTGCTGCCGTCCGTCATCTCGACATCGTTGTCGTTGGAGGCGTCGGAGGGGAGTTCAATGGAGGGAATCGGAGCCTCGCGGCGCGCGATTTGTGGGATAGGTGGTCCGATGGGTGTCATGTCCTCCATCCCGCTAGTCCTAACTTTAGGGGTTGCAGCGTCGCCTCGAGGAACTTCAATTTCCACTTCTTCATTGTCCTGGCCGATGGTCCATACCCAGCGTCGGGGCTTCTCCTTTCTGCTCTTCCTCTTGCGAATGCCTGTGGGAGACGCAGCAGCTGCGGATTTCGGGACGATGGGCTTCTTTGGTGCATCTGCCATGTCAGAGGAGGGGGAGACTCCGGCAGAGTCATTCACACCTCCAGGAGTGGAAGGCGAGAAAGGAGACAGTGGAGAAGCGTCATCAGTGAGCAGGTCGATGTGTGATCTAGTGTAGGTGTTTGTGGTGATTTCCTGTTCGAGAGGGCTGTTGTACCCTACCCTGCGAGCTGCCCTCTCCTGCAGGCGCAGTGACTGCCTTCTAGGTGAAGGGGGAGGAATGGCTGTCTTTGCTGGCAATGGTGAGTTGCGAAGGATGCTATGACGAGCCTGAGATGGGGTATATGGTGGCAGGAGACCAGGAGCAGAGGGTTGATAGACAATCGTGCGTGGCTTGGTGTTGGAGTCCGAGTTGTCGTACAGTCTGTGAGCCAGCTTCCCATGGGCAATGTCAGTCGAGGCAAAGGTGAACACTTTGGATTCATTTGAATCTCTGGTTCCCGACAGAGGAGGAGTTGCCGTCATAGTGCTAGGATACTTGATCTCCAGTTGTCGTGGGGATCCAGGGTGAGCTGAGGTAGGATGAGCAGAGAGAGGTGTCTCGGGGTAGTGCGTCGTGTACGGGGTGTTGGCCCGGTTGGAAGGATCCGGCTTCTCGATCGGCGTCGCAAGGCTGAAGGCTTGAAGGGTGTTGATGGCAGTCAGAGGCTCTGCATGAGCGGCTGTCAAGCCGGACCTTCCAACTACAGAAGCGTAGGCATTGGAGAGGGTGTTGAAGGCTGTAGGATCCTTGGTGTCGATGGTGGGTGGTCGTGACACTCGAGCGACTGGACCAACAGATGTCTGGATCTTCAGAGATAAACGGGGCCTCTTCTGCTGGGGGGATGCCATTTTTTCGTTTATCGAGTTGTGAGAAGAGACCGAGGCAAGAATAATAATCGCAGGCGGTGCTACCGCGAAGAACAATGGGTAGGTATTATAGAGGAGGGCTCAGACAATAGTAAGGAGCCAAGACAACAGCCGTATGCAGGTTGGAAGAACGGTTGGTCGAGTTTCAGAGTCGTAGCCGCCGAGAATTATGAAAAGGAAGGATGTTTCAAGGCGGAGGAGACTCGAAAGATGTAAGAGAGACGGAATCAGACGCCGGTAGCCAACATGGTCTGGGAGACTCCGGCGGCTATTTGACGATATTATATGGGCGGGTTGCACATCGGCGGATACGACAGAACACCACGGCACAACGGTGGCCGGCCAAGATTGAGCCGGGGTCCCCTGCCCTGGCGTGGTAAGCGCCATGGTCCCCCTTGTATGCAAGTGTCGTCACAGGAACTGGCTGCCATGATAGGCTGTGTGGCGGGCTGCAGATGCTATGTAAGCGCCTGCTGGGGTCGTGGACAGGGGGGCGGACCCGGCGAAGAGAGGCGGCGCAAGAAGGTGGCTGTCGGGCATTCCCCTACTTGCTGGAGGCGTTGCATGTCGAGACACCAGCTGGCGCAGATGACCGACCGCAGTCATATCTGCTAACCAGAGGCCGTCAACGGCGACGATATGTGATGAAGAGAGTCCGCCTGTCCGTCTGGAGAGGCTAGCGGGGGTCGCGTGATGCTCGGGAGGGGTTGCAGGTCTGCTCTGCAGTATCACCGTAGGATCATGGAGCGGAGACGGATTCGATGAGTTAGGTGACATGCAGCACTGGCCCAACCAATGAGTCTCCGCTGGTTGGCAGGAAGCCACAATGGCTGTTCACAGCATGCATCAATCTTGATTGAGGCCAACAATACAGGATTGTAGGCTCAGCAGCCGACTTCTGATTGGGGCGGCCGCGCGCACCCGTCCACCGATGACGCGAGGGCAAGAGCGACGGCGCAATGGGCGAGCAGCGCCTTCCCCCATTGTGCGCCAGTGTTCCATTGCTTTCCAGGCCAGACAGCCCTCTGCTCACGGAACGTGCTATTTTCTGCCGCACTTGATTATTCTTTTTTAATCGCTCCCGACCAGCACTACCCGGCAATTGAGATCGTGAGAGGGAGGCGACTCGGGGTGCTTCTAATTCCAGAGCCGGCAGATCTAAAAACGGCCAGAATTTCCCTACTGGAGCGGCCCACGATGGAGCCTGGTAAATCAACGGCTGGGGGGGCAGGCTGGGGAAGGAAGAAAGAAAGCACCAAGAACGAGGGCCTAAAATCCTGCCCTAGCCTCCCCTCTGCTCCCTGGAGACTCACCCAACCCGCCCTACAGGGCCTATCGGTCTCTCCCAGCCCTCTCGACCGTTTAGAGCCGGCGGCGTTTAGGGGACGGTCCAAGCCCTTCCCTGCACTAGTAGACCCTGGCCGCTGGAGGATTAAACGCGGTCTCACCGACTCATTGGATGTTTTGCCGTATTGGGGGAGAGCACGGTCGGCCTGCTTGGCCTCGGAGACTGGCAATGAGCAATTAGGCGCGACAGATCACAAGGGCAGCCACTCACAGCGAGCCAAAGTCCCCCGATGCCTCCCACCATCTGTGATGTTGGCTGCATAAGTCCAAACGCCTTTAGCCGACCGCCGAGTTAGGACCTCCTCTTTGTTCCTCTATTGATCCCCCCTCAATCAATCCTACCCTACCTAGTTGAGGATCAAGTGGGCAGACAATGCAATGCGAGTCACCCGTGTCCTCCTGGCTCAGCTCGACCGTCTCGCCGCATCGCGTTCGAGCCTCAACTTGAGATTCATTTCCAATTTCCATAGCTGAGCTATTCGGGGACTTTAGCGCACTGGCCTGCTGGTCATAGCTCTCGCCCGAACATGGCTATTTTTGTTCAGGGCAGGTGGAATAGCTCAAGCCGTCAACTATGCCAAAACGATTAGTGTGGGGGCAAAGGCTGCCCGAAAAGGATAGTGCCAGTATTAATAGCTTAATAGGTTTTTGAGGACAAAGTCCAATTTATTCGAAATAATTTCGGCACATCGCCATCACCATTTCTGTGCGGCGTATGCAGTCAACTCAAGTGTATCAGATCAACTTAAATTTGGTCGGCATTGCATGAACCATGGGCTTTTGCCCCTCCCCTTTCCCCCCATTTGTACCATTATGACTCTACACAGAACGCCACGTTAAAAAAAGCTACCGGACTGTTGCCTGTCTCATACTAGAAATAAAAGCCACTGCTGACGTATGTTTTGAGGTTGAGCGTATTGGGCCTCGAAGTCGTAGTTTTATTATTATCATGAAATTCTAGTGGCATGTGGTCTCTTAATTGCCACATGAGCAAGCAGCCAACAGAATATTCACCGATCTTCCTTGAATTCTTTATTCGGCTTGTAGTTCGTGGGGTGATCTGCTTCGATGATGGGGGCCAAGGTGTAGGGTAGGCACATGATCTGTACCTTGCCAAATTTTGGTCACCTTATTGCCTGTTAGAGTATAAGCCGATTTGAGGCCGTGCACGTTAGTTCTCACCTACTATTGTTGCTAGGCTGTACAGATGTACCCAAAATTAACACATTCAAGCCTCGCCCTAGACACTGACTCAGTGAGGCTTCATCATCTGAATAGCAACTCAGCATGCAAATTGCTTGCTTTCATTCTAAGCCCTTAATGTTATGGTAGCGCCTACTATGCTAACCCGGATGAATCACTTTGGGCAAGCTCCGACATTTACACGATCCCCTCATCCCTCTCCCGCCTGTGGCGATGGCGCGGCCCCCACGAAAGCTTTCACGCAAAGAAGATCGTATTATATTGCAATTCGTAAGCCCCATATAGCCCAACGGCGTGGAGTGAAACTTCAGTCAAACGGCTCAAGAATGTGGCGTGCACCAAAGATCCTACGAAAACTGACGAACAGGGCCTTAGGACTATGACTGCTTCTACGCACAAGTGTACGAGGTGAAAAACCCGGCACTGAAGCCCAAACCTTTGGGTATCAAACAGAAGAACATCCTCGCTACATGCAATTACAATGCCCGTAGGCGAGGTGTCAAGAAGCTCATGCTCATTACCGAGGCGAAGAAAATATGTCCCGAGCTCGTGATCGTTGAGGGTGAAGACCTCACCCCATTCCGCGATGTTAGCAAGATCTTGTTCAACTTCTTCAAGTCCTACTCCTGGAACCAAAAGGTCGAGAGGCTAGGCTTCGACGAAGTCTTCATGGGTGCGTCTTATCATTGTTTCAAACCCGTCGTATTTAGAAACCCCGACCCTGCATCTACAATACGGCTTTGCCTCGACCTCGCATCTGACATTGGCTCCCTGGTCCGTAGATGTGACAGACACTATTAATTACAACATGGCCTGTTTTAATAAGCACTCACCCACCGATCACTTCTTCCAGCTATCTGAAAAGGATCCCGAGCTGGGGTTTGTGTGCGATCTCACTTCCATCCCGGGGGCTACGATTGGTGGCAATATGGATTTACTACCGGATCTGGACAACCCACTCTACCTGCGACTGGTGTTAGGATCCCACCTCGCCCATCACCTGCGTCTGAAAGTAGAGCAAGACTTTGGCTATACGTCAACCTGCGGTATCTCCACAAATAAACTTCTGAGCAAGCTTGTAGGCAGCAAACACAAGCCCCAAAACCAAACCACCTTGCTGGCATTGACTGAGGAAGGAATACTTGAGTTTATGAGTGGCCACTTTCTTCGAAGCATCCCTGGCATTGGTTTCAAGTCGAGTTCTCTCATTGAGGCTCATGTAACTGGCCTGGAGACTACGACCGATTCTCATAGCTTCGAGTCCAGAGTCACAGCTGCCCAGGTGTTGGCATCCCCCCACGTGTCTCCAGCATCCCTGGAAACCCTCTTGGCCGGGCCGGGCGCCGAGAAAGGAATAGGATCAAGAATATGGGGCCTACTTCATGGCGTAGATCCTACAGAGGTCAAGGAGGCAAGTGACATCCCCTCCCAGATCAGTATCGAGGACACTTTTGGCCGGCTTGAGACCATGGCGCAGATCTTGCCCGAGCTCCACAAACTGTCGTGCTCACTTGTGCGCAGGATGAGGGTAGACCTCCTCGTACCTGATGGGAATTCCGACACTCCCGGTGCTCTGAAATGGCTCGCAAAACCGAAGACTCTCCGTCTCTCTGTCCGATCGTGGCCCAAGTCAGGATCCCTCTATACACAATTCAATCGACAGTCGCGTTCGGGACCCTTGCCAAGCTTTGCGCTGGATGAAAAACAAGATATCGAGGCTGTGGCTGACAGATTGGTTTCTGAGGCTCTGTTACCTTTGCTGCGCAGGCTCCAGGAAGACAGAAAGGGACAGCCGTGGAGCTTGCAACTTATCAACATATGCGTGTCTAATCTGGTTCCAACGGCGACAGAAGACAAGTCGGGCGTAGGGAGGGACATTGCCAACATGTTCAGAAAACAAGACGAGGTGTTGGCACCGTGGAGGATTCTGCCGAGCCCGGAAGAAAATGAAGGCCATGTCTCAGAAGACTCTGGCTCTGAGGAAGCTGTCGAGCCGGAAACTTGGGAGACGACCGAGAATATACAATGTGACAAATGTGGCCACGCCATCCCTTACTTTGCTCTGGAAGCTCATTTTAGATATCATGAATTAGAGGAGGACTGAGTAAACCTTGAAATTCACCTTGTGGTGAAATATGCTGTTTTTGAGGAGTCAAGGGTTGGAAATGGTTGGCATTTAGGGCTTGATTGAGTCGACAGATAGGGTTGTACAGGCATGTTTATAATGGCTTAGTCCGGGAGCGGATTAAATATTCAAACCAGCAGCTTATCTGCACAAGGCCCAGAAATACCTTTGGCTTCACTGAGCGAGTTGATTGGTGACGGTGGAAAGGGTGGTCATTTGTTACACAAACTTGGCTACTCGATAGCCTATATTGTTGAGATGCATGTCCCCGATAAGCTATACGAACGGATGCTCTCTATGCTTTGCGAGAGGTAAATAGACACACATACATAGGTATATAAATGAGACTCAGTGCGGCTGGACAGATATCGCCGTCGAATGATTGGCACTCATCTTTATCCGTGCCGGTTGTGACATAATCCCAACCAAGGGCTATTGCAGTGTTCGACGGCGGATAGCATGGGGAGAACGGCCCGCTCTTGCTTAGGATTGATCATAGTTCGAGGCCGGCCTCGAGCAGGAGGTTGCCGTACGGGACGGAAGGGTGCATTTGGTTTACAATGAGTAGCTGGAAAGTATTGCAAGGGTGCAAATGCAAGTGTCCGAATATAGTGCCAGAATTGCTTTTTCGACCATTGGCGGCTGGTGATCTAAGTCGATAGGAGGGTTTCACAGTCGTTTCTATTCGCTGACTGATGGGTAGGTACGTTTAACAGATGCTACGCGGGAGTGAACAACGGTTGTTGGGAGAACGCCCAACTTGCTGGCGGGGGGACTTGGACATCGTTTCCTGCCGGGTCTGGAACTGTCCTCGCACAAAGGGCCGGTGAGACTCTGCTCGCCACTGAATTGTCGCTTTCCTGCACAAGTCAACGCTGGACCCCTGAGATGGGCGCGCGACCTCTCTATTACTATGGGGCGTGGCTTGCGATCACACACCGTGTATGTAGCTACCCGCCTGCGTTTGATGAGGGAACGAAGTGACTTCGATGAGCAGCTTGGGCACTAACGGGTACGTCACACTCGAGGCGTGCTGAGGAAAATGTGAACAGAAGCTGAGGGACGTATCAGACGGCTGGCAGCTGGACACAGCTGGTGACGACTGAGTGATTGCCCGCGCCTGCCTGCCCATTTCTGCCCCGTCCTCGCCCATTGTTCCTCTTTCCTTCCTTCCCTTTCTGCTTTCTTCTCTGCGCTGGCTCTTGCTTGCAGTTTATTCCTTCCCTCATTCACCTGCACCTTCCTGACCTGGTCGTCGCCTTCAGCTTTTAGATGAGTCCATCCAAACAGTGCCGCTTCCCTAGTCTCTCCTTCCTGGTATTCCCAGGCATCACGCCCATCTCGGATGATATTTCCTTGTCGAGTACGCCTGGTAGGTATCCAAACTTTTCGTTTTGTTGTTTGCGCGCCCATCAACAGATGGTGCCTTCCCCATCCTCACTCACCTTCTCGCTCGCCTAAAGTGGCTGAACAACTACACTGGATTCAGCTCGCACTTTCCTCGTCCGGCCTCTATGACGGATACACGGGGAATAAATGAGAATTTGGGAATCAGCACTCCAACACACTCCTCTTCTCCCCTTGACTCATGGATCCCTCGACGTAGTGTGCCTGCGAAGGTATATTGCAGGCAGTTCCGAAATCAAACAAGCCATCAGGGTTTCCCATCACGGAAGTCACTTTCTAATCCCCATACACCTACCTTATTCGTTTCAACACCATACATCCTCTTAATCGCAGCTTCCGCCGTACTCCCCGTGAGTTCCCAAGGTCCTGGGACTGGACTAATCGTCTGTTTGCCCCGTAGCGTAGTAGAGTCGCTTTTCGTCCTCCCTTCTGCTCTATGTCTGCTGGCCTGTGGGCTTCTGCTTTGCCCTTTCACCTCAATTTCGGGCGGAAGTGCTGAGTCCTCGAGTCCGTGTTCTGAATCGAAAACTACAGCCGAAGATGCCTCGAGGATCGGGCCGTGGCGGCCACGGGCACTCGGCTCGCCGTCCAGTCGACTTGACCGGAATACTCAGTGTCGCAGAGCGGAATGACCTTTCAACACTTGTCATTGCTATCACAGAGAGAATGCACACAGATATCAGCGCGACATTCGACTCGCCAGTGGTGACACCCATTGACGCGGGCAATGGACATCACAACTGGCTCACTTTACCTCTCCTTTGCCACAAGGAGGGCAAGAAAGACATATCGTCAGTTAACTCCAAGCCGAAACATCCCAAAAAGAGAGGCAAGACTTATAACAAAGTCTATAGCACCATTGAAAGAGAAGAAGAGGAGGCGATGACGCCTCAACTGGGAGAGTTGAAGAAAGAAGCTTTGACGTTTTTCCGAAAATGGCAGTCCTTGATCCTCCAACGTATGAAAGATGTAGCTGTGACCGAACCTAAGGCTTCTCATCCCGGCGGGAGAGGCCGTGGACGGGGCTTCCGCGGAGATGATAGCTTCCGTGGGCGAGGGGGACGTGGTGGGAAAGCTGGCCGCGGAGGTCTCACTCTGGCAACAGGTTCGTTGTTTTTCTTCTAACTCGAGATAAAGCGTTAGCTGAGACCGGCTAACCCCATCGTACCAGGCCCTCCTCGACTCCCTTCGGCGCATATCGACTTAGAACTATCCAAGCAGTACCCGCCGATCCCAAACACGCTGTGGTCATTGTCAATTGACCGAAGAAGACTGTTTTTCCACATTGTATTTCTGATCACACTCTCGCTTCAAGAGTACACGGCAAACTCGTTCCTGCTTCTTGCCAATCTCACTTCATGCTTGAATCTTCCTTTCGTATTTTTTCAAACAGAAGAGATTAAGTTGGCCCGAGGTCTGGCCCATGCCGCTCTTGAGACATCAGCAGAGGCCTTGTTAGCCCTGAAGCTTGAGGAGACCAAATCCTCCCGCAGGTTCAAAGGATACGGGAACACGTCCGCTAACCCGACCTTGGCGACCGGCCTGGAGAGCATTGGGCTCGGTACCTCTAGCGGAGGCTTTGGTCTGACAGGCACTATTGCTGCAAGTCTTCTAGGGGCCATGGCAGACAATGCACGGATGCAAAACGCAGTATTTGGCATCAACCCGTCAAAGCCGTTGGGGAAACTGCTCGAGACCTTCAGCCGCGACATTCAGGATGTTGGGTTCATACCAGTACACCCCAAGCCTTTTACAGAGTATGCCGATGCTCGCGAAGTTTTGGCAGAGGATCGTCGGCTGCGTGTAGTCATCGCCCTGAACGGCTGGGTGATCGAAGATGAAGACTTGGTTAAACCATGGATTTGCTTGGGACAGCAAACGGAAACATATACTTTGAGATGGGACATGGCGACCCTCCTTAATCTCGGGAACTCCCTGGAGACCGTCATCTTGAGCTCAGCCTGGGGTGTCTCAAAGAAAGAAGTAAAGACTAGAACGAGTAAGTTGCCTTGCACCAACTACGAGAGAGCAAATATGGCTGACCATATCTAGTCTTCAAATGTCTACTCGAATCTGATTGGCCTGGATCTCTTTTGAAAGTTAGCAAGATCATCGACAATCCATGGAATGTCGGTCTCGTACGAGCAGAGAAGGCAGGGGGCATGCTGGCTGATGCCATCATGCGCCACAAGTTTCAGGGAGATCGGCCAGTTTCCTTGGTGGGTTACAGCCTAGGAGCCCGGGCTATTTATTGTTGTCTTATGGTGTTGGCTGAAAGACGCCATTTTGGTGGCATTGAATCTGTGGTGCTCATGGGTGCCCCGATACCCTCTGAAAGCCGTGTGTGGTTGACCTTGAAGAGTGTTGTCGCAGGGCGTCTCATCAACGTATATTCGGAGCATGACTTCCTCCTTGGTTTTCTTTGCCGATTCTCAAACACAGACTTCGGTATCGCCGGTTTGCAAGAAATCCAAGGAGCTACTGGCGTCGAGAATTATAATGCGGGCGACTTGACCAGGGGACACCTTGGCTACCGGTCTGCTGCTGGACGGATTCTTAGAGATGTCAAGTGGGAGCAACTGAGCAAGAATGGAGCCCACGGGGGAAAGCCCGCTGGCCACAAAGGTAGGCGATGAAGGTTGAATCGAGTGGGGTTATTTGTATTGGCTCTGATCAGGGCCGGGGGAATGAATTTCGTCTGCGGCCAAGGCTAGTCGAATGATTGATATGGGGCTCTTAGCTTCTGTGGTACGATTGATGATTTGTAAAATAGTTTGATCAACGCAAGAGATAGTGTGACCTTTAAAACTTCTCTCCGTGCTGCCTTCTCGTGTTAGTGATTATGATGCCTTTCACGATTACGGATGGGGGATTGAGTGAGTCGTCAATTTGCGTGTTCCATATTCAGTTGCCAATCGGTCTACTAATAATAGGAGTAGCAGCAGAAATGATATCAATATTGTCCCCGTCCCCCAAATGAAAAAAAGGGATGTATATATACCACCGTTACTCCCCTAAGATGCATGCACCCCAGTTGATGTAAACAAATAATCCAACAACGGGGCCAGATTCCTGTTGAAAAAGATGGCCTTTTCTTTCCCTATAGCCTTCTGACCAAATGCACTTTTCGCCGCAATATGATTTTCCATTCCCTTCAATACCCAGGGCTTCTTGTGATTTCAAATATAGATTACAAAAAAGGTCGTTTGTACATTTGACATAACAGAATAACTTCCCCCCCCGCCATGCCGCCTGCCTCGCAAGCCGACCGAGGGAGAAGCAATGTGATCCAAATCATGAAGGGGGCGTAGGACCCAGCATGCTGGGCACCTGCTTCCGGGGAACAACCTTTCCGCCACGGGGGTCTAGGCGAGGTACGCCTTGGATGGCCCGGGGCTCCCGCATCAAAGATCTGTCCAAGCGGGCTGGCGTGCGTGTTACAATCGCATGATAGTCTCCGGGAAAGTTACCCTTTGGCACGGGCACTGAAGCTGTCCGCCAGATATGATCTGAGGTATCTGCCAGATAGGTGGGTGATTTTGAGCTACCCCGGCGCGGAGGAAGAAAGCCGCCTACGTTGAGCGAGGCGCCGTGAGACTGGCGGATGGTTGATAGGCGGGAAAAGCCCGCCGAAAGCCCTGGGCGTCCTCGGGCTTTCTTTGCCATGATTACTTCCTCGAAGAGATGGAGAGATGGGTCTGTAGAAGGCTTGACCTCCCGATCATGAATAAACTCATTAAATCCTACAAATGAAGTTAGTTGGTCGGTTTTTTGAGGGATGCTAGCGGAGGGCAACGAACCTTGGGTTTCGCGAAGCATAGTGGTATACTCCTGCTGGTCATAGGGTAGACTCTTGATGAAACCTGCCATGTCAAAAGCATACAACTGGCCGTTGCTCTTTTGCTGCTTGTTGGGCCGTCCCAAGTACTTGCGATACGTGTATAGGAGACTGGCCTGGCAGCGCACAAATGCGGCCCGCACTCGATCAGCGTGGAATGCTTCGGGGCAAACCACAGAGACAAATCCGAGACATCTGCCATGCGATTTAACCTTGCAGCCTGAGCAAGTGTATATCCCATCTCCTTCTCCCCTGTCTTCGCATATGGTGCAGTTCGACACGTCGCCAGGGGTCCAGTTCAAACAATGTCCTTCAACCCAGACTGTGGTGTCGGTATTGGTAACCGGGTGGATTTGCATGCTGGGCATGATGGTTGACGCAGCAAGGGTAGATTGCGCATATGTCGAAGGTGCATAACCACCGCCAAAAGACCCGAGCGAATCAACGGAAATTGCCGAGATCGATGTGTTTGCTTGGTGACCGTTGAGGAAGGGCATGTTGGGCCGGCCAGAACCCCCATCTTTGCCGGCCATGCCAAATGACGAGCTACGCCTTCCTGAACCTTCCCTAAAATGACCCGATCGCTTTTCTCTCAGTGTCGCAGCCAAGGCAAACCCGGAATCGCTTCTGGAAACGGGGGCTGGTGGCAACGGAGGGAAGTGCATCGAGACTGGAGATTCAGAGGATGGCGGGCTGGTCTTGTTGGATTTGCTTGTGCCAGGCCTGTCTGACTTTGCCTGGTCCGTGGGGGCGATTGCAAACGCATTGAAGACAGGAGGATGAACCTCGCTGGGGGGATCTGGCTCGCCAAAGCTTGACGAACTCTGGGATACCCACTTGCCCAGTGTGCCGACGGGAGGTTTGGGAACGAAGAGCGAGGCGCATTCACTAGAGAAGGCGTCGTATGGGAAGGATTCCATGGCGTAAGGAGGGGGCCCTGTGGTGACGCCATACCGGAGCTTGTGTGGCGCTGCGACCTGCAACAGAGCATGGAGTTTTCTTCTAATTTGCCGGGGTAGTCTAAACGGTTGAGAAGTAGCGTCAATCGTGTCTTTATCCAAGTCTACTAGGACGTAGTCGTCCTCGGGAAGTTCGATGCGATCGTAGCGTCGCTCGATTCCAACAATATATGGGCACGGTGCTTCTAAAGCTGAAATCAATCGTGCGGGCAATATAGGAATGAAAACGCTTGCCCACTTGAAGGGATAGAGTAGGTTGGCAAGCGCATGGCAAGCTAGGTGGAGCATACTAGTATGCGAGGAGAGGAATATGATGCGTGATTCTGACATGGCATATTCGAATAACGCCATCACGTTTTCCAGGGATAAGCAGCGGAAAAGGGCGTACAAGTCCACCGTCCTCGAACCTGGCAGTTCGTTCGAAGCTTCCTTGCGGGCGTATAGTCTCAGCTCTCGGATACAAAGTTCAACCTGGGTCTTAGATTCCAAGGGGCTGAAGGCCTCTGTGCAAAGATTGACGACATATCGCTCGAGGGGCTGCCACCGCCCAACCCGAGGGGAACTAGGGGGGACTCGGAGGATACCACCGTCGGTCATAGGGACAACAATCGCCTTCAGCCATTCTTTCCAGAAATTGATGTTGGCGGCGTCTCTGCCAAGAATACCATAGGCTCTTGGCACCCACAGACCACTCTCACCCGCTGTTAGGCCTTCGATTTTTGAAGCAGCCCCATGTCTCAAGGGCCGCAGCATATCTGTCATCAAAGTGATCTTCTCCTCCACGGTACTAATCTCATCTTCAAGGCGGTCTCTTGCTGGTGAGCCAGAGGGTATCGTTGGCAGCTTCGTAAGAAGATGCGACAAGTGAGATCGCTCACCGGCCAAGCGCACTCCTAGACTTGCCGCCAGCTCCCGTTCCTCATTCGACATGTGGCTTTGCCGCCACTGCTCGCATTTCCGCTCAACACCTTCCGCCGCACTGGCACTCAGTGCTGTCCAGATGATGATCGTGAGCCCATAGAGTTTAGAATTATCCTCCGACGTCATCGTAAAGCCGTGCCATGTCGACCGCGGTCTATCGTCTGAAGATACAATCTGAATATCATTGGGGAATGCGAACATGGGGACATAGTCTGGGAATTTCCCTCTCTTAGAGAGATCTTCCGTCGCATCTTTGGGTGGGTATCGGTCGAGCAGGACTGGTTCGAATTGTCTTTTGAGAGGGTGCATATCGGGATCGGTATTTAAAGGCTCCGGGGGCGGAATCACCGAATTATAATTGCTCATTCGTTTTGTGGTCCGAACAGAGGCTATTGGGTTTTGTGGTCAGTACTTGAGCGAATAGTGAATGCAGAGAAGATATTGGGTCTGGGTGGACAAACCGGCTCTGCTTGCGCCGCTATTTCGGGCAGTGCTGGGTTGCCTCCGCATGCTATTCATATCGCGAAAGCTTATCCTCCGACGTATGCTCCCCTTGATGCTTTTCAGAGGACTCATTCTCCCAGATTCAGCCTCGTCGGCGCGAATTCGCTCTGCTCGCGGATTGATCATGGGTGGTCTGGCTTGTACTTTGGCTCCGGCGCTGAATGTCAAATCCTCCAAGAAATCCTCCCTCTCCGCGGCGAACTTGAGCAGGGCCTTGTCGAAATCGAAGTCCCGCATGCTGCCACCTGGGACGAGCAGCTCGTTGCCGCTGCTTGTTCCCTCTGCAGACAGGGTGCCGGTGGCGCTGGCGCCGCCTGAGCTGCCGGTCCTGCTATTCTCGACAACCAGGCCATTGGGACCATTGATAGTACTGACGGGGCGTATGGTAGCGCTGCTCCGGTTGCTCGAGGTATTCCCGTTATCGAGGTCGTCGACGGTGGAGAGCGAGAAGCGGTTGTCGAAGGAGACCTTGGAATACCGGCTCATAGAACCATGGCGCGAATGGCGCACACTGATACGGTTCGACTGGGGGGTGACGGGGCTTGGAGAGTCGACACCAGGCTCACCATCTTCGGCAATGGTCGACTCGACCTGGTGCGAGAGTTCGAGCTGGCTGGCCTGCGGGGCATCCTCGTAGGCAACGGACTCTACGCCGGCGATCCAGAAGTAGTCGGCCAACGGGGTCGACGAGCCCTCCATGACATGTCAATTGAGCGAGCCGCAACCGAAGCCCGGCTGGATAGATTTCTGGGTTGTCGAGGAGAAGTTATCCCAACTTTTTATCGAGTGTGGGCGACGTTTTTACGGGGGCGCTGAGGGGGTTGCGGTTCGGTCGCTGGGCCTGCTGCACGGAGGCAGGGGAAAACGGGGGGTACTTCACTGGTAGACACACCACCGTAGATAGATGCAGGCTAGCTTGGGCAGGGACTGCTATCGTATCGTGCCTACCTAGGTTAGTTTTTAACTCCGGCCAACGCGCTTGCGGCTACCTGCTGGGACAGGGGTTCAGTCAGAAGGAGCCGACACCGACAAGTCAGGCACAGGGACGAGGACAGGATACGAAGTGGCATGAGGCGTTGCTGGGCTCTGGGTGTGCGCACGCAGTACGTACCAGAGCGAGAGATGGGCGGGATGGGATAGAAGAGCAGAGAAGAGCAGAGCAGAGCAGACAGAACATAGCACTGTTTCATGTAGTATCCAGGTAGCACCTAATCTGTACGCGCAACAGGTGGAGGGGCTCCCAAGGGCTAAGGTAGGTCAGGTAGGTGCGAGGCCTCTAGCGGACGTGTACCTGCTGCGTGTGCCCAACGGAAAGGTTATGTGGTGCTAGCAGGTAGCACATAGGTACCTACGTTATGGGCGCGGCAGGCCATATAGGGCCATCGCTCCTACCTCAAAGGAGCAGCCAGCCTGAAGCTGCTAATAAGGCCATTTCCTAACGGCGTCGACGACTTTCAGGGGAGATGCATCAGCTAATGTACGAGACGGTTGCTGCCACCCACTACTACCGTCATCAGCCCTACTAGTGCTCTTCTTTCTTTTTCCAGAGCCGGCCGATTCAATAGCACGAGGAGACGAACGGGTTCTATATATATACATGTCCGTTCAGGCACAAAATTTCCATTTAAGACATGCCGTCTCGGCGGGAATTGTGATTGGCGATGGGTTCCATGAAACCATGACTGGCCCACGCCCGACAGGTACCCAAGCGCAGCGCGAGACTGGAATGGCTGCTTGCCAATCCTGCGGGAAGTTTGTAGGACAAGCTATCGACTTCGACTACTTACCTAGTACTTAGTACTTAGTAGGGGGCGCGCCACAGGGCTTGATCCTCAGTTCAGGTATGTGATGAGACGCCCGGCGTTGATACATATCGAGTTACCAGCGAGTAAGCGTTGAGACTGAAGGAACTGGCTCCTCTTCCCCTCTATCAACCCCACTAGGACCTTACCCAAGCATGTAAGCTAACATTGTAGGCTTTCGAGCCTGTCTGCGAGGCGACCTTACCGGAATCGTTATCTGTGCCCGACGCGATGCTGGGAAACAACACCTTGAGCAAAGACCAGCCAGAATATTACTACATGCATCTGCAGCCCATCACTGAGATCGGTGTCTGCTAAATGCGGGCTTGCATCGGTGGCAACGGCACGTGCCTGGCTGCCACGGCGGCACAGAACGGGAATCCAACGAACGCATGCTTATGTCGGCATATTGAGAAGAAGGAAGCCCGACGCTACGCTGTCATGAGAACACGCCTTGGCTGTCAGGGCCATGGCTTTATCATACCTGTACCTGTCCCTTGACCTCGCCCATGCGCTTGCTCCTCGCGCTTATTCCTTGCGGCTCCTCCCACAGCATCACGATGATGGGTGTCGGTGTATGCAGGATCGAAACTCATCCATCCGTTCGTACGTAAACCATCCCTGGCTCGACCCTGAATACCCCGTCCAACTCTGGTTCTTAGGACTTTTGGCTATAGGGAGCAGGTCCAACATGGCCAGATGCAGCATGCAGCGCCACACACCTGCAGCTTGTACCTGGCAGGTTACAGTAAGCCATTCGCCTGCGTCGCATCCACCATCTTGAGCACGGATGCAGATTAGTTAGTGAGTTGATCTAGCGCCCACAGCACAGACTTTGCCCCGGAGAGGATGCTGTCGCCGCATCGGCTTACTCTTCGATCAGGTCAATCCTTACCTGCCCACGGGTTCTAGTGACCAGCTGCCCATTGCTAGGGTGTTGGCGCACCCCATTCAGTAGATGGACGTGCGCGCGTATTTATGTGGATTATCTACGCTCTACAGATCCCAGACACGACAGACGCAAGTAAGCACTGGCTGGTTTGAGGTTGGACATGCACGGCAGCCAGCCAAGCAGTCACTACCTAAAAGTAGTGGCTGGCTGCTTGTGGAAAGAGACCCAAAAAAATTAGGAAGAAAACAGATTTCCTATTGGAGCCAGGTCTCCTGCCACCTACCGGGAACTTGCATGTCCCAGCCGGCGTTGCAACTTGGGGGCTTCGGGTTGTGTGACGGTCTCCCTCCCCTGTGTGCTCACCAAGATCCCCATCGATCACCCCCTGGTGAGCATTAATAATGCTGGGAACAGGACTGCGAGACGGGAACCACCTCTGCCACTGGACCATTCATTAAGCCCGCTTGCCACCCTCTCCTGAGGCGCTTGCTGGAAGGAGCAAGTGAATGCCGGCCGTCGTGTTCCATGCTCAGGTACTGGCGCTGGCATTGGTATTGTAGGATTTCGGCCACGGGCGGATGGGCACGCCAGCCATCCTTGCCATCGTCCACGGCTTGGCACCCATTAGTACGAGTAGACCCCCGACCCCGAGCTCACAGGATTGCTCTGGATATGGAGATGGAGCTGGATATGGAGTTGCCGTCTGTGCCCAGGTTGCCGTATTGATCCAGGGCTTGAGCTGAGGATGACATCAGCCCTACTCTCTCAGCACCTTCTCAGAGCAGACCAAAGGCAGAATTGTTTTCCGCTTGTGGAATTATTCCACTCGGCCCTGTCTCTGCGAGGCTCTACTCCCACTTCGGAATAGCTGGCTTCCCCAACGACGAGACCCTTGCATGCCACTTGGATAGTATACTTGACATGTCACCTCCAGGCCCCCCCCCTCTCGTTTAAGGAATTAAAAAGCCTCTGGAGGGAACCCGTGGAGAGCGAATCAACTGCGCAATTGAGTGATTACGACGGTCCTACCCTCCCCCACCGGACTAGCACACCCAGGAGACCAGCGAGTTTCAGAACCCATCGACTCCACCATTGGTTGTGGAAGGGTAGGTCGGGGAAACGAACGAACTGTCGGCTGCCAACCACCTGGGTTCCGGGAGTGCCAGGCCAAATCAGACTCCTGCCTCCCAGCTACCTTCGCCGGCCAGGCCAGCCGTCTCTGTGTGTGCCGAGATGTGCGCGAGACCGAAAATAGAAAAGGCTTAACCACCATCTTAGTCTCCATGCGTACCTTGCATAGATAGCACCTGTTCAAAGCTACCCACTTGTCTGATAGAACTACATGTCTTTTGGCATGAAAATTGTCCGAGCCCCTTTCTAGTCAGATACTAAATTGGCAGAGGAGAAGAAAGAGTGTGGTAGGAACGTCGGAAAGGGATGAGTGTGGGAGAGTAAGAGAACAGCCTAAGAAAGGGGTAGATGGCTCCATGGGAGGGAGCATGTTGGTGAACTTCGATCAAGCCACAGCCATCCCACGCCATCTACACGGCTCGCGGGTGAGATAAGATGGCACGCCAAGACCTCCCTCTTCGTATCTTGACATAATATCTGATCTATTAACACAACGAGCAGGTGAATCTTACGGCAACGTCTAGTATATTATTTGGTGCCTGCTTCGTTATTGCTCCTGCTAGACGCCGGACAGTCGCCCCATAGCTTACATATTAGGCTGAACGCGGCGTTCTGGTGTGCCGTGTTTAATCACACCCACTTACACGGCCTCGTATGGGTGCATGCATGATGTTGACCCAGGTAACCCAACATGTAGGTGGTGGGTGGAGGAGGGACTGGTCCGAGACAGGGCCCCTCGAAAACAAGGGCATTAACGCGTGTTACCATACGTGTATACGGGTTCGCCATTGTACCTATTGTCTGAACCCGGAGGTACGTGGAGATATACCATAGGTAGGTACTCTTGTGATATATGTGAAGAACTACCAGGTCTGCTCGTATCCCCAAAAGTTGGCTCGCTTCCCTCCCACAATTCCCAATGCCACCTGCTTACAAGATATGATTATCTCTGTGCCTGGATGTATCAGGTCTGCTGAGCCATCTAGCATGCGCGGCTGAATACGCCCGTCCATCGGATAGCGGGACACTCCCTGGCTCGATATTTCATGGAAGCCCGTAACTCGGCAACATTGTGAGATTCGGGAGACGCCAACCAACAGAGCTGTTGGTTCCCGTTGGCATCAGATGGCCAGCATATACATCCCTCAAGTTGGCCATTCCAAGTCAATCGACGTAATATGTATTTTCGATTCCCCGATTCCCAGAAATCATTCATCGTCATTAGTCGTCCATGTCTGGAAATGCTATTCCAGAGCTTGATTCGTAGCAGACCATCTCTCCTCTGCTGGCGATATTCGTACACATGTCGTAGCATCCATTGGATGGCGGGCAATCATACCTCAACCTGTGCCTTTGCCGCAAGCTTGCCCGTTGACAGGAACCCTCGGTTGCCCATTTCCCCTCTCCAACCAATACCCAGCACTCCGAAGATGATCCTCCCGTCCCTCGTAGCCTTGACCCGGGTGCCGTCCTCCTTCTCGTTCACAACAAAGCACAGCTGCTCCGTCTCCCCAGGATGCAGCACCGGCTTCGTGCTCCCGCTCACCTTCCAGTTGCAGTCCCGGTACGCCAGCTCGGCCTCGCACTCCATGGCCACCTTCTCAAGCTGCATCACCTCGTCGCTGCAGTTCTCCAGCTGCGCCTCCAGGACCCATCTGCTCCTCTCCTCCTCCTCCTCCTCCTCCTCGCCGCCCGCAGCCTTGACGCCCGGCAGCGCGCTCACCTTGGTCCGCACGATGAGCGACGGCTTACATATGAACTGGTACAGCTTCCGGAACGTCCTCGTGCGCCCGCTCGTGTCCGACGCCTCGTAGTAGCTCACCGTCACCGCCAGCACGTGGTTCCCTTCTTCCTTGAGGTCGAACGTCACCACCCCCTGCAGCGTCTCCCCCTCGGCGAGGTCCAGCGGTCCCGTCGCCGCGCCCGACAGCTCCAGCTTCTGCGCCCGTATGCCCGCGGGGGTCTTCATCTCCGCGTCGATGCGCACGTCGCGGATGCTCTTGCCCGAGCCGTCGGGGAGGTCGTTGTTGGCGCACAGCGTGCAGCTGAAGGTCTCCCCGACGTAGGCGGAGCCGAAGCTCACGGGGAGGTTGACGATGGGGCTGAGGAGGAAGGGGGCCGAGTTGGTCTCCCCGTGCGAGCTGTAGGCGAGCGAGGCCGGCGAGGTGGAGGGCTTGGAGGACGTGGTGGTGCTGCCGGTCGTGGAGAGCGACTCTGGCGACTCGAACGGGTACTGGGGGACGAGGGATGGGCGGGAGAGACTAGAGGCGCGAGATGGATGGGTTAGGTGTATGTGTGCTCCTGGGGGGTGGGGGGGGGGCTTTGAAGTGCATACCGCAGGACCTTGAGGGAGATTGCGTGAGGCTCCTTCACGGCATCGTGGGATGGGTATCTTTGGTGGCTCATATTCGCAGTTTCATGGCCTCGATCGGATTGCTGGTTGTCTACATCTCCCGTCGGCGGAAGATGGAGGATGCAACCTTGGCTGCAGGTACGTCAATCGATTTTGGGTCCGCTTTGGAGCCAGCCCTGGGCCGTGCCGCTTTTAGGGCGGACACTACAGTCGCATATATATACCTGTCTATATAAAAGCTTGTCCGACTCTCTTCCGTCATTAGTGATCTTGCTTGAAGATATAGCACAATGTATAATTATCATGATCGTAATCGCAAGCGTAGTTCTATCTCTAGTTCCAGTTTAGACGAATACAACCGTGGTTTTCTCTGAAACTAAGTTCTCTTGCTGCTTTTGTGTGCACTGCCATCCTCATAGCCTTGCTGTTCAAAAGAGAGTCCAGAACTTATTACATCACACAAGCTGAGAGTCTCCGGCGTTCGGAGGGCCAGGATTGTTTCAGCCAAATGCCAGCTTCGTTGATCCTATTACAAGGGACGAATCAACCAGCCGTAGACATATGAAGCAGTTATGTATGCGTGTTTTGACCAGTCTACCTAGGTACATATCACTTTTGCCAATGTCTAGCTGGAGTAGACTTACTCAATTAATAGTCTACCGAAAATGAAATGGGTTAATTTTTTAGGGGAATAGCAAAGCGAAGCTATTGATTAGTCTGAAATCCGGATGTTGTCGACTACCTAGTTAAGATTGTCTTTTCCATAATCAGGGATTTCACCAGTAGGTATTCATCAGCAACGCTCAGAATCAAACGAAATGCAGAATGGCTCCTGGAATACGAAACTCCCCCTACTCGCAGTTGAAGCAAGAGTATTTGCAATCTTATCCATTGCCGTCTGATACCATCAACCATCCTCGTGTCGTTTAGAACCTCAATCGGCAACCATAATCGGTTGAGCTGTGGTTAGATGAAGAAAATCACAGCCCTGGAGGAGGTGGTACTGCGCTGAAACTACCACCTGGTGACCCTGAAGGTGGAGGTGGCGGCGGAGCCGCACTGGGAGGTGGTGGTGGAGGAGCGGATTCGCTCGGTGGGGGAGGAGGTGAAGCTGACTGCCCAGGGGCTCCCGGAGCAGCTTGCCCAGGTGCCTGAGCTGAGGCCTGTCCTTGGCCACCATAATATTGCTGGTACAAGGCAACATAGCTGTATATTGTTAGTGAATAGGTGACTTTATAGAAAACTTCCATAGGCTTACTTCTGATAGCCTCCCCAAGCGGCGTAGGGGTCTTGGCCACCGTAGTATTGCGCATACTGGGCAGCATAGTCGGTTGCAGTA
Organism: Clonostachys sp. G952; assembly: GCA_027569935.1. Lineage (NCBI taxonomy): Eukaryota > Fungi > Ascomycota > Sordariomycetes > Hypocreales > Bionectriaceae > Clonostachys > Clonostachys sp. G952. The sequence continues at coordinate 223,289 of JAPDLB010000037.1, forward strand.
GTGGCGCTGGTTACGCCAGGGGGTGCCGGGCTGTTGGATGAAGCAGTTTCTGAACCATATCGACCATATCCATATTGTCCGCTGTTAGAGGAACTGCGATTTTGGTCCCCGTAACCGCCTCCATGACCACCATGATGGCCGCCATAGCCTCCGTGGCCCCCATGCCCCCCATGGCCACCATGACCCCTGTGCTCTCTATGCTCACCATGGTCTCTGTGGTGACGAGGTGGACGGGCTTTGTAGTCTTCATACTGCTCTTTAACATTGGCAATCAAGTCCTCGCAAAGCTCCTTTGCCCTATCAATCATATCAGAGTCTGGGCCACTGTAGCAGCGAATTAGCGGAAGCTTGATCTTATGGTAAAGGATGAAAGCCGTACGTCACGTTAAGGTACATGTCTTCCTCGCTCTCCTTGTTAGTAGCGGCCTCGAGATACCCCGAGCCACGGCCCTTTATCTGAACCCGGCAGCTTGTTTCCTGCTGGATGTGCTTGACATAAGCGCCGCCATGTCCGACGACTTGGGCGCGCAAATTGAACCCTGGGATGGGTTCGAGATCAATAGGCACCTTTTCGACCCTCCATTTGCGCTTTTACACTGTCAGCATCATAGTTTCGAATCCAAGCCAAGTTCATTAGAAGCTACCCACGCGACCAAACTCATCTTTCTCAACTGGTTCCTGGTCTCTACGACGGAGACGACGATCGTCCACGAGCTGTGGGAGGTCCTGCTGGATAAGTTCTTTGACCTTTTGGACAGCCAACTCCAAGCCTTCCTTGGAGGTGCTTGTAATGTGAAGATACAGCGGAGGGTTCTATATTGGTTAGCAGAGTGGTAAAGGAAGAGTGCACAACCAGGGCGAAAACATACCGCTGCGGTGGCAAGAGCCTTGTTCGGATAGTAGCTCCCTCGAGTGGTAACGTCTTGAAAAGTCAACAATAGCTCGTACATTAGAGAGTAATTGAGGAGTATATAGCGTACCAGCGCCGGTGTCATCTTTAATCTAATTCAAGCGGGAGTCAGCAGGAGCAGAGAAGGGGGATTGGTCGCGAGCTATCGCGCTGGTAAGCTTGAGACTCTTCGACATACACCCGGCCAGGCGGGTGCATGAGCTGGGATAATCAGTGGGATATCAAAAATATTTACCATTTTCTGCGTGGACCCCTTGGTCACTAGGTATCGGTTTCTCAAGTCGTTGACTTCGATGTCCTGAATATAGTCGCCGTCTGCGACATACATATCGCCATTCAACACAGGTGGAGGGTTAGAAGCGCTGCTGGAGGATGTTGTCGGCTGGGCCGCTGGCGCGCCTTCTGATCGGATAGGTGGGACGTCGACATGTTGGATGCCCTTCTTGGCCTGGAGCTGGGCGTTGATTCTGGCAGCGGCGGCGGCTAAGACGGGGTCAGATTAGTCAAACACGAAGATGAAGGGTTGTCCTGTCATACCTGCAGCTGCTGCTGCATCGGCGGCGGGCTTCTTTGGCTCAGAGCCACCATCTCTCGAAAGAGGGCTGCGGTCTCTACCCTCAGCCCGCCGAGAGGGTGGCGATCGAGAACGACGGTCAAATCGAGACTTCTTCGGCTCTGGTTCTGTCTGATCGAAACGGGATCGCTTGACCTGGGGTCGCTCTGGTTCGTCCATCTCCGCGGTGCCTCCTGGCGAAGAGTATCACGGCGTTTCAAAGTGAATTGGAAAGCTCGGCAGCAGTGGCAGGATGTCGTGCAGTTCCGAGGCGCGCTCGTGATATTTGTAGATTGGTGTTGAAAGGAACTGCGCTCGATGCTGAGTGGAGATGCAGGTTGAAAAATCCCCAGGATCGTCGCGGTCGACTAAGGCACAGCCTAACTGCTAAGGTGAGGGATTGGTGAGCAGGCACATTGGCGCGATGGACTCGGTACGTACCGAACTCCACGAACCGATGGATGGATGTATCTGTACAGCACTGAGGCACAGGGATCGAGGCCCGATTTATGGGGCCCGAGACTGTCTCTGGGTTCAAATCTTGGTCTATCGCAAACTAACAATTGAACATAATTGAACATGGCCGGCTTTGTATTAATCAACATCTTATCGGGGGACAATACTGCACACCGGCGACACAATCGAGGAGCTGATTCATGCCCAGGTATGCTTCATATTGAATGCAGGTGAGAATACTTCGGGATTGCGCTGCATGGACAGAGCCGATCAATCTCCGATCAACGGATCACAGCCATTCTCATTCACATGCAAGACATGTCACCCGGAGCAGGCGTTACTCAGAATGTCTTCGCCATATCTTGGAAGTCGACTCACTTCGAGTTGACTCAAAATGAATGGCCATATATTTTTAACGAATGATGGTGATTCACAAACTTGAGCTTGACTCCCCCAGTCCTGATGCAGCAGACAAGTAGGTCCTCGTCCTGCTTACTCCGACTGCCCATCCAGGGCAGATGAATCAGTAGTAAAGATGCACATCCAACTCCAGCACAACTGCCAGGCGGGTAAGCAAGCAACATGGGCAGTGCCATTGGAAGCAGTAGGCATGGCCAGTGGATCTGGTCTGCGCCTGAGGCTGCAAGAATGTGGGGTAAGCGACCCTCCGATCAACCTCCGACGTTTTTCCCACAAGTCATTCTTTGAAGGCCTCGCTCCGATTCTGACTATTTATCTAGTCACAAGGTTGCTCTCTTGATCCATTGTCTTGGATCTCAGGGCAGCTTCCTGTGCTCCTTCTTATCTTGCCCCTTCAGCTCCAGGACCCCTTGGTTCTCGCTGACTCAATTGCAAGATGATGTCTCTCCGACCAATGGCTGGGGCCTCTCGATGGGCTGCCGCAGCCCGTACCGCCGCCTCTCTCAACGGCATGAGACACTCATCCAGCAGCTCGACCTCGGCCATCGCCTACAAGGCTTTGCGACGTCGTTCGGCCCCCCTCCCCGTCTCCAACACTCCCCCATCCTGGTCTGTTCAGGCTGCTGTCTCCAACATCCTCTACGAGACACCGACACCATCGGCTGAGCCCCCGAAGCGACATATCCTCAATTGCCTTGTCCAGAACGAACCTGGTGTGCTGTCCCGCCTCTCCGGCATCATTGCTGCCCGTGGCTTCAACATTGAGTCGCTTGTGGTCTGCAACACCGAAGTGAAGGACCTGTCCCGCATGACCATCGTCCTTAACGGCCACGATGGCGTCGTTGAACAGGCCCGCCGCCAACTCGAGGATCTCGTCCCCGTCTGGGCTGTCTTGGACTACACACATGCCGCCCTCGTCCAGCGTGAGCTTCTCCTCGCCAAGATCAACATTCTAGGCCCCGAGTACTTCGAGGAGCTCCTCGAGCACCACAGGGAGATGACTGCTGGCGCACCCGTTGAGGGCGAAGAGCCCCAGGCTCAGTCTTTGGAGGAACTCGCCAAGGATTTCCACCCCAGCAAGCTCGCTGCTAGTGAAGCCTTGAGACACAAGCATGAGCATCTCAAGACCATTACCTACTTCACCCATCAGTTCGGAGGCAAGGTTCTTGATATTAGCAACACAAGCTGCATTGTCGAAGTGTAAGTGGCCCACCGAAGTAAAAAATTTGCTTGATATACAATACTAACCCCCCACACAGTTCCGCGAAGCAGACCAGGATTGATTCATTCCTGAAGCTCATCGCACCTTTCGGTATCCTCGAATCTGCCCGGACTGGACTGATGGCCCTGCCAAGATCCCCCTTGCACGGCCCCAACGAGGAGCCAATTATCAAGGAAGCCGACGACGTTGTCGACGCCAGCCAGCTTCCTCCTGGTTAGATGTTGTATAAGGCGTTGCGTGATGGGTTCGGGGTTAGCTTGTTTATATTTACAACCCTAAATGGAACTAAAAATTGTGATATTAAATCATCTCCTTTTTGCACCTTGTCATACTGAACTTTTTTACACTTGTAGCTCCAATGTAACTACCGTTACTCCCAAGCCATATCATCCTTCAAAGTCGGCCCTTGTTGACAACGAATCCTTCCAGGGCAGCTAGAATCACATCAGCAATAGGTTTCATATAACGGTGGACCAGAGACATTGACTCACAGACAGCAGCCCACAGGCGATTCTCCGCCTCGGGGAACACCAAAGATCGAGGGCTGTAGAAGACCTCGTCTGCTACCTCCTCGGGGTGCCTCGGCAGGCAGTGCATGAATTTCCAGCCCTCCTTGGCACCACCCCGCTTCGCGAGCTCGTTGGTGATCTGGTACCCGGCGAAGGCTTCCAGGCGCTTCTTCTTTTCGCTCTCCTGCCCCATGGAGATCCATGTGTCAGTGACGAGGATGTCAGCATTCTTGATAGCCTCCTCTGGCACATTGGTCTCCAAAAGCTTTCCGGGCGAGGACACGCCCTGGGCAGCCGAGTTGATGAGATCTTTCATACTTTGCGGGATGCCGTAGCCGTTGGGTGAAGCGACGGAAATATCGACTCCCATCTTGACACAACCAATCGCAAGGTCAAAGAGGACGTTGTTGGAGTCTCCAATCCAGGCAACCTTGAGACCCTCAAGACCCAGGCTGGAGTTGCCGCTTTGGGATGCTGGGAAAGCTTCGTGGATGGTGAGGAAGTCGGCGATGGTCTGCAGAGGATGGAAGTCGTCCGACAGAGCGTTGATGACTGGGACGCTGGAGTGTTTAGCCAGATTGGCGACATCGGAATGAGGTCCAACACGGGCGACCATGCAAGAGGTCATGGAAGAAATAACTACTGAAGTGTCATATAGCGACTCGTTGACCTGAAATGGAGATTAGCTTCTGCATCAGGCAAATTGAATGGTCATAAGCTTATAGGCTTACTCCAAGCTGGATGTCATCCTTGCCCAAAAACATGGGATTGCCACCCATCAGGGTCACAGCAGCTTCTGTAGAGACACGGGTTCGAGTGCTCCTCTTGCTGAACATCATGGCCACCGTCTTGTTGGCAAGGCCAGTGGTAAGGGAGAGTGGTGGCTGAGTGCTCTTGACGGCAGTCTTTCGTGCTGCAGCGTTACGCACCAACGAAGTGAATTCAGCAGGAGACACATCGGCAATTGACATTAGATGCCTTGGGCCCGAGGATTGAGAATAATTCCTTTTGGGGACGCCTTTGCAGGCTACCTGGGCAGCTCGGAAAACGTTCGACCTCATCTTGAGAGCTGGATGATTGTATGATATGCCTTGAAAATTTCACAATTGAACGCAGTGCTGCAGTTTCAATTGAAGAAGAAAAGGCAATCCAGATATCCAAAGAGTTAAGGACCTGCCCGGATGTTGAGAGGTCGGAATTATGAGTATTTGTTGAGTCACGAAGCCAGCAAGCTGAAGCCGATATCGAGTAACAGCGGTCACAAATCTTTTAGTGGAGGAAGGCCACTTGTGTGATGTACAGGTACTTGCAAGTCACTTGTACCTTGTACCACCCACTCAAGCTGAAGTTCTCCGGGGATGCAGGGGAGCACCTAGCTTAGCCAATCAGAATCGGCCGGCAATCAGGGTCAAAGCCACTTGCACGCTGGTCGCGTATCGTCATCATCACTTGTGCCTTGCAACTTGCGCCCACCTTGTTTCGCCTCACCATCTTCCTAGAAACACACCACGGGCGGCTGGGAGTCATCTTGAACTCAGTCTCTTCCAAACTCGCCTATCCAGCCGCAACACTTTCATTTTCTCCCTGCGTCTAGTTCCATGTCTACGCCAAACTAAGATAAGAAGCTATCCGCTTGCGTCCGCCCTGCCTCCGGACCCGCCATCATGGCTTCCGACGAGAGATCCCCTCTTCTTTCATCTGAGAACCATCAGCAAGTGGACTCAAATGCAACCGAATCAACCCCTCTCCTTGGTGGGCAGCAAGAAACCTCCGGAGATGGACAGCAAACCGAGCCCTCCACGACATCTCCAAACAAGAAGGCTGCTTCGAGCTCCAAGCAGTCGCTCCCATGGCCAAGCATCATCGCCTCGATCATCCTAGCCATCCTAGTCGTGGCAGTCCTGATCGGTGGGTTCGTCGTGCCTGGTGCCGTCCAGCAGTACGCCGAGCAAGCTGCAGTTGTAGAGCCTACAAGCCTTTCCGTGGAGTCCATCACCTCCGACGGTGTCAGGGCCCGTATCCAGGCCAATTTCAGACTGGATGGTTCCAAAGTAGGCGATGACAACGCTCGACGTATCGGCAGGCTTGCCACTGGTGTTATGCGAAAACTCGAAACAGAGGAGACAACCCTGAGTGTTTTCTTGCCTCACTACAACAACTCGCTGCTTGGAAGGGCGGTTGTACCCGCTCTTACCATAGATATTGTGGATGGTCATACCACGGCGTTGGATTTTGTGACGGACCTGAGCCCTGGTGATGCGGAGAATATCAGAAAAATCGCCAACGACTGGCTGACGGGCAAGCTGGAATGGCTGAAGCTCACTGGCGCTGCCGATATCACCGTCAAATCTGGTTTTATCCCACTCGGAACACACAGTGTTGTCGAAACCTTGGTTTTTGAAGGTCAATCCCTCTATAATTCTTTTGCTTCCCTGTACTTTGGAGAGAAGATGATTTTGCAATGATTTCACTTGTCTGCTTTCTTTTGGCGAGAACATTTACTGATGTCCTCGCAGCTAATAAGATTCCGAGTATTCCCGAGTATAAGATTGAGCGTCTCAATTTCCATGATGTCCCTCTAGGCCCTGGCGGCAGGAAGGCAGTTGGTGCCAACGTCTCCATCGTCGTGCACAACGATTATCCTATTGCCGCAGATGTACCACCACTTAGTTTCGATATTCTCGTGGCGAATTGTGACGCATCCGAGCCTTATATTGAGGTAGCGGAAGCGGCCACAAGTCTCATCGAGGTGCGGCCAGATGCCGACGTAACTGCAAATGCCCTGGGCGTCATCGGTCAGATTCCCGACTCTCTGGTGCGAAACTGTCCTCGGAGCAACTCGTCTCCCCTGGACATGTTCATGAAACACTATTTGAATGGCGAAGACGCCGAGGTCTTCGTTCGAGGAAAGACCATTGTTGATTCTGATTTACCTGCCTGGATATCGGATCTCTTGAAGAATCTGGTCGTGCCGATTGACCTTCCCGGCCGCTCTTTCGGCAATATTATCCGAAACTTTTCTGCTACGGATGTTGACTTCAAGTTGCCTAGCCCATTCGCTGACCCAAATGACCCTGAGTCATCTCCCAAAGTGTCCGGCAATATCGAGGTGTTCGCTCTTCTCCCTGAAGAGCTGAGTCTGGATATTGCGGTTGACGCTCTTCGGTCTGATGCCGATCTTTTCTTCGAAGGGAAGAAACTTGGTGAGCTGAATTTAAGACAGTGGCAGGAAGCCAAATCCACTAGAGTCGAGGATGGTGGCGATGAACTGCTGAAAGTCACAGCACAAATCAAAGACGTGCCCCTCAAGATCACTGACGACGCCGTGTTCTCGGATGTTCTTCAAAAGATGCTTTTCGGCGGAAGGGACATCATCCTTGATGTCGAGGCCGCCGTTGATGCCAAAGTGGGCACCGTGCTTGGAAGTTTGACGGTGAAGGGAGTCCCAGCTCAGGGGCAGATTCCAGTAAAGCGTCCGTCCTCACTAACGAAATAACCTGTGACGTCGGCCGACAATCTGTACTTGAACAAGTATTCCTATCGTCGTCTCACAGGCCAGTGGCAGATAGGGACTAACAGCTCTTTCAGGTCTCCCTACAGACACTTTAAACGCCCTGGAACCCCAAGTAGATGAGCTACGGATCCTCAATACATCCAGCACTGGGGTCTATATGCAAGCGAGCGTCAACTTTTCGAATCCTACACCATACACAGCCTCCATTCCCTACTTCTCTGCCCGCATCTTAAACAACGGCAAAGTCATCGGAGAAGCTGTGGCGAAGGACATATCTTTGAAACTAGGGAACAATACTGGAAATATCATCCATGCAACTTGGGATCCTCTCAGCTACGGGGGTCCTGAATCTCATGAAAACGCTCGACGCCTACTATCTGATTATCTATCTGGCGAGAATACCACATTGGAAGTGGCAACCCATAGGGATAGTTTCCCGGGGTTGCCCGAACTAGGCATCGCATTCTCCAAACTCAACTTTACCGTCCCTACGCCGCGCTTGAAACTTCCAGGAGATGATGACGAAGGCGAAGATGGAGCGTCCCGTCTGGGATTCATCCGGGACGCGACCTTCCATCTATTCTCGTCCACAGCCTCATTCACTCTTGCATCGCCTCTACATGCGAACACTGTTCACTTGGAGCACATAAACGCTACAGCATTTTACAATCACACAGAACCAGTTGGCCAGATTATAAACGATAAACCTTTTCCCATACCACCGGGTCTTTCCCAAACTCCCCGCCTCCCCGTCAATTGGTCACCCGATAGCATCGGCTATGACAAACTCAGGGATGTGGTGGGGGGTCAGCTCAAGCTTGACGCCATCGCCTATGTTACACTGAGGATCGGGAATTGGGTTGAGCAGGTACGATACGTCGGTCATGGGCTTGGTGCCAAGGTTTCCTTATAGATATTTATTTAATCGGCGTTATGGGACGGAGTGAGGACTAGCATCGTGTTTTTCCATATATAGAACACACATACAAGAATTTGTACATTCATCTACAGACTGTGTGGGGGTATATTGTATAGTCAAAGAATACATCATTTCATTTCATATGAAGAAGTTGATGAACTGAACGGCTTTTCCAAACACGAACACGGTTGAGGACGAAGGCGAGGGCTTGAACGTGGACGTGGATGACAGGACGGCCTCGCAGCTATCGATAGGGGAGTGCCAGGCCGTCTTCACAACAAACATATACGACGTCGTCTAAGCGCGTAGCATGTGCGTGCTATGCGCCGATGTGGCTACCTAGGCGGCGGTCATTAGGGGGGAGCTTCGTCCGCTGTGCGGTAGTAACGTCGACACGGTCGCCGGGCCGTCACCAGGGACGAGCTGCTGCTGCCACGGCGGTAGCAGACGTCAACAGCTGCCTGTGCGAGCGTCATCTGAGGGCGAAGTGAATTCTGCCGGCCCTGACCGCGGCTACAAAACCAAACACCCCCACACAACGCGTAAACACTCGAACCCAAACATAAACAACAACAACAAGAAAGGCATAATAGGCTGGACGACGCCCAGCATGCCTAACTGGGCGACTAGTATAGCCATAAGGGCTAAACTTGAAGGTGAGGCGGTGCCGCCGTGCCAGCTGCAGACGACCGACAGGTCGGATGAGAAGAGTGAGTGGGGGAAGGACAGGTCCTGTCCAGCTGCTCACGTCGCAAGAGGGGATACCCATGACTACGGGCTTGCGGAATGGTATTTCGTGACCACGTGGGGTGATCCGAAGATGCGGCCGTTGAGGGAATGGGCGCATCCGAAGGCCAAGGAGTATCTGGTCCTGGAGCCCAGGCACCTCAGGTGGGAGGAGTATCGGGAATCCATCAGGATGGCGAGGGGAGGTAAGTTCAGGGAAGACCTGGTCATGCGGATCCCCAACTATGATAGACCTGTGCCGGTCGGTACCTCGGTCGACTGGAAGATGGGCATGGCGGATCTCGCCGTTCATCACACTGACTCGGAACAGTCATGGTGCCGGGCGCGGACACCGTTGGTGGTGGTGTGCACGAGGACAGAGTACAAAGCCCTGGTCGAGCAGGGCTGGGAGGCCGTGGAGAAGAGGTATAAGAAGGAATCAGCACGCAGGAGGGCTGCCGAGTTGGAGGAGGTGGCTATGTCTAACATAGCTGCCGAGGTGGAGGTGACTGAGACGCAGCAGGAGCTGTCGAAAGAGATGGACGTGGACGAGGCAGCCTACCCGCCAGGTGAGGCGGGGATGCTGAACCCGTTGGCAGAGATGGACGTAGACGAGGCAGTGTGCCTGCCAGACGTAGACATGACGGATGGAACCGGGCAGGTTCCTCCTGAAGGCACCACGGACGAGATCACCGGGGGACCCGGTGACCCAGTCGTGGTAGCCAAGGATGAGGATGAGAGCCAGGCATGGCGCATAGACATCACTCTCCGAGTCGAGGAGGGCTGTAGCCAGACCGACCTGGCGGTTGATGTGAAGGTCGGCTGTGAAGGTGTGTCACCCGGAAGGTGTCATGATGGGTACTAGTATAGTACTCACACAGTAGCGTTCCCAGGGAGATACCTGGTTAGAAGACAATGCAACAAGTACATTGATGCCAATCCATGAAGTGTGACAGTGTGTATCATCGAATATCAATGAAACCCAATTTGAATGGCTTACCTTCCACCATAAACTGTACCTTTACGTTAGGGCAGACTTGATTACACGAGAGGTGTACGCTGCAACTCTAATATAGCTTACTCTACGCCAGTTTTGATGACCATTCAAGTCTCGGAAGCATGGGGCAGGCAAATACACTTGATCGTCGACGTGATGATCACATTGTACAATACGAAATAAGGAGTTGTCTCATCGAACAGGAAAGGGGCACATTTTAAAGGGCTCGTTGCCTCAAGGGAAAAACCTCAAACCGCTCAAGGTGGTCACGGTACGAAAGGGTTGAGGAAGGCAGAAATACAGCGTCAAGAAAAAAAAGAATGACAAGAGAGAAGTTGTACAAACCGGGGTATCTGAACCACCAGGAATCGTTGTTAGCAGGGATTAAAGCTAATAAGGATGGTAAAACGAAGGGAAATGCACCTTTTTCACAATGCGTTGCCCAAAAACCGCAAATCCTAAACTCCAAGTAAATTTACTGTTGCTATCCGAGTCGCACTCCTGCTTCTTTGCGCTTCTTGAGCTGTTGGGATGTGGCCATGCTCATTCCTGCGTGTTGCGTAGCGTCGAACATGCTCTGAGCTTCACGTCGTTTCTCATCTGCAATCTTCTTCAGTCGCTTCTCCGTCTTCTCCTTGCCGCTACCCTTGCCGTGGAACTCGTGACTGAGTTGCTTGAAAGCCTCCTTCTGATTAAGCTCACGGCCATGCTCGTCTGTGTATTTGAGCTGGAAGGTGGGCTTGTAAGTCGATTGGAAAAGGTCCACCATCTTCTTTGCCTGTTGGTGATCTCGTCGCTGGTTCTGGTGTCGTGCATAATCCTCCCTCTCTCTGGTTGACATCTTGTCCATTTTGGCGTGATGTCTGTCGTACTCACGTTGTCTCAAGGCTTGCTCCTCAAAATTCCGTTCCAGGGCTGCCTTTCCGTGGAGAAATTCTTGACGTTGACGTTCAAGCTTGATTTGATCCTCTCCTCTGGCTTCTTCAATCAGGCCACGTTCACGGAGGAGTGAAAGGGCAGCACCCATTCCGTCGCTAATGTGCTTCTCTTCCCCAATCCCGGTACCATCCTCCTGTTCTTCCACGGGTTCAGGCTCTGGGATATCGAATTGTACCGACTTGTCATGAGCATCCTCCATCTCTTGATCTTCAGTAGCTTCGGGCGTTTTGGTGGCCTGCTTTCGCCTCTTCTGTCTCCTCTCTTCCGCTTCCTCATCGTCCTCATGCTTGGTGAGCCCAGAAACAAACTCGGAAATTGCGCCGATGACCATTCCTGTCCCATTTTGGGCATCATCCTGCAGCGAATCGTCCTCCTGTTCCTTCAGCTGCTTAGCAAGATCTTCAAATCGAGTCTTCTTGCGCTTCTTCAGTGCGAGCTTTCTTTGAGCTGCCAGAGATGCCTGGAGGTCTTCATCGTCGTCTATTATGTCGATCTCTTGCTTCCTTTTCTTGCCGGTTGTGGGTGCGCTTCCGTCTATATCCATAGAATCATTCTCGGCGACTACAGGCTCCTTGAATAATACATCATCCTCGTTGTCAATATGTTTCTGCCTCGATTTGTTCTTCTTCTTCTTTGGCTTCTTGACCTTGATTTCCGACGGTGCAAGGTAATCCGAGGATATAGGCCCGTCGCCAACAATATCATCCAGACTAACACTTTGCTTGCCAAGGGTTGTTGGTGCTGGCTGGTCCAGGATATCAGCAATATCTCCTATCATTCCATTTTCTCCAAGAGTGAAGGATTTCCCTTGCTTTCCCATAATTTCCTCGTCGTATTGTGCAAGGATGCCAGTATCACCATCTTCATCGTCATTCGGGTTATATCCGGGTCGCTTCTTCTTCAGATCTAGCCGTTCTGAGAGTTTCTCCTGGTCCCGAAGATCGATGTTCTCCAGCTGGTCACCCTCTTCCTCGTTCTCTTCAATTGTGGTATCCTTCAAGGTAAGGATTTGATCCCCACCATCCAGGAGCGTTGATGTATCGTGGGCAATCTTGATCCCTGCAAGATCCTTTGATGTGTATTGCACTGCTGCTGCGGCTTCGGCCTCGGCAGCCGCAAGCTCCTCTTCAATTTTCCGCGCCTTGTCGATCTTCTTCTGTCGCTTCTTCTGTCCCAACAACCAAGATTTCGCGTCCTGGTCGCCTTTGTCGTCTTCCTCGCCCAAGCCTCTACCTTCCAACTTGGCCAGTCGCTGAGCATTCTCTCGTGCCTTTTTTACGGCGGCGTTCCTCTCTTCGCGCTTCTTCTTCGCGGCCTCTGCCTCCATGACCTTATTGTAGTTGTCGTAGGATTGCGCCTGGCGCGATTCGACGGTGCTAGGAGCATCATCATCCCCGTCCTTGGTTTCCGTCGAAGCTGGTGCATCTGCTCCCGGGACCGGCAGGGGCTTCAGGCCCAGCGAGACCCGGATGCGGTTCGTCTCCTCGATTGTTGCGGCGTCCATCGCGTTGACCCTGTAGTTGATAGAATGACGGGCAAATTGCGCTGTCGTCTATGCAGATAAGCTATCGGATTCAGGCAACAGAGAAGACCCACACCCAGCCTCGCAGAATCACGTGCAGGACCCACCCGGAGCCTATACAACTTTCTTTCTTCGCAGGCAAATTTTTGTTTTGTTTTCTTCTTCTCTACAAACCGGATCTGTGTGCAGCGGTCCTCTGCTTTACGTCAGGGTCGATTGCTGTACAGCTCGATAACTTATAGAATCACCAACCTGCTATGGTGTCCATCTTGTCGACAGGTCCAATATTGACTGATCTTCCGATTGCCTAGTTCGTCATCTTCTGATGGCTTGAGCTTTGCGGTCGGCTGCTCGAGGCGCTATATTCCACCCCTCTTTTCCAAGGCTCTGTGCTGGTGAGGTTGAGGAAAACCATAGTTTTGCCTACATCCCCTGTTTTTGACATGCAATTTTTCATGGCGTCCAAATAAACAGCATCACGTCGCCGGTTTAACAAAACCCAGGCTTCAGGTGCACTTAGATCTCCATCAAATATGCACGCTATCTGCTAGTGGCCGACACGTTCTGGAGTCACAAGTAACATGTTTCACCACGAATGGGCTTCAGCCGCAAATTCGATAGAAGCATACTGATCTCATGTGAGGCTGTTGATTTCATGCCAAGCGCTGAGTGTTGAGTCTTCATTTGCTAGGCCTCCAAGATTTGTACCATGAGCCTGGCAAACGAAATGAAATGGCACTCATCAGAAAGTAAAATTTGAACCCATACACGCTTGTTACAGGAGCATTGCAACGAGGAGTGGATTCATTGTCTAATAAGCTGGTTTCCAACTCCCTGGGTTGCCAGGCATATATTTCATAGGTATATCATGATGTCGCAACAGAAGAAAAGAACCAATGTCAACTCCCGTATAAATATAAAAATGCGTCCTTCCCTCATGCCATACAGACATCGTCCCGTGCTTACCTCACGCAGGATCAGCCCATTAGTTGAAACCTAAGCAAACTCGTCATCAGGTTCCTCAATCGAATTTTTCACTCGAACCAAAAGAGTCGTCTTCCAGTTATCCAGTTTGTTGATTTGGTCAAACTGGAATAACTTGTCTGTGAACTGATCCTGGCTCTTCGCCTCCACAGCGTCAAGGAGGTCCTTGAGAAGCATAAACTCCCTCTGCTGCGTGAACGACGGGTCCATTTCGGCGTATCGCTCAAGGGCTTGTTGAGCGGCGACCAAATCCTTTGTTGCGAGGTGGCAAATCCCTGCCTTCAGGAAGTAGTCCTTCACGCTGTACTTCATCAGGTTGTTGTTGATGGATTGCTGTGCAACCTTCTCGTAGTTCTCGATGGCCTTGTAGTAATCCTCTTCACGGGCAGCCAAGTCTGCCAGCTTGAGCCAGAGCTTGTTTGCCAGGCTGAAAGATTATTAGCACCCTAACAAATTCTAGATTTCCAGTCGTTGGAGCTTTGCGCTTCACACTTACGCATTTGCGTTGTCTCCCTCGAACCAAGTTGCTGCTGCTTCGTAAGCAGCAAGCGCACTCTTGGCATCCCCAAGCTCCTCGTACATTTCGGCGACGGTCTCCTTGTGGGTGGCAGCACGGCGGAAGTTGCCCTTGGCGCAGTAACGGTCGATAGCCTTGTTCAGGCAGCGGATGGCGGCTTGCGGGTCGTCTTTGCGATAGGCCTTGAAAGCGTCGGCGTAGACATTTGCTGCGTCGTCGGGCTCGTTCAGGTTGTTGATGAAAACCTCGGCAGCCTGCTCGAATGCTTTTCCGGCCTCGATACCTATCGGTTCAATTCTCGTCAGCCATACATCGCCTCGTCATAACAAAACTCTTGCTGGGGCTCCCGGCCGATGTGGGTGAGGGGAAGGAAGCATGAGCTGTGTCCCGGTATCAGCTTACTTTGGCTCTGCATTCTGAAGGCATTCGCGGCTTCGACGAACGCATCTGCGGCATTTTGGTACTTCTCCTCGCGACCACCGAAAAAGCTGAAGCCTTTGCCGGCATCTTGCAGCTGCTTCTGGGCCTGTGAGATAAGAGGTCAGCTACGGCTCTTGTAGCGGGGGAGGGGCAGCGAGGTTTTGGACAGCGGTTGACCTTTTGGAGAAGGGCACGAGGATCTTGCGACATGTTTGCGGCTCGTCGATATTAGGTGTAGAGGCAATGGATTTGTTGTTGACAGCTCGCCACGTTGGTAGTTGCTAGCGATTACTTGAATCCTATCAGACGGGGTTGGCTGGCCAGAATGTCAATCAGCTGTAACTGCAGGCTGCCGCCAATAGGGTATGACGCCAGCACGTTGCGCCACACTGCTCAAGGCTGTGGCAATGTGGGGCTTTGTCACAGCTTCATGTCGTTCACGAAGAGCCATCTATATTTAGCAGTGTATTTACTATGATAATATCTCGTGGGCTCCTGTTGCGAACAATATTTCCTACGCCAAACAACTTCCATGCTCGGCCTGGTTTGTTCTTGTATTCAATTACGGATCTTTTCTTAGGAACTGCAGGCACACTTACTGCAGGTAATGTTAATAAACTCATTGATTAGAACAAGCTCTGAATATCATTATATGAAACAACGAATGACAGAAATACTTAGCAAACCCCCAACCCCCAGAAAACTCCCAATCAAATCAAATGAAAAGACACGCTTTGCTATGAAAGTTCGCCTGGTGTGGCCGAGATATTGTCTAGAAGGTGGAGATGATTGCGTATAGGGTAGGGTAACATACCTGTAGAATCAGGTTTCCATATCTTCAAATGAGGCGCAAACTAGAACTCTCAGCAGCACTGCGATCAAAAAAGACCTGAATTACGCCAACCAAGCACCGCAATGTCTATATGTGCACCCTGTCGAGCCGCCATACGGCAGGCATTCAGAAACCAAATCATCTCAAAGCGCGCCTCATCGACCAATCCACCTTCAACCGCACACAGCATCCTCTCCAAGCCCTCATGGTCAGTCCGCTCACACCTTGGCTCGGCCGACAGCCCGAGCGAGAAGATCTCGCCGGCACAACTCAACCACCTCCTCCGCCTGGCCGCCCTGCCCCCGCCCAGGAACAAGGCCGAAGAGGATTCCATGATCGAGACGCTACAGAGCCAGCTCCGGTTCGTGCGTGCGGTGCAACAAGTGGACACCGCGGGAGTCGAACCGCTACGGGCCATCCGCGACGAGACACAGCAGGGCACGCGGGAGAATACAGTATCCCTGGATACTTTAAAGACGCTACTCGATGAAGAGGCATTAGTTGGACATTACAAGCGGTCTCGTAGGGTTAGAACCAAGCTGGACTCAGAGGCCGAGAATTGGGATGCACTGAGCACGGCATCTAAGAAGGCCGGTCGATTCTTCGTCGTCCGGAGTAATAAGAAGAACGCGGACGAAGGATCCGGATAATGGGGATATTCGCAGGGAAGGTCCTGCAAGTACACCACCCAGTTCACCACAGCAAGATACCCAGATCGAAGGTCCAAATATTAATCCAGCCATTGCTAGGTCAATGGTAATGAATACCCCAAAAACACGCCAACCAAAATTTTCAGCCATGCTGCCTCTTCGCTTTATAGTGCCACGATGAAGGCTTACAACCAAAACCAAAGTAATTTGTTTTGTTTCCCCCCTATCCGCCATGAAACGCCAGTATATTATTGTATCGTTCATTTCGCGTAATATGGTATACTACAACACCCCCTACCCGAGCGAAATACAGCTAGGGCTTGCTGCCACTTGGTTCACCTGCCTTTGGCTTGGGTTTAGGTACCTTCTCATAAGCGTTTGGACTCGGCGCTCTCTTGGATCCCTTTCCATCCCGCTTTCCTTTCCTACCGCAATGGCGATGGTCGTGGTCGTGCTGCTTGCCTTTCCCGCGGTGATCTGCGTCCGGCTCGTCAGAGGAGGAGTCGGAATCGGAGTCGGATGACGATTCGTCGCTGGACTCGTCGACAGCCTTCGGCTTATGATAGATGCAGCAGACTGTATCCGGCGTCAGCCATGACTAGTTCCCGGTGGCGGAAGAGAGGAGACCAACCTTTGGAGCTTTTGCGCCCCAGACCTTCGTTATCTACTACATCCTCGGCCCATTGTACTGATCGCCCCGTGGAAGTTCCGTCACCGCGCAAACGTAGTATTCTGGTCGGGTTCTGGGTCTGAGTTTGAGGTGTCGTTGTGGAGGTTTGTGAAGGTGCGGATGTCGAAGGAGCCGCTCGTTGTTGCGGGAGAGACATGGCGGGGCGGTCTATCCTTGTTCCTCGTTGATTCCGTCGTGGTCGTGTTCGTCTAGCTGAGGGGCGTGTATTAAGATGGACTAATTAATCGCTATAAAACGGAAAAGCGAGAGTATCTATGGCGAAAAAGGTTGTTTGGGCGACTTATTTGTCGTATGAAGTTCCATCGATGAATTTTGGAGGGGCAAAAAACAATGAGTCCGCGGCAGGTGACGCTTTGTCATGCAATCATCGGCATAGCGGGCGGTCAGTGTCGGCAACCCCCAATCATTCCTGATGGTCTTCCATGTACTGCAAGTTTAGCAGTATAGATGGTGAATTATCTTGAAAGCTTTCATCTATTGATTATATTTCTCTATTTAGAAAGTAGGGATGTATATGCTTTGAAAATTCGAAGTCGATCAACGCCAGCGCTATGAGTGATGTCATCAGCTTTTGTACATATTAAATCCGTGTTTTTACATGAGCATCAACTTCATTCAGCCTACTCGTATGCTCTCAAGTCTGTTTTTTCTTTCTTCTTCTGTCCCTTCATACTTCTTCGAGGACGGCCCCTCTTATGCTTTGCCTTCAATAACGGCTTGTTGTTGAGCCATCCCTCAATTGGCTTCCTTGATCCCACAAAGCGTCCCTCAGGGGTAAAGACATCGACCACAGGCCAAGGGGGCTCATACAGTTCCCGCTCTGGCTCTGGCTCCGGCTCCGACATGAGATTAGTTTTGGGCTTTTGCACCCTTGGAGGTTCACTGCCTGAGCCACGCCGTTGTTCCATCATCCGTTCGAACGGATCATCAGATGAATTTTGCCAGCTACTCGAAGCCTCCTGCTTTGCGGGTTCTTGAATCGGCCGAGAGGTTGTGAAGCCGAGGTTCTTCGGTGGCTCGAGCGCCTTGGCATGCATCTGAGCTACGACCTCGACATATCCCACGCCCTCAATAAGAATATCCAGGGAGAGGACGCGGAAGGGGAGCTGTTCCACCTTCAACCCAACTGCATCCTTGTTTGTCAAGGGGCCGGCTCTTCTTCTCGTCACATCATAGCGCAATTTGAAGCTTCCAGCATGCTGCATTTTCTCGCCCACACCCGGAAGTGTTATATTCTCCACTCCAGGAGATACTCTGGTCTGGCTTTGAAATTCCACCGCTTTCTCATTGTTGGTCAGATGCTCCTTTAGTGGCGTAAAGTTGTACATTAAGAAGGTCAAGCCAGGTGTTCGGGGCGTGATGCGGATGAGCCCGCCACCGAGGAGCAGCGAGTTGTCAGGCTTGACATTCACCTGCTCCGGAACAATGCGACTCTTCATGATCAACCCTTGACGATGCTCTGGCTTCACAAACAGCTCCAGGTCACCGCGAGCAAGGCCCGGAAGATCAACCAACTCTCCCTTCCCGTTGCCAAAGGGTATCCGAATTGGAGATGCAGTGGTGCCGGGGAGCGATGACACCATGGGCATCTCGGGGTACTGCTTGAGAGGCTGAGCTGGAGGGAGGAGCTTGGCGACATTCAAGTTCTTGTAATGATCCTCCTCATCTTCAAAGATCTCCTGGTCTTTGGGCGCATCTCGGGGATACATCGATACAACCGTATCTCTGAGGGCCGCCTGATCGACTACTCTGCCTTTTGGGTATACGGCCTCGAAAAGCTGACTTTTGCCGACGTTGACTTTGCCGACCATCCAGTTGGCCCCTCCGCGGGACCATATATCTTCCCTTACTTTCGTTGTCCACCATCCCCGTTTCGCGCTGACACAACTGACATTTCCGAGACGGATTCGGTGGCCTACTCTACCGAGAGCCTCTCGCAGCACCTCTCGGAGATATGGCATGTTCCTATCGACATTTTCCTTCGTTGGTCCAAGGAGGTCTCCACGTGTGATGATGAAGCTTAGGTCGATTTTGCGATCTCTGATGTACTTGGCAGACCGCGACCGACGGTTTCGGGTTCGTAAGGGGATGTCGCCGAGGAGGACATTGAGGCGAGGGATAAGAGACATGGGGAAATCAGCGGCATCTATCACGTGGTAGATGTGGTTGTATTTGAATGGCGACTCCTCGATCGTCTCGCGCAAAGAGTCGACGGTGGGGTGGAACATGGGCACTGCCGCCGCAGCCCCTGAACTTCCATGATGCGTGAGGTCATGACAGCGATCACAGACGGGCTGCTTGTCATTGGTTACTAGAACATTCATTAACGATGACCCGGATATTTCCTGTGAAGTGCGCGTAAATACCTGGCTTCGTAGGTTGCACCTCGTCCGACACGAGCGAGCTCCTGTCTAAGCCCAGAGCCTCAAGTTGGTCGCTGCCTAGTGACTTTAGCGCCTCAGATATAACCAGGTCTTCTTCCGTTTCCGAGATCTCTCTCTCTTGATCCTTCTTCGGATGCAACCAGTTTTGTACCCGTTTGCTCGTGAGATCAAAGAATCCTAGCTCTTTGGGATCACCTGTTTGGGAGAACGCTCCACAACCACTGCAATTGATCGGTAGTCTCCTATTGAGCTTTCCTGGATCTTGGGGACCCAGAGCTCCTGAATCTCCAGACACATGTTGCGAAGCAATTGCATGATTTTGTCGGGTTTGGCATGGGGAGGTGGGTAAGGCCAGAGGTCTGATCTTTGCCTCCAATGAGGTGGGAGAAAGTCTTGAGGTGACAGGGTATGAACAGAGAGCTCTGGCACTCGACGGTAGAGTTCTACCGCTGAGACTTCGATTCAAGCATCGCGCTGCTACAGTTCGATGCATCTCTCGCTGGTACTATTCAGACCAGGGCGTATGTGTGTAAGTCGCCGTGTGATAGTCAACTGTCCTTCATTGAGATGGTCAACTTTTTTTAGCCACTTATCTTATCGGGCCTGTCGCGTGTGCCATTCATCAAACCCGCGTAAAGTTGTTCAGCTTTCAGTATTGTAGGCTAAAATCCGGCCCTTTGCTGGCCAAAATCTAATAGTATAGATTATTGAGTTATATGAATCAGGAATAAAAGTCTCTTGTAAGGCAAGATATATAATTGATTATATGATGGCTTTTTTAACAGTCACCAGCTCGTTGATTGTTGAAGGACAAACTCGCAACAGCCAACTTTAAGGTGGGGCAATCCATTTATCTACACGTGACGTTGAATTCGAGGCATCAAATTCTAATGGGATACAAGCCAGAGCTTTGCGATTGAGCATCGGGGACAGCCAGACCACAACCACAGTCACCCAGAACACACAATATTCACCATGAGGTCTTTAGGCATCCGGTGGAACAAATTGAGAAGAGTAAGCTCGACCCCGCACTCCAATTCCTGTTCAATGCTAACTCTGCCCTGCACAGGCTGTATGTCGTTGCCAGTCAAATTCCTAACAGGTAGAGATTCTTCGTTGCTCACGATTCAACAGCTCATCGACTTGAAATGCGGTCCCGGAGCCGCCATCCTCCCGCCGGAGGTCACCCGAATACACATGGACTTTGCCTTCAGGCTGAATAACGGCCACATGGGACCCAAGTATGCCATTCCCAGACAACATTTATGTTCTGGGCCGAAAGCTAACGGTATATCGCCCTCTAGGAAGTTTTGGAAGGAAATCCTGCCTCGAATCAAGTACCACAACCCCTCGGTCCCCATGATCGTCAACCGTCACACCAACAACGAGCGGCCACCCGTCATGACCATCTACCTGCGCAAACCCGACGCTTCACCCACGTCCGACCCAGCACCCGTCCAGCCCGCATCATCATGGGCTGATCTCTCCAAAGCCACCCCTCCTGCTGCGGATGAGCGCGTCGTTACCATTGATATGAAGAACAAGCATTCCTCGACAATCTTGGAGTTCTTCCTTGCAGAGACGAGAGCTTTAACTATCGCACCAACGAAGGAAGAGATTGAAGAGATACAGTCGTTGAAGGTCCTGAAGAAGGAGTCTCAGGTATCTCGTGCTCGTGTCCTGGCCGATAGAATGGCGAAGAAGAGAGAGGAAGACATGCTGAAGCGAGCGCGAGCCGCGGGAGGTTTGGCCGAAGCGGAATAATATTTTAAAACTTGTATGATAACTTGGTGTATTGTATGGACAAGCCAGACTAACGGCTGTGTATTGATGATGTGAGCGTTGACTTGCTCGTGTGTTCAATGTATGAAGAATCTACATATGTACTTTGTATATAATGCTTGAATCTAATTCTAAGGCATCTCATCCAAGTCTTATTTGATCCTAGCACGTTCGGGTTTTATTTTGTTCCAAACTCAATCTTGGGGTCATGGACATTTCGTCTGTCATTTCCTCATATGCAGCATTACTTTAGCCAAAAGCCCTCGCTCTCATACACCGCCCTCCAGAGGATGGTCCGGAGCGCTTCCTTCGAAGGGTATTTTGATAAACTTAACAAATTGAAACATGTTCTTGCAATTGGGTACCTTCCAGGGTCCTCGCCAAGACATGATAGTTTGATGGGCATCATGGATGCCCCTGTCGCAGGTAGACGGTCGCTGCCTGTGATGAATGATAATAATTTGCGCTGGTCTTTGGGAGATGCTTCTTGAAACAGCTCCCAAAACCAACTGACGACAGGTTCTGAGCCATCTGGCTGTTTGGTTTCCCAATTGTCGTACACAGCAACAGCCCGTAATGTTGAAATATCTAGAGATTCATCAGAACCCCGGATAAGGAGCTCAATTTCTTCAGGCCTGAAGAGTGAGAAAGCATTTCCCCCACAAACCGTATAGAACCCTCGTTTGAACGGTTCGAATTGGCGGGTAACTGACGTTTCGAGAATATATCGGACATACAAGTCGACATATTCTCGGCGGTTAGCTGTTGTGACTGCCCTGCTTTCGCCGCCGGGACAAAGCGGCACCCGCACAGTTGTATCGTATCTGTCGACATCAATGGCGAAATCCAAGCAAAAAGTCGCCTCTACATCACCATCATAGTCAAGCAGCTTTTTGAGACCCTGGGCCAATCGTGGTCGATACTCGAACAAATCCTCTAGACTGGGTTTCGATGACTTTCGTGAGTATGCAGGCTGGTTCATGGTATTTGCTGGTGCTGCTGCTAGAAGCTTTTTGAAAACAAAGCCTGGGAGCGCTGCGTCTAAGATTGTAGAGTTGTATATCGCCAAGCCGAAAAGCGCTCCGACGAGAAAAAATGAATCAGAAGTCTCGAATGAATTCGGGTTGAAATAGCAGTACTGCGAATCTTCATCATATATGAACATCCCTGATATTAATTAGTGTCAATATAGCCATAATGTGATGGTATTGACAGAAGAGTAAATACTTACCATGATCTGGATTGAAGACTTCTCGGATAAGGAGCAAGAACCACTCTTTTCGCAAGCCTCCACCATCGATACCTTCTTCCCCTCTGAATGAGATCCTCAGACCTTTCTTGATGTCCTCACTACCACTCCCTATGACCTCACTGACGGCCTGGAGGCTATCGTCAACGAGACACTCTCGCCGGACGTCAAGTGTTAGATATTGGCTAATGGTTCTTCTAGTCATGATGCTATTGAAGAATGCATCCCGAGCTTTGGATTCCATTTGCCGCCGGGCATCATGCTCTAGAATTTGCGTTTTTGCCCAAATACTTAGTAAGAACGGATACTGGCAAAAGGTGAATTTGCCTCTCCTCGACTCCCACATTTCAAAATCGGCAATCAGATCGATATTGTCAATCATTGAATGATAGAAGTCACTGTTTTGCAAGTGACCGCGAGAATGCCCACCTCCACGACTGCCAAGTATATGGTTTTCATTTGAAGCTGCATCGTCACTGCGGCGAAAGGTGGGTACATTGTTTGCTGCGAACCAGAGAGAAAGAACTCGAGCGGCAGATCGTATTTGCCAATCTTCCGAATACATTGCTTTCTTAGCTTGGGACTTGGGTTTTTTCATCTCATCATGTAAGTACGCCCCAGACCTGCCTGTCTGGAGTTCAGGGATCAAGCCTGCCGTGACATCAATTTTTGTTTCTTGCTTCTTCTCGCTTTGTCGTATCATCCTGTACGAAAGAAATTCATAAATGAGATCCTTTGATCGATTGAACCTTGAACTAGTGGTACGAGTGAGCCAGGTTATAATCTGGTTGTGACACTCATCAGGAGCGTTGGATATAAGCCCGACAAGGCGTTTGATAATACCAGAGTGGTGTCCAAATAAGGGACCAGACCGGGCTTCCACCCCCTCTTGATTTTTAAGCCCTGGGCTTCTTTTCTCCTCTGATTGTAGAAGACCCGAGAATAAGTCGACGTGAGAAGAAAACAACGGATTTTCCGCTATGATGAAGAGAAATCTTAGGTCCAGGACTTCTGTAATTCGGCCGCCGGGCCGTTTCAGGAAGTTTTCGGTGGCTTTCAGTAGCACTCGCTGCAAATGGTCCTGGGCCTGTAAAAGTTCCTTTTCAATATCTTGCAGGGTCGCATCGGTCGGCGTTACGAAGTTCGGTTGCTTAGACAAGTCTTCGTAGACATTGAACCAAGTCTGGGCGGCATTGATGACTCCTGTATACCAAGAGGCTAACTCATCCCAGTTGATCAAGGGGGATTTTTGTAACGCAGGCGGTGGCTTGGTGTCACTCCCCCTTTGCGATGCTGCTTGCTTTGCGGCTTCACCCTCTTCTTGAGCCCCCGCCCACCATGTCCCATTCTCGGCGAAATCTCCTAGCAACAGCAACTTCGGGTCTAGCTCATACACATGGGATTGGACTTCAGGTTTGTTTGGAGCTCTAGACTCTTGGTTTGCGATGGGCTGTTGCCGTCGTCCCCATGACTCACTTCCTACTCTGGGGGTATGCCGGGGGTGGCGAGTATAAAAAGAGGCATTGATGCCGTTGAACGAGCTGAAGCAACTAAGGAGATAGTCCTCCACCTGTTTGAATATCCATTTTGGATCATCGCGAGGTCCCCGTAACGGTTTTGATGTTTGAGCTCTGGGCGCACCATTCCACGCCATGCCTTGGAAAGAAGATTTCTCCGGAAAGGGTGTAGAATGCGATCTAACACTCGCATTGCCTCTGCGAGGAGGGTTTGGATGGAGGGTTGGCTCTTCATCGAATACATATGTGTAGACGCCAGGGGGTGGACCTTTCCCATTTTCTGGAGGGTTTCGGATAGTACACTCGTCCAGTTTACTATCCGATGTTTGCAAACTGGGTTGCGGTTGGCCTTGTTTGGGGGAGAGAAGCTCTTGGCGCGGCTTACACAGCCGCGAGCTCAAGTATCGATGAATACTCTGTCGGATCACTTTATTGGAATAATCTAAGGATAAATGGGCCGCTTGATAGCTGTTAGCTCAAGGTATGCATAGATATAGCAGCGACACACAGACATACTGGGACGGTGCGAGGATGTGGAAGTGCCTTTGCTTGTATTCCGATTAGCTGGTGCTGCACCGCTACCAGACTGAATCCTCAGATTCTTCAGTGGAGATAGGTCATTGATTGTGACGCATATGGTGCACTTGAAGACGTTCAGCTCTTTGGGCCATCTGACAGTTGCTCCGCACGTCATACAGGTCCCCGTTGCGAATTCCCTTCCATTCATCGGGGTCCCTCTCTTCTGCGTGTCCCCATCCTGCCGAGGTGCCATACTGACAGCATGATCCTTGTTGTCCTGGTGCGTTGTAGATTCTGTAGCGGAGCCTGCCTTCTTCTTCTTAAAGAGCGAAGGGAATGGGTTGCTCATCGAACGCGAGTGAGCTGCTTTGCGATTCGGCGTTGGGGGATGGAGGTCGTGGCCGGACGAGCTTGTGTCAGCAAGCACGCCGAGTGTCGATACTTGGTGGGCTGGATTGTGACTTGACGAGCTTGGTTTCTGAGATGGCCAGGGAGCCATTGCCGACGCGAGTGGTCGACAGTCTCGGTTGGGGCAGGTGGGATCGGCGGTTGATGCTGGCGGCTTGCACAACTATATCGATGGAGGTAGCTACTCGAACTGTGTTTACAGACGGAGATGGATCCCTAGCTGCACGTTCTCCAATGCAAGGACGGCGACATCAGACCTTGCCAGCATGGCAGGCTCTCGCTTCGAGCGAATGGAAAGGAAGGGCATTCGTCCAGCCCGGTGATGCGGCTGGGTGAGATCTCGACATAGCGTGGTTGACGGGCCATTGATCAATGTGCGTATTGGACTTCTAAACACGAGCGAGAGCGGAACCCGATCCGGCGTTTAAGCTCCCCACTTCCCCCTGGGATGACACATGGCTCCCTACAGCAGGGCATCCTCGCTGAACATGCCAAAAAATCCACTGTCTATTACCTGAAACGAGTTTTATTGCTTCTTAATTCGGATTTGATTTTCTTGTGCTAGATAACTACCTGGTATGTGTCATGAATGTGTAATTAGTATCCAATCTAAAAAAAATCGGCATATCGGCATCGCACGGGATTCAAAGATTATGATGTGGTCGAGCATAATCTTATTTAAAGCAAGGTCTAACCCCACCCCCGAATATAAACTGGCAGGTTGATAAGGCAGACAAAAAGAAATCAACTTTCCAATACAGGCCACAATGTTTTATCGATAATAAACTAATCATTTATAAATAATTAAGTAATTATTTGACAATACTTTTTATTGTCACATAATAGCAAGTGTTATTCTTGGATTATGGCTATGCCTAGTAGTTATTCGCTGTCTGGGTGTCCTTACGATCCCTGTTTTTATGACAGCATGTTGTCCGGCCTTCCTCCGGGCATCATGGACGCCAAACTTCAGCTCTCCGGTTTATATCTTGGACGATCCTCCTTTGTGACTTCTTATACTCGAGCCAAACCATGAACAACAAAGTAAAGGTGGCGACAAACGCATTCCAAACAGTCACCACGGTCCAAAGAGAGGGGGTCACGAAATCCAGGGCTATCTCCATCTATAATTGAGGTTAGTATTGTAGCCATGAGCGTGAGTATTAGACTAACTCTTACTGGGAGAGGTGGTCTTGGGAGAGATGCCCTTGCTGAAAAAGCCGATCTTGGTCGGACAGACAATCTTGGTCGAAGAAAAAAATAAGCAAACACTGGCGCTGTAGGCAGATTCGAATGCCTCTCCCAACCATGGGATCATTTTTCGGTAGGAGCCTAGGTAGGTATCTAGGTCGGTACTGACTACCTTACATGTACATAAGGTTGGCACGGCGGAGTTGAAGGGGCTGGCCTACCTAAGGAGGTAAATATATCAGATTGCGAAATAAACAACAACATTGGATCTTCCGTTTGACTTTGATCAATACCTTTGTGGGTAGGTAGGTTTGCGGGGGCACTGTATAAGCTTCTGCCAACATCTCGTAACTAGTTAGCATAGGTAACTTTGAGTATTGCTTCTTTAACCTCACAAGTAGCGTTAACGCGTCTCTTGGTGAGAACGAAGAGAACTTTCCTTCCGACTAACGAGGCCGGTGTGGAAGGCAATTGGGATCATGATGTCGTCAGCATCTTAGCCATGGTCGAGGGTGCTGAGCCTAGAGTGGGCAGAATCACGCATCTTCAGCAAGTCTACATGTAATAGCTACATAAGAGTAACGACTAGTGATTCAAGTACTACATATATTACAAACGACTAATTGAAAGCACATGGAGGGGTTCACCCTTTAGATCCCGCACCTATGTCATCAAGGCGGCAAAGGTAATGTTGGTAGCCACGAAACAACGACTTTGAGGCGTCCACTGTAGCATTAGCGAACAATAGGTTTGGCAACCACAAGATGGAATGTTTATCGAAAATTGAAGGGCATGGGAGCATGTGTAGCACCGTTCAAAAGCTGTAGGACGGTGGTTAATTTGCGAGAGTTTCAGACATGCCAGTAGGTTTACGAGAACGAGGCGAGACTTTGAAGCCCTGCGACCTCATTACCAAGGACAAAATTGAAGAGAAAGATAGAGTGGAAGACATCCTAATTCCACTACCCGCGACAGTGGGAGGCCTCGGAAATGCTGAAAGAACTAGTAGGTGATGAAGGACAACATCATCTTTCTCCCCTTTACTGCGTGGATAAAGACTTGGAACTGTCCTTTTTGCTATCAATTACAGCTGGAAATTCAAAATACCTAGGTAGGTAGGTACTAATGTATGATTGCCTTTGGCTGTGTTCATCACCTGGTGCCTGCCCTGGAACATGATCCCGACACTCGACCGAGTAGGCAGTTTCTCAACTTGAAATGAGGCAGCATTAGATCTAGATCCATGTATTCATTTATACCCTCAGTTCGCGAATGTGTTGTGTGTCTGCAGTTGTTCGGTACCTTTACGTAGCAGTCAATCTCGCGGAGGAGGCCAGGGAGCCCTTCAACCCAAACATACAATCTCTGCGGCAAAGTCAAGATTGGCCAATTTTACACATCAGAATAAATTTTTGGTGCAATAAAAAGCAGACAGAAATATCCTATTGAATTATCAAGGTGTGGCTACATCCCGCTCATTCTATTGTACTTGGTTGCCGCGAACTCGACTTCGTCCAACCATCCCCGCCTCGAAGCACAATTGTTCCTTCTGTTTCGGCATCCCAAAGAATTTTTTTCAGTGGAATTCGTAGTCGAAGAACTTGTTGGGAAGGAGGGTAAGAGGTACGTACCTTTCATCACCTATCGCGAACGTCTGGCACCTGCCTCGCCATCCATTGCAGTACATCATTGGGCGGGGCACCTTCCTCGACCCGAAGACAACAGCGTGGGATTTTTAGTAAGTGCGCGTCATATGGCCTAATTGTCGAGAAAGAGTGACAGTATGTCGGTATGTACCTTGAAGAATAAAACGGGCTCGCTTCGATGTCCATCTTCTCTCTTCGCTTCTCCAGGCAATATACAGTCGGCACGACCCTCCAAGCAACAGACAGTCGGTACAACCCCCCAAGCAACAGACAGTCGACACAACCCTCCAAGCAACAGACAATCGGCCCAATGGCCAGAGACGTAAGTAGTGTTCCAAATGAGCTCAATTGAAAAGTCTAGTCTAACAAATTGATTTAGGAGAGAACAATTTCGATCCTGGCGGACTTGGCCGCAAGTTTGCGGCGGGCCAATGGAAGAGACGTCAGTAGTGATCCAAATTCTTAATTGAACTGTTTAGTCTAACAAACTGATTTAGAACCAGACCATAAAGTTCGTCGCTGACCTGGTCGCAAGGTTGCGGCAGGCGACTGGGGCTTCAGCCCCTCCTGGCGGTCGTAACCGCCACCACCGGCCAAAGTGTTGGAATGTAAGTATATGCTTGTCTGCCATGAGTATTATCAGTTGACCATTTACTGATATATGCAGTGCAAAAAACTCGGCCATGTGCGCGCCGAGTGTCGGGCGCCCCCCCGCGCCGCCGCCGCCGCCGCCGCCGCCGCCGCCGCCGCCAAGGATGCCGCCCCCACCCCTGGGCCGCCCCCTCCACCCTCTGAGGCCGCCGCCGAGGCTGCCCTCCCGGCCGCCGAACCAAGTCAATAGTAGATAGTTTTTTTGTTTCGATTTAATTTAATGTTTGTTGGTCTTGCTTCAATACCCCGCCTCATCCCGTGATCAAAAATCCATGCCGTTGTAGAAAATTTCCTGGCCCACTACTGAAGGAAAGGTGCATGAGTATGCAGAGCCTTAGAGAACAACCAACTCTACATGTAGTTTCAGTACAGTTATAGGCTTCGACACCGTCTAGGACCAAAGAATAACTAACGATGCTACCGGCTGATGGTATAGACGCCCTCATTTATGGGCGTTTCTCTGTGGTGTTTGTCACATCTCCGCGCCCCCTTACCCACGAAACAAGAATGCAACAATACATCTATTGGCTAACCTCCTAAAGTGATAGCAACTCTAAGAGATCGAGGGGTGAACTGACTGATGGCTTCATCTGGCAATAGTCTGCTTTATAAATGGATATTTTGTTAGAGCGTGGATCGATCTATACACATTCATGTAGAAGGATTCAATACCCTACTCATTTAGACTTTTGGAAACCTCTCTCTACTTAAATTGATTGCCCTTCTGCTGCTAGTCATGCATCCTCTGGCCGTTGTGATGCTGCCTGGTGCTGTTTCGATATATTATTTATCATCCTACTATTGACAAGCCTGGTAATACGACAAGCTTATGTTCGTTGTTAGGCAGGAGTGTCACACATATGGCCGATAACTTAAGGCAATTTACGCCTTGTTGGTCGTCTGGACGCTTCTGCTTGTTCCCAGTTCGGTCTCGCTGTGGACTTGGCCCGTCTTTATGACGTAGATAATGAGTGTTTGAGCCCCTTGAAGTCGAAACTTTCTAGATCTAGCGTTCGCTAGATCAACTTGGTGCCTCTCTATTATGATCCTCGCCTTTCCCAGTGAAACAGAATACTCCCCTCTGCGACTTGCCTATCCATTCTACGGTGTCTGTAGCGGCCCCGGTGTCAGCTGTGGCCACGGGTTTAGACCAGAAGAACGATAGCTGGAGACCGGACTTAGCTGTCTGCTAGGGATTGAGACGAGAGGTCGTTACGGGCTTAACCTCTCTACCTTGTGTAAGAGCCAGCCGAACGCTATAAGCTTGGCTTGGCCGTTTTCTAGTTATGCGTTAAGCTAATAGAGAGCCGACATAGTTGTCTACTGATTGATGAATGATCGCTGTGAATCCTAGTCCAAGAACAAGCGACTGATATTTAGCTGGTCTCGCTGTTATCTATTGGTACCTGTAGAGGCAGTCAATTCGTAAGGAGCCAACTCAGCTGTCTACTATCAAGACGAGGGACCGCTACGGACCTGATCTAGTACTCTCTATCTGCTGTTGAGACCAGCGATCGCTGCAGCCTTGACCCAACTGTCTGGCTTTCTGTGCAGTAATAAATCAGTATGAACACATTGATCCTGGGCAATGAGTTAGGAGCTAAGGTATGTTGATTTTGAGGTTCAATGCTGCCATTAGGTTGCAATGAGCGTTTGAAATTTGAAGGTTTGAAGCAACTCAAGGTTTTGGCATTTTGGCAGATCTATATGACGGACGTTTTCTAGCGCCACAATCTCGAACAGACGGGGCTGTCGAGCTGTCCGAACATAGTTTTCAACTAACACTGCCGATCAGACTACTTCACTCAGATGTAGTAGATGCGAGCTGTGATGTTCTTTATGCTTGAGACTCTTGGAATCATTAATAGGCAGCTGATCGACAGTGACAGTTGGGAATAGTTCTCATTTCGGGTCTGCTTGACAATTAACAGAACGAGGTTTACATTAATAGCTTAAATTCGAAATTCCTCGCGTGGGGAGCTTGACGAATTACAGATTCCAACATCCCAAGCGTACTTCACCAGATTATGGCAAGAAATAGGAGCACATGTGAACGTCGTCACCAATATCACATATGAACCGCATTGACAATTCGTAGAGAGTAAACATTGACCCTGATGCAAATCATTCCGAGGATTCTAACCTCCAAACTCCCACGGTGAATCCCACGTAGCCGATCAATCCACCCAAACCGACTCATGGTCAACCTTCCCTCCATTTTTAGATTACATGCCGATTCCGTTCGCCATGCATCTCAAGAGTGACGTCTTTTTATCATGCTGGAGTTGTTTAGGAAGGGGGGGCAGCGCCACGGCCACGGCCGAAACCACCACGGCTGTCAAATTGTCAGTATTAGAGCTCTCCCAAGTCAATTTCAAAGGATAGAATGGTGTGCGCTCACAATTGAGGAGCGTACTCTCCGGGAGCACCACCCTCCTTGCCCTCGCCAGCATCGCGTCTTCGGTATCCGCCCTCACGGTCGCCACGGTCACCGCCACGTCCACGGCCGAATGGCCGTCTCTCGCGCTCACCCTCGCCGAGCATGCCACGGGGAGGAGCATGCGATCGCTGCTGCTTGATGTGGGTAGCAGGAACGATCTCAGCAGGGAGGTGAAGCCATTCGCGGAGGTAGTCCAGACCCTCGGGGGTCAGGGTGTAGTAGTACCACTGCCAGGAGAACTGGGTCTTGACATAGCCGCGGGAGTTGAGGGACTGGAGAGCCTTGATAACGAAGAGGTTCTTGGTGTCGAGATCGGGGTGCTTGGGGAGGTTGAAGTCCTTGGGGGCCACGAGAACACCCTCACGGAAGAGGTACTGGCGGCAACGTTAGCAATCGATCAATCGATTTAGAATGCTCCCACGGCAATATACCTCGTGGATCTTCTTGCGGTCGGCCTTGGGAATCAACATCGTGGCGGCAGTTTTGCTTTCTGGTCGATGCTAAGAAGTGGACGATTGTACGTTACGGGACAGCGAAAGTGCCTGGTCTCAAATTGGATTTTCTTGTGGGCGGAAACCCTACATGAAATTCCCACCTCGATAGGTGGGGTGCCAATCGTGTGGGCTGTGGCTCAGCTCACGTGATGATAAGATGGATAAGGGGCAGAGGAAAATAATTGTGGCGCAGGCCATCCTCGGGTCGGCGTGGCAAGTAAAGTGGTTGGCGCGAGTGGACCCCCATCATTTATTAGCATCTCTACGCCTCCGACCCATCAACGCTGTTTGAGTAGGACAGTCAACATCGAGATACTATCAACATTCATCATGGCTCCGTCAAATATCAACGTTTTAGTCACCACTTTTGGAGGTCTGGGCCTGCCTCCGACTCTATCGCTTCCGCTCCCACCTACAACCACAGTTACGACGCTGCGAGAGCAACTGGACGAGCGCCTACCTGTCACAAACTCTCGCTTCATCTTGACTACGATCTCGAACAAACAGTTGCCGGAATTTTCAGATGCTGCAGTCGCCGGATATCTTCGCCATGGCGACGACGATTTTTTGTCACTACGCTTGAGTGTTCCCCTGTTCGGTGGAAAGGGAGGTTTCGGATCGCAACTTCGCGCTGCCGGTGGTCGAATGTCATCAAGGAAGAAGAACAACCAGAACGACAATGGATCAAGCCGTAACCTGGATGGACGAAGATTGCGCACTGTCACCGAGGCCAAGGCCTTGGCGGAATACCTGGCTATCAAGCCAGAAATGGAAAAGAAAGAAAAAGAGAAGCGCAGGGAAAGATGGGAACAAATTGTTGAGATGTCAGAGCGAAGGGAGGCTGAAATTAAGTCAGGGAGCAAAGCCCGCCTGGACGGACAATGGGTTGAGGACAAGGAAGAGTGCAACGAGAGGACTCGGGATGCTGTTCTCACCGCCATGAAGTCAGGAAACTACCAGGACAACCTCCTTTCCACATCACAGGGCTCCATGTCCTCGAATCAAAGTATCGAAAAAGGCGATTCCGAGGATGATGATGAAGCCAAGTCAAAGGAATCAACCCCGGTATCCGAGCCTGAGAAAGTCGACAAGGGTAAAGGGAAAGCCAGGGCCTTTTTTGGCTTTGACGAAGAGGATGAGTTTATGAGCTCTGATGAGTCTGATGAGGAGTAAATGGCTAGCATTATTTGTGTGTTTTATGTATGATTCGGCATGGCGCATTGTGTTTCCCCGCCTGCACGTTTAATCGGTGGTGGTGATTTGGTTGATTGACCACCGGGGTTCTAAGCAGCTATTGCAAGCACTTGATTGGAGCATAAAATTATGACGACGAAACAGCTTTTGACATTCATATGACCCAATTCCATTAACTTCGTGTTGAATTCTTTGAAGCAATAAGCTTGGACAAGGTTTGAGCATTTGTTATCTTTTCATGGGCCTAGAGCCAATTAAAACCTGGTGACGATCCGTATTTTCCCTCTAAATCATACGAGTCGGAAGGAACAGGATGACGAAATAAAACTTGGACCACTTCACCGTTACAAAGCACTAACAATATACATAGGCCAGGGAGGGGCGCAGGGATGGATATCAACCAAGCCAAAATGAATTGGTATTCTAGTTCACATGTGGTACAATGGAATCGTCCATCGCAGTTCTAATCGCCCTTCTCAATATACATCTCAATTGGCCACAAATGGGAGCTGCTTAAGCATCGAGCTTGACGGGGAAGTTGCCTCCCTCTGTTGAAGATGTCAGTACGGAGCGGATTGATGTGTGAGCAAAAAAAATTAGAATATGTCGTACCTCGCTGCTCGTCCCAGCGCTGGTACCAACCAGAGGGGCACAGGGAGCGGTAGGCGTGCCAGAACTGCGTGCGCACATGTTAGCGGAAGTCGGAGAGGACGCGCGAGTGATCCGGATTGAATAGTACCTGGCGGCAAGGAGCGAAGTCCTCACCCTTGGCGAGGATGCACTTGTGGTAATCGACGTAGTTTTGCCAGCAGTGCTTGGTCTGGTTTTGGTTGGGGAAACGGGCGTCGGTGCCTAGAATTAAAGGTCAGATGTCTCGTGTCCTCTTCGATTCGATCGTCGTGGTTCGAGCAACTGGCAATGCGTTGCGCTGGAAGGTCGGCTTACCGGCTGTGCGACAAATGTTAGCCTCGGAATCACGAAATAGAACGGTTCGACAGCGGGATTAATGCATACCAGTGACGAACTTGAAGGGCTTGGTGACAAGCTCCTGGCCATCCGAGTCAGACATGATGAGTGATTAGTGCAATTGGCCTCTTGAAAAGTCGGGAATTGCGTTCGCGGGCTGGCGGATTCGATATGGAATAGGGTTGATGGAGATGGTCGTTTGACGTTGTCGGGGTCACATCAGGTGGTCTGACAGCTCCAGTGAGTGCCTCAGGTTTTACTCAGCCAATAAAGGTCAGGCACCCACCTTGACCACTGTGGGTCCCCCTCCCCCCGTCCATGGGATCATGATCCAATCCCAGCGGACCTGTTCCATACGTCCCGACTTCAGGCGATATTTCTTACTCGAACCACCAACTGCAAAGACCGTGCAAAATCTCCCCTCAACCGCCGTCAACATGAGCTCTGCCATCGCCGCCAACATGTTCCGCCTGACGCCTCAGCTGATGTTCCGCGGAACCCCCAAGATGATGTTCAGCCGAGCCCCCCAGATGATGTTCCGCCAGGCTCCTCGCATGATGCGCCCTGTGCCCGTGAGTGACAGCTAGTTCGTGACTGTGGCCTACTGGTAGCTGACAAGATGCGACATACAGAAGGAGGACCAGGCTGGTACGTCCCTGTCCACGGCCAATTGATCTTGCAACCCAATTGGCAATTGACCATGCGACAATTCCGAGCGTTTTACTCACCCGAAGTCAGGTCACACCGTTTCCCAGCGCCTGCGAAAGCTCAAGAATATCCCTCTGGAGCTCCTCCCCCTCGGTAATTCGATTTCTCCACTACCACGATTCATACCATATTCTAACGATCTGCAGCCGTCGTCGTTGTCTTCGCCCTCTTTGCCGCGACCTACTCTAGCATCCGCAAGTTCGTCGTTGACAAGAACCTGCGCCTGGTCCGACAAGGAGCTGCCGGCCGGGAGGAACACTCCTCTGATGAGAAGCATCACTAGGCCCGCCAGATGGATGGGAACTTCCCCTAATCAGCCCGTTCGTTAGAAGGACCAGTCCCTTATGTATATGAGAGTAGTGGGTGCAGAAGAACGAAGAGACCTTTTCTTGATCGTCTTTCAATTTCATTTGTGCCCTGTATAATCAAGTACCATCTGTTAAACCCCCCCGGTAAACGCCGTCGCTATGGTAAATAAATAAGATCAATTGATGCAAATTCCCCAGGCTGCCCACTACTCGGCTTTGGGCCCTGCCACATCCAAACCCTCCAGTCCTTGCATGGGATCAGGGCCCGAGGCATTCCCATTCGCTTCAGGAGCCTCACCCCGCTCGTCAATAGAATTCTTAGCAAGCCAGCCCTCCTGTAGTCATATTAGTTCAATTGATCAATTGCAAGGCATGAGATATGAAACAAACCTGTTCCCAAATGGCCGTTTTGCTCCCCAGCCCTTCATCAGCACTTTTTGGCGCCTTCGCTTGTGAAACTTTCAGAACCCGACCGAAAAGTTCGGCCTGGTCCATGTTGTTGATGGCCTCTTTGGCATCCGCAGGATCCTCAAACTCGACATAGGCAAAGCCTCTGTGAGGATCAGTTGCATTCGGAGCATCGTTCTTTGGCACTTGGACTTCTACAATCTCGCCGAATGGAATGAAGGCGTCGAGAACATGGCTATTTGTAGCCAGAGGTGAGAGACCTCCAACATAAACGGTGGCCTTCCACCTGGATGATGTGTCCGTCATTTCAAGTCTTGTGAAATTTGAATTCCGGTGGTGTAGAGAATAGCGAAGGTCTTCTGAAGGATTGCACTTAGACTGAAGCTATACCAGCACTCATACACTATTTTTGAATCTCATCCTCGTTGCATTCGAGGCACAATCATCACGTGACAGCACTAAGGACAATGGAGGCTTTAGGCGGCTGTTGGACAGCTGTCCAGCTTGGAAGGCGTTGGTGGGGTTGAGGTGGGCAACTCCCCCTTTACGTCTTACCTAAAGCACCTAAGCTTAGGTCCTGTCCAGCAACAGCGGTGGCCTGCAATCTGGCATCATATCGATTCGCCCTCTTAATTCTTGCTGCCCCAACGACGAAAGAGCATTCAGTTGAATGCCTATCTGCTGGTTACAGCAAACCACAATTGGATCATCATTTTTTTAATCTTTTCCCTATGTCAAGATACGGCTATTGAAACAGGATCCATCCGAAGCACAAGCGAGCACCCCCCCATCGTCATACCTCTATAGTCGAGTGCTTCCAGCACCATGGTGCGCCTTAGGGAACTGCCGCGGACAGCGACCTTTTCCTGGTCGTCAGGATCTGGGAAGCCTCTTTTGGTGACCGGCACTCGAGCTGGCGCTGTCGATGCAGACTTTTCTGATGAGAGCAAGCTGGAGCTCTGGGACCTGTCCCTGGACGACCCAAAGCAGGGCATTGAGCTTCAACCCATCGTGAGCATCACTACCGAGTCCAGGTATGCATTCACAACAAAT
Organism: Clonostachys sp. G952; assembly: GCA_027569935.1. Classification (NCBI taxonomy): domain Eukaryota; kingdom Fungi; phylum Ascomycota; class Sordariomycetes; order Hypocreales; family Bionectriaceae; genus Clonostachys; species Clonostachys sp. G952. The sequence goes on from JAPDLB010000037.1 coordinate 258,988, forward strand.
ATCATGGTGGACGAGCTTGTGGTTGACTAGCTTCCTAAGATTTTACGATATCGCTTGGGGACCCCCCGACTCAGACCACCCCCGTGGAATCATCGCTGGCGCATTGGAAAACGGTTCCCTCGACCTGTGGGATGCCGAGACGCTGATCTCTGGGGAAGATGCACTGATGTCACAGACAACAAAGCACAGCGGCCCCATTAAGACCATTCAATTCAATCCTCTCAAGCCCCATATCCTCGCCACTGGTGGCGCCAAGGGAGAGCTGTATATCTACGATGTGAACGACATTGAGAACCCATTCCGGTTGGGTAATACCGCTGCTCGATCTGATGATATTGATTGTCTAGCTTGGAATCAAAAGGTGTCCCACATTCTTGCGACTGGCGGAGCTGGGGGTTTCGTTACAGTTTGGGATTTGAAGACTAAGAAGGCCTCGCTCACACTCAACAACAGCCGAAAAGCAGTGAGTGCGATCGCATGGGACCCGAACAACTCTACCAAACTCTTGACAGCCACCCCGGACGACAACACGCCAGTGATATTCCTTTGGGATCTCCGCAATTCCAATGCTCCCGAGAAGACCCTTCAAGGCCACGAGCAAGGCATCCTGTCGCTTTCTTGGTGTGCCCAGGACAGCGACCTCCTTCTATCTGCAGGCAAAGATAACAGAACCATTGTATGGAACCCGCAGACTGGCGAACGACTTGGCGAATTTCCAGAAGTCACCAATTGGACCTTTTTGACACGGTTCAACCCACACAACCCTAATCTTTCAGCCACTGCTAGCTTCGATGGCAAAATCACAATTCAAACCCTCCAGAATACCAACCCCGACACTTCCCAGTCGGCTGCGGGGAAGAATTTGGACGATGAGGAGTTCTTCAGTGCCGCTCAAACACAGCCACAGGGTGCTTCTTGGTCTTTGAGCAAAGCCCCCAAATGGTATGAACGACCTGTCGGTGTATCATTTGGGTTTGGTGGCAAGGTTGTTGTCCTCAAACAGGCCGCTACTCAACCAGGCCAGAAGCGATCCTCTCAAATCCTGATCACAAGCTTCTCCGCTGACTCTGAGGTTTCAGTCTCAAGCGAAAAGTTCCAGTCATCATTGGCTTCTGGTGACCTGACCGCTATTTTTGAAGATAAAATTGAACAAGCTGGCACGGAGGATGAAAAGGCCGATTGGAAAGTGATGGAGACTTTGGTTGGCGATAATCCACGTGGGAAGATTGTTGAATATCTTGGCTTCACGGAGGAGGATGCGGTGAATGGCGAGGACATTACTTCTAAAGACGCTGAGAAGGAGGACGATGCTAAGCCCGAGGCGGAGACCGAGGAAGAGAACAAGAAGAAGAGACTGTCTAACTTCTTCGATGGCGGAGATGCCGATGGCGAAGGAGAAGACTTTCTTTCCAATCTGGCGGCTAACAAGGGGGCCAAGACTGACAAACCCTTCCATCTTTTCGCCGACTCCGACACATCTATCGAGAAGGATGTGACAAAGGCACTCATGCTCGGAAATTTCGCCAAGGCAACCGATATTTGTCTCAAGCAGGATCGCATTGCTGATGCTTTCTTGATTGCAAACTGTGGCGGCCAGGAACTAGTCGACAAGGTCCAATCCGCATATCTCGCCCGGAAGAACGGAATCCCGAGCTACCTGCGTCTGATCGGCTCAGTGATCACCAAGAACCTCTGGGATGTAGTCTACAATGCCGACCTGGAGAACTGGAAGGAAACCATGGCGATCCTTTGCACCTATTCAGACCCTGCAGAGTTCCCCGACCTCTGCGAGGCTTTGGGTGACCGGATAAGCCAAGAAGGTTCAAGAAAAGATGCTGCTTTCTGCTACCTGGTTGGCTCCAAGTTGGAGAAGGTGGTTTCTATTTGGGCCGCCGAGTTGGATGAAGAGAAGAAGGCTGGGATCAGCACCGAATCTGATGACTCCACGTTCTCTGTCCATGCGAGAACATTGCAGAGCTTTATCGAAAAGGTCACTGTATTCCGCAAAGTGAGCAAGTTCACTGATAGCGAGAAGTCTCTGACCTCTGACTGGAAGCTGGCTGCTCTGTATGACAAGTACACAGAGTATGCCGACATCCTTGCTGGGCAAGGCCAATTGTTGGTGGCTCAACAGTATCTTGACTTGCTGCCTTCGAGCTATCCCGCGGCAGAGCTCGCTAGGAATCGTGTCAGGTTAGCCACACAAAAGCCCGGATCTCAAGCCAACACCAGCAAACCCGCACCAAGAACGTCATCAAGGGCTGGCTACCAGAATCCGCTCGTCAGAGCCACTGCTAATCAATTCGTCGGAGCCGCTGCCAATCAGTTCGTCGGAGTTGGTCGGCAGTCACCGGCTCCTCCTACTCAGAACCAGGCATACGTTCCTCCTGGCCAAGCACAAGCGTACCCAACGACTCAAACCCAGCCATTTGCTTCTTCGAACCCGTACCAACCCCAAGGAACATTCAATCAACCCAGTTATTCCCATACCATGGCACCACCTCCGGTGGCACCTGGCCCCCCTAGGAACTCGACTCCTTCTTCAGGGCCACCGCCATCCAAGTCCAAGAATATGGAAAATTGGAATGATGTTCCCCTTGTTACAAAGGCCCCCCCACGGAAATCAACACCGAGTGTGCAAGCAATCACATCGCCCTTCCCCAACCAACCAGCCACCTTTTCGGCCCCCCCCCCTCCAGGTGCTTATGGGCAACGGGGTGTAGCATCTCCTCCCCCTCCTCCACCCAAGGCTGGGCCTCCCAGGGTACAGTCGCCGCTTACCGGGTCTCAGTCTTTCCAGGCACCGCCTCGACCATCTTCGGCTGCGAACCAGTATGCTCCTCCCCACCAAGCCAGCTCAAACCCCTACCAGCCTCCACACGCTATCCCACCAATCGCTTCATCCTACAATGCTCCTCCAGCTGCAGCCCCTTCCTCAAACCGATATGCTCCTTCTCCTGCGGCACAGCAGGCAGCTCATCCTCCTCCAGCATCTATTCCTCCTCCGGCTGGAGCGTACGGTGTTCCTCCTCAGCAGCCACCTTCAAACAACCCGTATGCTCCTTCTCCTTATGCCCCGGCTCCTAACCAAGGGCCTGGTGCGCCTCAGCCGGGCCCTCCTCCTCAGGCTTCTCGACCTGGACCTCCACCCAGTTCAGCACCAGCCGCGGCAACCGCCCCACCTAAAGCCGCTGCTCCTGCCAAGGCCAGACATCCTGCAGGTGATCGATCTCATATCCCGGCCAGCGCTCAGCCTTTGGTAGAGATCCTGAGCCAAGATATGCAACGGGTTGCTTCCAAGGCACCAGCTACATTTGCCACTCATATCAAGGATACACAGAAGCGGCTGAACATCTTGTTCGACCACCTTAACAACGAAGAGTTGATTCAGCCTTCCACGATTGAGCAGCTCTCACAGCTGGCCAATGCACTTCAGTCCAAGGATTATCCTACGGCCCAAAAAATACAAGTAGATATTCAACGGGACAAGACTGAGGAATGTGGTAATTGGATGGTGAGTAACCCCTACCAGATGAAACTTGTACGTGTGGATTTTGCTAATATACCATCTGCCCAGGTCGGCGTCAAGAGACTCATCACCATGAGCAAGGCTACCAATTAGCCAAGTATTCGAAATTTGTCAGCACCGATAGTCTCTAATCGCTTGAATATTTTTGTTAGTGACCGTGCTCACTAACAAGGGAGTATTTGTTTGAAGGGCGGCCGCGGAAGATAAATTAGAGTAGAAAAAATCCATGATGAAATCGTCTTAGTGAGGCTTGATGAATAAATGTCTTTTTTACTTGTACGATTTCCCCTGCTACCTACTCATTGACTACTGCGTGTCCCTATGCGGATGAGAACTACCGCTTAGCTTCGTTAGCCAGCCGCCTTCGGCCAGCCAAATAAAGCTCCGAGTCTGTAACAAGATGGTTTGTAATTGAGTGTGATACCTTACCCAACGCAGACCGACACCCAACCCCCAAGCATCATCAAAGTTATTACTTGATCTATACCTCATGCATCATTCTAGGTGCAGATCCAGTGCTCAATCTCTTCTCACACATGCGAGATGATCAGGAGGAGTGAAAATTCTATATTTATGACCCTGCTATTATTATAGCTCTTCCAAAATAGTTAGCCTGGTCACCATTGACTTTGGGGTCCGTAAAGGGTGTGGTGCTAACCTACCGAATCTGATGTAAGAGAATTCCAGTCGGCCCTGTGGCGCATAAGGCTCGCGATGGCTGGCTACCTAGGTAGTCATCATCATCATTACCATCACCATTGCCATAGCCATCAACTAAGTAAGACATGGCTAGCGTCTTAGACCTTCTGTCGTGTCGTCTTCGATCAATATGCTTCCGAGGATCCGATATGGTTGGGAACTTATTTACTTATAAATCTTCGAAGCTCCCCCCAAGTATAACTCTGTTCCATCATTCCTTTCGAAGCTTCGTTAACACTGTGCCCTAATTTCCAATATCTACCTACTCTGCATACTCAAGATATCCAGTCAACATGCGGTTCATATCCTCCGTCGTTGCGGCCAGTGTCGTCCTGGCAGAGGTTGTTGCAGGTGCCAAAGTCCCAAGGGCTTTCGGTGTCCCATCGGATGATGGGTTCCCCAATCCGAGCCCTCAGCAGATACTTGATATCTCTCAGCGTGCCAAGGGAAGACTTCCAGATGGAGCCACTCCCAGTTCATTGCCGGCCGGCACCGTCACGGCACTCCAGCTCATTGCCTTCAACGAGTTGTTCGAGACTGCTTTCTTCTCCTCGTTGATCAACAACATTACCAATGGCGTTGACGGCTATCAAGATGCCCCCAACGGTGCTGTTGAAATCTTGACTGCTGTGCTAGCTGTGAGTCTTGTCCCAGCCCCTTTAAATCATTTTCTAAAGTTCACCGCGTTCTGATATCCACACAGCAAGAAGAGCTACATGCTCTGGGAGCGGTTTCTATCCTTAAAACCGCAGGGGCATTTGCCCCCTCTCCATGCCAGTACCAATTCCCAGTCGCCAAGCTCGGGGACGCCGTCGCTCTGGCGGAAACCTTCACCGCTGTAGTGTTGGGGGCGTTACAAGGAGCTAACAAGCAGTTCTCTGCTGACGGTGTCTCCGATTTTGTTCAGTTGGTCTCGTCTGTCATCGGCCAGGAGGGTGAGCAGAATGGCTTCTACCGCCTCCTCCTCAACAGGATACCATCGGAAAAGCCCTTCCTTTCCTTCGTGCCTGCGCCTTATGCATTCTCAGCCCTTCAGCTCTTCGTTGTCCCTGGTTCATGCCCTTTCCCCCTCAGCAACATCAACCTGCCCATCTTCCCGACGCTGGCAACCAACGGAGGACCTGTGGCCGTCATCCAACCAAACGACCAGACTCTGTCGTTCTCGGCGGATCTGACCACATCCCCGGGTGCCCAGCAGTACATCGGAGGTGACGGAAGCGGCCTCTACTTGACCTACACCACCGGACAGCAGCAACCCTTCTCAGTCAGCATCACCAACGTCCAATGGAATGGAAATGTGATCAGTTTTTCAGCCAGCTTTCCGTACAGCGCAAATCAGATGGATGGTTTCAGCCATGGCGCTCTCACTACTACCAACAATCCTAGTTTCGATGCTCTGGTACAGTGTACACTGGCCGCCCCAGCCGTCATCCAGGTCAACAACAACATCGTTTAGACGCTATTGCGCACCTAGAATAGTGTACATAGGAAATAGAGGTGGCTGGATATGCAAAAATAGTGTTTGCTGTTTCAACAATAACTTCGTTTGTCTTAGTCGTAGTCATCTCGGCAGTTTAATCCGTGGCTTCACTAAGCGCTGACGCCGCGCCAGCCGGTTAATGCCATCTGACATCAGGGGGCGTCCTGAGATTTGTAATGTGCCGAATTACCGTTTTGTCCAGAAAATAGAGTAAAAAGCTACATAATGCTGCTGTGCGGATTGAAAGGAGGTTGTTTCGGAGGAGAGTGGGTGTAGGTTAGCACAATGTCATTGGTGACGTCGAGTTGGACCCCTGTCAAGCGGGTGACATTAAAAATGGCACACCCTAGACCTTCAGCGTCGAATTTCAGCACAATATTAAGACAATAAATATCATAATAAACGCAATATCAAGCTAAATACTATAGAATAATTAATTGCTTCAGATCATTGCGTTTAGTATTATTATCTAAGAAACGAGGTTCCTGCCTTTCATGAAAAGAGCTTTGGTGTGCTATGTTCTATTTCAGGCACTGTCAGTGATTTTGGGGTAATGACCCACTGTCCACAATCGACGATAACAGAAACGACACCTGCCTGGAGGTGATACGTTGCTTGTTGACGTTGACTATCCATTACCTACACCCAACTTCCCTGCCACGTTTGCCAGATCAAACAATCACAAATCAGCGGACATGACAGAGAGCGTAGCGACCTCCAACAATGCTGATGCTGCTGCTCAGCGGGCCTCAGAGCAGGCACGCCTCCGAAAGGAACGGAGGGAGGCCAAACTGAAAGCTGGCGGCTCTGCCCGGCTCAACAAGATCACGGGGGTGGGCGGCCGCCCGCAAACAGGTAAGAATCTCGCACAAGAATTACCATGGTGAATTCGAGCTAACTCTCCCTGCTAGACTTTGACGCCCCGCCCTCGGCAACTGCAGCATCCGAGCCTATTACGCCGGCACCAGCTGCTCCCACGACCGCAGCGAAGGCAGCAGAGGCAACTGCTGACCCCGACGAGGTGGATATCTCAGAGCACTTTTACGCCCCCAAGACCACCGCCAGAACGAACAATGTTCCTCTCCCTGGAGCTGAGCCGAACATCTCCGAGGCTGCGTTGCGCCAGATGATGCTGGGCTTCGACCCCGCCGCCGGCGGCCAAAACGGACAGAACCCAGCTGGACCTGGCATCCCTGGCGCGGAGGAGGACCCCATCATGAAGATGATGAGCCAGATGATGGGAGGAGGCGCGGGAGGCCCAGGCGGGATGCCGCAGTTCCCCTTTGGCGGCGACGGGTCGTCGTTCCCAGACCTAAGCAGCTTCTCCAACCTCCAGCAGGAGAAGAAGCCGCAGCCGCTCGACACCTACACCGCCCTCTGGCGCCTCCTCCACGCCCTCGTAGCCCTCGGCCTCGGCCTGTACATCGCCGTCCTCACCCCGTTCACGGGAACCAAGATGGAGCGCGAGCTGGCTGCCCTCTCGGACGAGGAGAACCTGCACCGCAAGGACTTCTTCTTCTGGGTGTTCGCCACGGCCGAGGCGTGCCTGCTCACCACTCGGTTCTTCCTCGACAAGGGCCGGGCGCCGCCGCCCGGGATCGTGCAGACGGTTGTGGGATTCCTGCCTGAGCCGTTCAAGGGATATGTGCAGGTGGTGTTGAGGTATGGTCAGATATTCACTACGGTGAGGGCGGACATCTTGGCTTGCATGTTTGTGCTTGGGGTCTGTTCATGGTGGAGAGCAAGAGAATTGGAGTAATGCGTTACAGGCCGTTGGATCAAGTCGAGGTAGATGATAGACGGCCCTTTGAATGAAGTAAAAGAAATCACCCACTCGGGGCGTTCAGTATTAATAATATATGTCTCGCAGAACTCTACCGGTTTACTTTACAATGTGACTCTAAATGATCATGAACACCCCCGAAGAAGCCAATTATCCAACATGTTACAATATTCTATCAAACACCTTCATGTTCGCATGATAGAATTGAGCAACCTGCCGAAGACACCCCTCACCCGCTTCGGGTTCTCCAACACGCAGGTTGAGATCACAGCTGCGCTAGCTGCGAACGCAAGTGTTTCCTTGTACTGTTTCTCCGAGGAATACTTGCGAGGAAGGATGGTCGCCAGCGCACGGGGGGCGACGAACAAGGCCATGTCCTTGCGGCGGCTGGCGGTCTCGATGAGGATGCTCCAGCCGCACAGGCCGCAGCCCAAGCCCACGCAGATACCGCCGTCCATACGCTGGCATGCCTCCGTGCTTCGGCCGTTTATGTAGGGGCCTATGCGCGTGCGGGCGAGGCAGATGGTGTAGTAGAAGATGGTGATGAAGCTGCCGAGGAACAGGGAGGAGCGGGATGCGGAGATGAACGCCTTGAGGAGCTGTTTCTTCTCGAGCTTCCGGACCTTGAAGGCAAGGGCCAGGGGCAGATATGTGTACATGGCCCATTTCCAGGAACGAGCCAGACGGCTGATGGCGTGGGCCTCGCAGGACTGTCCGCGCTTCATATGGACCACCTCGCATGGGTAGGGGATGGTTTTGGCCGGGTCGCCCCAGACGGCGGGCATGTCCAAGCCGACACACATTGGGCCGAGCAGAGAAGCTTGGCCGGTGTCCTCGCCGTAGCGGAGCTCGTTGAACTTGCATCGGCGAAGGGCCTCGATGAGACGCATATCCAGCATGGCGGCGGAGGTGATCCATTTCTGGTAACTCCGCGGTAGGTTGTTGGGATAGTAGAACCAGGACCACATGATGAAAGCGCATGATACGACAAAGATGGAGGGATCAGTGAGATAGCCGGTGAGCTCCTCAGCCTAATAGATGTTAGTTGAGCTATAGATGTGAGGCTGACTTGGCTTTTTGATGACTTGCCTTTGTCCACTTGTGAGCTTGGCTGCGCCGGTCACGATGCCGGGACCATAGCTCTCCAACGATGATATCCAGAGCTCTAGTGACTGTAAATAAGGTAAGATCCAGTGTATGACCACCAGACCTTGGCGCAGGCTTCTGATGAGAAGGGTCCTTTGCGGTAGGGTCAACACTGCCATTGGCACTTGGGGTTGTGCTAGCTGAGCCCCTTTTCTGGTGTAGAAGGCGCATGCCCAGCCATGCAGAAATGAATGCCGATATCCATCTCGCAAGTCTTTGAATTGTTAAGAAAGGTCTAGATGGTTGGATAGTGAGACTGGCATACCTGAGACGAGCTATTCCGCTGAGGTTTTTGAATGAACGAGTGAGAAGAATAAAGAATGGTTTCTAAAGAAATGAGGAAGGTATTAGTAAAACAGGGATAGGATGGGAAGCGATCATTTCAAAGTTGTATGTCTAATAGACTTGTGTATGACAGCATAAGCAGCCGGTCCACGCAATATGTAGGTGAGTGGAGGTGGGTTATAGGTGTTATACCAGAAGTAGAGTGCTGCCCCCCGCAACCACGGCGCAAAACGTGGGGAAGCGCTGAGGCTCAAAGCCAGTTGCAATGATGTGGAGCAGTGGACGGATCAAAGAGGGCGTCTCTTCGGTCTTGGACTGTTTCGATGACTTCCGACGCTTTCTAGAGATGTGACTGACGATTAAAGCGAGAAGACGTGGCCCGACAGTGGTTGCGTAGCCGGTGACATAGGCGCGAACCAGGGGTCGAAGAGCTGGTGGAAGAGACGACAACGCGATCAATCCAGCCGCCTGGCCTGGAGTCGACTTGGAGATGGCCTGTCTAAGCTCATGACCTATCTTTCGGTCTAGGGACATTTCTGGAATTTGGAGAGTAGCATCCGGGCGGCAATCACGCCGCTCGAAGCCACGCTTATTATGTGATGCGAAGCAGGGGTGTGATGGTCATTGGGAGGCTGCAAGATAAGGGGCTTCGGGCAGTGTCACCTCGAACGAGTAGAGGATCGCGTGCAAGCAACACCACAGTGTGTCACCGGCCGCAATGTTATGTTCAAAAGGGAATGATATGTTTGATCAAGATCAAAGCCACGGCCTCGCAGGTGAAGCAGTTAGGGAGATGAGTAGTGCTTAGTCATCACAACCGCCATTTCACCTCGGGATGGTCTTTCATGTGAAAGTAATGGCATGTGTTGGAGTTGAGATTTAGATAGTAAAATGCCAGCTGCGTCTAGTGGCAGAATCTAAATTACAGAAATCTGGCGGAATTATAAAAAAAATTGACATTACACCTGAGACACTCAAAACGCTGGACGCAGCCGATGATACACAAGTTGGTTGGTACCTACGGACTGAGTTCTTTGAAGTGACAGCAACAGCAACAACTATGAACGAGTAAATGAGAGACGAGGGCATTGGGTATGATATTGAATATGTTGTGTTGTATGTGTTGTATGTGTTGGTTGTGTTGTTGATATGATATTCTTATGTTGGGATATTAATATGATTGACCTCGCGCATCATTTGTTGCAGGTTCTGGCAGAAAATGCTGCACCAGAAACGGAACCCTGCACGTGTTTCATGAGCTGCTCGTCATTCACCTACAGGTGGTATACCCAGTCGTACTAGCGATCTTCATGCGTTGGTGGCTGCCAAGGCTAGCGGTGCCCAATGGCTACAGCGAGTTCCACAGCGCTTGATCACCCCTCATCTGGTAGCGGGGGAGGGGAGAACATAAGCGGCGGCATGAGGCACGGACACAGCATACCTTACCAAACATACAAAGTACCGATACATAGGGAATTCAGCGACCGTCGCGGTTTGCGTATGTGATTTGCCAGGTCACAGCCTGGTTTTGAGTTTCAGAAAGCTAATAAAATGTGACGGCATGACTCTGGGAAGCTGCATTATTTTAGAGCTCCAGGTGCTTGCTGGGCTGTGTGAGTGGCATTGGCTGCTGAGTCACGCCGAGAAACGTTTCCGGATTGAGGAAGCTCCATGAGTCGGGGGAGCTTGCCGTTGTAGAGGGGAAAGGTATGGCAAGTGCGACATGGCATGTAGAGGGAGGGGAGGGTTATGCCCTTTTCCTACCACCACCGCATTGCGGGTATCAATTGGGCCAGGTTCCGTGGCGGCGGCGCGAGTCCAAAATTGCTCCTCACTGGTGGCGAGAGGGAGTCTTGAGTGGCCTGGGCCTGGCGTGACTTCTACTTACTTGCCTCATGTTTTGCCCTTTTCCCCATTGAGTTTCTCTTTTGCTAGACATAATCTCTTTTAGCCTATCCATATGACTGCGGCCCATTGCGGTGTGACTCCCACGCACCTTATCAGCCTCTGCTAACTTTGGTAGGCGGCTTGTTGCTCAGGTCACCATCGCGGCGATGGTGGGGCAAGGTGAGCTCGCATGATCGTATTTTTTTTCGGTCCTTGTCGGTACCGTGCCAAGCGCGGAACAATGCGCTAAACCTCATGTACCTCGCCTCGACAGACCATATGTAATCAGTCAAGTACAGGAACAGAGGTATACCTAAGGCGTGCGGGAGCAGTGGTGAGAGGCAATGGAGGTTGGCCACGGTTTAGATAAAAGGACAGCTCGGTTCTCGAACATGCCTTTGTAATGCTCCTGCTCTCTACCTGCTTAGGTATCAAAAGAGAACCTTCCCTGCAATCCGAAAAGGCAAATTTTTTAAGCAAGCAGTACCTCTTGGTGCTGCAAATTAACCTGCTAAGCACTGTGTCCCACCTCTGAGCTGCCCGATCTGAGTGACTGAGACGTCAACCGCGGGGCCATAAAATCACATAGTACAACCCCGCTTTGACTTTCTTCCTCTCCCACATCACCACCAATTTTTTCCTTCAACACCTACAGGCATTCAAGCCAGGTAAAAGCAAAAATACCGCCAAGATGGTGAAGTAAGTTGTCTCTGATGTCCATTCTTGCTCGGATCAACTCCTCTTGCCCTCGCCATTCCTTCATCGTCGCCTCGTCGTCCTCGACGCAACGATGCTGGCGCCAGAGCGCAAAAAAAACAGCGCCCTGCCTCTCCGGAGATAACACTATGCCCTCAGAAAGGAAAAAACAGAGTTTGCTGACATATTGCTTCACCATGATAGCTTCACGGTCGACGAGGTCCGGGCCCTCATGGACAAGCCCACCAATGTCCGAAACATGTCCGTCATTGCCCACGTCGACCACGGCAAGTCGACTCTGACCGACTCCCTGCTGTCCAAGGCCGGTATTATCTCCTCCGCCAAGGCTGGTGAGGCTCGTGCCACCGATACTCGTGCCGATGAGCAGGAGCGTGGTATCACCATCAAGTCCACTGCTATCTCTCTGTACGGTCATCTTGATGACCCCGAGGATATCAAGGATATCGTTGGCCAGAAGACCGATGGTCAGGACTTCTTGATCAACCTGATTGACTCCCCCGGTCACGTTGATTTCTCCTCTGAGGTTACTGCTGCTCTCCGTGTCACTGACGGTGCCCTCGTCGTCGTCGACACTGTCGAAGGTGTGTGCGTTCAGACCGAGACTGTGCTCCGTCAGGCCCTTGGTGAGCGTATCAAGCCCGTTATCATCATCAACAAGGTCGACCGTGCTCTTCTCGAGCTTCAGGTCTCCAAGGAGGATCTTTACCAGTCCTTCTCCCGTACCATCGAGTCCGTTAACGTCATCATCTCCACCTACTTTGACAAGACTCTCGGTGATGTCCAGGTCTACCCCTACAAGGGTACCGTTGCCTTCGGTTCCGGTCTCCACGGCTGGGCCTTCACTATCCGCCAGTTCGCTGTCCGCTACGCCAAGAAGTTCGGTGTTGACAAGGGCAAGATGATGGAGCGTCTCTGGGTAAGTCTTCTCCCTGCTTGAATGCAGATGCTCCCCTCCCACGATGGCGGTACAGGCCAGTCGCATTTTCAATGATTGTGTACTTACTCGGAACCACTTGTAGGGCGACAACTACTTCAACCCTCACACCAAGAAGTGGTCCAAGTCTGGTACCCACGAGGGCAAGCAACTTGAGCGTGCTTTCAACCAGTTCATCCTGGACCCCATCTTCAAGATCTTCTCCGCCGTCATGAACTTCAAGAACGACGAGATCACCACTCTTCTGGACAAGCTCCAGCTCAAGATCTCTGCTGACGACCGCCAGAAGGAGGGCAAGCAGCTGCTCAAGGTTGTCATGCGCACTTTCCTCCCCGCTGCCGACGCTCTTCTGGAGATGATGATTCTCCACCTTCCTTCTCCCGTCACTGCCCAGAAGTACCGTGCTGAGACTCTGTACGAGGGTCCTCTTGACGACGAGGCCGCCATTGGTATCCGTGACTGCAACCCCAAGGGTCCTCTCATGCTTTACGTCTCCAAGATGGTGCCCACTTCCGATAAGGGTCGATTCTACGCCTTCGGTCGTGTCTTCTCCGGTACCGTCCGCTCCGGTCTCAAGGTCCGCATCCAGGGTCCCAACTACACCCCTGGCAAGAAGGATGATCTCTTCATCAAGGCTATTCAGCGTACTGTCCTGATGATGGGTGGCAAGGTCGACCCCATTGACGACATGCCTGCCGGAAACATTGTCGGTCTCGTCGGTATCGACCAGTTCCTGCTCAAGTCTGGTACTCTTACCACCTCTGAGACTGCCCACAACCTCAAGGTCATGAAGTTCTCCGTCTCCCCCGTCGTGCAGCGCTCCGTCCAGGTTAAGAACGCCCAGGATCTCCCTAAGCTGGTCGAAGGTCTCAAGCGTCTCTCCAAGTCCGACCCTTGCGTCCTTACCTACACCTCTGAGTCCGGTGAGCACGTCGTTGCTGGTGCCGGTGAGCTGCATCTCGAGATTTGCTTGAAGGATCTTGAGGAAGACCACGCCGGTATCCCTCTGATCATCTCCGACCCCGTCGTCCAGTACCGTGAGACTGTCCAGGGCAAGTCGAGCATTACTGCTCTTTCCAAGTCCCCCAACAAGCACAACCGTCTGTACATGGTTGCTGAGCCTATTGAGGAGGAACTCTCTCTTGCGATCGAGGCTGGCAAGGTTTCCGCCCGTGACGATTTCAAGGCCCGTGCCCGTGTCCTCGCTGACGACTTCGGCTGGGATGTCACTGACGCCCGTAAGATCTGGACCTTCGGTCCTGATGGCACTGGTGCCAACTTGCTGGTTGACCAGACCAAGGCCGTCCAGTACCTCAACGAAATCAAGGATTCCGTTGTGTCCGGTTTCCAGTGGGCTACCCGCGAAGGTCCCGTTGCTGAGGAGCCCATGCGCTCTACCCGCTTCAACATCCTTGATGTGACCCTGCACGCTGATGCTATCCACCGTGGTGGTGGCCAGATCATCCCCACTGCTCGTCGTGTCCTGTACGCCGCTGCCCTTCTGGCCGAGCCCGCTCTGCTCGAGCCCGTCTACCTGGTCGAGATTCAGGTGCCCGAGAACGCCATGGGTGGTGTCTACGGTGTCCTTACCCGCAGACGTGGTCACGTCTTCAACGAGGAGCAGCGCCCTGGTACTCCCCTCTTCAACATCAAGGCCTACCTCCCCGTCCTGGAGTCCTTCGGCTTCAACGGAGATCTCCGTGCCGCCACCTCCGGCCAGGCCTTCCCTCAGTCCGTGTTCGACCACTGGCAGGTTCTGCCCGGTGGCTCTCCTCTCGACTCCAGCTCGAAGGTCGGAGCTATTGTCACTGAGATGCGTAAGCGCAAGGGTATCAAGGCTGAGGTGCCCGGTGTTGAGAACGTAAGTTATATCCCTACTGATCTAAAAAAGGGTTTCGAACTGTGTTGGCTAACATGTCTCTCTTCTAGTACTACGACAAGCTGTAAGCGAACTTACCTTGAATGGATGATATCAGATCCTGTGTCCTTGTGGATGCAGAACCTCAACAGGCTGCTAGCGAAGATCTGGGACGCCTGCCTGAGCCCCATAGAGAAGCCCCTTGCGAAGACATCAAGGTGGCCTTTTGTTAAATGACAAGCCGCCGAGACAAGGAACCAAAAAAAACATGGTAAATAAAGTATGAGGGCTAGATTGAGGCCATAATCACGGGGAAGCTCTCCGCTTGGCTTTTATGTAGTGATGTGCCGATAGTGGAAACATGACAAAAGAAATGATGACTTTTTATGTTCAATAGCGTGGCTCCTGATCCCATGCCTGTGTTTGTGAATGCCCATGTCGGTCCCAAGAAACCAAGCAAGACTGGGCTGAATCTATTTTCAGTTGTCCAATGAGTGAGCGTGAGGATGAGATCTCGTATGGAACGAGGAGCGTGGTTGCACATAGCTCGTGCCTCCTCGTCTTGTGTCAAGCTCGCTCACCGTACCTTGCTGCTAAACAATCGACTTACCTAATCGTAGTAGTGCCTGTAGCTAGTTACCCAGCAGAGGTGGAGCCTGAATCTGATCTTGGGAGCCAGACCAGATTCTCAAAGTGCTTCAAAGTTTACGAGCGCCTGCGGAAGAAAAAGTTACCAACTACATCTATCGATTGCCAGTTTGCTGAGAGCAGTCTCATATTTGGGCGAATTGGTTTGGCGACGCATCGAGTGCCCTCCGAAGACAACGCGATCGCGACAGAAGCAAGCCGACCGCCCAAAGTTTCATGCCGTGCATGACCTTCGCCCTATTCTCCGGCTTCGATGCCTTTACTTGAGGCACCATGATATTCCCCGAAGAAGATGCGCCCTTGCTGAAGACATGGATTGTGAACCGAATCGAAGACACGTACGGCCCCCTCTTCTTCCTACCATTTACCACACCTTCAAGTGCCGGAGCTCATCACCTTCCCGCTTTCTAGATCTAATGCAGACGCCGAGGTGTTGGCAGAATATATCATCGCGCTCCTGAAGCACGATGGCGATAAAGCGTCTGTCCGCGCGTTGTGCGAACAGGAGATCCCCGACTTTTTGAGCGAAGGTACCGTGCTGCTGCTCTCCCTCGCCACTGCGCTAGCTTTGCGCCTGGGTTTCCTGCCAAATCTACCTGGTCACCATTAACTCATGTCACAGATCCGAAGCCTTTCCTGGACGATGTGTTCCAGGCGATTGCGTACAAATCCTACATCCCGGGCGCTGCGCCCGCTCCCAAACTCCAGCCTCGCAGGCCCGACCCCCCACCGCCCGAAGCAGATGCAGCTCCCAGCGCGGGCCATTCTGGCTCCAAGAAACGGAGCTACAATGACCGAGACGACGCGGACCCATCTGGGAACCAAGATGGATATCAGAATGGTGGCCGACCAGCTAAACAGCAGCGAAAACGCGGGCGAGGTCGAGGGGAGGACAAGCGTGGGGACTTCTCAGCGATGGGTATGCCTCCATTCGACCCCCAGAATCCGGCTACCATGGAAGCATTCATGGCAATGGCCATGCAATACCCCGGGATGGGACAGTTTATGGGAAATGGCTCTCGAGGCCAGCCGCGGCGGAGAGGCAGATGCCGAGACTTCGATTCCAAGGGGTACTGCTCTCGAGGAACGAGCTGCATGTATGATCATGGGAATGAGTCTCTATATATTCCAACCTCCGGACCTCAGGGCGACGGTGAGATACTCTGTTTTTGTCCTCCTTTCCCAAGGCATATGATAGCTAACCCATGTTTGATTTCAGAATATGACCCCGATCAGGCCATGCTCTCAGGCAACTTATTCCCCTTTTTAAACCCTCTTGCTTTTAAGCCCGAGAATAGTCGTGGCCGTGGTGGTCGCAAAGGAGGACGGGCAGGCCGCAAGGGCGGAGGTCGATCGAATTTCTCTGCCGAAGGCCCAAGCAATGACCGCTCAAAGACCGCAATCGTGGTGGAAAACATACCAGACGAGAGTTTGAACGAGACCGAAGTGCGGAAGTTCTTTTCAGAATTTGGAAATATCCATGAGATATCGATGAAGCCGAACAAACATCTCGCAATTATCAAGTACGATCAATGGGGCTCCGCAAATGCAGCATATCAGTCACCAAAGGCCGTCTTTGATAACCGATTTGTTAAAGTCTTCTGGCAGAAGGATGAGAGTAACGCGGGGAATGGGTCGCATCCCTCCAAGGACAGGTCGAAAGATCATGACATGCAGTACACAGAGGATGACGCCTTCGAAATTGACCCCGAAGAATTTCAGCAAAGGCAAGAGGAGGCCCAGAAGAAATTCCAAGAAAGGGAAACGAAGAGGGCGGAGCTGGAACGGCAACGCTTGGAACTCGAGAAAAAACAGCAGGAGCTGATGCAGAAACAGCGCGAAGAGAGGGAACGGTTACAGGCTAAGCTGTTGAAGAAGAACGGCGGAGTTCCCGATGCCCCCTCATCGGGGGCAGACATGCTTCGAGCAAAGATCGCCTCGCTGGAAGAAGAAGCCAAGATACTTGGCTTGGATCCTAATGCCGCGGAGGATGACATCAACATCAGCGTGGAATACCCTCCGCGGGGAGGATACCGGGGCAGATCAACGTTCCGTGGACGGGCGACTCGTGCGTGGAGAGGGAGCCGCGGAAGCTTCCGGGGAGTAGACGGCCGTCATGCTGCGTATGCTCAATACTCCATCGACAACAGGCCCAAGCGCCTCGCGATTAGAGGCGTTGATTTCACGGCAACTGACAAGGACGAGAGCCTTCGCCACTTCCTTTTGGTACGTTATTCCCATGAGTTGAACCATAGAGTCCCCCTTGCTTTACATCAAACTAACATGGAGACACAGAGCCTCGGAGAGTTCGAGTCGGTAGAGCCCTCGGCAACCACGACATTTGTCTCCTTCCGGGACCGCAAGACGGCCGAGAAGCTCTACAACAGCCTCCACGGCAGCGAACTTCCCGGCGTCGAGGGCAAGCTCGAGCTGTCGTGGGTCAACACTCCCCTTCCACCCGTTGCGCCGCCACAGGACAAAGATAGAGACGATGTCATGGCGGGCATGGACGAGGACAAGGCGGGTGCGCAGCCGCACCACCAGCACCAGCAGGCGCAGCAGGCGCACGATGATATCGACTACGACCAGCAGGGGGATGATGCCGATGCTTACTAGCCTCTTACCTTAGCGAGATTAAACAATGAATAGAGATAATATCTGGCATTACATATTGCCCAGATTTGACTTTAAATGGCGGTTGGGAGTTTAGAGCTTCTGTTAAAAGCTTCTGTTAAGAAAGCAGCACATCCCATGAGTGATTGAGTTTCATTAGCTCTGGTTCATTTCCTTTTGGGCATTCAGACGAATAGAGGTAAGTCCCTTTGAATAGAGTCACTAGAAATGCAACATGAAGACTGTTATATCTCGGGTCAAAAAGGACCATTCGAGAGCCAAGAGCCACGAGCCACCAAAGACGTATGAATAGTCATGGCGGTTCTCTCCGGCTTCACTTTGTATTTTTTTATTTGCTATTTTTTATCTGTCTGTTGGCATCCTTCGATCCGCCTCTTGCCAAAAACCGAAGGGTAGTTAGTCCGTGATAGATGAATAGATCTATCCACTTACAACCTTTCCCCTCGAATCTTGCCTAGTTTTTTTTTTTTGACAGATCCTGCGTGAAGAACGGGGCTCTCCGCTGAGGAGAGCCCTCTGCAGACAGTATCTATGGTGTCATGGAGGGTCTCTTTGCCTCCACTGTTCCATGGCCTGGGGTATCGTTGAGATATCATATGCATGCTATATGAAAGAACAAGAATAGGCCTTGGGATTCTTGTTGTTTTGTGTTTTCTTTTCCTCCCCATTCTCCTCCTTGCGCGTGTGTCTTCTTCCCCGATGCTCGTCATGTCGTGAAAGAAGGGAGATGTAACGACAGCAAGTATTGTCCTGGACAATATATGATGCCGTCGGTCACTTGTTGTGTCCATCACCCTCCTTTGCGATTAGAAAATTCTCGCATTGATATCAATGCTTCACTCCACTCCTCCCGTCTTATAGTAGCACATGTCTTCGTTATCATGAAACCCAGCCATTGAACCTCTTACACGAAGAGTTCTAGTGTACCTTTTTGTTGAAAAAGACACTCTTTCGTGGTAAACGCCCGCCCGATGCATTATAAAAAGGAAACGCAACAAAAAAGCTCAAGAAGAAAGAAAAGATTCAAAAGAAAGGTGATCCAGATGAGAGACGTAGCCAATCATCTTTTTAAGAACAAGCAAAGGGTGATGGATGCTTGTTACCCAGAAAGTCCCGGTTAGTTTGCCACCAAGGCGGCAGCTTCCTTGGGAATCGCCTGGGAGGCGTGACTGCCATTAGTCACAGATTCCTGATTGTCTGTCTGACCTTCAAAAGGCGACTCTAGTTCCTTGAAAT
Organism: Clonostachys sp. G952; assembly: GCA_027569935.1. Classification (NCBI taxonomy): domain Eukaryota; kingdom Fungi; phylum Ascomycota; class Sordariomycetes; order Hypocreales; family Bionectriaceae; genus Clonostachys; species Clonostachys sp. G952. The sequence goes on from JAPDLB010000037.1 coordinate 277,824, forward strand.
CAATCTCCAGGCCGTCAAAGAGTTTGAAAATGCTCTCGTTGTCATGGAAGTCGTTGTTCACTAGGGAGAAGATTGTTAGGTAACCAGATTTGTCAAGGAAAGATGCTGGGTCGTGTGTTACTCACCGATGTTGATCAGGTGCCAGTCGGTCATGATATGCTCAATGAGCTTTCTGCTGGCAGAGCCTGAATCAAAACATTTGGCCCAATCCATTCCCAATTGGAAGGCCTCGTCTCTCCATGCAAGGAAGCTGACGCTCTCGACGATGGTCGGCTGGACAATCTCCTTGCCGGGAAAGACGCCCCATGTCACGGCATTAGGGCCGTCACTGGGTGCGTTGGTCTCGAGCTGGCCAGACTTGGTAACGGCATAGTAAGTCAGGTCTTCCTGCTTAGCCATGCGGCTGGTCAACTCCTGATACAGTCGAGGATGGACCAGCACCTCGAGGTACGACTTCTGGTATACATATCCATTTGAGGGGCCCCAACCGTGGATAGGATGAGATGACTTGACGCCGTCAACAGCAGGTTGGGAGTTGACGGTCAGAATGCCCCGTCGGTTGAGGTTGACCAGGTTTTCCCTGATGGCATCTGCCTCGCCTGTCAGAGGAGATTCGCTCCAAGGCAATGTCTCAATCTCATTCTTCAGATACTTGACAAAGAGCTCAGCAATGTCTCGATAGGATCGAGGCTCCCCCCATTTCTTCCTGTTGGCTTCGTTGGAGCCAGTCAAGCCAATGCCGTACGCATCGAGTTCTCCAAAGGCAGGAGAACGAGAGTCACCCCATCGCCCGTTGGGGAATTCGTCCCAGTCTTGCGTGCGCAAAACGTACGCCTTTGTGCGGTTACGCCAGAAGATGGGTCGCACGTCCTCGTCACGACGACCCAAGCCCTTGGAAGGCTTCCAGGGCAGTGCTGGCTGCAGGGGTCGCTCGGCTGATGGGGTCCATTGGAGCTCTTCCAGAACCATGCGGGTGGCTTGAGCAAGGTTCATGGTATAGAAGTGCAAGTGGAAGATGCCATTAGCGAGCAGTTTGCGGCACATTTCAGCAACCAGGGTCGTACCAATTTCTCTCACAGCAACATCGTCGTTCTTGACAGGTTCAAGGCGATCTAGCCATGCTTGGGGAATCTTGCACTGCATGTGATTGGCCCTGCGGAGGAAGCTGGCATATGTTGCAACTGGCATGATGCCGGGCAGAATGGGAATGTCGATGCCCTTCTCGCGCACCTTCTTCACCCAGCGGATAAAGTTGTCCACATCGTAGAACATCTGTGTAACAATGAAAGAAGCACCTTCGTCAACCTTCTCCTTGAGGTGGTCGAGGAGCTGGTCCTCATCTTTGTTGTCGTCGCACCCCTCGGGGTAACCGGCCACGCCAATGTCGAAATGATCACCGAATTCTTTCCGGATATGCTTGACGAGGTCGCGAGCATACTGGAACCCGTCCTCGGTGGCCGTCCACTTCTCCTGGTCGCGAGGGGGGTCACCGCGCAAGGCGAGGATATTGGTGCACCCAGCCTTGTAGGCCCTCTTCAGAGCGTCGTTGACCTTCTCCATACCCATGTCAGTGCATGTCAAATGCATGCAGGTTTCAAGACCGTGGACGGCCTGGGCTTGGTGGACCATCTCGCAGGTGAGCTCGGCAATTCTGCCACCTGCACCCCAGGTGATGTCGATGAACTTGGGGCCGAAATTGTACATACGGCCCATGCGATCGTAGAGGTTTTGGACACCCTGGGCCGTCTTGGGAGGGAAGTACTCGAAGGAGAAGGACGGCTGGCCGGTGCCCTCGGCCTCGGTGAGCATCTGCTTGATATGCATGGTGGATTGTGTGGGAGCGGTGTCGAGGGAGGTATTTCGATCTGAATAGGCGACGACAACGCTCTAGGCGGTCGGAGAAGAACTTTACGCCTTCAAGCTAGGAAATAAGAGTGCGATCAAGCTCCGTGACCTGAAGAGAGCGACGGCTATGAAATGGAGGAGAGGACAAAAAAGGTACACCTGCTGGGCAAGCAAAGCTGTCAGTCAGGAATGGCTATGAACCCGATGCAGGAGAAGACAGATTCGGCGCTGCCAACGAACAGAAGGGGCAACGGTGAGCCTGCAGGTATCCCATCGAACGCAATTGGATCGATCTGAAATAGCTGCAGGTCGGGAAGCGTTGGAGGGGGGTGGAGGGGCATGGGGGACGAGGGGGTTTAACTCACCCGAAACAGGTTCCCAGCTACACAACAGCGCCGCTGTTGGGGTCGTCGAGAGCTCCCAACGGACAATCGCGAACAAAAGAGAGGGTGAGGAGGGGAAGGGAGGAGAGGGGCGGGAGAGTGTATCTGCACGGGGAGGGACGCAGATGCGAGGTAAGGTGAGGATAGAAAATGAAGAGAAGGAAAAAGGTTGAGGCAATACTAGAGTCACGAAGCGAGCAGGTCAACGGCAGTTTTGCACGGGCCAGGCAGCGGGAGATGGGGCTACGGACCAAGAGAACAAGGGTCTTTGTGTGGGCTACAAGGTGACAGGTCCTGGCTTACAGCGACCTCCGATAGCGGGTACAGGCATGAGCGGTACATGTACTTTGAACCCTCCAACAGAACAGAGTCATCGGCAAGTCTTCAGATGCCAGGCATGGAGGGTTACCACTGCATTGCCCAGCAGGCAAAGAAAAAAAATCCAGAAGGGAAATGCACTAGCGATGGAAATTTCTCCCTCCCCACATTATCTCCGTCTAAGACGGCCTGCTGCTCTTGCCCTGGGCCTTGATTGGCTGTGTTGGTTAGCAGAGGCTTTTCCTCCTCACCTTCAACCAGCCGGTGCAAACATGTGCTGTAGCGACGCCGTGGTAGAGGCTTGCTTAGCAGAACCTAAGTGACCGCCTACCTACTCCGTACCTAGGTATCATTCAGCTCCCCTCAAGATGGCTAATTGCCGCTGATGCAATAGCATACTTGATCGGGTCTGGACTCCGTATCATGGGCAATTCCACAATGCATGGTCAGTCAGAGACACATTCCGTGATCCCCGCACTCTTGGACAGGGATGGACAGATGCATTGACCACACCACCACGGGGACCAACATGACGCAGAGTGGCAGAACGGGACAGCTGCTCACCGCCCTCCTTCTTTACAACTGGCTGGTTCAGAGCGCGTAACCTTTCATGTTAGACCCAATCCGTCGCCTAGCTTATGGTCTCGGAGTACATTATTGATTACTGATTTCTAGGAATATGCTGATGTCCGTAAAGACAAACTTGTCTCGTTAATTACTCTCGTTATCTATCAGTACATAGCTTCATCACATTGTAACGTAGGCATATGAAGGGGGAACCCATCAGCTCCCCTTCAATAGCAGCTGCGGCGCACCTCGACGTTTTCGTAACCGATTGCTCGTTTCAATAATGCCCCGATCAAACAGGAACCACCATCGCTCAAAGAGCACCTGTCCTACCTCCCAGCTCTCTGGGTCGTAGGGATCCGATCCAACGCGTACACCCTCGCTATTGTCTTCAAAGTCATAGGCAAAATTCACCAGCGCCAGCGGGCCCCGGGCCCCAGGCGGCCGCGTCGACTCCGGCATGTTGAACATGGTGAGCACCCTGTCGCGCACGCTCGGCCAGGGCATGAAGTCGAGCATCGGGTGGTGGGGGATGGTGATCTGTGCCATGGTTGGGCGCCAGGCGACGGGTAGCTGATCTGACGGCGTGGCAGTGCCCTGGTTGAACGGAGATAGACAGTCCAATTCCCACATGGCGCTGGTCGCGCACCCGATGCGTTCTGCGATCCTCTTGAACGCTCTTATGAGTGTGAGCTCGTGGACTGGGAGCAGGTAGTTGTCTACGAAGTCGAAGTCGGATTCCGAGGAGCTAGAGAGAGCCTCGAAGGAGGACGGTGATGATCCGAAAGTAGACGAGAAAGTCGGCGTGAATGCGCCATTCATGGACGTGAAGCCTGACTGGTCTAAGCCACCTGCTTCTCCGCATACGCTCTGGCCCGTGAAAGTACTAAAAGAGTCGGATGAAGACTCGATAAGAGCCGTCACATCGGGACCATCCAATGAGTCCCAAGGAAGCAGCTCCAGATCTGCGAGGGCGACTCCCGTGTCCCCACCAACTGAACATTGTGGTTGCGTTACTACTGTTGCATTACTGCGTACAGGTAGGGGCGACACATCAGCGTCGCTTGGGAACGAAAGGTCCTCCGACTGGGTTTCGGGAGCTCCATCTCCAGTATCTTTGCCCGTGGAGGCCTCATCTTGCGCTTTGCTTTTCAGGCGCTCCTGGCGCTTCCTCTCGCCTGGCCAACCGAGTCAGTGAACCGCCCGGTGGAAAGCGGTGTGCCGAGGCTGATCGTGTCCTTGTACTTACGATATCTGCGTTGAGCCAAGACATTCAGGACTCTCTTCCTCTCGGCTGCGTCCTGGTCTATGTCTGGGACATCTAGAGTGGGCGGTGCCTTGTATAACCTTTGTCGTGTCCGGGCTCTGACGGTCTCTGAGGCTCCCCTGCACTCCAGACTCTGGGATTTGTTCATGGCCCGAATGGAATCTTTCAAATTCTATCCTTGGCCTGCAATAAATGAAAGGTAAAGAGTGAATGGGGACTTAATTTGGAAGGTAAGTTGGATATCGCGATGGAATAACGGCTTGCGTTATGGTCTACCTTTATACTTGTCGCAGGTTCGACTGGCATAACGCGTAGTCGGCGTAAAACTGTGTCAGCTTAACGGATAAGCAGTACTAGAGCAACCGTACTGATGTAGTGGGCAGAGAAGTCTTTCTTAACAATAACCATCGAAAAGTGGATCCATTACACAGTGAGATGCACCGTGTGAAGCCAACACGAAGGATGCGAAGCCAAGGTAGTCAGGAGGTTTGCCATGGTTAGCAACCGGACCAAGTGAGCCTTGGCATAGCACCTGAGAGCCCAGAAGATGATGGTTCCAGTATCAGGCATATGTGGAATTAAGGTGCAAAAGAAGTTCAGTGGACAATCGGTTGCTACCTTGTCTCGGCCATGTCCTCGCCAGGAGCACGAGGGGAAAGAACAAAAAATGGGAGAGATATATAAGAACGAGAACAGAGGTGAAGACTCGTGTAAAAGACCGAGGCACGAATGCAGAGCTAAAGGAGATAATATGAAGATGGAGAGCTGACGGAAAGGTACGGTACCCCTACACGGGCGGTTTGGTGGATTATTTATACTGCAGGAGCCTGGCCAGATCAGAGTGGCATAACGCCTAAGGATAACTACAAGCATCTTTGGGCATGCAGGTAAAGAAAAAAAAAACATTCTCATCTACCCGGTCCGCCAAGCATGTATAATTGGTGTGTTGCCATTGCCATGTCTGGCAAGCCACCCCTCACTCAGCTCTGTCACTATTTTGGATGAGCTTCTGGAGACAAGGAGGGGCAGGATTATTCGTTGTAAATAATCCCATCAAACTCAAATATGCAATCATCTGCCTAGTTTCAACTACTCGGCAGTTACGGGGAGGAGAAGCGGCAGGTGACTTCCTCAGATACGAAATGGACGCCTTCCTTCCTCCGAAGGAGATGCAGAGATGCTAGGAAGGTGTTTATGTAGATGCTCGAAATATCACTTTCCTCTCCTCGTAGATAGCAAGTAGTTTGTTGTCTCCTCACCAACATCATACAGAATATACACTCTGAGCTGCCAGCACCCCATTCTTCATCATAACACCAATATCATATATTTCAGCGCGTCTTGGACCGCCTGCGCCATGGCTTCCATCCATGCTGGCCTGCCGGTTCATCGACCAAGCCGCCGACGTGTATCTTTCTCTCCACAGGGCGGCATATCTCGCATGCCAGGGTACATCAACGAGACCAAACCCCCTTACCCCCCCAGACGTTGGAAGAGGGTGGTTCTACCCAAAGAGCTGCCAAGCCTTCGAGAGGGAAGCACCGAGACTCCCACAGACCAAGAATCAGAGACCTTGCCAAACGAGATCAAGCCCAGCTCAGAACCTCCAACCGGATGTGTTTACAACGTCGCGCCTGCTTTCCACTTTGCTCCGGCCAGAGTGCACAATCTCTCAGAAAGCACCGTGTCGTTATGCCAAGAAGACGACCTCGTCGAAATGATGAAACATTCCCTTCACCTAGCGACACAAGCTCCTTCCATCATGTCAAAAGAGGATACTCCGTCTATTATGTCAAAAGACGATGTAGCCTCTAAGGTTCGAGATACCTCGTCATCATACGGGTCCAAAGACGATGATCTGGTCCGGGCCAGGTCTCCAGCGTCGCCACCAAGCCTAAACACGCTCAACGAGACAAACCTTTCAAGATATAGCGAAGGCAATGACCAGCTCTCTAACCTACACTCGAGCCCGCGCCCGAACACACCTTGTTCTACACTACACGACGCTGCTGATGAGGCAGCTGCTACCGCAAATGAGTGGAAGTCGGAGCCCCGTCTAGAAACTTCCACTTGTGATGGGCTTGACCTGGACAAGGGCGAAGAAGAGGAAGAAGTCCTGCCATCTGATTCTGTCTCTCAATGCCGCGCTCCACCCGACGTGATTCAAAGATGCCCAAGTTGCCAATGCAGCAGCCGGGCCACGTTCAAAAGCACCCGTGCAATCAAAAGTCAGTACGACGGAGGTGGTGACGCCGCCGGTTTCGAAAGCCCTCAGTTTGGCACCAAGTTACATCCCATCAACTTTGGAGACAAATTCCAGAGCAAGAAACGAAAGCCTTCAACCATTTCCCTCAAGAGCATCTCGAGCCATATTCCGAAAAAGGCCAAGAAGCTCAAAACCTTTGCCAATGACATTATTCAAGGAGGCACTATCCGGTTCAATAAGCTCAAATCAAAACTGAAGAAGCAGAATGAACACAGCAGATCAAATTTCGAAGCATGGAAGGCTAATCGTCGGCGGGCACGACCAGGTGATCCAATCAAAGGGAAACCTCAACCAAGCTATGCCATGTTCAACCTGGAGAAGAGTGTTCACGGCAACAAGGATGACTGGTGGAAGGAGGGCGTTCGTCGTTATCGTGCACCGTCATGGATGGTGTTCGGAGTAGGAGCTCAGCCTGCGGTATAATGTAATACAGACCATCAGTTGGCGAGCAAGGGCCAAAATTCGCGGACGTGTTGGGTATCAATACTGGGTGTATCGCATATGATGAATTGGCTGAGTAGACGACATCCACACAAGGTTGGAACTAAACCCCCCAAGAAATAATATTTTATTCCAATTGCCGAAGATCGGTATTTTACAGATTTATCTGAGTGTTCAAAGCATGTAGCGAAACGAGTCTGGTTGTGTTTGCCGCCTCCCGTTCCCAACCAAACCCTCCTCCTCTTCGTCAACCAGTTCGGAGGCTCGCTCCTTTTCAAGCCTATCCATCTTCCTGTTCTGATATGACATGTATACTCGAAGAACGATGGCCAAAATGGCGACCCCGAGCATGGCCCAGAAGCAGGTGCGCATGCCGTGCGCGTAGTACGGCCCGTCCTTGACCGGATACAGGCGTGTGCCGACCAGGGGCCCGCACTGGCCGATGAGCTGCAGCAGGGCGAAGCCGCCTCCCTGCCGGCTCTGGTTGGCCTGGTTGTTGATGCTCCAGGTGATGATGAGGGTGACGACGTTGAAGAACCCCGCGGCGGCGGGGTAGACGGCCACGTAGCGGAAGAAGGGGGAGAGCTTCATGGGCTCCGCGACGGCGAGGATGGCGTACCCGGCGGCAGAAGCAGTAGCGTGGAGGACGATGGGCACGGTCCTGGTGCGGAAGCGGTCGGAGAGGTGGGCGGTGACGAGGACGAGGAAAAAGGCGACGAGGTAGGGGGGAGCGCTGAGGGCCTGGGCGGAGAGGTTGTTGAAGCCCATCTCGGTGAGGATCTTGGGGAGGAAGACGGGGAGGGAGGAGTAGGCCATGTTGGAGAGGAAGAACATGGCGGCGGAGATCCAGGCGACGGGGTCGCGGAAGACGGCGAGGAGGGCCTGGCCCTGGCTGCCGCCCGAGTCCTCCTTCTGGTCGGGCTTCGTGGGGGTCGGCTTCTCGCCGCGGAGGCGTAGCCTGGCTACTTTACGCTCGCGCTTGGTGAAGTAAGATACGGTCTGGGGGGAGTCGGGGATGACTCTGAAGGCGATGACGCCGGCTATGACCGAGGGGAAGCCCTCGATGAGGAAGAGGAGTCGCCAGGGGGCGATTGGACTCAGCTCGGCACACTTGACGATGACCCATGCCAGGGAGGAAGCAAAGCTAGTGGCGAGAGGAGCAGCTTTGCAGTTGTCATGTTAGCAAGCGGATTCCAATGAACTCCAGTATAATGAAGATGGAGGAAGACGTACCGGAGATGAACATGGCGGTCCGGAAGGCAAGCTCGTCCCTTTTGAAAAAGAAGCTCAGATAGAACGGGATTCCAGTGAAGCCCGCCTCGCTGATTCCCAGCACAACCCGGAAGAATATCAACACTGGATATGAGGGCGCGATGGACTGCAGCGCCGCGGTCGCGCCCCATGCGATGACGATGCCACAGACGAACTTGTGAGCCGGTATAAGCCTCCAGAGCAACGCCATCCACTCGAAAGAGATGTACGATATATAGAAAGCTGTGAGAGACCAATCGTACCAATCGTCGCGGGGCGGCTTCGTCTGAAGGTCCTTGTCCATCCCAGCAATCCGAGCGTTTCCAATGTCTATGGAGAAGAGTTAGATCACAGCCCCTAGGCCATCCAAAAAAAAGAAAGAAGGCAGGTATCAATCTTACTGGAGCGATCGAGGAAGCTTAGCAAGAAGAGCAGCGCGACGAACAAGACGAGCTTGCGATCAAGCTTCCTCCGGACTGCTATCTCCTCGTCCGGCGTGTACAGCTGGAAGCTGGCGACCGAGCTTGTGCTATTATTACGCATGTCCGGCCGGGGCGACATCAGCTCGTTCCCCTCCCAAGGGCGCTCGACGGTGAGATCCCTCCGCGCTTGGTTCTGCTCTACCATCTGGTATACCTCGGCCGCCGGACCGGCATTTCCAACAACCTCGGAGCGTAGATCGAAGTCGTCCTCCTCCTCGTCTTCGTCGTCTTCCTCATCGCTGTCGTCGAGATCAAGCTCGGCCCCAGTCTGTGCGAATGAGGGGGAGATGTGGCCAGGCCGAAAGCCGGGGCTTCGTGTCGGGGTCGCAAGATACCCAGGGCTACCGATTTCGCTGTCGTCGAGACTGAATTCGGCCCCCGTCTGGGCAAAGGACTCGCCAGGCTCCTGGCCCGAGGCCGGGGTAAGATAGTTTTGGTTATAGCCAGCCATGGCGTCCGTCGAGGAGGAGCCGGAGCTAGTCTGTCATCGGGAGCGCGATAGCCTGGCGACAGACCTTTGTCATGCTCAGAAGACGGCTGCCCCTTGACGCAGTCTAATCGACCAATTGTGGTGGTGAAGGTAGTGGCAGCTTACTACAGGCGCTGTTAGTTAAGGATGACGGTGACCCGAAACCACAGCTGGCGGCACAGCTCAACATTCACGTGACGCATTGATATCCTTCCTTCAATCCTTCAACCCCCTAGGGATTAATCCAATTATATTTACCAGGATTCAGCATATTTAGCAGCTGGATGATTTAATTATTACGCGGAGATCCAAATGTGCGTGGGCAATGCAGGTGACCAGCGCCCGCTGCTGGTGGCCAAGAGAGGCTGTCCGGGCCAACTTGAATGGCGCACAACTAGGTACATTGCAAGGCTCTAAGCAGGCAGTAGTGTTGATTAACATCCCGAAACTCTTACTTCGTCATCTCATTTTAAGACAGAGAGCATTGCTTTGCTATTGGGTGTTTTCTATCATGTTTATTTCAAGAAGCACCTATATATGTAGCTGTCTATAAGTCTAAGTTAGCGGGGGTAAGGCAAGTATCTGCATACTACAGTCATTTTCGAAGTACGATCTCTTTCAGCCGTTTCATCCTCGACGATGGTCTTTTCATATCCTGCTGTTTCCCCAAGTCATCTATGCTGTCGTGATTCGTGGCATTCTCTCCCTGCTCTATTTTCTCATCAGACTCATTAACCTGCGACTGGCCAGGCATTTGCTCAGTCATGCTCGTCCCGCGTCCCGCCTCGACAATGTCATCCTCGATCCCGTTCACTACAACAAACCATCCGATCTCCTCGTCCTCCTCCAGTGCGTCTCTTAGTTTCTCAAACCAAGAGCCATCGCCTCTCTCGCTGGCTATCCGCTCATAACGAGCGATCTCCTCCGTCACATCAGCGCTGAGCTCCACCCGGACAGCATAGTCGGCAACATATGCATGTGGCCGGCACGGCTCCACGGTCTCACGGGGGTCATATTCCTCCAAGAGCTTCACGGCGGACCACTCATCGTTAATTAATACGGGGTCTTGATCGAGGCGTGCGGTGCGGTTGTCATCGTCGCCCTCGCCCTCGTCCCCATCTGTGAGACCCCCGGAACGCGGTATAGGCGGCTCGGAGAGCCCTCTAAAGGACGGCGGCCGGGGCAGAAATTCATATCTCTCGTAGAAGTGCGCCAGTATTGCCGCCGACGAGCCCCGGCCGACGATCCAGTCCGGCGCCGCATCGAGCACGTCGTAGATGATGACAAAGAAGCGGATGCTCCGGCGATGCCACCGGAAGCCGTGACACAGGTAAGTGGGCATTCTGGTAAAGAATGTAATGCTGGAGCCTCAGAAACGGTTCAAAGACGCTGACGCTATAACTCCTAATGTGATGCAATGGAAATGTGAAGATTTACTACGAATCTATAGAGGCAATTATCTCTGCGTATATATATGAGCGTGTTCAAATCATATAGATCGTGATCGAGAAACACAAACTTGAATCGGTAATTGAAACAAAGCAACCACAAGGTAAATATCTGCCTGATAATCATTACGAGCTTCCTAAGGAAGCATTTCAGAACCTTGGTCATGGTACACGAAAATACTGGAAAGCGCTTGCTCATGACAAATTCGAACTAAGAGAATCAAGGTATGATGGATGAGCGTGGTGTTTTGGGGAAGAATAATCATTACAAATAAAAGGTAAGGAGACCCCAAATACCGGATTCCCCATCTTTCAGCACTGCCAGGATCGGATGAATGGAGTCTGACACAATATAAACCCGTTTATTTGGTAATCTTAAGTAATACAGCTAGTGCTAACTACCGGCCTAATGCGCCCATTCCTTCAACAAAACTCCGTCATAGGTATTATCCATACATCCAAACGTATCGAGTGGAATATCATAATCAATGCTGCATATTGCACGTCCCTCATCTTTTTTTTTGCCCTGTCCAAGAAACAGATAATTAAATCGAGGTCGGATATCAGCTCCAAACCTCACCAAATCCCATATTCTAGATGCACGCTCGTCGAATAGCAAGTTGTGGCTATATGCACTCCACCCATGCCAAAATCACCTTTTTTGTGTGTATACATGACATCCTCTTGGATATCATACAACGGACCCTAGTCGTTGAAACCGGCCAGGGACACTCCGCCATCTGACTCTACCGCCCTGTCATACTGCCCAGTGCCGAAATCAAAGTCCATGTCTTGGAGCATGTACTCGAGGTCCTCGTCCGAGATGTTGACATCCATATTCTTCGGCAGGCACGACGTCTCCGTCTCCGGTTCCGCTAACTCGACGCCGGGACATTTCTGCACTATCCATTCCTGGAATTTCGCCAAGAGCACCGGATCATCCACTGGTGTGGTGTCAGTCCCCATGACTTGCCTGGCGTGGCGCCTCAGGCTGTCCCCGGAAGGTAATCGGCCAGTATCGACAACGGATTCCCTTGTGAACTCGAGCAGTCGGCGCTCCAGCTCGCGAGAACAGAAGATGGCGGCAGGTCGCTGATCTCTAGATGCGAGATTCTCCAGGAAACCGTTGGCGCCCGACTGGCCTGCAGAGAACGGCTTGGTCCCAGCCCTCATACTGATTTGGACATCGCCGCTGAACGGCTCGAGCTGGCTCTTGGGGAATGTGTAAGGGGGGGCAAACCCGGAGCCTCCCTGTTCAACAGCCCAGGCAGAGCACTCTGGGAGACCTGGGCCGGCATCGTTAATTATTCCAGAGTCGCGCTTGAACCGTTGCAGCCACTCGGCGTTGTCTGCTGCTGTTTGGTTCCAAGGATCATCGCTACATTAAGTCAGTCGATCGTGTTTGGTCAGTCTAGGATAATCATTTGGGCTCACCTCTCATAGATAATGTACCGAGCTTGGTGTTTCAACTCCTCGTCGGATGGAACGTGCTGGTTTGGATTATTGGGAGACATAGTAGCCGCAACCCACCGTCCCAGTTCCTTTGACAGTCGACGATAGCAGTTTGCATCGTTGAGGAAGAATGGGGTCAGCTTGAGAAGATTCCCGTTCACATCGAGAGCTTTGGGCGCAGCTCTCACAGCATCCGGGGAATGTAGTGTGATCGGGGTATCCGTGGTGGTCGAGGGGTGCGTCTTCGTCAGAGAGAGTCCCGGTGAAGTTTCCGTCACCGCGGGGCTCAAGTCGTGGAGATGACGCTCCTTGAAAGCTCTCAACCACGAAGCATTGTCCGCAGCGGTTTGGTTCCATCCGTCGTCGAATTCGTATATGATGATACGCGCTTGTCGCTGGAGATCTTCATCTGTGGGTTCCAACCCCAAAGCACGCTGATCCCGGAGGAAGTCGCGCAGCTCGCTTTCCAACCTTGTATAACTGTGGATGGTAGAATCGATGACCGTCGGGTCGTTCGATCGGCATGTGTCGTTCTTCACATCTTCGGTTCTCGGTAGGTGTGCTCGGCGTCGGAAATCGGCTAGCCAGTGGGTTGAAGACCGGATGAGTCGAAGCAGCCAGTTGGCAACGATGTCTGAAGGATGGACTGAGACTTCCTCGACGCGACCAACAATTCTGCAAGCCTCCTGCTGCAACTCATAGTCCATAGCAGTTAGGCCCAGCAGGCGCTTGGCCCTGACGAACTCTTGAAGTTGGAATTCCAGGGGGCATAACTCGAACAGGTTGTCCTTGCCGTTAATTTTGAGTGTAGCCAGTCTGTTTTCCGTAGCACCACGAAGGGGTCCAAAACGAGCTTTGAGGGCCAACTCTTCTATCTTCATGATGACATCACGAAGCCAGGAGACCTCTGATGCGATTCCCTGAAGCGACAACAATTCGCTAGCGTAAATAATACGACATCCTTCAACCATGAGCTCCTCGTCGGTCGGGTGGGTTCCGTTCTGTTCCAAATAGTTGGCTGTGAAGTATTCCAGTTCGAGTTTAATCAGTTCGTAGGCATTACGAGGTGATTGCGGCGAAGGCTGGCTTGCTACGTAAGGCAAGGGGGAGTTCCTTTCATGATGAATCAGGTCTATATTCTCAGGTGTTAGAAGTGTCCAGCTGATCTATGGGGTATTGTAAAGGTCGCATACAAGGAGGAACAGAGTTTTCGACCATATCGAGCACTGAGCTGTCAAAACCCCAGTCTCCCTTCCAGTCAGCCATGGAATAACCTGTCTTGAAATGCTCTGCCAAATGATCAACACGTATTGTCCAAGTGTCCATCACAATGCCGCAGAACCCGCAACGTGACCTGATTTCCGGAGCCGCAACCTTCCAAGATTTCATAGACCAGTCTGCAAACTTGACATTATGGACCAAACGAAGATGCTGGTTCAAATGATCTTTCCTGTAAAAAGTCCGCTCGGCAGCTGACTTCTCCTGGCACGTTGAGTGGTTGTGGCTTTCGATGTGCGATTCATCTGGATCAACTATGCCGCAGTATACGCAGCTTAGGAGCCCGGTTTCGGGGTTCACAGCTCGTGAACCATGTGGAGCGCACACCCACCGCTCAAGAGACAGATGAAGAGATTTTTCATGCCGTTGCCAATCATGCTTAGTCCGGAACGTCTCAGTACAGAAAGTACACTGGAAGGTTCGAGGGACAGACTTGATTCCCTTGCCACTTTCTTCTTGGCTCTGGTTTGGCGTGGGCCTTCGGCGACGTCGCCGACGGCCATGATTGCTGAAACGGGCAGATCCAAATGAATTGCGGGATGCATAGGAGTAGGCGGATCCCCGGGAGCCATTGCTGGATTGCGAGGTCCCCAAACTGCTGACCGAGGACTGGTTGCAGAGTGACCGACTGGATCCATCATCTGTATAATTAACGGTACTGAAGGGGCTGTTTAGTCCAGACGAGAGGCCAGACGATGAAGCCGTCACGGCCCGAGCAATGGCAGTCACTGAGGCCGGTTCGTTTTCGGGGGGAGAGTGTTCCCAACGCTGAAGGGGGTTCATGGTTTCCAATGCGGGTGTTCCACGTCGCTTTGGAATATCGATGGAACCAATGCCGCTCGACGACCAATTACCAACCTGTGGTGAAGTAGACCGGGGGGGTTGGACTTTGCCACGGCGTCGAGCATTTGCCAGCCAATTGGTGATTTGGGTTTTGCTCAACCCTGTGTTTCTTTGTAGCATCTCTTTTTCCTCGTCACTGGGATAAGGATGTCTGTTATGGGTCGTCAACCAGGTTTTCAAAATGCGAACCGACTCCCTCGAGAAGCGGGCACCGATTTTGGCTGGAGGGGCTTGAGGCCTGGGCGCAACGAGCACAGGTCCATCGGACACGGCATTGGTAATGTTGAGAAGGTCTGCTGTCGCTGTAGTATCGCGATTGTACATGGCAGTTTCGTCCAGGATTGCACTTAGGTCGCTGTCCAGGCCCGTCATTGAAGCCGCTGGGACCGATACAGATTTCGGGTTCAGGTTGGCAGGCACTTCGCCCCCAAAGCTGCACTCGAGGGTTAAAGCTACGCAGCTGGTGCAGTAGCCTCTGTACCGACCCTCTCTGATTTTCTTGCAAGAGTAGCCTCCCAGAGAACACTGGGAGCAGGGGACGGCAGGCGTCTCCCAGAAGGAAGCATGAACCATTGGTCCTCGGGTGGCATCCGGTACAGGGGCTGGAATGTCCATACCATTGGCGGCCATGTGTTGGTCGGTGAAGTGCTGAAGGGCGTTGAAGCTGAAGTCATCCTCATTGATGTTCTCAAAGACGAGGTCGGTATCCATCCCAGCAAAGGCGGCGTCGACATCCTGCTGAAGGGAGAACTGATGGTCGTCTTCCATGACCAGCTCAGGGTTGTCCCAATTGACAAACTTGTCCATGTCATCCATGGTAGCCATGATGGTACAAGAGCACGGGGGGAGTTGCGGTCCGAAACGGGTCTCAAGGGCGTGCGGGCATCCAGAGGTCAACTGAAAGGCGCAGAGGACATTGACAACTGTCAAGCACCCCTTTAAGAACCGACAAGTGTGTCAACGGGTCCTATTAACCACACCTTTGATCGAAAAGACTCCGTGTACCGGGGCCCGCGTGACTGTGTATGATTGAGGTTATAGAGCATCCACCCACTTGCTTGATTGACCCAGGAGATAATCAAGAAGAAATGGGAGTCACAAGAACGCTAGCCTCAGGGGACGGTCTGAGAGTTTTGTTCTCCAGGCCAGAAAATCTGGCCTTCTTCTTGATTCTGTGTCCAAGTGCGAGCCAGATCTCCATTGCGCAGCCGGCAGCGGTTTGCACCAGGCCGTTTTCCAGTCATCAGCGCTGACTCTTGGGGCCCCACCCATGTCTACGCCCTGCGGACGACAGCCCGCATGTCGATACGGTATTATCAGTACTGTGTTCCGGGGCGAGATCTGGTGAGGGGCACAGTGTTTGAGGCTGACCACCTCCACCCTGGTTCCCTTCTGCCATGACCCACAAATATTGCCAAAGGGCGTGGGATGTCATGTACATGCAAATAGCCTCTAGTGCTATGCAAAACGCTAAGCCGATGGCGTAGCAGAAGTACCGTCGTGTCTGCCTGCCGGCCCACAATTGATCGTTTCCTTCACGGTGGAGTGACGCTACAAGACTCGGACACCATCTTTTTGGTCGCACGAGACCCACCCACCGAAAACCGGCAGTGCCTCCACGGTTCTCCCACCTGTGCATCCTCCCAGGCTGATCCCCTCGTGCCCCTTCACCGCCATGCCGCTCGTCGCACTCTGCAGTTCATGATTATCATCATCCTCCCAGCATCATAGAGGGGTCAGAGTAACATGCACGCATTGAAAATCCCAACACCCTGTGCCCCTCATGCCAATTAGATTTCCCCTCTATTCGGCAGTTCCATCCGAGGCTGAGAAGAGGTGTGGCTGCTCTGAACCAGCGAGAAGTTTCTCGAATTTGCATTGAGGCTAAGCCTTTTCGCACCAACCCCAGCCAACAATAAGCCCGCTGAACTGCTCTGTATCATGCGCCATGTTTAAGGGAGAACAGAACCGTGATTCAAGCCAGGTCTACCCAAACCTTGGAATGGGTCTTTTTTCTTCTTATTCTTTTACATCAGTTATTGACTAAGTTTTCAGTTGATGGTTCCACTCTTTTTTGTCTTCAGAACATATCTACTACTAAAATGCAACTCCCAGCATATAGACACTCTGGATACATATGAATGCAAAGTTCAATGAGCAACAGCGTCGAACAAATATGTTTTGTTGATTCATGTCAAGCTGCTGGTCTCTACACCATGCAGTGATCTAAAATATCATTACCCCATTGAACATACTCATAACACATCAAGTTCCCAAACCCATAATGCAAGCCACTCGTCAAAACCAGATCTCTTGGGGATGTCAGTAACCCATCGACGCCATACAAGGAAGAAGAAAAAAAAGTGAAAAAAAAAAAAAAGTAAGCTAGATGAAAAGAAAGGAGGAGAGGACCATGTAGACTTTTATCCCGGCCCGTGACTTTTGCGTCGTGAAGTTAGGGCCAGCTAAAACTGACAGTAACCAGAGTAAGCAAGATATCAAATCCGTGTAATATTTGCGCCGTGTTCGCCGGTCCTCGATAAACCCCAGATGAAAGAAATTCTAGCCCAGAAAACTCCTTACTCAACCCAAACGGGTCATAGGTCGTGATTAAGGCCGCCATAAGATCATTGACTTCCCGTTCTTTTGTTTTTTTCCCCATCATTCATGCCCCAAGGCCATTAGCTCACGCTCTTTGGCTGCTAGCATCTCTCGCATCTGTTCGGCTTCTCGTTGCAAAGCTGCTCGGCGGTCAGCTTTGGAATTTTCAATCTCGTCATGAATATCTGAATGTGTTGGAGTACCATCTCTTGTCGAAAATATGCTGGGGCTAGGCTGCGGAGTAAGCTTCGGTCCAGGCGATCGGAGCGGGGGCAACGAGTAGTCATTTCGGTCATCGTGGCCGGGTCCGGGGTTCAAAATCGATTTGATAGAAGAGAGTCGTTTCGGATTGTCCACCTCTCCATCATCCTGGTATTTAGTTTCCACCTCGGCAGATGAAAAGGAACGTTTCCTCGCTGAGGGTAGAAGAGATGCCGGCGATACCGAGGCTCTCCTATCAACAACAGTATGCATTGATGCCAGTGGCGGTAGCCGGTTATCGTCATTGAATATTTGGGGAGATTGCCGGGGGCGGAGTGATTGTTGATGATACGAAGCCAGATCCGAAGCTGTTGACATAGGAGACGGCTGCCGGCTCGAATGAATAGCGGGTCGAGGCTCAATAGCCACAGGCAGACTAGCAGGTCTACGCATTCCGAGATTGATGGAGCCATCGTCATTAATCGTACCTCGTTCGGGTGTCTTCTCGTAGCGATGACCGTCACTCGATTCCATCATATCGTCCATTTCCTCATCCTGGCTTGCTGGAATAACCCTCTTTCTGCGTTTAATGGTAGCTTTCTTCATTGTAACGGGACGATGTACGCCATGTAGTTTATAATAGAGGCCTGCCTAATGGTTAACCAAGTCAAAAAAACAAGGACATTCAAGATACTAACCACAAGCATTGCAGATCGTGTGCCCGCCTTCGTCTCGCCTCCATAAGGGTGTCACAGTGGTACCACAATTCTGGCAGGCAATGACAACTGTGGTGTCAGGATTTTGGGCCTGGTTTTGCGACTGGCCCTGTGACTGTGCTTGTGACTGAGTCTGTAAAGCATTGACATCAATCGGTTGCGGAGTATTTGAAGCGCCCTGGTCACGTCCTCCACAGCCGGATCTTTGTTTAACGGTCAAATTAGCGCTCTTGGATAATCTGTTGTTGAAGGCTGGGCAGCCATGGCATCCTTCGGCTCCACCAGTTCCATTACAACGGCCGCCACCAGGGCATGTCCCAGTTGGAGTCTGTTCGGCAGTCACGTAGGTGGCACCGGGCACGCCCTGGCCTGCCTTCGGTGCAGGGGCAATAGATGTAGGCTGCGATGACGGTCGAGGGGTCGATTCTTGTATGACGCTTGGTGGCTTCTTCAATCCAGTGGGACGGGCGGCATTCCGTGCCTTCAGGTATAAGCCACAGGCATTACAGATCGTTGCGCCCTGGGGGGATCTTCTCCAAAGAGGCGTTCGTGTGGTTCCACAATTACTATTGAATACGTGAGCTGAGAGTCTTAAACGCAATTTCATAATATCGAGAACTGACCTGCAGACTTGGCCGCCATGAGAGCTGGACACGGCGGGAGGGCTTGCTTTGGGGGCAAGGGTTGCAGACGGTGTATTCGGGCTATGCGATTGGTACGAGGAGACATCAAGCATCGAAACGTCTTGTGACGAAGGCGAGACACTGGTAGATTTCGTTTGGTTCGTACGATCAGAGGGGCCGCCCACGAAATGAGCCGTCGGGGTTGACGACATCGGGCGAGATGGCAGAGCGGTCCGGATAGCCCCTGGCTCTCGATGTTGGTTCAGAGTGTTCCTCGAGTGAGGATTGTTGTCGCCCATGGCGGGTCGGCTTAGGTGGAGGGTGTTTGAGAAAGAGTTTGCTATGTTGGAGGCAAGGTTTCCGGGAGTAGTGGCGCAGGCAGCGGCAGACAGAGTTCCGGGCAGTAGGGAGGACATTAACCTGCACAGCCAGCTAGCGAGCCTGGCGCACTCGGTCCGAGCAGTTATCCAAGTCGGCTGGGATTGGCAACACCGGGTTGAACAATTACTGGTTATTGGGCAGTCGTAATTAAACCCTAGGAGCCGGCCTCGTGGTCGCAAAACACGTGGATTGGAAGGAGATATCGGACACCGTCTGGTACTTGAATTGTCAGCTGACTTCGAAACAAGGCGATGGCGTAACGGCCCTGGGAGCCATCCAAAAGTTCGTAGATCTACTCCGATCGCCACATCCGATCAAGAGAAGGCCCTTTGTTTTGATATGTAGCATCCAGGTACCCAAAGCCAAGTCAACGCCACACGCAGGAGGTCTTGTGTGCCTAACGAAATGTACACACTTACGAAAGGGAGAGGGGAAAGACTGGGATCATCCAGCCCTGCAGATAAGTCAATGTGTTGCAACCCAGGGCGAAACGGCTCAGCCCAATGCAATGGCCAGAATATTCCTTGGCTACCACAAAATCCAATCACACTTTAGCTGCGTCCGGGATCGCGGATTCAAGTATTCACCATCCCAACAGGAGCAGAGGAGTGTCACAGTCGCAGCAACTCGGAAACCGACACAAGGCGTAACCAATGAGCGGTCAAGATGGGAGGCAATGATTACTTTTCGCAAGTCTCCGATTGGACAGACACCTCTAATCTCTGTCGATGCTATTGCAAATACTCCACCTAGACATCGCGGCTTTTGCTAGGGTGTGGCAATATGTCACCCGGTTGGGAGTGGATATGCACTAGTCAGATTGCGTGCCGGATCTAGAACCACTTACCTAAGCAATCGCGTATGTGCCTGGTTCAGATTTCAACGATTGGCGACAACATCGCGACCCAACGCTCTGGTGCTTTCCAACATGACGACTGGATCCGAGAGTCCCAAGCGTGAGCCTACTCCGACCACCTCACTCTCCTCAGTTCCCCAGAAGCGGCTCCTCGATGAAGGCCACAGTCCTGCTGTGCCCTCGCCCCTCAACCCCGATGTGAACCCCACCGAATCTCATTTGACCGACGACGCGCCGCCGTCGAGTCGCGCCAAGTCGGTCAGAGCGAAGAAAGACACCCTCAAGAAGCGAGAAGCCAAGGGCGGTGATGGAGACCGTGCGACGCCGGATCCCAAACGTCCAAAGGAACAGAAGCACGTCGAAGGAGGCCCCCTTCGATACAAACTTGCGCCGCCCAAGACATCCGACTTTGAAGCGCCTCGTCCGCGCGTGTTGGCCTATCATCATGAAGTCGAAACTTCCAATGGCGAGACTATACAGTTTTTCGAGACCGCAGACCAGTAAGCAAGACCCGAAACCCGTCTTCTCGGGGTTCCGGTGGACGGTGGACATGCGCGATTACTGACCGACCAAAGTGTCTTCAACAAGAAGAATTTCCGTTACACCCATTGCATCGCAGACCCTCTATTCCCGTCAACGGTATATTATCGCCAGACTGAAGTCGAACCCTTTGGGCCTCGTATGAGTTATGAAGATGCTGCTGGTCACGTCTTTTTTGATAAATCAGCGCGACACGTCACGACAGACAAAGGCTTCCGCATGGCACGGGGGAATGTTGCGGTTCGAGAAGGAAGGTCGTACTGGGAGTGCAAGATTACGCAAGGAATCCGCAAGACGAATGATGACGGCTCAAAGCCGGAAGGCGGGCGACATGTCCGGATGGGCTGGGCCCGACGAGAAGCGTCTCTCGATGCCCCCGTGGGGTTCGATGCCTATAGCTACGGCATCCGTGATGTCGCGGGGGAGAAGGTGTTCATGTCACGGCCCAAGCCCTTCTTCCCTTCCGGCGAAACCATTCAGGAAGGCGACGTTATCGGGCTTGAGATACGTCTGCCATCCGAGAGACTCCATCGGAAGGTTATGGCTGGCACATATAATCCTGCGATAGATCTTATCGAAGAGGCCCAGGATATGCCCATAACTGCTGAAGCAGCGAATATCGTCCGAGACCGAGTTCCAATTCGATTCAAGGCACACACATACTTTGAAAAGATCGAGTACCACTCGACCAAGGAGCTCGAAGACCTCATGAACCCCTCCCCAGTCGGGTCTGGTTCGTCAGCATCTGAGCCACCAAACCCTCTCCATAGGTCGCCAGCTCTACGCACACTACCGAATTCTTCAATCAAGATTTACAAGAATGGTGTATTGATGGGTACTCCATTCGAAGATCTCCTCGGCTTCCTACCACCGGCGTCAAAGCCTTTGATGCCCCAGGTTGGCGCAAGAGAAGGATTTGATGACGGCATGCTGGGTTACTACCCAGCTATTAGCATCTTCAGAGGTGGCGCGGCCGAGGTCAACTTCGGACCCGATTTCTGGTACCCTCCTCCAGACTATCCACCCCCAAGCACAGAGAATGCGGACGCCGCCATCCCTCCTCCGACACGAGTTGAAACGATGCATGCGGTTTCTGAGCGGTACCGGGACCAGATTGCGGAAGACGTTGTGTTCGACATTATCGATGAGGTGGATGTGTGGATGCAGGACATTCTGGATTCTCCAGACAGTTCTTCGGATGACGAAAGGAACTACAAAACTAAGCGGGGCCGAGGAACCGAGATTAAGGAATTGGTTCAAGAAGATTAATATAGAAGACTAGACCTCGGTCGAACTCAAGATACCCTATGAGAGGAAGGAACAAAATAATATCAAATTAATTCCAGTAGTTTTCATCCGAAGACAAACAATCAAATTCTATGGACACTATCTGCCAAACTCCGGGACAACAAAACAGAAATTTCTTTGATTGGTCATAACTTGGGGCCAAATCGCATTCCCAAGGGCCCTCAGGACTGTAGTGGTTCAAGAACAGGAAGAGGGGAAGGGTATGCTAGATAACAGACATTATTTCAATATGACCCTCATCAATACGTAACTTTCATTCATCAATACTCAAGGCATTGGCCTCGTTGTAATTTTGTATCCCCACCTAGGCGTGGGATGGGCCATTTGGCCGCGACGCTTCAGCTGTTCTGGTGCCTGACCCGGTTGCGGAGTCTGCGGCCAGAGGCTCGGTTCGAGTAGCTGGTGCTGGAAGTTGGGGGTCGTCTGGAAGCTCCTCGATACGGTCTGCACCATCAACAACTCCCTGGGCCTCCTTCTCCTTCTCCAGGCGGACTTCCTTGCCACGCTTGTAGCAGTACCACAGAACGAACATCAGTACTGTCATGCTGTTAGCTTCACCCAAAAACATAATACATAGGAAGGAACCTACAAAACAAGGCGACACTCCAAATCACGTTGACACCGATAAAGGCCGGCCAGCGCGCCTGCAAGGTTGATACGATAGCCCTGAGCATGCTCACTAGGGCACCTGGCTTCGTGACAAGTTCCAAGAGGTTCTTTGGCACGAATAGGTTCGATGCAGCCTCCTTGATACCGCCTTCCATGGAAGCCTCAAGCCCTTGGCTCTTGGCCGCTGCGGCCAGGATCTCTGGCGCAATGCTGCCTGTGACTTTTTCAGGCAACTGCATCACGAGCTTCTGGAGCCCGGAGGGCAGTTTCTCGAAGCATTTTGAGATGGTGCCGTCACGGTCGGTGAAGAGCTTGACGAGGTCGTCGTAGGCAGTTGGCACGCCGTTCGCAAGATCTTTGAAGACCTGTGTGAATTTGGCCAGGAGCTCCTCGGAGTCATTGGAGAGGTTGATGACCTTGTTGTTCTTCGCTGACAGGTTCAGACGGTCGAGAACATTGTTTAGGTCACGCTTCTCCTTCTGCAGCTCCCCTTCTGACAATGACGCGGCATCCTCAGGCTTCAGATGGGAACCGTGCTTTGACCTCTTTGAGAATAGGCGAGAGAGGCGATTTGGTTTCTTTTCCTCCTCAACGGCTTTCCCCTTGCCGTCGCTGCCTGCTTTGCCATTCTGGCCGTCTTGACTTGCCCTGTCCCTGTTCATTGACGATGCGTCATCCGATGGCCAGTCAATCTCAGGAACGGGGACCCGAGGTGGCAGCGGAGGCGCAGGACCATCTTCGGACCCATCGTCAGACAATAAGCTTCGCAGGAATGCTTCGTCGGAGCGGTCAAGAATGGGGTCCCCGGGAGCTGGTTGGGAGTGAGAGCTCCCAGATGCTTCCGGAGCATGGGATTCCCTCTCCTTGCCGGCCCCACCTGAGCCACTCTCTTGACCGTGTTGGGCCTTCTTCTCATCCCTGACCTTCTTGATCTTCTTAATTGTGAAGTACTCCAACATCTCGGGCGCGTTTTGGGTGAGGTGAATCGATACACCACGAGGAGCAAGTGAGTAAAGAAAGAAAAAAACAGAGAGTGACAATGCTTCACCAAGAGCCAAGGCGAGCTCCGCTTCTTGGGTAGTTATACGGAGCACGCCCTGTGAGTCCCTTGCGCAAGCCAGAGACAAATCATGTGCTTGGGGACCAGCAAGCGCCGCGCTCGCTGCACCGCCACCCGAGGTGATGTCATTCAGCCACCATCCAATCCCACCAAACGCCCACACTCCATCCAGCCGTTTTACGCTGAAGCGATGATGCCCATACAGTCTGCACGTGAACACACCTGGTGAAACAGCTAGAGAATCCAGGATAATGCGGTATCATCTATTGGTCGTCCCTTCATGACTCATTACATTATTTGATGCCTTAATCTTTGGGTATCTTAGCCTCCTAGTTCACAAGAAGACGCCACCAGGCTGCAAGTTCTATTCGTCGTCCTCCTCCTCATCTGCGTGATTCATAGCCGAGCTTCGTCGGCCCTGTGTGCTTTTCGCGGGCCGCCGCCGCCCTCGAGCATAAGCGTCCGTCTGTGTCACCGCCCGCTCGCCAACATATCTTGTTCCATCAAACGGCGTGGAACACTTGGGACATGTTTGACCACCATGGATTCGCCAGAAGTTGTCTCCACAATGCTCATGTAGCCGTAACAGACAGCCCGGTTCGTTGCATCTCAGTCCAACTGTGAGTAATTCCTTGCATGCCTCACAGAATTTGATTCGCTGCCAATCGCCGCCGTCGTCGTTGTATGTTTCGATCAGCCAAGGTCGCAGCTCCAGTAGACCACGAGGGGTGAGGCTGTAAAATCCCTCCTTGCTTCGCTCTAGCCACCCCCCAAGGACAAGGTTGGAGAGAGTCGTCTCGACCTCGCTATGTTTCAATCCCTTATCGACAGACGTCTGTGTCGCCTCTGGTGCATCGTCCGAGATCTGATTCCGATTGGGCGGCCGGGCGACCTTCATCGCCTGCATCTGTGTGATGGCCATGATTTCCATTCGCGGTGAATTGTATGTTTCGAACATTGCATCAAACAGGCGCTTGATGAATGAGAGCTCGTCGTGAGCAAAGGTCGTAGCGAGCTGGGTCTGGGGATCGGATCGTGTGTTGACAAACGCATAGATTCGGTCTTTAGTGACTTGATGAATGGCGGTTCGGATTTCATAATCGTATATTGAAGCAGCTTCAGATGCTCTCGAAAGGTAGTGCGCAAAATCGTCTTCGGTGACTTCATGTCGCCCTTCCCGCCCCTCGGCTTCCCAGATTCCTGCGATGATTGGGCATGCTTCGTCAAAGGTCAAGGCTCCTCGAGCCATAATGGCTTGCAGGAAGGCTCGATTGCCATTGTTGTATCCCGAGCTAAGAAGTGCCTCCATCTCGGCCTTTTCGCATAGAAAGTAATTCGCTGGCAAAATCCTTCTGCCACCTATAGATATTTGCAGAATCGCGAGCGCGTTCTACTTAGCTTTCGCGTTAATGAGTTGAGCTAACTTGAACCCCACACACACATCAGTTGCTGACTCATCTCGTGACCTCGCGTTCCCAGACAAAGCACTTTTCCCCTTGAAACCACCTACAAGTTCAATGCAAGCTTCCGCATGGCCCCGGGTCGGAGCTAAACAGGTCTGTGGGCTTCAAGCTGCATGGTGATAGATGAATGCGTCGTTCTTTCTCTATAAAAGAAAGAGGAGGCTTGCTTATACCTCAAGAGGTTGCTCTCTTGCCCAACCAATAACCTGTTCAGATCTCCACCTCTCATTTTCACCATTTGCCTGCTATCCAGCGAGAGAAGGACGCCATCTGAACTGATCCCATTGGCAATCGAGGCAACAAAATTCCAAGCATCACTTGACAAACACGTTGATGGCATATGGCCGCCTACTCAGAGGCATACTTTAATATTAATTAAACCAGGGTTTCTATCTGTCGAAGCCATGACTGATACTAAAGACTTTGACGTTATCCGCGTCTGTCGATCCGATGGGGTGGACACTGGGCCCGGATATTGGCCAGTTACCACGCCAGCAGCGAATTCGATAAAGAAAACAACAGCAGACAAAGCACCAAGAGCAAAACCACAGATGACAAGACTTGCTGAAGATGATCCAAGATTCACAGAATGGAGAGTGAAGTTGGGGATTCTACTCAAGCAAGAGTTATCCCAGAGTCCAGACGGTACGTCTCCCTTTTAGGAACTCTGGTAGTTTTCAATTGTTGATTTTGTTTTCTTCTAGATGGTGTCTCCTGGTATGTGCCATTTCCTAAGGGATACTGGCTCTATGAAAAGTCAAAACATCTTTGGGTTTCCGGATACCCAATCAAGGCGAAGCTCTTCAAGACGCCGCAAGAGTTTGCGCTGCATTTGATATGGCTGCTGTCGGCGTCAATGGATTATAAGGACTGTTGTTGTGTCCATTGCAATGTTCCTAGTCTCCCGAAGCAGACTCCTTCATCTGACGAGGGTCTCGCTCATATGCCTAACGAATCGCCCGTTAAACAAGACCATATTATTCCCCACAAAGTCACCCCAATTCCTGTCCCAACAGTTGTTGGTCAACCAATACCAACAAAATCAGCATCACCGGCGCAGAGGCCACAGGCCACACACATCCAACCGCCTTCTCTACCTACTCCGTCGGTTATCACGCCCCCGACTGCAACGCCTGTCCCACCTCCCCAAATACCTATGTCTTCTATACCGCCACAGGTGACACAACCGGCACCCAAGGTCCAGCCACCTCAAACTCAAGTCCAACCACCTCAGGTTCAGCAACACCAAATCAAGCAAACACCGGTCCACCCACCCCCGATCCCACAACCTCAGGCCCAACCAACTCAAGTCCAGCAGCAACCACCCCAGGTCCAGCAGCAACCTCAGGTCCAGCAACAATCTATGGTCTGGCCTCTAAAGTCATCGCTATTGTTCCGTGTTGGTGAGCTCGTTTGGTATCAGAACGGGCAAACCTGGCGCCTAGGAATTATCGGAGCCTTCAATAGCACTCACGGCTTCGAACTTGTAGCCATTGGCCATAGGCTAGTCGCTCAGCAGAATGTCTTCAAAACTGCCAACGACATGCGCCCATTCCACGCATTCAGCGTACCGGGCGTCACAATTCAGGATCTCAAGAGCAAGAACTATGATGATGTTCCCTGGGAAGCCATGTTTGCTGCCTATCAAAATGATGCAAACAGGCGGGATCTTCTGATTCTCGATGCTTCAAAGATGGCCGCGTCGAAAATAGATTACTCCTTCTCGCTCTGGTCGCCCATATCAGAAGATCCCTCAACCAAGACCCCAGTGTACTACGGTTGCTTCTTCGGAGCCGAACGCATCGAGATTGGAGATGCCCTGCGACTAAAGGCCCTGCCTGCCGAGTGGAACATCACAACCGACACGGCCGTCCTGGGCCTGCGCCAGATCCTAACCAACCGGGACTATCCCGGCGCTGTGGTCTTCCGCGGCCACATCTACATACTCGTAAAGGGGGACTCGGGGCTGACAAACGCCGTCCCGGAGGAGCAGCTGCCCGTCCCGCTGAGGGACGAGCTCGCGTGGCGCCAGCAGACTGGCCCCAACTCCCGCTGGCGCTGGGTGCTGGTCAAGGAGAACGCCGCCCTCAAGGAGCAGTCCATCCGCGGCCGCTTCTACCCCACCTACCGCCTCATGCCCATCCTGAACCCCGCCGGGTTCCAGCAGGCGGTCCAGCAGGGCCAGGCGGACGAGCAGATGCCGCAGCTCAACAATCGGATGGATGGCATGGGTCGCTATATTGGAAGGAAGCGCAACAGACTGGATACACTCGGGCCTTCGATATCAGGGGTGCACGGCACGCGGCTAGCCGTGGAGCCTCATGTGAAGGAGGAGGCGTAGGACTAGGCACGTCCCATGTTTTCCAACGGGAGTTGTTGCAATAGCCTCTCTCCATTTCACAATTCCAGTTTTTGAATTCAGCAGCGTGGTCCCCGGGGTAAAATGAGATTTAATAGATATAGGGATAAAACGATCCATTTCAAATCTAGAGATGGGCAGTGCTATCCCCAGGTATATGGAGGGGTTTGTCAAGCAGTATCTTTATCAGTGTAGCAATAGAATAGGTATCATTTATTTAGTCACGGGAACGGGAATGGCACACACAATGCTCCAGCTGAAATCATGTTTATCCAATACTTCGCTGCAATGAAGGCCAACCTGTCAAGGGTTCTCGAGGGTTGCGGGCACCCAGCTCCCATGTGTCCCGAAGCAAAATGATGGCTCTATGTGCCTTGATCCACAGCTGCTGCGGCCTACCACCTCGACAACCCCGTTCTCAAAGCAATCGCGATATATGACATTTCTCGTTTTGTAGCAGAAATGAATGGAAACAACTAAAGCCAACCTCAACCCCCAACTCTGTCGCATGTCGGTTAAATGACTCGCTTTCGTGATGCAAGGGATCATGAAAATGGTAATCAGTGATGCGGAAACAACTCAAACGCAGCAAATCGAACGCTCTATCCTCTCCTCTACAATATCTACAGACCCCGGGTCCCACACATTAGGAGACCCTCAAAGCCTGAAGTCTAGCCTCGATCTTTTCAAGTATGTCGGGGTCGAGTTCAATTTCCGGTTCCACCTTGCGAGGCCGAGCGCGAACAGATGCCGCTGTCTTCTCCTGGCCACAACTCTTACATTTTGTCCCGTTCTCGGAACCAGGTGGATAAAGAGTTTTGCACGAGTGACACTCAAAGTGAGGTACACTGCTAGGTCCGAATTCGTCGCCAGGGTAGCCAAGTGGATATTTGTCTTTCTTGGGCCTAATGAGCAGGGCGTTAGTAGTGAGCTTGAATGAGAGAAAGAGCGGGAGAGAACACATACGGGTCTCGCGGACAGTCCGTGCAGCGGATATGACCGCAGCCTTCACACGTCTTTGATCCGGGAGGGAACAACCTCGCACACTCGTGGCAGTTCCTCCTGACCCGCTGACGAGGCTTCTTATAGATCAGGTCTTGACCACCAGTCCTGCTAGGTTTCTTCAGAACCACAGGTTTCTGATCAATGCGATAATCAACAATGAGGGGAGCATTTTCTTTCTGGGTCCTGATGAGCTCTGCCCTTCGCTCGCGGCTGGCAATCTTCTCCTCCTCCGTGCGTCTAGGCGGGTAGCGAGTACACTTAACGCAACGGGTGTGCTGGCAGCTGGGGCACTCCTTGGTGGTCGTGAAGTTCGCATCACACCTGTGACAGGTACGGCGAACTCGCATTCGGATCGGCTTATTGACGCGCAAAACAGTGTCGTCGGCAGGGTCGATGGTGATGGTCTTCCAATCGGTAGTCTTGATTTCAAGCCCATATCGCTCCCCAAGCTTCTTGGCCCTTTCCTCAAATAGGGCGGCCTTGGACAGCCTGGAAACTCCTTGCAGGCCTTCATATCTTGCCCTAGCCGCCTGCGCGCTCGTCAATTGGGGAGGCGCCCTGTTCCATTATTAGAATTGCTTTGGATTTCTCTGGCTTATTCAAAGCAGCATGGGGAGTTCTTTTGCGCCAAAAGAGAGGGCGCAGACAGTTGGTAGAAGGGAAATACATACGCTGCCTTGGGTGGCTCCTTGGGCGCCTCCGTCTCTCCCAATCCCGATCCTGATCCGCGCTTCGAGGAACCTTCTCTCTTCAGGATAGTCCTCGCCCTGGTCAGGAGTTTGGTGAAACTCTTCTCCTTCTTCTCTTCCTTGAGGGGTGTACGCCCTCCTCCTGGAGGCCCGGACGACGACATGGCAGTGGCGAAATTCGAGAGTTGCTGGAACTTAACAATACGACATATGTGCGCAACAAAAAATGGGTGGAATGCTGTATTGAAGAAATAGGAGTGCGAAGGCAGAAATGCTCAGCTACTCTTGAATCGATTCGACGTTGAGACGTTTTAGCCGCGCTTGACAGTGTAGGGCGATGAACAGGCGACCAGCAATTTGAGAACTGAGCGACAGCGATTACAATGTGCACAGCAGGAATGGGCAGTCGAGGCGAATGCAGTCGTGAACCTCAAAACATCCCGACAGCGCGGTGCAATTGTTGGCTGAAGAAATGCAGCTCCGCAAAGAACGACGGACCTTCGATCGAGGGTGGCGATCAGGGTGTAATAAGAGGCCTAGCAGCACCCAGAGAACGGTAACAGCGCCGGCCCTTGGGCTTGGGGGGGGAATCCGAGATGGAGGAGTGGGCTGCTTGATGCGGAAAGGTGAGCATGCAGGCATGTGCTAGCAGTTCAACCCACATCCACTCAGGCGGGATTTGGTGGACCGCCTAGTCCATATCATCACGCCCCTTTAGCGAGCCACTCGAGCTGGAGTGGTGGACCTGAGCGCCATGGTTCCGGCCCTTCTGACAAACCATTGGGTCCCTGGAGGGCTCCTGGAGGTCCCGCCGACAGCTGGTCCCGCAGGCCCAGGGAGCTGGGAAAGAACCCTGTCTTGGACTTGCACCATGTACCAAAATACCTTCGACTCAGACTAATACCCGCCGCCCTCGAGAAATGCTAGCTCCCCCTCTCGGCACCGACTCAATCCATTTCATGCCTACCTACCCTACTTACCTAAGATAACCTTAGCAGCTCAGTGCTCCGTCCCCCAGCTGTGGTTAGATGGCCCAGTGGACCCAGGCAATATGGCCCGACCTCCCTGCTTGCTGCCCCCAGGAGTTCGAGCCACCAGCTCGCCAGCTCTCTCTTCCAGCAGGACCTTCCTACACGGTACACACACCCAACTACGTAATGCAGAATCGGCGGCACGTCCTGAGACCAGTACCTTACCTGTCAGTGGGCGAGGTAGCATTGCACATGCCTTCCCAGGCAGGTGGGTGGGCTGACCAATAGGACGTGGGAGGGCGGCATGCGGGCTATCAGTCAGTGGCGGCCGCGCATTTTTTCCGTCCAGGCATTACCTCAGTGCCAGGGACAAGCAGCGCCAAACCTTCAATCCCTAACCCAAATTCCGGCTACTGACTTCCACAACCGCCTGCTACTCTCTTTTGGGCACACAACCATTTAAACTATCGACTGGTTTAGTAGCTGGTCCGCCATGAAGGGTGGGCAAACCAGTCAAGGGCTCCTTGACGCATGTTGAGGATCTCGGGTTGAGAAAAAAGTCCGTCTTCAACTGGCACGATGCATTGCCTCCCAAAGCACCGTTGCAGATGCTGCATATGCTGGCATTTTGTCCCTCTACATCATGCGCATGTTTCCCATAATGGATGGCTGCATCAGTTGGCTGCATTGGTCGGCGAGTCTCCAGCACAAGGGCAAAGGTAGGTGCATACGTACAAGGGCTTCCTCACCACCACCTACCATCCATCTCGGCGGCCTGTTGCGGAGCCCGATTCATAACCCTGGCACCGGGTTTACAGTGCCATGGAGTGCATGAACACAGTGAAGGGATGACCCGTTTTGATATTGCGTACCCATACCCCCGGCGCCAAAGCCGCTCACCAGCGCTTCACACAAAAAGGACCCGAGGGGAAAAAAGAGGGGATTCTTCAAATACACAATCGGCACATTCGAAGGTCACAGTCCAGGTTATGGTCTGATATCACAGGTGATAGAGTCACGTAACTTGGCGTACTGGAAACCAGGGCGCAGCTGGACCAGGGGAAAAGCAAAGAAATTCCTTGCAAGAATCGATGCAGTCTGCCAACCTTCTCAATGGAGATGGCGTTGCCCAGCACAGTCCTTAAGCGTCTGCGTCTCTGACATGTCTTTTTTTTTTTCGCTCAGGGAGGGTGGTCGAAAGCCGACCACAAGATCAAACGTTACACCAAAACAAGAAAGGGGAGGAAAAGAGGCGGCCGTTCGTTAATACCGGTGAACAAGCCGTTGGACATCGGTCCCCTGATATCGCACAGTCGGAAAGGCCCGTGTACCTGACTCTCTTTACATGAAGCCGGATAATTTCCCTGAAAAAGTCCACTATGCAAGGAAGAAGCCTGATCATACCGAAGATGAGGATCAACTCGTCGATACCCGCCAATAGCTTAGCACTAAGACTTATAAAACACATAATCCAAACGATTGCTTGATCTGCGATGCATAATCAGGAGTGGTTCTAAGAATCAGCAATGAAAGGGTCGCTACATCATATACGGCCTATATTATCAAGTACCAAGAAAGTGATTTCGGGATCCAAGCTATTGGTAGACATCAATTTACCTAAAATCCCTTGGGCGCAGATCCCTGCCATTCAGTACCAGAGGGCAAACGAGAAGATCAATCATATTTTTTCCAAGGGGAGGATTACCACTAGCCTCCCGTCGATCGACCGTTATGGACGCCTGTTCGTACGAATCTGGGAATGCTGACGGAGGAATTGCTGGAAATCTTAGCGCTGGTGCTTGCTATGACATAACTTCAAACTTGGTAATTGAAGAAAAAAAAATTCAATGTCATATTCTCCTATTATCGACAGGTTTTTATTTTGCCACAGTCTACTTAGGCCTGGCCGATTACAGTATTCCTTGCAAACTCTCATCATAGCGAGGTTGCAGCAGACATGCAACAGCATCATACTTTCCCCATTACATTCCTCTACATTGGCCGTCCGGCGCCTCCTCCATGCGCAAGGGCCGCTGGCGGCCGACCAGGCGGTGAATTCTATCGTCCCATGGGATTGGGTACCAGAGGGTTGGGTACCATTGGGGACCGTCGTGTTCTCGCGAGGAGCTGAGACATGCCATGGCCTCATGGCCTTCTGCCGTCAGCATGATAATTAACGCTGGTGAGAAATGACGAGAGAACAGCTGTCGAGGGACCCAGCAAACGAGACGCCTACTCTCGGATCTGCAGGCGAGGTGATCGCCACCTGGAGGTATGTGAAAGCATTCCGATGCATAAGACCACACACCCAGCCGTTGCATTGGTGTAGCATCGCCCCACTGGGAGAGAGGAGCGGCTTACCGCGTTGGTAAAAATCGCCTCAATAATGAATAGCGTGGTGGCTATTGTCATGGTGTCTCAGGCCCTCTGTGTCTCTCCTTTTCATTAGCTGGTCCCGGTGACTTGGTTTCGCTACCCGCCAGAACCAGCCATTGGGGAAGCCACATGACAGTCTCGGCTGAAGTATGCAGTACATAGATACCAGCTGTTCCTCGAAACGGCCTACAATTTTGTCGAAGCGGTGAAGGACAACCTGCGAAGAGGAGGGCACACGGCACCTCCATCTCGTCGAAGTCCAGTGGGCAGCCGCAAGCGAGAGTCGGAGCGTCCAATCTCCGTGGTATGACCAGACACACTCTGTCAGGAGGTTGTCTGAACACGGCGAACACCAAACGGTTCCGAAGGAGTTACCGTTCAATTGGGACGCAGCTCCCATCAGTCTGGTTGGGAAATTAATAATAGCCAGGCGACGCCGTGTCCCCCTGCGGGTTATGAGAGCATCGGCTCGTTCTGGGAGTAGCACCGTGGAGCAAAACCATCGACGTGGCACCCCAAAGGCCAAACGATGCAAGGCGTACGTCTTCGCGCATACACCCGCTGCAGCAGCGTGGTGTTGGCCGGACTGGGCAGCTTGGCTACTGCATGTCGTGCCTCCCGCACACGCGTATAATTATGTACAGGAACCTGGAGCCCCAATGATTTTGACACGATCTTGGAGGAGCCGGTCCACTAGGAAGCCATGGCGCATCCGGTAGCATTCATGTAGTGTACATACCCAGTAAGGTAGGTAGGTGAGTATGCATGTACGCTCGTATGCCGGACGACGGGTCCTACTCGCACGCCCGTTGACGATGCATTGCCTGTGCGATGCCGAAGCGAACATATGGCCAGACCCCATCGGCGTGCTCTCCCAGAGTTGCAGTATCTAGCCGGCCGGACATGCTTACCCTGATTTCTGGCCACACGTGTGAATATCTTCGCTCGAGATGATGTGGTTGTGGGCAGGTCGACCGCACACTCCACATCAGTCGGTGAGCAATCCCCGATCCGCACCGGCGACGTTGCGAACAGGACAGAAACCAGTTCTGTACTGCCAGCGTGCCAATGGTGGAATGCCAGACAGATGGAGCCACCCGCCCACATGCTCTGATCTTGTTGGTTTTGCATCCCCATCGTCCTGGGGGAGAAGTTGGGCAATGGGGACCTGCTCCGCTGAGCCCAGTGCGCTGGGTGTGCCGACAGCCTACGGCTAGCGGTCCGTCCCATGGTTTGGTTAATGGCCCGACGCTTAAAAATCCTCTCGTGTGCAAAAAATTTCACTTGATGACCTCCCAAGATGAAAGACATGGGCTATTTGGTCTAGCGTTGCTGCTCCCCGCTCCAGCTGCCTTAATCGGCCCCAGAGGCTGTTCTCGGCACGGCCCAGGTCTCTCTGTTCTGCTTGATTTGCGTCGCAGTTTCGCCCAGTGTTGCGGTAATATATGTCGGTGGGAGGCTCAGTCTGCGGCCAGTATTGCTTTGCAGGTCCAGGGCAGGGCAGTACCGGACCGCAGTTCGCCCCAGGCCAACCCTGTCGACCTGGATGCGTTTGCAACGGGATGGATCTTGGGGGCAGGCTCAATAGTGGCCAGCAGCGCATTAGTGCCGTCCAGACAAGTTCCCCCATACAAACCAAGATGCCCATGCTAGTGGTTGATTGTGAATACTATGTAGAGTGTCCCTCCATGTTTCCTAGGCCCCTTTACTATGCAGATGCAGCTGCTTTGGACCATACATTGTCGCCCACATATGTGTCTCTCTGTAGGTGGGCGTCCCTCCCATGTCCGCTGCTTCGTGTGTGATTAGTGAGTTTTTTTGCGATGCCGGTGTCGCTCCTCGGCCTGTATCATGTACGTTGGGTAGGTTTCATGCCAGCAAATACCTGCAACGTGATGCCACAACCCACCCCCTCCGAAGGCCTCCCGGCAGCCCGGATACACCTTGCCTAGGTTCCTCCCCCTCCCTGGTTATGGAAGCAGTGTCCCCTGACCCAGCGTCATGCCAACCCTTGCGCAAGGTTCGGGGTGATTTGTCGGACAATCCTCTCCAGACCCGTGGGAGAAGAGAGAATTGAGCTAGGCCTGCACAGAAACGGGTTTGGATGAAACGTCAACAATCAAAAATAATAATCAGCCATTCTTCTCCCTGGTTCCTGAGGCCCGATATGGCATGGATGTCGTCAAAACGCCTAGCCTAACAGCTATCCAACGGTTCGGCCCCCGAGCTTTTTGGAACTCTATTTCCCAACATTGGTAGACACACCGAGCCGCAGTCCCGGTAACGTCTTAACACCGAGGATGAGTGTATCGCCGCTAGCTATTCGCCGTGACAATAAGAAACCCCTGTCTAACCATACCACGGGGAGTAGGAAGCTGGTACCCCGGAGGATATTATTAAGAAAAAGGTTCGGCATTTCTTGAGTCGGATGGCGAGACGGGTGTTTGGTGCCGATTGGTATGGCGGACAAGTGGTGAAGTATAGGGTAGGCACATGGGTGGCACAAAGACAGACCCGGGCACTTGGATACGCTGACAAAAGGAATGACGAGCTCAGGCACTGGCCTAACGTCTCTGCCGGCTCATCGTCGGTAAAAAGTCCTGAATCTCGCGCATCACCACGCGTATCCCGGAAACACTTACTTGGCGATTGATTTGATATCATCATCGATCATTGATCTCAGCTCACCTGCTCGACCTATTCCCCTAAGTATCAATCACCGCTGTGACAACCGTCCATACCTGTGGCAACTCCCAGATTCATCAAGGACTTTGATAGTTGTCCAGCTCGTCCATCGCCTAGACTGTGCAAAACATAGTGCGCAGTCATAATTCTTCCCCCCTTGACACTTCCCTTCAGCTTTATGCAACAAGAGCCCCCCAAGAGTTCAACACAGCGCAACCAACCCGACACATCCCCAATCGCCTCACCATCTTCCCAACATGGCCTCCTGCACCATGATCCCAACGATCTGCACCGAGTCGGCTCTGATGGCTCCCAGAGCACGTCTCCCCGCTCTGGCCCTTTCGACAATGACTCATCCGATGGGTTCAGCCCAGACAAGCTGGACGAGAAGCTTCTCCGGTTGAGATTTGACGACCCATCGAGGGCAAGCCCACCAGTTCCAGGGCAAAGAGTAATTGATTATGAAAATGCCTTGATATATCCCGGGAATCGGCATTCTTTTGGCTTCAAGGTCACCAAACGGTCCGAGCCACGGACTGATGGGGTGCAGCTTGAGGATCTCCCCAATGGTTAGTCTTGTCCTTGAAATCGCAGTTTAGAACCCATCTAATCGATCGCCACACCACAGAGATTCTTACGCACATCCTGTCTCACCTCCACCCCGACTCTCATAACACCGTTGCTCTCGTCTCGAAGCGATTCTATGCGCTGGTAACCACCCCACACGCCTGGCGCATGGCGTTCCAGCGCTTCTTCCCAGGACACAGCATTATCAGCAACAAGGTTTCGAAAAGGGGCGATGATGGACAAGATGACACGGATTCTGATGGTCTTCGATCGGATACCCGATACTTCTCCAGGCTGACACCGTTGGCGACTTGGAGAAGTGAGTACTTGTTTCGCACCCGACTTCTCAGAAGCTTGGAGCGTGGCAAGCCTGGAGCGTTTGCCGCCGGGGCCGGGTCGTCAGGGCGATCGAAGCAAAACATCAAGAAAACTACAGCTGTTTTGACTTACAATTCTAAGTTGCCATGGGTTGTCTCTCACCTCCATGCTGTATTTACTAATGGAAAAAAACCTCCACGGGCTATTCAGGGTACATCTGACCTTGGGGTTGGGACCGTCAGTGATCCTACAACCGGAAAGATCGAAAAATGGGGATTGGAAGCTCCTAATACCTTCCCTCAGCTGGAGGAGGTGGTGCCAAACCTAGTGCCGTATGGCCTTGGGGATGGCCCGGCTGGAGTTCCCAATGTCATGGATGTTAGTCAACCCTATGGCCTGCTTGCGGGTGAAGGGTTTCCTGGCGGGCGTGCCTTCTTCCGCGGAGCCAACGAGGCCAGTGGCCGTTACCTCGACCCGGACTCTGGAGTGGCAGACAGTTTTCTTGATATTCCCAGGATCCCCGAGATAACAGAAGCTATCTCCTGCGTTTGGCTTGCCAAATCCTCGGCTGTACCCACAGTCACCGAGTCGATGGTTGGTATGTTCGTCGGATCCACCGCTGGAGTTGTGACATCTTATTCCCTTGGCTCGGACTCTGGTGGCCTTCGCTTTTCGATGGGCGACATGACGGGACGATGGGCTCTCAGCCCGGGAGTCCCCATCATCTCGCTCAAAGTGGATGAAAATTACAGCATCAAACGAAAGACTGCTAGCCGTGTTTGGGTTGTCGCCTTGAATGCACTCGGAGAAGTTTATTATTTGACCGAAACCCCTAAAAGCACCATAAACCGTGCCCAGGGGGATGATATTGTAAGACATGCCTGGCTTGCCGGTCGTACAGTCTTCTGGCATCTCCTGGAAGAGACACGGCGTACTGCTCGCCCCGAGGAATTAGACAAGAGCGAATCTGATGCCTCCTATTCACCCTACCCCCTTTCCGACTCAATGAAGTTGGACAAGGATCAATTGATAGCCAAAGCCCGGGAAGCCGAAAAGTTTATGCATTATCAGCCCTCTCACTTCCTCAAGGTTTGCCAGGGCTGGGATATTCAACGCAGACTTGAGGTTGATTTCGCCAACGACTCTGGGGACGGCGTGGGGGAGAGCGTTTTCGTTATTGACTGCGGCTTGACAGAGAGTCAGGCCCCTTGTGTCAAACGGCATATGCGGATCTGCCCTTTCAAGACGGG
This sequence comes from Clonostachys sp. G952, assembly GCA_027569935.1. Taxonomy (NCBI): domain Eukaryota; kingdom Fungi; phylum Ascomycota; class Sordariomycetes; order Hypocreales; family Bionectriaceae; genus Clonostachys; species Clonostachys sp. G952. Next base: position 314,712 of record JAPDLB010000037.1, read on the forward strand.
GAAGACTCACATTGACATTGAAACTCAACCTTCGGCCCCTAAGACATCACTGTTTGGCCATGTCAATGGCGAATCAGAGCCCACTCCCTCGCCTTTGGATTCACAATCACCTCTGTCACCGCCTTCAACACCTCAGCCGCGAGCCGTCTCTCTTGTTTCTGAGCACGAGTGGAACACACAACCTCTGGAACTTGGTATTCAGGCCGATGCTACAATCTCTACAAGCGCCCTTGATTCTTCTCTCCAGTCAACTCACACTTTGGCAGAGGATGCGCTTCATGTAGCTGATCATCTCGCCAGCATCCGTACGTCCTCGGATATAAACCAAGCGAGTGTAGAAATACCTGGTCGCCGCGCTCGTTTTATCGCGATTGGGACAAGCTCTGGAGAGGTGATAGTCTGGAATGCTCGTGACAACAACCGGAGCTCTCAGATCGCACCAGTTCGTGTGATTCAAACCCAGTCCCCCGAGATTTCAAGCTTGGGGTTGTCAGCGCTGTACCTCGTTCATGGAGGCAGTGATGGCCTTGTCCAAGTCTGGGATCCCTTGGGTTCAACGGTAGATGCGATCAGGACGATCAACTCCAGACACAATGGTCGAGTTCCGCGTCACATGATGGTCATGAATCCGGCCCTTGCGCACGAGAATTATTCTGCTGCTGGCGCTATCTTTCTTGACCCTGACCCGACCATTTTAAGAGGCATCGTTTCCTTTGGAGCCTTTATGCGTTACTGGGCATATAGTTCAAATGGTCACTTTGCTCATAGAAAGCGTCGTCATCGGCACTCCGATATTCACGGACGTATTGCCAGTCGCCGCCAGGGAGGCACAAGCTCCAGATACATTGCCGCTGAGGAAGCCGAATTGAGAATCGAAGATGCGGAAAGGGCGAAGGAAAAAGCCCGACTGCGTAATAGGTTCGGAGTCGGAGCCCTCGGAGACTTGACAGAGGAGGAGGCACTTCTCTACGCCCAGCTCATATCCGAGGAAGCATTTCACCAAGAAGAGCAAATGCGAGCCAGTGATTCTGCTGCTGATACCAGTGCGGACACCGCATCTTCTTTCAGCGGGGCAACAACTGATACTGCCACCCCCGAGCCAAGCATTGCTGGGCCTAGCCAGTCAGGAAACGGCCGTATCAATGAGGATGATGAGTATGAGCAGCAGATACAGCAGGCGATGCGTCTCTCTCTCCTTGAAAGTGGGAATGACACCACAGAATCTCCCCGCGGCAACAGCGCAGGCGATTTCGAGTTCGCAATCAAGTACAAGCCAAAGAACGGGAAGAAATCGAAGGCATCTGGGTCAGGCTTTCCATCGTCTACCCAGTCCCCTGCCAATGGCTTCGTTCTTGATGGGGCATCAACCAGCCAAGACGAAGACGCTGATCTCGCAATTGCCCTTAGCCTGAGCATGCAAGACCAGACGTTGATAACATCGTCGACTGAGTTTGAGGACTACAGGGAATCCGAAGAATTCCCTGCTTTGGAGACGGAGGGTATTGGGAAGGGGAAGGGCATTCAGAGATGGTGAAGGGGTTTGTTTTCGGTGGTTGTCGAGCTTCGATGTTACTGTTTTGCTTTATTCTCAATTCTCCTGATAGACTCAGCGTGCCTGAATCCTGCAGCTTTCGGTCGCATATTTTAATCGGTGGCCTAAATATACTTGAACATTTGTTATCATCTATTGTTGAAGCCCCCTGCACGGCGCGTCCGTGTGCTCTCTTTGCCTTAACGGCTCTTGGAAACTCCATAAACTCCCTGCCATGATTGGGCGCTCTCGTATAACTTCTCGTAATTCTGCATGGATGAATGTCTGGGCAGTTCTATCCCCAGATTGAGTAAACCCGATCTGAGCAACATTCCATACGTAAGTTCCCTGACTATGTCTCTCGGAAGTCCTGCACCACGAATCTAAACCAAAATCTGCTATTGCTTTGACAAATCTTTTTAGACTGACTGGTATATATGTATTGCTTAGAACCTCCGTGTAATGGTATAATCCGGCTTCCACTTCTTCCAGAATAAACCTCTGTGGCATATGGGTGAAGACCTTGAGCCCCAAAGGTAGTTTGCATAGTTCCTACATTGTATTCGCAGCATCAAAGTCTACTGTGTGTGAACATTGGAACAATGTCAACACCGAGAGACCATGGTTCCGTCTCTAGCTAAGATGCTTGTCATTTCTCCTCCCACGCATTTGCCGGGAGCACTGATCGCTCATAGGGTATCCTACACTTTACTGCGACTGCTTTTCTCGGTATAGGGTGGGCACACAGATAGGGTGGACGATGCTCCCGATTTTTCTTGAACTATGCTCATAAGGTCTTGACAAGGAGGAGTACAATCTAGAATTTAGTGATGTAATTTTTGGTTCATGAAGTACGGTTCACACCTTGTCCGGTTGGATTGGGATATATTGAGTGTCTGCGAAAGACCCCCGAAGCAAAAACTAGGACGAATTTTATAAACAGCACGGCGTCTTAGACAAATCGTTCATTGCTGAGAAGTAGTGTAGAAGTTTACTTGACTTGTTGAAAGTCAGCTTTGTTGGGAAGCTCTCTTCAGGCCTGAAAGATGACTCTCTTACTTCACACCGCGTGCTTAGAAACTGCACATGACTCCTCAAGGCCAACACTGCTTGCAGATACATTGATACCATCCGGATGTCTCGACGCAGCTCGTGGCTGCTAAGTATGACAACTGGGTCGCCCCTATACCGGCAATTAATATTCTAGGCTGGTGCTGATCGCTCGCCTTGACATGGACGAGAGCTAGATGGCCAGCATTACGACGACTCATTGTCGTGAGGGACAACAACCGGCTGCTCCGTCCTCAACAAAATCACATTCACTAAAAATAGTACTGTTTGATATTTGTTTCTTTCCTTGATCTGACTCTTGTCTGTCCAACGAAGTGCCTTGCAAAGTGTCGTAATAATCGGTAGGAATTAGAACCGATCACGGAGGATTACGTCGACTCAGACGGTGTTTGAGCCACAGCGGCCCATCTGTCTTACAGTTTCGATTTCAGAGCCTTGCTCGTCATCTGGAGAGAAGTAGTAATACGCAGAAAGCTTCCCTGAAGCGGTTAAAACACACATACATAACTGTTGTCTCCTACCAGTATGATCAACCAACCCGTCACGTCCTGCCCATCCACTACCCGCGAGATGGGGAGACCTAGACGTCTCACCTGTCAAAGTGACAATGAGCCCGTCGCACCTTGAACCCGCCCGGCTAAACTATTCTGGCGGGATTACGATGTGCGAAGCGTTTTGGCCCCGCCTTGGTGGGTTTCACAATACGGACGAAATCTGATGATCTCAATATCCTGGCTGACCAGTGACCTACTTTGCTTTGCACTGCCGGGCTCGGGGAATTAATCAGGTAGGCCTACGGGAAAGGAGGTGGTCTCTTCTCCTCTCCCGTCTGCGTCTAGATGAGGGTTCGCGCCTGCACTTTTGCAGACCATGCTGAAGGGAGGCGTATGTGTGTTATGCCGCGAGGCGTGAGATTGACCAGTGTCCTGGGTCGCCACATTGCGGTCCACGTGGGAAGCGCATGTTTGGTGGTTCTCTGCGTGTCCCTGGCCTGGATTGCATAGCCACGAAACTCGAAATACACCTCAGACGTCAACATACAGAAAACAGGGCCGAGGTGATCTCGTAAACCGATCTCTCCCCCCCATTGTGAACGATAGCGATATCCATAGTCCCGGCAAATATTTTCTCATTTGTTGCATTGGCTGACGCCTTCACTACGTGTCGCCAATTTCACGAAATGAGAGCCAGGCATTAGGTTGGGGGATCTCTTCCAGGACAGCAAGCAGCGCGGATCCCTGCGCTCGATGTGCCAGGAGCCATGGGGCCTGGGCTCGCACTCGCAGCTCGACATATCATGTGCATTCGCCACGCTGGACCGAGCTCAAGTCCTGAGCCACTGCTCTCCAGATCCCATGTGCCAGCTGCTCAGAGTAGAATGATTGCCAGCCATGGGGTAGGCGACTTTCTTCATACGTACAGCGTAGCACCCGGCCAAGTCGATCTTGATTCGAGGCCTCGTATAACGTGCTACTGTGCGCGTGCGTACCTTGGATATAATATTGATACTAGCAGAGCTGTCCCCACTCACCTCCCATCAACGGTCCTGCATCCTTTTCGCCAACCCCGGAATGACAAGTGGAATAAGGACAAAAGCAAACAAACAGACACGCACCAAGACGCGCCAACAGCTTGTAGCATCACATGTAAGCTGCGCTACCAAAGGACCATCCATCCGCAATGGCTTAGGGGCGTAATACTGCCTCTCTTTCTACACACTCCATATTATGTGTGCCCATACACAGGCAAAACATGCAGAGCTGCCAACGTGCATATGGTTCTTGGCCATTGGAGCATCCAGTTTCAGTCCCTCACCGGATTCTGGAGCCCAGTTTCATCTTCCACCGAGAATGGGTAAATCCCCCAAGGCGGCAGCTAGACCACTGGTGGATTAATCAGTGCGCGACACACTTTTGACTGGCTCCCTCCCCACCCTTCCCTTCATTTCGTTTGATCCGGCCCGGGGGGTTCTCTCCAGAGGGAAAAACAGAGCAGGGCCAGGGCAGCGCATGGCACAGCGAGAAAGGAAATCAGTCAATCTCGCATAATGTCTGCATATCAGGGGGCGGATGCGACACACTCTCAGGTAGGTACATCGTAGTAGTGCTGAGCTCGCGGGACCGTCGCGCTCACTCAGCCTTACTGTCAAGGCGAGCACGCTCAGCTCGTCGTTGAGCGTTTAGAGCTTACTCAGGCGAGATCCTCTCACATGGCTCCCCCCAAACCGAGCCACGCAGTTGGAGTCTCATGTACCAAGATAGTGTCGGGTATCGACGACACCACGTCACAGGGAGCCAGGTCCAGCCTCGCCTCAGATCCTCAGCCAAGTTTTGGTGCGTGTCAGCTTCGACGTTGGCTTCTGGTCGTTTGGGAACGACACCAGCACCGCACTAATGGCTGGCTAGCCTCTAGAGCTGCCGGGATCTGCTTTGCAGCAGGAATTGAGGATGCACGTCTTCGCGCGGCATCTGGCCCAGCCATCGTGAGCACAGACTGCCGTCGCGAGCCTTGATTTCGATCCAACTCATTGCGTATTTAGTAGGCTGCATTATTAAAACAATGCAAATGCTGCCCCCAAATACAAAACATAGTCTCACTAATGATTCAATGGCGGGGTGTCCTCTACTGCACCAGGCTGTGAACGCAGCCAACGAAAGAACCATACTATTGGGTACACACGTGAAATATGATGCGGCTTGTTAATTTCTCGGGCCCAATCAGGGCATACAAAAATTGGGTGTCTGAGTAATATCGCCAACCAAGTCCCAACTGAGCATTACTATTACTACTACTTCCAAGTTTCCACCATTCGCTGGAACGGGGCTGCCCGTCAAGGAAGATAGCCCGGGGATACTTCCGGTTTCTGTGGTCGTTGCTTTTCACGCTCTGTCACGATTTCGGCTTCGCCAGTGAGCCTGCTTCTCTCCGCTACGCCGCCTATCAAAACATCGTGAGAGAGCTTGATCTCGTTCAATGGGGTAGGATCGTGTAATTTCTCATCGGGCAATAAATTGCCTTCATCGGCTTAACCTCGAATATATTGCCTTAACCGTAAGCAGGTCACTGTTACTACCTACCTAACAGGGTAGTGAGAGGTAGTATCGAGTTTGAAGCACCCAGGCGGCCGCATCGCGCCTCATCTCAACTGTCCCCTCAGGGCAGAAGCATTATGGGGTTTGCAGATTGACAGGGGGCCCACTGAAGATACTTACCTACGTACATCGTCACCAACCAACTTATGCGGTCTTATTGACCCAGAATCCGGTGATGCAGGTCGCCCACCGAGGATGATATTGGATGATCAGCACCTGATATTGATGATGCCTACATCCAAAGGTCCTTGACCTGCTAGCTACCTACTGTGTGTTGGTGATTTTGTACGTCACCCCTGTAGGCCATGCGTTGGTGGTCGTGTGCGTGAATCAGATCAGTGGAACGAGGAGCGAGGTTCGTGAGATAGAGCGCCGGTCCCTGTCTGGTCTGAAGTCTCAAAAGTGCAGGCAGGCAGAACTGAGAAGGAGCTCTCCGTTCTCGCCCCTCTCGCCCCTTCCCCTCCTGCGCGGGTGCATAGGTGCAGGCAGGTACGGTGCAGACAGGTGGGCAGCTGCAGGTAGGTGCGGGTGCTTCAGTGGTTCCTGTCCTGGCTTGTCCTGTCCTGTCTTGGTGGTGTGCCAGACTTACTGCACTCAACCCGACCTCCATGTCGCGATCCCTGCTTCTGCCCCTGTTTGATCCATCCTGGCGTGCCCACCACCGCGTGCATGCACCACCTCCCGCCGTCTTTCCCAGCCAGCTGGGCGGAGTCTCAGAGCGACCGCAGAGGGCCGTCCACTTCCGAGGCCTGTGCGGCCTGTTCTGGCCTGCTGTGTTCTTCTGTTCCGGTGACTTCATGCGAGCTTAGGCTTTTACCTTTGCTCACCTAATTGTTTTTGACCTCCTTTATCATCCTTCCCCTCCTTTTTTTTGCTTGTCTTTTGCTATCCCCGACTACTCGCCCGATACCACAGCTTGTGGTGATAGTCGAGACCACGACCGACGGCACTAATAATACTCACGACACCAGACGGGCGTTAGAGGGGCTCCCGCTGGACACCAGGCTCTACCGACGACAACTTTGATTGGGGACGGACGATGGTTATTTCACCCAAGACAACTCTTGCCGACAACTAGCTCCACCTTCGACTACTCTCGCTTTGAATACGCATTCCGTTCTTTTCATATGGGGGGCATTGCGCCAGGGTCGACCAGCTGGTCAGGTCAAGCTCCCCAAGCCTCCCCGCTCGTTCTCTTACAGCTCCTCATCTAGTCGTCGCAAGCCGATATGTCGACGACAACATCTTGCGGCGCCATGCCCCGACACGGCTCCGCTTCCCACATTCTCTACCTATTTGTCTTCGCCGGCTTGACCAGTCATGTCTACGCTCTGCCTTCCGGATCTAGTCGGGTGGTATTGAGTGAAAGGTGTGTATTTGTGAGCCAAACTAGCGGTTTTCAACATGTATTAACATATTTTGACCTAGGACGACTGCTGAATTGCAAGCCGATGGGTTTACTCTTATTCCAAGAGCCGAATCCGAGGGAACACTCTCCAAAGGTGCCGCTGCTGGTATCGTTGTTGGTGTAATTGTGGCTGGTTCCATTGTTCTCTCGGCCGTTTGGTTCTGGCTTCGGAGGAAGAAATCAAGTCCTGAAACCGAAACCCACGTGGTTCAAGAAAATGAACGTGGACTTGAACCTGTGCATGAAAATGACACTGACTCGGAAAAGCTCTCAACAACCTCTTTAACAGATGCTACAATTACCACTCCTCCAAGTCGATCGGGACTTTCTCGTATCATGAGCAAGGTGGCTCCCGCGCGAGTAAGCAGTCAGCCGAAAAATCAAAGTATCGACAAGACGGTACCGATTGAGGCCCCCGACAATGAGGTTTTCGAGCTAGCCGCTTGTCGACCTCCTGCTGAGCTTGACGCCGACACGGGAGGTTCTGACGATTTCTGGATCGTCGATCATGAGGTCGGATTTGGTTTGGATGAGGCTTATCCCCTCAGCCCGTATGAGCAGACGAGGCTCAAGATGGACCGCCAACTGGCAGGACCTGTTCCTGCGTATACGCCAGGCGATTGGGCTCAAATTGCACTAGAAAAGAAGGGACAAGACGATGCCAAAGACGGCTACGAAGGCGAGCAACAGGAATCATTCCCTAAACGAAATAGCCCTGAGATGAGGAGATCATCATCTAACGCCTGTGTCGACCCATCTCCGCTCTCTTCACACAACACCTGGTCTACCCATATCTCGCAAGTGGTGTCCCCAATGACCATGGTGACCTCTGTGGTCACTCCTAAATTCCCTCCTACTGCTCTTACAAGAGGCAATTCAAGCGGTACTTATCGCGAGCGTTCCCTCGAGCTTAATCTCACGACTCGATCAAATTCTGTTCCCAACTCTTCATCAAGCGAACGGGGTTCCTCTCGAGTCCAACGAACACCTATTAACCCTACCGAGGTGGTTTGTCTCGGCCCCATCCCCGAGAATATCATGCTACCCGGACAAAGCCCTAGGCCGGAGATGGATGGGCCCGAAGGCTTCAATCTCGTATTACCAACCTTTCAACCTTCAGATGACCCAGCAGAAGACACACTGGGAAGTAATTTCACAATTGAGGAGGAGGCCCGGATAGCGGAGGTATTGGAAACCGTCAGAACTGCAACACAAGCCGAACTGTCGCAAAAACTCCAGTCTAGATGGTCTAGCGCCAATAAGGGAACTTCGATTCAAGCCTCGCAACAATCACCTCCGCTCCCGGCAATGGTAGCAGAATCAGAGTCTGCGTCGCCAACTACAATGGAGGAGGAGCCGATACGAAAAGACCGGATCGACCCAGCACTAGATTTGATTCATGTTCCGCAAATTCCCAATCAGCGATATAGTTGGGAAGGCAGCACTCCCCATTGATTCTTTACATAAGTTTATTACCGATTCTCGCCCATTTCGACGTTCTTTCACTCTATAATAATTTCACCCGTGCGACATATACGCACATGTATACACCCACGCGACTTTAGCTCTACTTCTCTCCCCCTGGACGCAATCGCTGAGGGGCTATGATTTAATGGGCCATTCGATATTTCCTACATGTCTGGAGATCCTGGATTGGATATGATTTGAGGTACAATATAAAACAAAAGGTGTTATGGATGGATAACAGCCAACGTGTCAAATGCTAATGCCGGATTGGAATGTGATTTCAGGGAGACCGCCTGACACGGACACAGAGTTTTCAGGTCTCCTCCCCTTCTTTATACCAAACACTCACAAACAAACACACAAACACACTCCTTCCCTTTCCTTTAACTTCGAACAACTGCTATACCAGAGAATTTATTTACATGTTATATTGTTGAGCATCTCCCAAAATGGGTGAGATGAGTGGATACTGTTTTCTCCCTCGTTCTTTTACTAAGAAGCCCGGCGTTTTGGTCCAAGCGGCGTCTGGCCTGTACTCGATAGTTAGAGGTGCTCTTTCTACATAGATATTTCGTTGGTTCGAAGATTGGCTACCATCGTATTAATATGCTGAAACAATACTTTGCAATTGAGATTATATTTCATCACTACGGGATATCCTGGTCTATGGCCTTTCCTCTATTCTATCATTGGCGTGACAGAGCCACTTGGGCAATCATCTGCCCGGGAATGTCGTAGCATAGGTATGGATCAAACGCCAGCTACCAAATCTCCTGCCACCAAGTCAATGATTCGAGCTGCTTCTCCCGGTCTGGCTCTTCACCGCTCCTCCTGAACGAGTCGAAGACGGTCTCCTTGCAGGCATCGGCCATCTTTGTCGAGCCACCGCAGATGGAGAAGATGGCATTCCTGGGGATGAGGGCGTTGACGGTGTCGGCCTCCCGCCGGAGGATGTCCTGGATGTAGACCTTATCCGGCTGGTCCCTGGAAAAAGCGGTGAAAACAGTCAGGGTCGCATTCTCGTCACCACCACCACCACCACCATTGCCATCCTTGCTCAGATCATCCCACTCCTTCTCGAAGAAGAAGTCCTTGGAGCGGTTCCGGTTTCCGAAGAAGAGGAGCATGGGTCCCGGGTTGGGGTGGGTGAGCCGCTCGTGGATGAGGCACCTCACGGGGGCGAGGCCGGTGCCCGTGGCCATGGCGACGAGCGGGCGCTGGGCGTTGTGGGCGCCGTGGATGGGCGTGAGGACTGGCTTGTAGCCGACGCGCATGCTGGCGTTGGGGGGAAGGGAGGCGAGGTAGCGGGAGCAGAGGCCTTGGCGAGGTTTGCGGAGGATGGTGCGGTAGCGGACGAGGGCGACGAGGAGCTCTACGCGGGTGATGCTATCGTCGCCGGTGGGGTGGGCGAGGAGGGCTCCCCCGTTGGCGATGCTGAAGTCACGGCCGCGGATGAGGGGGAAGACGTCGAGGAGGCGTTCTGGGGGGATCTTGACTGAGGTGAATTCATCGAGAACTTCGAGGATCGTTCGCCGAGAGCGGGTAGCGTAGTCAAAGTACTCGTCGAGGAACTCGGTTTTGGTGAACTCGAGTAGTCTCTCTTTGTGATTGGGGTCAGTCGCGAAATAGGACATGCTCTTGAAGAAAGAACGGCGAGGGATCGAGGTGAAGTCTATGTTCTCGAGGAGGAGCTGACGAATGGTACACGGTTGAGAGGCGTGGAGGTTTCGTGGGAGGGAGGGACAAGCCGAAAGGTCGATTTGCTGGTCAGCGACAGACTCCCAGCTCATAAGAGTGATCAACTTTTGAACATCCTCGGGGAAGTTCTTGGGATAAATTGTCAAACAATCGCCGGGATTGCAAGCCAGTTTCTGGCCGGCAGCACGGGAAGGGACGTCGAAGCCGAGAAGCCTAACATCCTGCCAGTGGGAGAGCGGCGTCATACGTTTGCTCTCAGCAAGGGTAGCTTCCCACCCATCTGGTATCGGGAGGGGCCCTGGAGGTGGTACGTCTATGTCCGAATGTGAAATAATTTTGGCCGAGTCGGTGCTGCTGCGGCTCAACGCAGGCGAAAGCGACCACTTTGGTGGTAATATAGAATCATCGGATATGGGAGCCCGGCCAGCCGGAGGAGGATACTCCTCTAGTAGATGATCATAAAACTTGCCGGCCCAAGATGAGAAAGCGCCTTCTATCCTGGAGCTTATTGTCAGCTGCCATGCTTTCACGCGTAGCCTCCTTTTCACTCACCCGTCGTCAAAGCGCTCGTCAGCCTCGAAGCAGTCGAAAAATGTGTTCGCACCCAGTTGTTCAAGTCGACGAATAAGCTTGCGAGCTGCCCAATTAAACCTAGGAGGGGGGGGAGGCATGTAAGCATAGTGAAGCAGTATAAAGCAACGTCGTTCTTCTTACTTTAAGTATGTGCTATCTCCAAGGCCGAAGCAGGTATACCGAACTTGACTTAGACAACCGGGAGGCAGCTTCTTCCGCAAGAGTTTTCTCCAGAAGAGTAGAGAGTTATGGGGCATATCCCCTTGCCCAGTGGTTGAGATGACGAATATGACAAGTTGATGCTGTAAAAGTGAATTCTACCCGGCGATGTCATGTTAACAGCTGTTATCAAAGGGATCAATTCCGAGCAACTGACCAGATCAGCAGCGTCTAGCTCCTCTACGTGGCTTTTGAAATGTAGGCGCTGACATAGGCTGCCCAGTTCTTCAGCTATGTCTTGGGAATTTCCAGTCTCGGATCCATATAGGATCAAGATGCTCCTCCCCGGTGAAGCCATGACGGTTGTGGTGCCCAGAGGCTTCGGTACAGTCAAAGGCTGCCTTTTGGTCTAAAGCGGGGCGGGCGAGCAAGACTGGAAATCAATTGAACGAGTTCAACACTCCTCCCGGAGGCCGTGCAGTGGAAGTTCAAGCGGTATTTGGGCGAGTGAAGATTGAAAAATTGTGGGCTTTGATAGATGCCGATGACGGGGCGTTGTTCCTAGTGCAAATAGCCTACTCCGAGGTAGGCACTTGCTAGATCGAGCATCTTATCAATCTTCAGCCTGGGGTCGGGTCCAAGGCTTGAAATTCACATTCTTGCGGATTCCAGGAATGGGACTTTTACAAGGTTTGGCGAATGAGTTTGCAGTGGGCTTTTAATGTGTGGGACTGTTCATTTCTGTATTGCTGAAACCTACTTTCAAAGGGTGCCAAGATAGGTATATATGTTCTGGTGATACCTGGCGTCCACAGTTCTCGGTTTGTGTTGTTTGGTCAGTTTGCAGGGCTATAATTTTTTTTGGCGTTAGGAAATCAATCAACTGCCTACGCGCCGTCTCTTTTCGCCATTGAGCCAAGGTTCCAGGGGGGGGGGGGTTCGGAAAATAGAGAATAGAAGCCTTTGGCCGTAGATCGATATGCACTGTCGGAGAGAGGCTGTACGTTGATTCCAAAATTCCACCCATCAAATGGGTTTCTACATAAAGCTGCTTCACAACAAGCGGGCTGTAGGTGCACTTGCCGACGGACATTTCCTGTGGCGCCTTGGGAATTAATTGCTTTGTCTCGGTACGGGAAGGAACAGGAGGGCTACTAAATGCCTTGGGAGGCCTGGATGTCTTTGGCTTCAAAGTAAAACAACAGGTAGCGCAGCCCTGAGCAGGCACCTGCTCCTGCCACATCGAAGGCAATAATATCCGAGAGGCCACCACCTTCCGTGCACCACCTGAAATTAGAGTTCCGCTCCGCTTATATTGCGAAGCATGTGAGGAGGCTTCGCTTCTGGTTTGTCCCTTCTCCTTGTTCTCCGTGTCGTGTCAGTCCTCCCTGAAGACGAGCCTGGACACTAGACGACACCCATGCATTCTCTTCCGTGGACTGGGGAAGCCGGAGGCCAGGTCAGGCAGTATTGCAGACCGGGTCCACCGCTGGACTGAGGCATGCGTCTCCTGCAAGACAACATCATCAGGGGCCCTGGAATCTCCGATCTACCCAATAAGTTCAACGTAGTGCCTGCCAGTGCGGAGTGAGTCATTGCGGTGTGCAGAACAACACTGTAGGAGGGTGAGTGCCCTTGCAGCTAGCGCGACTGTTCTCGCAGCTTCTGTCTGAACCACGGTGCATAGAGTTGCGGTGATCAATGGCCACCCACTTGGCACTTGCGGCCTCCGCTCGCTCCGTGCTTGCCTCTTCGTCCACTGCCCGCCATTCCTGCACCGTGCCCCAGCTCGGCAAGTCCAAAACAACAGATCCAAAAGCGCAATTTGCGGCCATCGGTCAATCCTTCCTCCTTTAATGGGTTCCCGTCGGTCCGCTTACGTGACCCTGTCTCACTTTTCTGTTGTAGCTCAGTGTTATGCGCAGGAGTAAGCTGCGATGTGGTTGTAGCTTCCTGCTGGGGACAAGGCGGGAAGGTACACCTCAGCCAAGGTTTGGGGCGGCCAGCTCCCTTTGAGTCGCGTGTACCTATTATTACCCTGGCCTGGATGCTCCTGCGCCTGGAACAACACCTAATTAGCCCCCCCCTGCCACAATTACCTGCAGCAACGCTCGCTAGGTGCCTCGCCGTAGTGGCCGCCACCGCCCCCTGGCTCTGGCCTTATTACCAAACATACCTAGAGCAGAGGTAGGCAGGAGCAAAGGCCAGCATGCCCAAAAAAATATTTCATATGTCGCGACACTCCCAGCTCCCTTTCTCCTTTTCCCCTTCTCATCACAATACTCCAGTCAACTAGTGTCTCCGCGCAACGCATCGTCGTCTGTCTAATCTCAACCCGTACCTAGGGCACCAAGCCACCCTGACCAACACTCCTCCTTATTGCTCCAAGTGTTCGATTCCCCGAACTTCAACCACAAGCTATCACTTTCGAACGTTACTGCACCCTTAGGCTGGTCCACAAGTTCGAAACGTCATCCTTCACGACAGTCCTCTACACACTTCAAACCCGCCATCATGTCTGCTGCCCCTGTGGAGAAGGTCCCCGAGACCGCTAATGTTAATGACGTTACAAATGCTCTGAGCAATACCTCTCTCAATGATAAGGCCGCCGCAAACGAGGCTGCTTCGGCCAGCGCTGCCGAAGGCCGCCGTCTGTATATCGGCAACTTGGCCTACGCGACAACTGAGGGGGAGTTGAAGGACTTCTTCAAGGACTATCTTGTGTATGTGGCCACTCCTGACTGGGTTCCTTTCGTCGAGTTCTTGGCAACGCTGTGATGGGACATTGGGAGAGGACTTGGTTGCAAACAGTTTGGCCAACTCGAGGCTTTCGTGGTTGCACCAACTTTTGCAATCTCGCATCCCTTGACCTTTCCCTCGTTCTCATTCAGCTCGCCTTTTACTTCTCACGCTACTCATCCCCAGTCTTATTTTCCAGTATATGCTAACTTGTAATTTGTTAGTGAGTCCGTGTCAATCCCGAAGAACCCACGCACCGACCGTCCTGTTGGCTACGCCTTTGTCGACCTCTCTACCCCTACTGAGGCCGAGCGTGCTATCGAGGCCCTCTCTGGCAAGGAGATCCTTGAACGCAAGGTTTCCGTTCAGCTTGCTCGCAAGCCCGAGCCAGCTGGCGAGAAGACTGAGGCAGCCAACGGTGAAGGTTCTGGTGGTGAGGGCACTCGCCGTCGCGCCTCTGGACGAGGCCGAGGCCGGGGCCGTGGTCGCAACGGACGAGGCGCCCGCGCTGCCCGTGGCGTAAGTGTTTGATGGAATTTCGCCCGCCCATGCTCTTTTCTGACATTCTCTGTAGGACGGTGAGAAGAAGGAAGGTGAGACTACTGAGGCTGCCGCTCCTGCCTCTGGAGAGACCCCTGCCGCTCCCGCAGCTGCTGCCACTGAGTCTAAGCCTCTGGCCGATGTGACCAACCAGGATGTCTCTGCTGGCGATGATGCTAAGGCCCAGCGCGCCCGCCGTGAGCGTGGCCCCCCTGCCGATGGTATTCCCTCTAAGATCAAGGTCATGGTCGCTAACCTGCCCTATGACTTGACTGAGGAGAAGGTTCGTTTCTACGGCAGATTTTTATATTCTGTGCATTGTACTGACTAGATACAGCTTATCGAGCTGTTCAAGGACTACCAGCCTTCCTCGGCTAAGATTGCCCTCCGACCTATCCCCCGTTTCATGATCAAGAAGCTTCAGGCCCGTGGCGAGGCCCGCAAGGGACGTGGATTCGGTTTCGTTACTTTGGCTTCTGAGGAGCTGCAGCAGAAGGCTGTTGCTGAGATGAACGGCAAGGAGGTTGAGGGGCGTGAGATCGCCGTCAAGGTCGCCATTGACTCTCCCGACAAGACCGACGAGGAGGCCAATGCCCCTGCTGACGCCGATGTCAACGGAAAGGAGGAGAAGAAGGCTGATGCTCCTGCTGTTGCCGCTGCCCCCGCAGCCACCGAGGCTGCCCCTGCCTCCACTCCCGCCACTACTGCTTAAATGCAGGTGGCAAAAGGGTGTTGTACTCCACCTTGAATGAGTACATTACGATATGGTACGCGATTTTGACGAATTTTTCTTACAGTAGATGTTATCTACAGCAATCCTCGAGAAGGCGCCTGGCTCTCGGTGAGCCGACGGTTGAGAATTCTCGACCGGGCCTCTCTGGACTATTGAAAATCTTGGGATGGGTGTTGATGCCGCCTTCTTTTTAACACTTGGCAACGCTCTATTTTCATGCACTGGGACCATAATATACGGGGAATCAGACAAGGAATCAAAAGTTTTGAAGCTGGGGCTCAAATTTCGTGTATCCATATCAAAGTTTTTCCATTTTCACTTGCGGTCGCTTTCTGCTGGGTTATGTATGCGTTAGCTTGAGCATGGAGTGATCGGGTGGGAATATCTAATGAAAACAATAGCGCTATGGTTGTGCTGCCTACCTAACTTAATGCAAACCAATAGACCTAATTATGCTTGAGAGCGCTTGTCCTTCACTGTCTGATTGCTTAAAGAAGAGGTTCTAGCCCTTCTTGAATTCCACTTGATGTAGAAAACACGGTTTTGCCCGCCGTCGCCTGGGCCCTTGGAGCCATCTTTGATATAAAATGACTAGTTGAAGTTCGGTTTGATCAACGCAAGCGGAACTCCCATCTAAAGGGAGATAACTAGTTGAAAAGGCATGATTTACGGGTGAGGAGTTCAATGGCGGCAACGTCCGAGCTAAGGACTGGCAGCTGTGTTCAGCTTGCGTGATGTGGTTATCCTATTTCGACCATTCTAGCAATTCAAGATGAGGCGGAAAAACTATTTACAATTTACATATCTGGTTGAAACCAAACTAGATCAGTAAAGGAAAGAAGACAAGACTATGTCTGTAGATGCGTTCGACAGCAACTGCACTTATTCTGGAACTTGGCGTTTCCCCCTGCTCTTCAAGACTATGTGTCAGGGGTCGCTGAGGAGTTCTTCGTGTGTGCAAACCATCAAAAGGAAAGGCTGGATCAACTGAAACATCTAGAAGGAACATTTTTGGGGTTACATGTGACATAGGGAGCCACCGTGGCACAGTTGCAGTTCTTCAATTATACGCATGTAGGTATTTCACAATTTCCCCAAACATTACCGAACATGGATATGATGATAGCCTGCAGGTTGACCGTAGCAAGAGCACTGTTATTGCTGCTATCAATCAACGCCTCGTTGGGTGTCTGATGTTCTATTACTTTGAATGTTGACCATTTTCTTGCCTTGGTTTTTATTTTGACAGTGCTTCAACGTGCGTGAATCTTTAGGTATCGAACACGTTAGAGCCTTTCCTCCTCTCTCAATTCTGGCTCAAAATTCCAGAAGGGTTGGTCAAAGTCTGGTGCCTCATTGGTATTAGAACGTACCACGACGGTGTGATCCGTTGGTGTGGATTGAGGTTTTTAGAGAGAAGAAGAAGGGTACGTATTAGCTGAAAGAAGCATCGAGACCTCTTTCAGGTTATTCGTATACTGAAATTTGGTATTTGAAAGAGTATATCCCATGGTATGGGTATGCTATATGCCAATGGCCTGTCTCTGTCCCCTATGTTTTGAGTGGAAGCGTCAAGGTATCAGTAGTATGACAGGTCGATAAGTAGCAGCAGCTTATCGGTCCACTGATGAGGCGACCAGTCAGTCGATGATTGGGTGACCAAAGTGCTGTAATTACATACCTAGGCACAGTAGTGATCTCTTAATTCTAATGTATTATATCTAAATAATATGTCCAAAAATTTGCTAATTGGCGAACCATATCTCCATGTATAATAATAGCTAAGATTAGGGGGTGGAGAGTGCGAAATGGGCTCAGGTGGTGTTCTGCGCTGGGGACAGTGTTAACTGTCTGGAGGTAGGTCCTCCCTCAGTGGGGGAGGTCTCGGGGGTCTGGATTGTTTTGGCCCCTGGAGGATTTGCTTTGAGACGACACACTCTCCCGCTTAGGCTATCTCATCACCGCTGTAGGCTCTCTTCTTTTGCTAGGCATTTACTTTCCTTTGCACCTTCTCTCTCTATTAGCACAGCCAGAGACGGCCTTCCATATTACAATGGCGTCCAAGGCCATGTGGGAGGTAGACCCAGAGACCAGGTCCAAGGTAGGTTGCTCGTACCTAGAATTCCCACATGCTCTGGTCCCTTGTCTTTGCTAACGCCCAGTCTCTGTGTCCCCCCTTACGCAGCTGGCTGCTCTTCAAAAGGAATCGAACAACAATGTTTGTTGCGACTGCGGTGCGCCCTCACCGCAATGGGCATCCCCCAAGTTTGGCATCTTCATTTGCCTCACGTGCGCCGGCAAGCACCGTGGCCTCGGTGTACACATCTCCTTTGTTCGAAGTGTCTCCATGGACGCCTTCAAGTCGGTTGAAATCGAGCGAATGCGACTTGGCGGAAACCAAGGCTGGCAGGAATTCTACGAAGCGCAGGCCGACTCGAAAGTCACCTGGGACGCGGGCACCGAGTCCGATCGGTATACGGGAGAGATTGGCGAGGAGTGGAAGGAGAGGTTGACGTGCAAGGTGGAGGGCAAGGAGTACGTCCCAGGGGAGAAGAAGCCAGCTCCCGCGCCAAAGCCAGCCTCGAGGCAACCCATGTCGCCCTTGAGCGGAACTGCGAACCGGAGCGAGAGCCCAGCTCAGGGCAGCGGAAAGGTAAGGGTGGACGACCAGTACTTTGCGAGATTGGGTGCAGACAACGCCTCGCGGCCAGACCACCTACATCCAAGCCAAGGAGGCAAATATGCAGGCTTTGGCAACACACCTGGGCCTGGTCCCCAAAGCCCCGGTATAATGCCAACGTTTGACGACGTGCAAAAGGATCCGGTCGCGGCTCTGACAAAGGGCTTTGGGTGGTTCACGACAACCGTCTCTAATACAGCAAAAACTGTCAATGACGGCTACATCCAGCCTGCCGCAAAGAACGTACGTCTCACCTTCTCCGACTTCTTCGTTTCACTATTGCCCTTCATGCTAACTTGCCAATGCGAATTCAGTTTGCGGAGGGAGATTTCGCCAAACAGGCCCAACTTACCGCGGCGCAGCTGGCGAAGCAAGCCCAGATGGCAGGGAAGAACGCGCAGGAAGGATTCAACCGCTTTGTCGAGGGAGGTCAGGAGCAGCAGGGCACTAGAGCTCCTCTCATGGATGAAAGCAAGAAGACATTCTGGGACGATTTCTCCAACCTGGCAGAGCAGAAGAAGCAGAACAGCAGCGCCATTGGAACAAGCGCAATGGGAATGGGAAAAAATAGAGCGGCGGCAGCGCCACAGACTAAGAAGCAAGGGGACGATTGGGACGACTGGTGAGCTCGGAAATAGAGGCTGTCGAGGGGGGCATTGGGTCTTATACTGATAAGGAGCATCGGCGTTTACATCACTGAGAGATGCAGTTTTGAGATGCCTTATTTGACAATGCTAGCGATTTACTAGCTTACCGTGTTTCTTGATTTGAGAGCTCTTATTGCTAGCCATGGCTTGAGACAATGTTATGGTCAATAGAGAGAGGTGGTGCGTTGGAAATGAGGCCACGCATGTTTGTACTCGGGTGACATGTTGTGGTAAGCCGCGTTTGCCTACCTTTCTCTCGTCTACTAAGCCGGGCAAGACCACTGAGTCCGAGTTCACATGCTACTTCGCCTTTATGGACTTGTGCGTTTGCCCCTGGCAACCTTACCAAATATTGAGTGTGGGAATGCTGGATTTCGAATTCCGACCTCCGGAGGCTACGTCACGTGCCCGAATGTCCCGAGGTCTGAAGCCGGGAGTAACCGCCCCGAGTCGCCGCAATAGTATCGCCAAAGCCCAAGTAGCCGGCTTCTTTGATACTTAACCACGCCGGAGTCCAACTGCAGGTGGTGAATTAAAGACGCAATTCAATCACAATGTCCGCGCTACGCATCCTCGTTCCCGTCAAGCGGGTCATTGACTATGCTGTACGGTCCTCTCCCCTCCAATACGTTTTTTTTTCTACAAAGCTAACCGGGCTTGAATTTCGCTAGGTCAAACCCCGAATCAACAAGGCGATGACCGGCGTGGAGACCGTCGGCGTCAAGCACTCGATGAACCCCTTCGACGAGCTCTCGGTCGAGGAGTCGGTCCGCATCCGCAAGGAGAACCGCGCGCCGGGCGGCGTCGAGGACATCGTCACCATCTCTGCCGGCCCCGCCAAGGCCCAGGACGTGATCCGCACGGCGCTCGCCATGGGCATCGACCGGGGCATCCACGTGGAGCTCAAGGAGGGCGAGGAGCTGGAGCCGCTGACGGTGGCCAAGCTGCTCAAGGCGACGGTGGAGGCGGAGAAGAGCAACTTCGTGCTGCTGGGCAAGCAGAGCATCGACGACGACGCGGGGCAGACGGGCCAGATGCTGGCGGGGCTGCTGGGCTGGCCGCAGGCGACGCAGGCGAGCAAGGTGGAGTTTGGCGAGGGCGACTCGGTGACGGTCACGAAGGAGATTGACGGCGGCGTGGAGACGGTCAAGGCGAAGCTGCCGATGATCGTGACGACGGACCTGCGGCTCAACACGCCCCGGTTCGCCAAGCTGCCCGACATCATGAAGGCGAAGAAGAAGAAGCTCGACAAGAAGACGCTGGCTGACTTTGGGCTTACGAGCGACAAGAGGCTCAAGATCTTGAAGGTTACTGGTGAGTTGCAGCTTTCCCCTTCCTCCTCATCACAGCTATAGAACCCTTCCATTTTGCTTCTGTGCTGAGGCAATGGTGCCGTGAATTTTGTTGGCTAACTTGTGTGCCTAGAACCCCCCGTGAGACAAGGCGGAGGCAAGGTTGAGGATGTTGGTGGTCTTGTTAGCAAGCTGAAGGAACTTGGTGCTCTGTAGGCGGCAAGTTAAAAGATGGAATCTCTTTCGGGTATAATTAGACCGATTAACGAATGAAAAGACAGCAATGAACAAATGCAAATGCTACGCTTTGCGTGAAGAATTGACCATCCAGAGCTCCGGAGTCGGCACTGGTTGCTTTATTTGATTCCAAGCTTTATGGTGCACGGTCAACATCATGGTCAACACTGGGTCACACTTTTGATTATCGTTTGTTCGATTCCATTGTCCAGTACCGTCCTCATGATGTGTAGGATTCGTCACATGAGGCAGCTCCTTGCTCTTGCCGTTGGGGCCCAAACCGTCAAGATGAAGTATGGCAATCGAGCTCATAATATCCCGTCCCTCGACCTTATCACCGGACTGTGCTATATTGTATGTTCATCTTGTGATTCAGTTTGCGTAGTTATATTAATGTTTATTGCCAGACCTCCCAAAACCACGGCTACAGTGTGAATTCCGCAACTCTTCCCAGCGATTTCAAGGAGTACTTCGTAAGCCAATATGCCCAAAATTTGAATACAGGCGAGGAAACTGAACGATTTATGCTTAGGTAAATCTCAATGATGGGAGCAACGAGGGTATGATGCACAAGACCCGCCCCATCCTCTTCACCCAGTTCCACCCTGAGGCCAAGGGTGGCCCAATGGACAGCGCCTACCTCTTCGATAAGTACCTGCAGAACGTCCAGCGCGAGAAAGAAAGCCAGGCCGTCTACAAGGACAACCGACCCAGCCAGTTCCTGCTTGACATTCTCAGCCGTGAACGCGTCGGCGTTGAGCCCTCTCCTCTCGCTCAGGCGGCATAAGTCACAGAATTCAACTTTAAGTTCGGGAGAAGGCTCATAGGGATTTACGAGAGAGGAGATGAATAAGTTTGCATTTGAGAGTATAAGAATGTGTGGAATAGCGTTTAGGGAGGCGATCAAGTCTTGATTTTTACCGTAATTCAAATGAAACTATTTGGAAATACGAGAATATTTCTGTGTATGTGTGGCTGATCTGATGTATGGTATAAAATTGCAATTGCATTTCAATTCTATCTTGGAACCATCAAGTTCCCTTCGTACATTAAAAAGGGGCTATCTACCCGGATGCCGTGCTGGTGCTCCTCCTTGCTTCGAGCACGCAGGCCATTTAATCCCATAGAACCTTTGCCCATTCATGATCATTAAATACCACGTGGCTTTGTAATATCACACTGTAACTCCATTTGTCCCGAGTCATGCCCCCTTTTCCATTAAAGGCCCATGTGAGAATGGCACTCCCTTTTTCAGAAGTGCCCTGGCAGGTGTTGGCTAGCTCCTTACCATACCTTGGTGTATGTAAGTGAAGTTGAAAGAAAATAGACGATAAGAGCCGATATTTACGTCGGCGTCCATCGATATGTCTGTGGCGTGCGATTCTCCTATCTGTATTCGCGACGAGGAGGGCGGTCGTCACGACCACCAGCACCACCGGGGAGGTATCTATCCCCGCCTCTTCTGTGTGGGGGCGGTCCTCCTCTTCGTCCTCCAAACCCTCCTCCGCCAAACCCTCCTCCACGAGGTCCTGCGCGGGATCCTCCTCGCGTGGGGCGATCGCGTTCGCGATGGGGGGGCCGGATGCCCTCGAAGACCTCCTTACCCCGGTCGACGAAGCCGTCTCCATCTTCAAACGAGTATCGGTTGAAGTCACGGCCGAGATCGCGACGGTCGACATCACGCTTATAGAAGCTGCGCATGTTATCCACGCGCCGACGGGCGAGATCTTCCGATACTGGAGTGTAGCCTATGACTGGCTGGGCCTGTGTCCGCTTTGCGTCGAACATGCCTCCCGCCATATGTCCAGGTGGAGGGCGCGGGCCAGGGCCGGAGCGCTTGCTACGGGGTCCCGTGGGTGCGTTGCTTATGCTCAGGTCTCTCTGCGACCGTGGGCCGACGGGGATGTTGTTCGCGCTGTCGGCGGACACGGGGGGTGCGAACCTGCCACCGGCTGCTGATGGGGCGGGGGGAGGTCCGGCTCGTGGGCCTGTAGCTGAGGCAGCTTCCAGGCGAGCCTCGGTATTCCCGTTGGCGTCGTCCGAGTAGACGACTTCCCAGCGGGTGGACGAGCGGCCGCCCTGGCCAGATTCCTTCTCGATCCAAGCTGGTACCTTCTCGGGCGGGATGAAGTCTACCCATAGCGCTTTGCGATTACTCTCGTTGGGCCAGACGCAATCGTGGAGAAGGTTCCGTACTCGGGACGCCGCTGGTAGATTGTCGAAGACGACGAATGCGTGGCTGCGGACCTGGTCAATGTGGAATTCAGTGATGATATCGTCGTTGGGGGGTTGACCAGCAGGAGTGGCAAGGTCGGCAAGGTGGGTTTGAATATCAACTGGGCGGAGCGGTCGCATCAGGTTGGAAATGTACAGCGCCGTAGTGGCGGGGTGCACAGATGGCGGCACATCTCGCTCAGAGCCAGCCTTGTTTCCTGTAGAGCCTCCAATAGGCTGTCCTAGCTTGTTCTGAGTCTGCACGCCTTCCATGCTATCACCAGTGGCCTCTTCTGCTTGGTTTTCGGGCTGAGCCTGCTTGGAAATCGCTACGCCAGTTGATGTGTTGATCATTTCACTCTGTAGAGTACGTGCTCGCTTGGCAACAGCTTCCGCGTCGGGGGTTGGGGTAGCAGAGCGACGTTTGCGCTTCTGCGACTCGGCTTCGGTGGGAGGCGGATCGTTCGATAAAGTTTCGGTAGGCTCTCGTCCAGTCTCGGATGTGACAATAATCTCGTCTTGCAGGTTCTCTGCCGGCTTCTCCTCGGAATTGTTGGAGGGCTCTTGACTGAGGGCATCAGGCATTTCCTTATCCGCGGAAGGTGCTCTCGCTTCGGTGCTCGGTTCAGGCGAGGTTTGAGGCAGCTCTTCGCTAAGCACAGACCCTTTTAAATCTTCTGTGTTTTTGTTTTCTGGTTCAAAATCTCGCACTTCGACGTCTTTCTCTGAACTGGGTTTAATTTCGGGCGGTGCTTGGACTGATATCGTATCAGAGGACGCTGTACCGTCTGGTGTTTCAGCTCCATCCTTGCCTAGGCCTTCGGACGAGTCACCCTGCGCACCTTGTCCATCTTTTCCTTCTTCCTCGTTGCTGGCTTCGGGCGCGGCCTCGCTCTGGTCGGCCTCGACGAGGCGCGCGACCAGCTCAGCCTTCAGGCCATGTTGTGGGAGGTCGCGGCGCTTGAGCTCTGCTTTGAGATCAACGACCTTGAGTTTCGCCCAGTCGGCCATAGTACGGCCAATTGATCCCCTCGGACCACGTTCTGGTGTCGGTCTTTAGCCAGTCTCTGGGGGTGGATTGGCGAGTTCGAGTCTATGCGAAAGGAGCTATGGGATGGGCTGTGGTCTGGATGGACGGCGCGGCTAGCCACGGGATGGGAATTCGCGAGAGCAAGAAGGTTATTCGTGCACCTGTGCACTTGTCCAGGGGCCGAGTCCGCAGCGGCGATCGAGCAGACAGATGGTGATGCAGGTAGCAAGGTTGTCGAGGCTGCTGCAGCATCAATTCATGATACCCGGGTTAGTTCCAGCCCGCGTGCGCGTGTGTCGCGAGCCAAAGGAGAAAAGCGACTGGGCAACAAATGCAGGCCCACCAGCCCACTAAGCCTGTTCTAGGGGGTCGATTGATTGTGCGGCGAGTGGAGCAAGATCACCAGTTTGGCCCACGCACTTAGAAACAGGAGGACGGTTGCCTGCATGGAAGTACCCCGCTAGTACCCTGAGCTGTCTGACTGTGACAGATCCCGGCCAGCAGCACCTGGATATACATGCACGCTACCCCCTCACCTCATCACGCACACCATCTTCCTGCTTACCATCTCCGAAAGAGCGAATGAAATACTCCGAAAGCAACATTCCCCACCATCTTCTGTTTCAGTAAGCTCTCTTGTGCTCCCAAACTACATGTCGCAGGTACAGCTTTCACTGCGATGCTATTGAACGATGCGACGTAACAGTAACCAGCCAGGCGTTTATGAGGGAAAAATTTTCAATTGAGGCCAACACGGCGGCACAAGGAGAAAAGATGAATTTGGCGAGCTTGAAAAGGGAATTGATTAAAAAAAAAAGCATGACATTCGATTTCATTCGTTAAAAGTAGCTAGGTAATATGGTTTTACAAGTTTGGGTTTTGGATATTAATATTGTCACACACGTACCAGCTCACATGGCGCCTGATGGGGGCCATATATATAGAGCGGCACAACTGGCACTCGTCTGCCGGGCTTAAACGTCGAGACCATCAACGACGATGCCCTTGTTCCAGGACCACTGCATGATCCTGGCCACCTCCACCGCACATTCATCATCAACCATAGCGCTGACAAGGTACAAAGCTGCGTCAATGCCAGCGCTGTTTCCCCCAGACGTGATGACCCGGAGCCCGCCAAGGCGCATGGCTGCGCGGCGAACAATGGATTCACGGCGGGAGTTCGAGCCCTTGAAAGAGGTGCTACCCTTTCTATGATGGAATTAGTATTGTACACGTAGTAATTAGATTGCATTGAGATTGGGGCTTACCGGGCATTCGATGGTCGCCGTCCATTGTCGACACTCTTGCGACGGATGTATGGATTCTCATCCTCGTCACCCAAGTCAAATCTGAGATTGTTGACAACATAGCGAGCGTCCTCAATGACGTCAGTTCGCTCTTGGAGGTTGCGAGTAGCAGCGTCACTGCAGATATTCTCGAACTTGGTTATATAATCGGGGTGGGTTGTGGCAGCGAGGCCAGAGAGGATACCCTCGCGGGCGAGGAAGAGAGAGCCGGTGCAAATGGAGAGGATGGTTCGCTCCCTGGCGGGATCCTTCTTCTGTAGCTCAGAGAAGTCATTGATGAGGCCGAGGGGTTCGGCTTCCTTCGCAAGGATCTCCTCGGAGTTGCCTCCAAGGATGATGAGGATGTCAAAGTCTTCAAGACGTTCGTGGGCATCCTTGAAGGTGATTTGGGAGTCAACCACGACGCCCTGGTCGGAGAGCACCTTGGGCTCCGCACCAGCAACGGTGATTTCAAATGCATTGGAGCCTGGGAGGTAGCAAGTGATCAGTCTCAGAGTCGTCTTGGATGGCAGAGACACGGCGATAGAAGTTCAATTGGGCTAGCAAGAAAGGAATTGTGGTAACTTACTGCTATCCTTGAAATCATGGAGAGCGTTCTTGAGAACCTCGACTGGGCCGGCGAGATCGAGGAGGTCAAACTTATTCTGCAGTGCGATGAGGACGTCCACTGGCTCCTGCTCCGCAACAGCAGAGGTCTTATGCACACTCATCTTGACGGTAGTATGGGGTGGTGTCTTTTAAAGACGGGGGGGGATGATAAAAGTGATGGTTGGTGGGTGGATTGATGCTTCTTTGATGATAGCGAAGAAGGGGAAAAAGCTGAGGAAGGAGGGAGGGAGGAGGAGAGGTAGAAGTAGTAGCTGAGGGTGAGGGGTAGTGAGCAGAATGAAAAGGATTGGAGCTTGCCAGATCAGATCACGCGACGATGGGATGCACGCCTCCTCCTCTACATACTACGTCTCTGTGGCTGCAAAGTACCTGAAGCAAGGGCCAGGTTGCTCCCAAGGGAACCAACCCCTCTCCAACCTTCAAAGGTGACTGGACGGTGACAACATGCCTAACCCAGGATGGAGAGCATCTGCGTCGGCACCGGATTCAAGAGTACATCTCAGGTGGCTTGATCCGGGCAAAACCAAGTACCCTCCTGTGTCTGGCGGTATGTCAGAAGACCACTGCCCCTCCTCCACAGGCCATAACAGCCAAGTCTCAAACTCAAAGCCAATGGCGGGCAGTCCCGATGCTCGGAAATGCTGCTACGGCCCCCAGAAAGTGGCTTCCACAGGGGATCGCTTGCAGCTGTGACGCTTAGCGGGCCCACTGAAAGCCGCGAATTTCGCGGGGTTATGCTTGTGGGTCGATCAGTCATGTAGCTGCTAAGAAATCAGCTGCGCTCGGTACTTGGGCCGGTACCTGACTCAGCTAGCCTGCGCAAGTACCCAACGCCGGATCAGCCCATGGCGATACCCACGGGCACCTCGAGACCTGTGCCCGGGCCCTCAGCCCACTCAAACACAGCAGTCCCACCACGCAGCACAACGTCAGACACCCGGATGCCGGCGAAGTGCCACCGAGAATGAGGTCCTTGTCCTGCACGACCGCATCATAATCCCCATCGACAGATCCCGTGCCATCGACTGACTCACACCAGAGCTATAGGAAGAGCTACGGAGCTGGCTCCATTGGAGCTTGCCCCTGTCAGAGAGCTTCCGGCGCGATGGCTTCACAAACGTACGTTGGAAATCTTTTCTCGGGCGGACTCGCTCAACGCCCGCCACCCAGACCCCGGGGCCTTGCCTGCCTCAACCCACGACTGTGGCTAACAGAGACTTCGGTGATGCTAGTTCCCTCAAAGACCTGTCCAAGGCGATCACCGCCTTCACAGCCAGCCCCCAGGCCCCTCTGCCCGACGACCTGACAGAGACCATCGGCTCCTACCTCCAGCGCCATTCCAAGTACGAGGAAGCAGCGGCAGACCGGCTCCAGGAGGAGCTCGT
Source organism: Clonostachys sp. G952 (assembly GCA_027569935.1). Lineage (NCBI taxonomy): Eukaryota > Fungi > Ascomycota > Sordariomycetes > Hypocreales > Bionectriaceae > Clonostachys > Clonostachys sp. G952. Next base: position 341,124 of record JAPDLB010000037.1, read on the forward strand.
ATCCATCTTCGACAAACATGTCAGAGGCAATCAAGATGCCTCCTCCGTGTGGGTTGGCGTTATCCGACAGCTACTACCCATACTGCAGACCGCCGAACGAGTGACGTTTTGGGTGGATATTCTCAAAGAAACCCTAAGCGAGCGCTCACCCCACGAGAAGGGTATCGTGGACGAAACGATCGGGTCGTTGATGGACATAGTGAGCTTTGCGGTCGATTTTCAGGATAACTCCGAGGGGGACGAGCCCTTGAACGCCATTATGCACCATATGTTCACGATATGGATGGACTGTTTCTACCCGGCCTTCGTAAAGGGTGTTGCGGGAATGGAGTTCAATGAACGTATATTTCGCCAAGCGATCATCCAATTTGGAAAGATGCGGCCACAGGTATGGCGATGCTGATATCCCTAGATTTCTGGGGCGCTAAGCTAATGATTCGGTCAATAGCAATTCTTCGCCTCTCTCGATAGCTTCTTCGTCCAATCCCAGTATCGCAAGGCTGCTCTCCGATTCTTATGCGACTTTATACAGAGCCACCCCCCACATCTGCATCAGATCCTTCAAGGGACCATGTTCAAGAATCTCCTGACCTGCCTACAAGAAGATACGTCTACGGTTGTTGTTTCGTCGGCCCTGACTGCCTTGATAATGCTGTTGCCACACATGCCAAGCTCTCTTGTGCCGCATCTTCCAGTTTTATTCAACATTTATGCCCGGCTATTGTTCTGGACTCAGGAAAAAGCAGGTGTGACTGAAACCCCATCTCATGATCCGGACAAGTTTAGTGGGTGGGAGGCTTGTGAGCATGTTTCTGGGGCCAGCGATGAGGCCGTGTCTCATTTGGCAAACTACTACACGATTCTATATGGCCTGTATCCCATTAATTTCATGGACTATATCCGAAAACCGCAGCGATATCTACGCCATGCCAATATGGCCGACGCAGATGATATCGAGATTCAGCCAACGGAAATGCGAGATCGGTCTGAGCAATTCAGAAGGTGCCATTTACTCCATCCTAATTTCCACACTCTAACTATCGACTCGGAGAAATCCGATCTCGAGCGGTGGATTCAAAGTGAAGCGGCAGAAGTCATTGCGCAATGTATGGAGCTCTATGTGGGAACTGAAAAACCAATCGCTGCATGGTCACTTCCGACGGGGGCAATAGATGAGAAACGAGCACTGGCCACTGTTGGGTCTGAGGATAACATTGACTCGGCTCTCCTCCACCGGTCAATGTCTGGGATGCTTCTCATGGATGGGTACCGCTCCGAGCTTAAGAGTAGAAACGATTCTTCATCCACGATAGCTCGACTGGACTCCAGGATCAGCCTTGTGTCAGATTGGGGCAGCCCCGAGATTAGGGGGCGTGCGTCAACTCCCGATGGCCAGAGACTGCTAGCCAAATCAACTTCACATTCGCAGCTACGAGATATCATGGATGCAACGAGAGGAGCCAAGGTTCGGCAATCCATATCAACAGAAGGGAACGATTCAGATACCACAAGCCATCAGGATATGGCCAAGGAACAAAGCATAGGGCAGTCGCAGCCTCCAGTAGAGAGTTCAGACCCCACACCTCTAATGGCAGAACTCGCGGCCCAGGTTTCCCATCTACAACGCCAGAACTTTATGTTACAGAACGATCTCAGTTTCGAGAGATATCAGAAGCAGCAGCATATTGCGCATATCGGAGAGCTGCGTAGGAAGCAGGTCTCCCAAGCTGCCACTGAGGCAGAGACTCAAAATCTCATCATCATGAATCGAAATTTCAAGGGTCGGTATGAGGACGCCAAGAAGGCAGAAATGCAGGTCCGCAAAGAGTCAGAGAAGAGCCGGGCAGTTGCCAAAAAGTGGGAGGCAGATCTCTCGACCAAGATGAAGAACCTGCGGGACCAATATCAAAAGACTGCCACCGAGCTCCAGGCTGTGCGTACAGATCTAGAAGCGACCCAGCAGGAATGTGAGAAGCTCCGACAACTTGTATGTGATGGCGAGGTAAAGGAACTCAACTGGAAACAAAACATGCAGTCTATCGAGCTGCATGCTGCCGAGGTGGAAAGGCTACGAGCCAAGGCTGATCGCCTAGGCCAGGTAGAACAAGAGTGCCGAATGAAAGAGGAAGAGCGTTCTGCAGCTGTCGACGCCGCCGTGTTTGCTGAAAACAGAGTGGAGGAGATGATCATGAAGCTCGCCGCGATCGAGAGCGAATCACAGCAGACCAGGAACGTCTTCCAGGAACAGATCGTTGAACTGCAGGCGAAACTAGCCCAGGCGCAGGAGCAAGTGAAACCTCCGGTGACTATACAGAGGCCAGAAATCCAGGGCATCTTGGAGTCAAGCCGAGCAAGGCAGGCAGAGATGCAGCACCAGTATGACATGCTGATCCGAAAGTATACGGCTCTGCAATCATCTCTATTAGATATGCAATCTGGAGCAACCCCAGAGCAGATCAAGCACGAGGTATCGAGCGGACCACTTACCGGATCGCCAGAGTATCCCTCACAAGGCTCAACGAGTCCTGTTCGGACAAGGATACGACCTCGGGTGTTTTCCAATCCTGAGGTCGCTCCTGATGCTACTTCCTACAACGTGACCCCTCCCTTAGAAGGGAAACTGGGTAGCGTAGGAGCGTCAAGTTCTGGGGCCAGGCCTGCAACGCCATCAGCGACTGAAGGAGGGCCACCGCCCGTGAGCCCGGAACAACGTTATCATGGTAGAGGTAAGATGCACTTTCCACCTGGCCCACAAGTCTATGGGAATCTGCGCTAACTTGTGCTAACTTGTTGACTTAGGCGGTGTGCAAAACGTTCGCAAGGACGGGAAGGGCAAACAAAAGGAGGAGGATGTTGCTGCAGGCAGCACTGGAGGAAAGAAAGAGAAGAAGTCTTCTGGGCTCCGAGGATTCCGATCGGGGGTAAACGACTTTGTGCGTGGGAAGACGGACTAAAGCGAAATTTCGGCCTTTATCTATCAACTAATTTACGAATATCCGCTGAGCGAGATATTGGTACCAAATGTGAGCCTAGGCGATGTCAACTGGCACCTGTTGATGATACACTGAATGTGACATTCCACTAGGCCGATGGCATTATTGACTCAGCAAAAAATGGTGCCAATAGTTACTAACATGAACACTTTGTATCTAGAGTTTTAATCCACACTGGTCGAGGAGCCGATGTAGAGGATACATACAGGGTAGGTGAACTGGCAAGACAAGTCAAGCCATAGAGAACCTGCAATACCACCTGCGGAGATAGATCTTCCCTCTCCAGGGTATTGGCAGGTGCGTATGAGCTGCATTTGACTGCTTGCCCTGGGGGAGAAAAGCCCACGTATGCAATCAGAAAGATCTCGACGGACTGCCTTGTACATCATCAAACTTCGCTTTGAAAACTCTATGCCCTAGAAACATTTACGGGAACAATAAGAAAAGAGTGGTTCGAAAATAGAGGTAGAATAAACTTCGGTCATCACCCTGGCAGCCTCTTCCATCAGCGCATATAATGTCGGGCTTCTAATTTGAGTATTCTCCTGGACCGCAAACCTGCGTTGTTCTGGGGTCCCATCTCCAGCCCTCCCCTCCAGAAGGTTCATATTCCCATGATTGCAGCAATCCTGTGGGGGAGCTTTCTGCGTCTCATTCTGGCATTTCACCATCAATAATGTAGAGTGTTTCCACCCCACCATAATCAAATAAGTCATCAAGATCAGAGACACTACATCCGAAGCCGATACATCAACTACTACGGCTTGAGAATTAACATGTAAACGGGACCTAGAGGATGTCAGGTCAGTTTAGAGAGGGGAGGTTGTTTGATTCAGAGAGGGGGAGATGGATTGTATGAGAGTGAGCACTGGGGGGGGGGAGGAGGGTGGTCTGCGAAGCACAGTTCAACGCTATGATTATGAACACAATAGCAGGCCGCGTCTCGTCGAAAGTGTTCTGGGCGTATTTAACCTATGTGCATGGTTAGGCCCCGGCTTGAAGTGCATCCCGGCATATCTTGCTCTGCGCAAGTGCCAACTGTGACAGAACTCGGCCACGGGTTCTCTATAGTGACGTTTATGAAAGCCATATTTTAATGCGGAAATAACAATTGTAAGCGTGGATGGTTACCAATTTTGTCATCACCCATCCAGGTAAATTCAAGCATCATTGATGAAATTCGTATTTAGATAGAATCGGCTTGTGGTAAACTCTCTTGATCCTCCAGATCCCTTGAATCAACCCAGTTTCCATGCAATCCTGCCCTCAGTCGAATGTTCAAATGGACAATTGCCCTCGCGGTGGAAAAGTCTCTAGTGTCTACGATGTGCAGTTCGCTCGACATGGTGGCATAGTTGCTCACCAGCACGATCAGGAAGCCGTCACCCTCGGGCGCGGCATCCGATCGGGGAACAAACACGGGCTCCTGGACCATGTGCGTCTTCCCGGGGAAGTAGACCTCAAGCTGGCCGGTGTGGTGGTCAAGATGGCCCAGGGAGTTATACAAGGGGTGCCCGCCGCCGAGTACAGGCATGATGGCGGCAAAGTCTGTGCCCCGGGTAGGATCCATCATGTCGAAGAAGCTATGCCTGTGACGCTTCATGGACATGCGGTCGTCGATCCGGGGGAACTCCATGTCGCACTCGGCGATGACTTCGTGGGGCGGCAGCTCGAGGTCGGATGATTTTGGGTCCAACGTGAACCGCACATACTTGGCGTGGATGTCGTGGGGCGCCGGGGCGTTCCCGTTCGCGTCTGGCCACCAGAAGAATACGTTCTTGTCGGTCAAGGGGAGGTCGAAAACGATGTTGCCCTCGGGCGTTTCGTATGCATTTGTGGTGTGGCCCGGGAAAGCATTTGGAGCCTTGAACCACTAAAGAGAAGGCAAATTCAGTCACTACTGTGAGTAACATGGAAGGCCAATGAGAGCAGGATGCTCTCGATACCATGCATACCTTGATATCATCGCCTTTAGCCCCTCTGCGCGGCAGGACGCCCAGGTAAAAGGGGACTTCCGGGTCCCACTGCCAGTGCTCCCCTCCTTGCTTGAGTCTCTCAATATCACACAATTGAGGGATCATTGGAAACAGAACCTGCAGCCGTCGATTAGTAGAAATCAATCTCCGTAGGGGACCACTACCTACCCAGTTTTCAGTTACTGCAAAATCGTGAATCATGCCCACCACGGGCGACACAAGCCAGACAACCTGCGTAAACTTCCCACTTGGGCTGATGTTGTAGTAACATATGTCTGGCGTCCCATCGCCCTTGGCCTCGTATCCGAAGCAGACCAGCTCCTTTGTGACGGGATCCAGCTTTGGGTGAGCAGTGAAGGTGAGGCTGGGAAGTTGGCCGTTGAAATCCCAAAGGCCAATCGTATCGAGCGTGGCGGGATCCATGGCCCAGGGAGCTGCGTCTTCCTTAATAGCCAACAACATCTTGTTAAAGTATACGATGTTCGTATTGGCAGTCGTGCGGATCTTGAACTCGACAGCATCCGTGAACTTGTTCCGGTACGCCCCTGTGCAGCCAGGTTATGAACAATGTGGTCTTTTCAGAAGGCAGCATGCGGCCAAGACTTACCCGCAAGAGCTCTCTTGGCCTCCCTTTCCCTGGTGAACTTTTCGGTGCGCACGTACTTTTGCTGGAGATGGACGCTGCCCTTGCTGAACCGAAAAGCACTGATGTTGCCATCGCCATTGAACCACTTGTTGTCGAGCATTAGCGTCCAAGCCCATCCCGTATCAATTCGAATCACTACCTACAGGGTCATTCTCAATAAAGGGTGGAAATTGAGGATCGGGCATGACACGGTAGAAAGTGCCATCAAGCTCTTTGGGCAAGTCACCCTCAACCTCAAGATGTTGGATCTCGCCTTCGAAGCGGCATGGCTTCATGAACCCCGAAAACTGGGGCTGTTTTGGGAAGGCCTGGGCGGCCTCGGAGCCTCGGAAATGTCCAGACATGGCTAAAACTAAAGCGAGCGAATGATATGGTTAAGAGAGCCCAGGAAATAGTTAGAGGCGTGGCACAGTTTAATACTGAGTTCGAGTTTTGATGGCAAAGGAGCATGTGGAAGATGATCCCGATTTCTCCCCGGCGAAGCTGCAACATGTCACTGGTACTAATCCCCGACTTGCCTTGGTTGCCCTTTATCACTGTCTCTAGGCGCTGTAACAATACATGTATAAGTAATTTGAATCATTATCATAATAAAGAATCATCCTTGCCTTTGATGTTGTTCATCTTCATATATAACTTCAATATGAATATACTCATGGTAATTACTTTATCTCAGCATCAACCCCGGAAAGGTACCTAAAATAGCGTACTTTATAGTAGCGGCACAGTTTCCGAATCTCCCCCGCAAAATCCCTCCGCGGATTTGCTCCCGCGAATTTCCCCCGGATTCCGCTACCACCGCTGTCCATTAAGAAGAGGTCTGTGGTGGCAGCCAGACACTGTTATTAATTCTTATATTCAAGTCAGTGGCTCGAAAATCCTGTTTCAAGACCTGTTTTGCATCTTTTACCATATACGTTATTACCATATCAATTGAACACTGGGCAGCCCAAAGTTCGTCTCGTTCAAGCACCAGACGACAACTATCATGACTTACACCAAGCCTCACCCAATGAAGACACCAGACGATGTCACCAACATACCTCTCATAATCCATGGCACCGACGTCTTTGACGAGACCGAGTCAAGAACTCACACCTCGATAGGTTGTCGGTTTCACGCTGCCGACCTTTCAGATTGCCAGGAGGCTCTCCAAAGTAGCAGCAAGGCGTTTCAGTCATGGTCTCGGACATCCCCGCTGGAGCGACGCCGTTTGCTCCTGCACCTTGCCCAGGCATGCTCCCCTCTCCTTTCCCAGGAAGAAAAAAAAATGAAAAAAAGAGAGCATGGCTATAGGTTCTAATGCTAAACAGCTGCTTCGTCAACGGGAGAAAGAGATCCAGGACATCATCCAAACCGAGATTCATTGCTCTGAGGTTTGGGCAACTCAAAATGTCCGCGACAGCATCAGTTTGATTGAAACAAGCGCCTCTCTCATTACATCAAGAAGTATGAGTGGATCAATCCCTCACACAGAAGGCGAAAGATCATTTGGATTCGTCTTCAACCGCCCCATGGGAGTAATCCTCGGAATCGCACCCTGGAACGCTCCCCTAGTCCTAGGCTTTCGCGCCGTGGTGGCACCTATCGCGATGGGAAACACAGCTATACTCAAAGTAAGTGGTCTTCGATGAGCCCATGCACGTAACATGAGACGCGAAACTAACGGTCACTCCCCCCAAGGGATCTGAGCTGAGTCCAAGGGCTCACCACTTCATTGCGCAACTGTTCGTTGAAGCCGGTTTCCCGCCTGGGGTCGTCAACTTCATCTTGCACCGGCCGGAAGATGCGGCGGATGTAGTCAACGCCCTGGTGACGCATCCTGCGGTTCGGAAGGTCAACTTCACAGGCTCCACGGCCGTTGGTCGAATCATTGCCGAGACGGCTGGCCGAGCCCTCAAGCCGGTGCTGCTGGAGTTGGGTGGTAAGAACTGTTCCATCGTCCTGAAGGATGCCGATGTTGAGAAGGCAGCCGAGGCCATTCTTCAGGGTGCGACATTAAATGTGAGCTCGAACCTTCTCTAAACTAATATTGGGAGTGGAGTTTCTCATGCTAACTAGTGCACAACAGGGAGGTCAGGTTTGCATGTCTACTGACCTGGCCATTGTCGCGGCTGACATTGCCGAAGCCTTCAAAGAGACGCTTCGAAATAAGGTCAAGAACTTGCGCGCCACATCGCACAAGGCTATCAGTACTCGCGGGGCCGCCAAGTCTCTGTCCTTGATGGAAGAAGCCAGGGAGAAAGGAGCCAAAGTAGTATCTGCTGCTACTGAAACTCAGACCAACGGTCGAGACCCCCAGGATGTTCCAGTCACCTTGATCGAAGACCTTGAACCATCGATGGATTTCTTTTCTGCAGAGTCCTTTGGGCCTTTAATTGGCGTGGTAGCGGTCAGCACTGTGGATGAAGCTGTCAAGATTGTCAACGAGAACGAGTACGGCCTCTCCTGCGCCATATGGACCGGAAATCATCACCAGGCGCTGGAACTGGCCCAGAGAATCGACACTGGAGCTGTTCACGTCAACGCATCAACTGTGCATGACGAGGCGACATTGCCCCACGGCGGGAGCAAGACGAGCGGGTTTGGCAGGTTTGGGGCTGAATGGGGACTTGAGGAGTTTGTTAAGACTCAGACGGTAATCCTGAATCCATAGGCTGCAGGAACTCCACCCAAGCCAGAATAAAATCATCATTTTGTCACATCCTTCGCCCCTAAAATGGGTTCATTTCCCATCGAATCGTAGGTAGACTAAGTGGAGTGTACGCAATCAACCAAAATAAGCTTGACCAGTTTTCAACCTATGCATATGTGCGTTAAACCAGCAAGCAATACTTTATGAGTTAGAAATATGTGCCAACGAGTGTTTGTCAGTGAATATCGTAACAAAAATTGACAGCATCCTGACTCAGTTAGCCCTAACATTGGTTACTGAGATACGAGAGAGGGGGGGGGGGAAGAGATTGTAAAGTTAAACAACAATAAAAGAAGCCTGACCCGGCACCTCAACACAATGAACACGATTACTGAGGTACAGCTCATGTAAGTAAGTTAATTGGACTAAAATAACTATCTGTGTGAAAGCTACGGCGTTGTAGCCCGTCTCTATTGAGTAACATATTTCTCAGTGTCGACCCCTTCGACACGGTAAAAACCAAGGGCATTGAGCATAGGCTTGTCATCAAACCGGTAAAGGTAGACCTTGCTATCCCCGTCCGCAAAGTGCTGATAATGGTGCCAAGCAGGAATACAGAAAGTATCTCCTTGCTTCCATTGCAGGGTCGTGCCGTTGATTTTGGAGTAGCCAGATCCTTCAATGACATGGTAGATGGAAGAGGCAGTCTCGCGAATGCCAGGGGATTGAGACTTTGGGTCAAGTCGTTCGGCAGAAGCTCCGATGATAAGACCGACTATATAGGAAAGAAACATATCAGCGATATCCAGCGAGCTTTCTAGGACCAGGGCAACTTACTTTCTCTGCCGTCTTTCTTGAGATACGGCTGCGAGACCCAAGCGTCCGAGCTAGCATCGAGCTTGGCCTGCATCTTGTCCCAGGGGAAGACAATAGGTGACTCGTCCTTGTCCTCGGCAGGATATCGAGACTTGGCATAGTGCTCCACGAAATGGACGGGGAAGTGGATGAAGCTGGGCAAGTCTAGTCCATCGAGCCAGATCACGGGCTGGTCGTCGCCACCCTCCTCATCGGCGCTCTTCTTGCCATGGTCGTGCCAGTTCCAGGTTGGGGTTACGATGACATCGCGAGGACGCATAGGAACGCGCTGGCCGTGAACAGCTGTGAAACCGCCCCTGCCTTCGATAATGAAGCGGCAGGCAAAGGCCGTGTGTCGATGTGCGGGCGCAGTCTCGCGAGGCTGCACAAGCTGGAGACCGGCGTACAGAGTGTCCGTAGTGTATGGTGCCTCTATGGAGATGCATCAGCAATGTAGAATCACACGCAGAGAGAAAGAAGGCAGAGCAGGAGACTTACCTCGAGCTGGATTGGCAAGCATCACGACTCGCCTCTCCGCCTGTTTCTCAGTGATGAGATCGCCCGCTCGCAACAAGTACGGCCGGAGCTCTTCATAAGCCCATACGTGGGGGACTGTCTGAGGATTCGGCGCTGGAGGATTAAGACGCTGCATCTGAGCCCACAGCGGGGCCGTTTTCAAGGACCGCATCTGCTGCACGAGCTGGTCTTCGGTCTCGATGGACTTGGCCGGGACTTTGATGTGGCCATTTGTTGCCAGTCCATTCCCGTTGGCTACGTTTGGGGCTGCCATTGTGCGGTGTTGATGCAACTGTTGAGTACTTGCCTGCTAATGCTGATGCTGAATATATGTCTATCATATGTGTAGGTATGTTTCAATGTCGAATTGCGACGTCTCGCTTGAAGATATACAAGCATCTTTATGAATTGTCCCTAATTACCAAATCTGGTAACTGTCGGGGAAGCTTCCCGGCATAAGCCCGCGGGGAAGAAGCAGATCTTCACGGCGGGGCAAATTCGGAGCACCTCCGGCACCACGACTTACAAGACCATCTCGAAATACGCCAGCATATTACATGTAAGTCAGCTCCATTCATTTTATTACAAGACGATAATCTCTCTCAATCTTACCAACTTGACTATCTCACATGATTCTATCATGATCCCTACGCACACCATGAATGGGGATAGTGTGACCGAAAAAGTATGCCTCTACATACGCCTTGAACCCTATAAAGTCCGAGCTACTGACATCACTGACCTGTACAAAAGATCTATGAATACCCCTCTCGGTCAATGGCGCTTCTCAAGAGAATTCAAGCCACCTATCATGACCAGAAATTCCCCGCTGAGAGGTCCCATGTGCCACTCCGAGTGCTGGTCGTTGGGGCAGGGCTGGGTGGGCTGAGTGCTGCTATAGCTCTGGCTCGTCGCGGACATACCGTGACTGTCCTTGAGCAAGCTGCGCAGTTGGGCGAAGTACGTTCCAGTATATCAATAGCCTGACCCTCGATGATCCCTTGCTGACTGGGTCTATTTAACAAATAGGTCGGCGCAGGTATTCAGATCCCACCCAATTCTGGCCGGCTGCTCTCCTCTTGGGGTATCACCCCGTTCTTCAAGAACAAAGTGGTACAGCCGGACAGCATGACCTTCCGCCGATGGGAGAATGGAGCCCCTATAGGCTTCACGCCGCTCGTCCCCCACTTCTCGGATACGTATGGTGCACCGTACTATGTCATCCACCGATCACACTTCCACGGTGCCCTGTGTGATCTGGCGGCCAAGCTTGGGGTAAAGGTGGTGACGAACAGCAGAGTAGTAACATATGATGAGAGCAAGCCCTCTGTTGAGACAGCGGATGGGAGGGAGTTCACTGCCGACCTGGTTGTGGCTGTTGACGGCGTCAAATCCATCGCTCGCCCTGTTGTTCTCGGTGGAGTGGACAGGCCCCCTAAACAAACAGGATTCGCGGCGTACAGAGCAGTCGTTGACACTGATTTGATGAAAGCTGACCCAGATACAGCTTGGCTACTGGAAAATCCCGGAATCAACATCTGGTAAGCTCGTTCTTAGATATTAAAATCCTTCCGGTCCAGTGGCTGACAGTGATGAGCAGGATCGGAGAGGACAGGCATGTAATGACCTACTGCATCGCTGGAGGAAAGTCGTTTAACATGGTTCTTTCCCATGTTGACCGCACTGACCCGACAACATGGGCTTCTCGGGATGCTGTAAAGGAGATGCGAGTTCAGTTCGAGAACTGGGATCCTAGGTAAGTTCCCTCCTCTACAAGGGATCGTTGTTGGGCGGAATTCTTACGCTCGACGTCACAGACTCACAAAGGTGATTCATATGATCACCAAAACGATCCAATGGCCACTGCTGAGCGGCGCCCAGCTCTCAACCTGGATCTCCGAAAGCAAAAAGGTCGTCATACTCGGCGACGCCGCTCATGCCATGGTTCCATACATGTCCCAAGGTGCTGCCATGGCAGTCGAGGACGGGGCCGCATTAGCTGAAGTCCTTTCACTAATCAAGTCCCCGAGTGAGATTCCCGAAGCCCTTCACGTATTCGAGAAGGAGAGGATGCAACGCAGCTACGGCATGCAGCGTGCCAGTCTCGTCAACGGGAAGCTCTGGCACTTCCCCGATGGGCCGGACCAGCAAGCCCGCGATTTGGGGATGCGCGCCGAGGTCGAAGGCCTGTCATTTGTCGAGAGCACCAATCAGTGGAGTGATCCGACCACGCAGCTTTGGGCCTATGGCTATGATGCGGAAGAGGAGGTGAGAAAGGCATGGGAATCAAGGACCCCTCAGGCCACTGCCAATGGTGTTCACAAGTAGTAGATGCAAATAAACATCAATTTAATTCATTTTTCTTCGGGGTCTCGCAGATGCTTCGGCTATTGCTCCTTGTAATAAAAACGACACATCTCCACGGCATCTAGGCTGGTTCAAATGTTATGTCGTAGTTGTTCACGCCATTCAGAGGACATTACAATTGATGTTTTAAATGCGTGTTTAGGAGGTATTCCTTGACTTACCCCCAAACTTTTCAGTTCCTACATAACTTTAAAGTAGTTAAATCAGATCATTAGCTAAAAACTCACTTTCTAGAGAGCCACACTGAGCTGTTATTGAGTATTCTATGCATGCATATTGTTTTCTTCTGGTCTATTCTATTTCCGCCACTTCCTGAGCTAGGTCAAGGCCCGAGAAATTCCGTGTTTACTATTTATAAGCCTTGAAGAATTTAAATTTTTGTCCTAGGCGAAATCCACCCCGTTTCTGAGTGTTCCTATGCTCGAAATGTTCACTTCCATGCTCGTCCCGGGGACAAGATATTTCGGTGGCTTGAGCCCGGCACCAACACCTACAATTTGGAGAGATTAGCATTTGGCTTTACCAGAAACAAAAATAAGACAGAACGGATAGCAATGCTCACCTCCAGGAGTGCCCGTCATAATCACACTGCCTTTCTGCAGGGTAGTCCCCGACGAGAGATGAGCGATCAACCGCGAGACAGAGAATACCAAATCATCCAATCCAGCATTTTGGCGCAGCTCCCCATCAACAATTGTCTTAAGGTGGAGGGTTGAGGGGTCGGGGACTAGAGTGCTCGACACCAAAACAGGGCCAAGAGGCGCGTATGTATCGAACCCTTTGGAGAAGCCCCATTGAGGGACGCCTCCAGCCTTCGCCGGATCTCTTTGCCATTTACGAGACGAGATGTCGTTGCCGGCCGTGTATGCAGCCACGTAGTCGAGTGCTTCGGATTCGGGAACATCCTTTGCGTCCTTTCCAATGACCACGACCTAGTTTCAGGGGCAAAGGTATCAGCATTTTCCTAACCGCCCCGACAGAACTAGGTGATAAAATGGGCCATCTTACCAATTCGCCCTCATAATCTGCCTGATCATCTTGCGCGATCTTGGGAATCACCACTGTAGCTCCATGGTCGGTTACGGTAGTTGAGGGCTTGAAGAAGATGGAAGGGAACGGCGGCTGCGTTCGACCCGCCTCGCGAACTATCGCACTGCTGTGAGCATACTTGGCGCCCATACTGGCCAGCAAACAAGGAACAACTCACTGTGAGTGGCATAGTTCAGCCCGACGCAACGAAGTATCGGCACATCCGCGGGGGCGAGAGGACCGAGGAGCTTCTTGACGGTGACGACCTCGTCTGTCACTTTCGTGGCCCCGGCTGTATCGTATATATCCTGGCCCTTGACGACTTTGGCTTGCAGGCCAGTCTTTTCCGTGGTGTCACCAATGTCAAAGTCAGGGTTGGTGAGAATGGGCTCTCCGTAGAGGGTCCGGCCGTCTGTGGCGACGAAGCGAATCAGGCGTGACCAGGCAACCTTCATTTTGCAGAATACTGGCAAGCAATCACGCGGGTACAAAACTGCTGTAGGAAAAGGAACTCTGTCTACGTGCCATTTTTCTCACTCGGTGGTTTGTTCGTTCCTCGCGTTGAATATGACCTCGATTCCCCGGGGGGACCATCCCGATGGTTCCCCGGCCCCATAAATCTCACTCCTCCAAATTGCTCCACCTCTCCCCGCACTTTGGCCGCGGACCTTAAGCCAACGGTTCCCCGGGATTTTGTACACTCTTCCCTCTTCGCTTACTGCAACAGCTGTCAGCCCACAATCGCCCTAATGTCAGCGGCCGGGGTCCCATCGGAGCGACAGGATGACAGTAACTCAACGAGTGACCGAATTGAAGGCGCTGCAAGCCCTCCGGCGCCGAAACGGAGGCGGGTTGGCCTTGCGTGTTCCGCCTGCCGGATCCGAAAGTCCAGAGTAGGTTGAATCCTGTGGTTTTGACTGGCACAAATTGGGAGTGAAGACTGATTTGTCGTTGACAGTGCAACGGCGTGCGCCCTAAATGCGACCCCTGCGATCGCTTAGGATTCGAGTGCATCTACGAGCTGCCCGACGCGTCCGCCAATCTGCTCGTGCCTCGAGAGTGAGGAAGAAGCCCTCCAGCTAGAACGACTATCTAGGTCTTTAGCTCACAGCAATTAGCATATTTGCTACCTTAGAAACCAAGGTCAAGCTGCTTGAGGCTACTGTCCAACAACAGGACCAACGTATCAAAGCCATCGAGACATCCAATGTCAGGAAAGATCGCCATGTAGAGTTACCCGTCGCCCGCCACGAGGCTCCGGCTCCGGGCCCGGGCATGGCGACCGGCGTCATTGTCCATCCCGAAGGCATTGAAGATGCCCCCACGGAGCAGAGCATGACTGATGGCATGGCACTTTCCTTTGTCAACGAAGAAGACTGCGGGTTCTTTGGTAAGTCTCTTTCTCAAGACCCGCGCCCCGTGAGGACGCATCTCATCACCCTCGTCTAGGCCCGTCTTCAAATATTGCCTTCATGCGTCACATCTTCCGCGCAATGTCCAAGAAAGGCATTACGAGCCAAGGTCGGTCGCCGGACTCGCCCTTGAACATCGGCGCCTACCAGGCCAGCATGATAAGCGTGCCGCAGCCAGTGTCGTCCATGTCTGTCCAGGAGCACAATGGGGAACTGGAAAATGCTGTCCAAGCCAATATTCTACCGCCGGAGGAGGAGACTGAAAAGCTCATCCGGTCCTACTTCTCCAACACTGGCCTTCTCTTCCCTTTTATCCACGAGGACACATTTCTGGCGACGTATAACCGCATGCGGGACCAGCATTATCGAGCCAATATTAGACGGACCTGGCTCGGTCTACTAAACATGATAGTGGCCATGGCCATTTGTACGTCGCAGTGGGCTGAAGATGGTACAGAATATCGAACGGACCAGTCAGACGTGTATTATCGGCGGGCGCGAGAACTCTGCAAAACCCAGATGATGAGAGGCACTACTCTTGAGACCGGTGTGTGGCGCTTGACCTAATGCCAAGCACTCTAGAAAGCTGACAGTGAGCACAGTGCAGTATTTATTGCTCACGAGCCAGTACTTGCAGGGCACGCAGCGATCGGTCCAGACATGGACTACCCACGGCTTAGCTGTGAAGGCGGCTTTATCCATCGGTCTCCACTCGAGGGACGTGATGGCGAGATTCACGCCCATCGAGCAGGAGATGAGAAAGCGGACCTGGTTCGGCTGTGTGCTATTGGATAGGTACCACAGCACGATTTGCTTACCAAGGGCTGGCTAGGTAGCTAATCGCGTTCACTAGGAGTCTCAGCATGACGTTTGGGCGGCCGGGCGCTATTCCAGAGGAGTATATCCAGCTAGATCTCCCCACAATCATTCCCTTGGATGATGGTACCGAAGCGACGTATAGCATCGCAAGCGTTGACTTCTTCAACTCTACCATGCACGCCTCCCCCTTCTTCTTGCAAGCGTTGAACTGCCACTAACGGTTCATCTTCAGTCTGCTATACAGAGTCCTGTGGAAAATTGTCGCCACGCTTTATGGCCATAATCTTGCCAGCGTAGAGACACCACCCGAGACGTGGATGATTACGCAAATCTTCCAACTGGAGCAGGAACTCAACAACTGGGCCAGCGCACTACCCAGTCCGTTGTTCTTACGTAGCTCCACCAACTTACCAGAAGAAGGCGATGTGCAGGATGACATTCTGGAACGGTTCAGAGTGGTTCTCTCGCTGCGATACTTGAGCGTGCAATTATTGCTGTACAGGCCGGTGCTGGCCGATTCCCTCGCCCGCGGAACGAGTGGCGAAAAGCAGCGCTCAGTCAGCAAAGTCCAGGCCAACTTCAACTTCATGTGCGTGCAGGTCGCAGAGGACATCATCAACATCATCCACGCCGTTCTCACGAAGCCGGGTCTCGGACGGCATCTCATGGGAGCTTGGTGGTTCACGCTGTATTATAGTAAGGGGAGCCCCCCTTCGTCCCCGTGACACACACCTTTTTGGTCCAGCACACCGCTGACTTTGTTTCCTTTAATCAGCATTCAACGCGGCTTTGGTCCTGTTCGGTAGCCTTTTGGTGCCGATCCAGGACACGGCGAATGATCCCTTCGGGGTGGGGGAGATCAACCGTACGAAGCAGTACTTGGAAAAGGCTGTCCAAGGCCTCGTCCAGCTTGGGGCACGGAACATAACCCTCCATCGGTGCGTCGACTATCTGAAGCAACTGGTTGGGCTACTTGATAGTTGGGGTTTGTTTTCACTCGTAGGACCTCCTTTTTAGTCAAATCGCTTTGCTAACACTTGCCACAGGTTCATCGCCCCCTCTTCATCTGGATGGGCCAGGTTCGAATACTCTCTCCAGCAGCGCCGCCCAAGATGTAAATCTCTTATCCGACCTGCTCTCCAGACCTCCGGCATTGGAAGGACCCGGGGCGGGCTTTGAAGATGATCTCGAGCTTGGGAACTTCTTCACGAGCGAGTTCCAGCGGTGGTTTGACCGATTCCCGACGTAAGACGTGCTACAACGTCCCCCAACGAGCACCTGACAGCAGAGTAGTGAATACACCACAGGAGACAGAGGAGACTACAATATATGCCGTTGACGACGAATAATATGCTGATGTGTAAAGGATGACCCTTCTTAATATAAATGGTCTAGATATACATTATCCTTTACTCATAAAATTACAAAAGAACATATCAGCTTAATAGTTATAGCAGAGGCCCGAACCTGTGCAGATGATTGACGACGCCGGCAAACTAGGACCGATTGCCTCTGAAATGCCATGGGTCTGTCTTCTGCACGCGCGCTAAAATGGAGTCCAATTGATGCAATTCAATCTTGACTGGATGCTGGTGAAAAGGCTCACCGATTTACCAAGGATACCATACGTGGAGTAAAGGAGAACCCACGTGGCTTGGTCTAACGCAAGAGATACTACATTTCGGAAGCCCAGCTAAGATCATTAAAATCCAATTACGTCCAATCAGTTCAATCACCTTGAGTGACGCATAACAGCTAATGATAAATCAATTCACACCCAGACATCCTACTACCCTATATCACTCCGCTCCTAGCCTCCTAACATATGTTTAATTAACTTGATTGCTTGTCTCTCTTTCTTTAATTATATATAAGTGGAGAATTCTTTTATATATATATATTTTTTTTTAATAAATTGTTATGATGTTATATTCTCCAAACTTTAGATATTGGTGCCTCGGCCCAAGACGCACCTGGCCACAACGGTAAGCGGGTACCTCAAAAGCATCCACACCACTAGACCTGGAAGCCAAATCGGGAAATCTGTCTCCTGTGAACACATCTGTTTATCTGATCGTTACCTTGGATGCGGAGAACCCTTCACTCCTGGTCCCCAACGTAGCAGCTCGATTTCATTTTCTGCTACGCTGCACACCACTTTCCTAGCAATGTCTCTATCTTCTCGACTGGGGCGTCTGGCCTTGTGCCTGGCGCTTCTCGTAGCTCTCGTCCATGCTCACAAGGCCGCCGATAAAACCCTCCTGGACAGCGTGAGCCTCGATGGCCTCGACGAGCAACTCCAGGTTTGAGCTTCCCCTGGGAAACATGATCCGACGAGCAGGCGAACGATTGCTAACAGCTCCTCCTCGTTATATAGACCTGCCCCATCGTCCAGGAGCTCAATGCCGCCAAACACGCCAAACACTCGGCAGCGCCGTCCTCGCTGACCACGCGCCTCTTCGCGGTCCTCTTCCCCGGCTCCCCGGCCGTCAACGCCCTCCTCGCGACGCTGTACATCTCCGGCCCTCCCAACTTCCTGCTCGCGCTCTGCCCGACCGACATCGACCCGTCGTCCCTCTCCGTCATGGTGGCCTTTGCCGTCGGCGGCCTGCTGGGCGACACCCTCTTCCACCTGCTCCCCGAGATCTTCCTCGGCGAGGACGAGCCCGAGCGCGTCCGCCTGGTGCTCGTCGAGCCCAACCGCAACCTGCTCCTGGGTCTGGGCATCCTGGTCGGGTTCATGGTCTTCGTCGCCATGGACAAGGGGCTCCGGATCGCGACCGGCGGCGCGGGGCACGACCACTCGCACGGGCATGACCACGGGCACGCGGAGATCAAGAGCGAGGGGCACGCTACGGGAGCTGATGCTTCCAACAACGGGGAGGCTGTGTCGAGGAAGAAGAAGGGCAAGGGCTCCAAGGGGGAGGACGTCGTTGTCGAGAAGAAGGAGGTTAATCCCAGCGTGAAGCTCGGCGGTTACTTGAATCTGATGTATGCCTGACCTGGTCTTTCGACTCTACAGCCCTCTCCCCTAGTCTATGGTGGCTGCTAACAAGGGAATTGCTGTTTAGTGCCGATTTCACTCACAACATCACCGATGGTCTGGCCATGTCTGCTAGCTTCTATGCCTCGCCCACCATCGGCGCTACGACCACCGTCGCCGTCTTCTTCCACGAGATCCCCCACGAGGTCGGCGACTTTGCCCTCCTCGTGCAGTCCGGCTTCTCCAAGCGGGCGGCCATGGGATCCCAGTTCATCACCGCCATCGGAGCTCTGCTGGGTACCCTAATCGGCATTGCCGTGCAGGAGTTTGGTGGCAGCGGAGCGAGCGCGGGCGACGACCCCATGGCCAGGACCGCTGGACTCTGGGGCACCAGCTTGGTAAGTGCAGATATAACTCACCTTTGTTTCATTGACTCCCTTGCGTGGGTGTGGTTGCTTGAGAATTGATTCTGACTTTTGGATTTCCAGACCTGGGGAGATATGCTTCTGCCATTCACCGCGGGAACCTTCCTCTACGTCGGCACCGTGGCCGTGATCCCCGAGCTGTTGGAGACGGGCAAGAACAAGGGCGAGGAGCTCAAGAAGACCCTCGTCCAGTTCACGGCCGTGGCCGTCGGGGCTGGCATTATGCTCTACATCTCCTGGCACGAATAGAAAGGAGTAGACTAGCGAGTTTAGAAGAGGCGGCTGGGTCTTTGTATGAATGTGAGGAAAACGAAGAGTGAGACTCGGCTTGACTTGGAACTACTTATTATTGGTTGTTTGTTCAACGGGGTTGGTTAGAGGACAGTGCAGTTTTCAGAAATACCGGCGGTGTGAGATAAAAACGTGTTGAGCGGGAGCAAACAAAAAATGTTATAGCATGTCTGGTTAGCGGATATCATTGATGGAAGTTTTAATTAACGAGGTTTGCTCCGTCACATTTCCAAAAAAAAAAAAACCCATGGGCCTTTTTCCTCCATTCTGGCATCCGTGCTGGCGTCTGGCCTAACATTGCGCTATTGACAACCGAGCGAGGTCGGCAGAGTGGTGACTTGTCGATGGCGTCTTCAGGGTCCTGTTGCCCGGCCCACAACGCAGGAGGACAGGGAGGGGAGGGCATGGGCGAGACGCGGTTCGGGAAGCCATTAAGGCGAGCGAAGGGGCGTGGCAGCATGCAGAGAGGCGGCTCTACCCGGCGCGCGTATCCCAACCCGGCCATGGCCCTGAGGCGAGAGGGAATTTTGGCGCACGCAGGGTCTTTTTCTTCTTCTTCTTTTTCTACGGTGAGCGAGGAGGCCGCGGAGTCACAATGGTTCCAAGCTGCTTCCATTACCTTTTTATTTCCCAACCTTGAAGGGAGCTGTGAGGGCGTGCAGTCTGGACTGGTGATCCCTGTAGCCTGAGATGTCACTTCAGGCGTGCCTGCCATAAAGGGCATATAATTGGCATCTTTTAACTTAGGCCTGTTTATGGGGATTTATCTAGATCTGGCGGTGGGTTTCCATAGTTCTGGACAGAGGGATGTAATGTTATATTTTTCCAAACCCACAGACCATGGACGGTGAGAACTGGAGAATGTGCTGGGCTGTGTAGGAATGGCTTTTGATAAATTTCCGTTCCTAAGTTAGACTAGGGAAGGAGGTGGAAGTAAGCACTGGCAGACGCCGATGGCCTCGTGGCCAACTGGCATGTCTTATTGGATACGTGCACTCAGTTTCGAGGTTGTTTGTTACAGATGGAGAGGCATATGCTGGGGATAATCATGATCAAATGAGTTACATTCAGAGACGACGTACGTGGCAGTAGCAGCCACCTGACGTCCTCTTTCTGAAGTCATTTCCTATTTTGCTTGAACGTGTTGGTCAATGAATGGGAAATGCTGGAGAACGTGGGTGGGAAGAAGAGCACGATGCCAAAAGGAGGCATTAGCTAGTATTGACGCAAAGACGGAGCACACTTTTGCGCCTGGGGAACCAGGAGGCGTGGAATAAGACGGGGATGAAATTAGCGGGAACGGGAGGGCGGCTCGCGAACAACGAGCCTAAAAAGCCAAAGGTTGAAGAGGAAAGGGAAAAAAAAATAGAAGGCGAGCTCGTGATCTGACAGAGGGCTCCCGAGATGGAAAGACTGCTCTGACCCGGGGACGAATGCAGGCAAACAGAGCGGTATGTAAAAGCGGCGATGACAGGTTCGTGGGCCGTCGCTAGCCCAAAGGAGGGGATCGGCAAGCAAGTCGTGCAGGAGGGAAGCCCAGGGGACCAAGCCAGGATCGGCTGAGCGCCAATGCACCAAGGGACGGGTAGGCACATGAAGGACTATTAGAGCAGAGGCTTGCTTGATGGGCAGGGCGAGCGCTCCGACTGGTGCGCGGCCGGACAGGGGGCTGGGACAGGCATCGGCAGGGCAAGGCGGCTCTGATGAAGCGCAGGTCTGCTGGTAGGTTCGATGTCGTGATGGCCAACAACGTGCTCTACACTGTACGGCTGGGGGTGTGGCGTGCGTGAGTCTGCCAGTGGAGATGGGATGAGAGGGAAAAGCGACATCGGCATATCTGATTAATGTTCTGCCACCAGGAGAAGGACCGACCGGTCGATGGTGGGAGGAGAGAAGGGGGAACTCTGTTCAGCCAGGGACGGCGAGCTCGTCTAAGCCAAGCAGACTATTTGTCTGAAGGTAAATTCCAAGGGACCATTTCTTAGATTGTGTGATTAAAACTCTCCCCGCAACTGCGGATGTGCGCGAGGCTTTAGCGGTACAGCTTCTTGACCAAGAGCCACTATAATCCCCAGGTTTCTTTCTTCATTGCAGCAACTGTGGATGTGCATGTCTAGATCCCAAATGTCAAGCACCAAAAGCAAATTCTAGCTAGGATCCCCTAGCAGTGGGCACATCAAGCGTGCATAGCAGAATGCGCGCTCTCATCGCCCCCTGCCGCTCTCAAGACAAAGTCAACTCCACGGGCATCTATGACCGACCGCGACCTGGGCACCACAACCTCGCGATAATTACTTTCCTCACCGCTGGGAGGTTGGTAGGGAGACGGGCAAGTCCGTGTAAGCCATGAGAGATCAGTAGGCGAAAAAATGGAAGTGGACCAGAGAATGGCGACAGCAGTGGATCCGTTGACTAAAGAAAACCAGCCAGAGAGTCATTGCATTGACACACTATCACTTCTACAAGTCAGCGAGCCAGTCATGAAGCAGGGCAGCCCGGGACGCTGCTGGAGCTCATGGCAGAGCTTCCAAAAAGAATTCCGAGTAGCTCGTCTTCCGAAGCTTCTGACGGGGCGGCTGGTCCAGATTGGTTCTGGCGCGAGGCTGCCACGAAGCTACCGTGAGCCAATCTGGGCAAAGGGCAGTTGGACAGAGACCACGCCGGGGGCTGGTTGTTATTTTGGGTCGTTGCGGAACAGGGGTCAGGAATTTTCTTCAAGGTCAACTGATTCCAAGCGAAGGGTCCAGATTGCATGCAATTGACCCGGATGGGAGGGCCTCGAGATGAAATGGTCCGACGGCAATAAGATCCTGACCGTCAATGCCGCTGCCCGTCGACGAAGCTCCGCGAAAGCCCACCGGCCTGGCCTGACACACGTGCGTCGTGTCTGAAGACTTCCCCTCTGGGTCTGATGGAGAAGGGCAGCCAGCTGGTGTTGTCCCCAAGAGAGAACGAGGCGTGGAACCAGTGGAACCTCATGCAAGTGCTGGGATTCAGTTACTCTCTTGGGAGATCGGATCAGGATGGATGCAAGGCACACAGACTGTGCACCCATGATCTGTCGCCTAGGTGGTTTCATGCTTGTTTTGACAGGCAGAGTCGTGAAATCATCAGCACCACTTGTTCCTCCCCTCCCCTCCATCCGGATGCTTACGATCGCGAGGCGTGATCACGATGTGACGGGCAAAACCTCCCGTTTTGTGGCCCATGCTGGAGACAGAAGCATCCTTTATGATGCAATGCATCTGATGTCCCTACAAGTCGGAGATTGTCCTCCGCCTGCCTCCCACCATGATCCCGTAGATCCAAACAGTTATGTACATAGATCGATCGCACAGATGGCAAGGAAAGAACGGCGTGGTTGAATTAGGATCGCGATGCCACAGATGAGACAATGCGGTGAGACGGGATGATTCATCGCCCACTGGATTACGGGATCATGGGTGCGCCACGGTGGAAGAAAGGAAGCCCTGCCGTTGACGGACAAATGACAACAGAGATGCGCATCAATAAGCATTTCCACCGGCATCTCGATAGCTGGAAATTCACACAGTTAGTCGCGGCTTGCACACACATGACCCCCACCACTGGCCTTTGCGCCTTTGGGGGATGCGGTGGCCTAATCATTGCGAGCAGCTGGGGTATGCTCTTTTGCTTCCTTTCCAGCCCAAGTGCAAAGGCTAATAGCATTATCGATCCATCCGCCCACTTTCAAAAGCGGCATCAGGGCCAGAAGGTGACTCAGGCCAGTGGGAGTGCACCGTGCCAGGCGTCAGATCCGGCCACACCCACGATGCCTTCACACACCCCCCCGGAATCCGTCCCGGCATTTGACGACGATAAATAATCTGCCTGCCTGGCTGCTGTCTGCTTTGCCATGGCTGCTCGTCATTCTCACCCATAATCCTTAATATATATATATATCTTTATACATCTCCCTTATCAGATCTGTCCTGCTTCGCCGTGTCTCTGTGAGGACAAAGATTGATTGATATCACATCCCTACCACTTATATAATATACCCTCCGACCATCTATACCCAAACTTACCTCTTGCCCTATCTCCCCGCACGACTTGGCTTACGCAGTTACCAGCCTTTGGGAAGCCACCGCATCATCATAACCAGAGCGTCAGCTGTTTTCTGTATCTGCCACTGGCCAGCTGATCACGTTTTTTTTGCTTGGCATCCATCCCCTCATCCAAATTGAGGAGTGCATAAGAGGAGGCAAATCGCCCCAACTACCATCTTCCACCTGCTCTTCATATCTGCAGCATCTAGAATTTTCTGGATTACTACTCGCATCAAAAACGAGAGCTTGATATGCCCGGTATTGTCGACACTGCTGCGCGCGGCGCTGTTCGCCCCAAGGCTGGTGGCGTCGCCAAGCCCAGTCTCGAAGTTGAGATTAACCAGCACTTCACTTCCAAGGCATATACCTCTGGTTCCCACGTGTCTGGCCATGTGGTGGTCAAGTCGCCCCGCGATTTGAGCTACGATGCCTTCAACATCTTGTTCACGGGCACAGTCGCGACCCGCCTTGATTTTGTCCAGTCCTACACAACCAACTCGGTAAGGACATTTCTGAAGCTGCGAATGCCAATCGACAACGAGCATCTTCCTGAGGATCGGGTGTTTCTGGCTGGAAAGACATACAACATCCCCTTCCACTTTGTCATCCCCCACCAGCTCATCATCACGTCCTGCAACCACGGTTGTGAGAACCCTGCTGTCAAGGACCAGCACCTGTACTTGCCACCAACCATCGGCTACTGGGAGGCTGACGACCAGGCCCCGGATATGACCCATATCGAGTATGCCATCAAGGCCCAGGCCGTTTCTCGCTCTGCTCCAGGCAGCGAGACCAAGTACAGCGTTGTCGAGGGCAAGAAGATCATCAAGGTTCTGCCAGCCCTCCCAGAGGAGGCTCCGTTGGATATCAAGATGAGCGATGAGCGGTACTGCATGAGCAAGACAAAGACCCTCCGAAAGAACCTCTTTGCAGGCAAGCTGGGCGAGCTCAAGGTAACCGGACGGCAGCCCAAGGCTGTCATGCTGTCAAGCAACGGCCTCTCTGCCTCCGAGACCACCGCACGGATCAACCTCGAGTTTGAGCCCACTGTAGCTGATGGAGTACCTCCGAAAGTCAACTCTGTGGCTGGCAAGATCATCACCACCACCTTTTTCGGCAGCACCCCCCAGGACAAGTTGCCTAACTTTGGCCCCAAGGACTCTTATGCCATGAACCAGCTTCTCACATACGATGGCACCCACAACCTATTTACCACCCGCCCCGAGAAGGTGTCGTGGGCCCAGAGCCGTATTCCCTTGCTGCGCAAGGATTCCGGATACTCAACTGTGGGCTCGACCGACGAGGACGAGATGACCGCTTCCGACGAGGAGGCCCAGTCAAGCTCCCGGGTGAAGGAGAAGAAGAAGAAGTCTCCTGGTTCAGGCGTCAAGCACTGTGCTGCCATCGACTTGCCCATCAAGATCCCCGTCTCGAACAAGAGGATCTTCCTCCCCACCTTCCACAACTGCCTGATCTCGCGCACGTACGTGCTGCAGCTCACCCTGTCCGTGGGGCCCTCGAACACGACATTTTCGCTCAACGTTCCCCTGCAAATCGGTGTCGAGCAGCGATTTGACCCTCGGGACGACGACGAGCTCCCGAGCTTCGAGAGCGCTATGGCTCAAGTTGAGGGTGCCGGACCCGACGATTACCTGCGTCCTCGCTCGACGCTGCAGGTTCCAAACAACACAAACACCATCCCCATGCCACGGACTGGCAGCATTCTCCCTGGCTACGACGAAATCCGCCGTCCGTCGGTCCCAGTTGCTTAAAGCTGTAAATCTGGGACGCAATGAATCGATATAATAATAATAATGTACGAGAGGAGGAGACAACAACCATCACGAGTCACGATCAGTTTTTGTTTTGTTTTATTTGGTTGTTTTTAGCATGTCATTGTTGCTTTTGTTGACGCGATGGGAGGGAAAAAAAAAAGCTGTTTCAGATGCACTACTTAGCAAAGGTTTTTTGTTTTCATCCGTTCTTCGGTTTCCCGAGGCAATGTTTGGGCACACATGGTATGGACTTGGATATTTCTTTTTTTGACACGAGCGCTGCATGGCATTGAGAGTGAGAGTGAGGATATGGCGTTTTCTGGTGACGATGATGGGACCGTGACACGAACATAGTAATACTGATGATACCCGCCAGTCCCTACACAAAGGGGGGCTGGCATTGCGATTTCTCCTGGAATGATGTTTGCCCCCGGCCCAGCTGTACCGAGTCTAGCTCCCGTACTTCCCTTCCCGGATCCAAGACGCAGTGGACTTTGTAGATGTAAACGTGAGCCAACGTTATTTATCTTGGGCGTAGCGCAGGGTCCTGAGCGTGGTCGCGAGGTGTGCCGCCACACTGGGCTGCGTCTCCCGTG
Organism: Clonostachys sp. G952; assembly: GCA_027569935.1. NCBI lineage: Eukaryota > Fungi > Ascomycota > Sordariomycetes > Hypocreales > Bionectriaceae > Clonostachys > Clonostachys sp. G952. The sequence continues at coordinate 366,512 of JAPDLB010000037.1, forward strand.
AGACAGTACTGACTATTGGCTGCATGGTAAGCAATATAATGCTTGGCCGCATACTTGCTGCACAGGATGCTGGGAACGGCATCCATTGGAGAGGATTCAACGGCGAGATCTAACGGCGAGATCTAACGGCCAACTGGTGTAATTTTTAGGACACATATTGCATCCAGCGACACAAGATGGCTGCCCTGGCTACCGGAGAATAGATGTCTCCCCGGACGGTAAGCGAACGCCAAGACGATGCACTCCCAGATTTTACGGTCGCGGCCGTGTCCAGAGTCGATGCAATGCGCTAGCAGCGTCTAAAATGGAACCATCGACCAAGTGCCCCGCTTTTAATGCTTGTTTGACGGGTCGCTGGCCACTTGGCGAGCGCGTTCAGCCAGATCGAGACATTGTGATTGGCTGGGGATCGCTCGCACCTGCCGCGACCGCTACCGAATGGCAGCCTGGAAACGGCAAAACTGTCCCTCCGAACGGCTTCTGCCATTCTCCCCAGGGCTGATTCGTACCTCTGGCTGGCATAAAGACTCGAGACCCCTGGCTAATTACCACTCAGGAGTGCTTTGCTGGCTTCCCCACCTTTGCCAGCCTTCATCATACGTCGTCTTTTCGACCCTTTTTTTCCTCCCCCCCCTTCGGATATCGTCGTCCATTCCATTTCTACCGAGAATATATTATCTATTAATCAGGCTTTTTGTTACTTTTGCAGGCCAAGCCAATCTGCTGGTCGACCGTTTGTCTATATATTGTATTTTTGTAATGTTTACCCGACCTGGCGTTCCCACTCCAACATTCCTTACCTGAGCAAGCCTCGACTATTTGAGCACCACTCGACCTCCGGTCGTACCGACGATCACCGTAACCCTTCCAGATTCGCAATTCCACCAACTGCGGTGGCGCACATACCCGCTTCAATTCTACGACAATCTCGAAGACACGTCAGACATCCTCCCGAAAAGCTTGGGGCGCCGGACATAAGCTTCCGTCTGGGAGTTGGAGACGTGCGGTAGCACAAGCACAAGCACAAACCACACCATCCACGGCGGACGGCCCGCACTCGGTGCATTGGGTTGGACGAGCTGCCAGGCAACATGGTCATCAATCCGGGGGCCGGGCTTCGCGGCCTCTTGTGGCTGGGGCTCCTGAACACGGCGGGAGCTTTCTACATCCCGGGTATGTTTCGCGCATCGGCCTGGCGGCGTTGATTTTTGGCGCGCGGCGGACGGCTAACAGAAGACTGGTTTTTTAGGTTGGTCGATCCTGAGCTACAAGGATGGCGAGCACATCCCGCTGCTGGTGAACAAGGTCTACTCCGACAACACGCAGCTCCAGTACGCCTACTACGACCTCCCGTTCGTCTGCCCCCCGACCGGGAACCATAATGCGGGAGGGGGTCTGCTGAGCGGGCAGAGCATCCCCCTCAATCTGGGCGAGGTCCTGCGCGGAGATCGGATCATGGTTTCGGACATTGACCTGGAGATGGGCAACGACAGCCTGTGCCACTCGCTGTGCAGCGTCAAGCTGTCTCACGATGATGTGCGCCGCGCCGAGGGCATGATCCAGGAGGGATACGTCACTGAATGGATCGTGGACAATCTCCCCGGTGCCACCAGCTTCGTTTCGGTCGACAAGACGCGCAAGTACTACGCCGCCGGCTTCAAGCTGGGATACACCGAGTATTCCTACACTGCCAAGATGATGCACACTTACATCAACAACCACCACACCATCGTGCTCCGCTACCGCAAGGCTCCGGGGAAGGCTGGCGACCGCGGGGAGAAGATTATTGTTGGATTCGAGGTCTATCCGAAGAGTATTGGTCCGGGCAACCGCCGAGATGAGAAGGGATGCCCCATCGACCTCGCGCAGGTGGATGGCGCTTTCGAGCTTCAGAAGAACAAGACGGTCCAGGCTGACGGAACACTCAGCGAAGATGGCCTTACCATCCCCTTCTCGTACTCGGTGTACTTCCGCGAGGACGACAGCATCGAGTGGTCGCACCGATGGGACTTGTACTTTGTTAACCAGGAGGAGGGCAACCGCATCCACTGGCTTGCCATCATCAATTCTCTCATCATCTGTGGTCTCTTGACAGGAATTGTTATGATCATTATCGCCAGGACTGTCCGAACAGATATCAAGGGCTACCAGGAGGCGGTTACCCCGGAGGGAAAGCTCAGGGTCAAGCGCAGGGTCAAGTCCGGCCTTTTCAAGGAGAAGCCCGCCGGCCTCCTCCAGCAAGAGGGCGAAGACGAAGAAGCTGGCCTATCAGAGGAGGAGGAAGCTTTGGAGGATGTTGCAGGCTGGAAGCTGTTGCATGGCGACGTCTTTAGGCCACCTCCCTTTGGTGTTATCCTGGCGCCTCTGGTTGGATCCGGTGTGCAGCTCCTGGTCATGGCTCTCGGACTAATTGGCCTGAGCGCGTTTGGAGTTCTCAACCCCAGCTTCCGCGGTGGTTTCATCAGTGTTGGAATCGGTCTGTTCATCTTTGCTGGCTTATTTTCGGGATATTTCTCTGCTCGGACATTTAAGAGTTTCGACGGGCAGGACCACCGCCGAAACGCCTTTGTCACAGCTATCCTGTTCCCTGGCCTCTGCTTCTCGATCATGTTCATCATGAATCTGTTCGTCTGGGCGCAGGCCTCGAGCACGGCAATTCCATTTGGGACTCTGGTGGCCATCGTCGTTCTTTGGCTCTGCATCCAAGTCCCCCTCGTGTACGCTGGCTCATACTACGGATACTGGAAAGCAGCAGCTTGGGAGCATCCTACCAAGACCGCAGCCATCGCACGGCAGGTTCCAAAGCAGGCGTGGTACATCAAGTCGCTGCAGTCTATTCTCCTGGCGGGCCTGATCCCATTCGCCGTCATCTTCATCGAGCTGCTGTACGTGTTCCAGTCTCTCTGGCAGGATAAGAGCGGGTACTACTACGTATTTGGGTTCCTGGCCGTGGTTTCTGTGATCCTGATTGTTACCATTGCCGAGGTGACGATTGTGACTGTCTACGTCCAGCTCTGTGCGGAGAACCACAACTGGTGGTGGCAGTCGTTCCTGGTCGGCGGAGGCAGCGCGTTCTGGATCTACGGCTACTGCGTGTACTACTACTTCTTCAACCTGCACATCACTGGTGTCACCAGCAGCTTGCTGTTCTTTGCATACAGCTTCATGGCGTGCTGTGTATATGGCCTGTTGACGGGAACCATCGGCTTCCTGAGTGCCTATGCATTTGTTCGACGCATCTATAAGTGAGTTCAACCCGTTGCGCAACGTCGATCATTCAAGACTCAACTAACTGGAAATAGCGCAATCAAGGTCGACTAAGGAGAGAAGAAAGTATGACGACGACAAAGACGAAAGGGGAAGAAGAGGGAGCAATGTGTGGTACAAACATATGAAAGCGGCATCTGTGCAACTTGGGGCGTTTTGTATTGTGATTTTGGAGATGGAATGTGAAATTATTAATTTCTAATCAATATCCGAGGCTTTGTGATGCTACCTCCTTGGAAACTAGCCCTTCGTCTTGATGATTGGATATGGCGGGGAAATCTTGGTGCTCTCTGTCTCTATCTACTCGTGGCCCCATTACGAGCCCGTCTCTGTTGGCCTCTCCCCTGAGTGCGACTCTGAGATGTTCCCGTCCGCCATGAGATAGTGGTTCCCATTGTGTTATTGAACTGTGGAGGACCAGGCGTTACCTGTGGATGTTGAAAACTCAACTCTACGTGGTCTATCAAAGCATCACACCCTTTACTTCTTTTCTTTGTATACATCTATAGATCAAATGGCAACATATCTACGTTTTTTTGTTTTATTTACCAAACATCCCACAGGATTGAGTATCACTGTTGTACTGGCTCATCAGTATTCCAAGTATATATGTCAATAAGCGACTATTTGGGGGTAGGGGACTCCTCCGTGCGCGATAGGTATCATGTGGGCGATATCCTCGCGATTTGCTCGACTTGCTTGGCATCCATGCCAATAACAAAGGTAATAATGGGATGCTATTCTTCACGAGCAGCGGGGGGGGATGATCGAGCCGCCTCCTTGATCGACCGGAATACCTTCACCTTCTAAATCGGGGTTCAGCCGGTGAACGGTTATGATACTTTCCCTCCAGAGCTCTCAGTCAAAATTTTTGGTTCAACAGTCAAACGAAGAAAGCCCCCATTTCCACAACCAGAGCTTCAATGGCCATGAAACTGCCAAAGTTCTTCTCAGGCGTAATGCGTAATCAGAACCTGTGCCGCCTGCACACCCCTCTACCGCCGAATGTGGATGATGGGCTTTGCAGGGCCCTGAATCCCTTAGCCAGGGACACGCCCGCGGCGGTTGGTCAGCGCCCGGAAGTTCGGCCACGGTGCCCTGCTTTTGTCGTGCAGATAAAGGATTCGCACGATGCAGGCTCGCTTCCCGCCTTAGCGTGGGGGGGGGGGGGGAAGTGGCCGGAAAAATACCAGAGCAGAGCTGCAGATCAGGAAACCGTGCCAAGCCGTAAGCAGCCTAGAATAGAAATAGGCTTGTGATACCACGGTGCGCAGATCAGGAGAGGGCGGTTAGGATGGGAACTCATGGATGTTAGTTGTTTGTGCTTCTGGTCAAGCTTTTTTCTCTCGAGAATTTCAAGGACAGCAGGATTAGATCAAGTGTAAAGAGTAGGGGAAATATTGAACTTTCCGTTCATGTCATGATATTCTTTCTCTAAGTGTATAGTGGTATCTTATGAGGCGGCCGTTAAGAGCTGGGCCAAAGTGCCCAGCAGCGTTATTGACGTGTGTCCCTTTCTCTGTTGTAGTAGGATCTCCTGTGTCGACGTCGGTCATAAGCATCCTCGTCATTATCGTAATCATCATCATCATCGCCCCGGTCTCCCCTTCTGCTCCGCCTCCCGCTCCGGCTTCTGTCTTCGTTGAACCTGCTCAAATCACGGCTTCGATGCCCGGCCCTGTGATACTCATCGTCGACGCCGCCATTCCATGTCTCGGACCGGGCCCGGCGGCCACCGATGCTCTCGCTTCTATTCCTCCTGACCTGTTGATCCTTGCGTAGCTCGCGGTCTCTCTTTGCTTGTTCTTCCTCTTCCTCCTGCTCTCTTCTCCTTCTCTGGTATCGTTCCAGGTTCCTGTTTATGCTGAAAACTGCTACTGCGCCTGTCAGCGCCAGCATGGCGGTCTCGGTCCAGTCAAACCCGCCGTACATCTTTTCAACTTCCTTGCATGTCATGGTGCCTTCGCAAGATGCATGGCGGCCACGGCGGGAAGAAGATGAGGAGGGGGATGAAGAAGGATGACGGCGACGCGGATCGTGCTGTCGGCGCCGAGGTAGTTCCAAATCATATTGCCGGCGTGAATCTAGGTCCACGTCACACTGTCGTCGTGAATCCAGGTCCAATGTATATCTTCGGCGCGGGTCTACATCTGGATCATACTCTTGACGTGAATCTAGGTCCAGGTCATATCGTCGACGCGAAGTAGTATCCAGTTGATATTCTCGACGAGAGCCAGGATTTAGTTCATATTCTCGGCGTGAGGCTGGCTCGACTTCATACTCTCGCTGCGGATCTAGGTCGAGATCATACCGTCGACGCGGATCCAGGTTTGGATCATGATGCCCATGGGAACTTGGGCCTAGTTCGTATTCTTGACGTGCATCTGGGTCTACCTCATCCTCTTCGCCAAAGTCCAAAGCTGAATCATGCTGCTGGCGAGGTTTCAAGTCTGAATCGGGTTGTCGACGCGGAGCTAGGATTAACTCATGGTGTCGACGTGGAGGCAAGCCCAGGTCATGGTCCGAAGACATTCTTGTCAGTCGAGCATGCCGTATTCCCGGTACCAAATTTGTGTTATCCGCTGCCGGGACGCAGACCTAGCGGAGCCAAAATGGAACACAGTAATGTGTGCCGATTTGATATGCCTACGTAGAGAGCGCACTCTATTCTGGTATGGGGTAGTTGGTCATGAACATTGGGAAAAGGAAAAGGGGAATGGCTTGCTGGAGAGTGGTGATCTGCTCCACTCATATTAGATTTATGTCTATAATGCCTCCATTGTACGACCCTTGGTGGAACGGACGGCACAGGATTTAAAAGAACCATGGACAGATAGCTCACGTAATGCAAGGACGTACGTGGCAGGTTTCGTTCGCTTAACCATGGATCATGCAGATGCAGCTAGCAACCAACGCTTTACGGAAATAGACTCGCACATAAGCTTAATCCTTCGCAGGGTCCTTGGAAGCTTGATCTTGGCAAACGGAGCGGTCAAGATAGTGGAGCGTCTCGGCGTCGAGTTGAGTCTGATTGGTCTGCAGGGTTATTGCCAAGACGGGTGGGATGATGTTTCGTGAAACAATGATGTCGATATTATCTAGGTATCTCTGCTCTGCTTCTTTGTTGACTACATTGCATACTGCCAAGCCGAGCATTATATGCTCGCTCTTCGTGGGGCAGTAGTTCTCCGCATAGCTTCCTTTGCCTCGGCCTCTTCCAACATGGGGAGGGCTTTCTTATCCCTCATCTTTTGGATGAATTCTTGACCATATTTATACCCTAGATTGTAGATCTCATCAAACTTGCCAAAATCAAGTGTACCATACTCATCAATTGGCGGTCGCATGTACACGCATCCTGGCATGATCTTGGCGCGTTCAAGAGCATCCACACTCGAGACATAAGCCAGCCGGGCTTGGATCTCTGCCAAGGTAGGTGGATTTGGATGCGATGAGAAAGGATTCCAGCGATTGAAGAATGCCCACACCCCTGACAACGAATCGCCGTATGTCTGAGGCGTGTCGTCATCCAGTGCACCGACGTCAATGGCGAAGATAATATCAACGCCAAGACCCTTCATGTGAGACACCGTTAGATTGTCCACATACCCTCCATCGAGTAACATGCTACCCTCATCACTCAGTGGCGGTAGTAATCCAGCCAGAGACATAGAAGCTCTGATATACCTCCATGCGTAGCCGCTAGTGTGGAACTCAGCTCGGCTTTTGCTGATATTCGTTGTATTGCAGTAGTACTCCAGCCAAAAGTCCTCAATCTGGGTATCTCCAAAGGCTTTGAAGATACCTCTGTTGAACTCATGCCCTGTAGTGTACGAGGCAGAAGGATACGTCAAGTCCAAGGCGAATCGCCACAGACTTGCCATGCGGCCAGCGAATCTCTTCGCGAAACCAAACATGGGAACTATATCTGCATGTCGTGCATAGAGAGCACCGACAAAGGCACCAATGGATGTCCCCCCAACCATGTCGATCGGGATACCAGCCTCTTCAAGAGCCTTGATAATACCGATTTGACTGATACCGCGTGCTCCGCCTCCGCCTAGAACAAGACCAATAGACTTGCCACATAGACGTCGAGCGAGCCGATGGAAGTCTCCCTTGTAAGGGGTTTCAGGCGAGTAGTACGGGGTATGATGAACCTTTTTTGTCGAGGTATATTTTTGGATTTCTGCTTGCAGAACTTGGACCCGCTCCTTCAGGGCCTGGCCGAGTTTCTTCGACGGTGGGTGAACTGGGATAGGATTCATTCGAAACGCCATTTGGATATGGAAATGACCTCCATTGATCCACATTCGATTTCGAAGCCAAGCTCTTGTCAGTCCTGGCGGAGACAGACGCTCCGTGTGGAGAAGGACAAGCGTCTTTCGGGCTGTCGACTTCATTCCTAGCATGAAGCGTTCGTACTCCCCGATGGCAGGTGATCCTTCGGCCACACCAACAAGTAGAATGCTATCAGCTTGAGAAATACATGTTTGAGTCCAAGGTGAGTTAACGTTGGTATCTGTAACATTCCCTTGGTGTTAGCATGGCATTCTTCCTGATAAATGCAGCGGCAACATAGAGAGAATCGTTTAGAAAATAGGATCAGGAAAAAATTAGAGTTAACATGTACCATCAGCGGCTTTGCCTTTGGACATAGGAGTTTTATCATCATAAAATCGGGGTAATGGGGTGAATAAATTCACTCAAAGCAAAATGAACAATTTCATGCTTACCTGCAATATACACCACGAGACCAAACTTCTCTTCGAGATCAGCGAGATACTGAGACAGTCTCAACTTTCCCATCTTGTTGAAGGCATGTTTCCCAAGGTGCTTAAGAATCGCTGTCTGGTGGAGGGACGTAGCACCATTAGGCGGGCCGACTTGTGCAAGTGCATTCAGTAATCGGTTGCCAAACTCAACAACGGGAACACCGGCTGTGACAGGCAAGATGGCAACAGTCCGAAGATTCATCGCCGACTTGCGCTGATTTGCAACTGCACCAGCGGTTGTTTCTATGCCCTGGTAGCTTGTAGGATCCTCAAGAACCGCCCTCATGCGAGAAGCGATGATTTTGGATATCTTGATTGTGATATTGGGATGTTCTTGGGCTAAGCTGTTGAAGAGTGTCTTCGGAAACTTGACAAGCTCCGTGTCTCTGATGGCATGCAAGGTCCCAGCACGAGCTGTTTCCGTCAAGACTTCGAGCTCTCCAACACTCTCGCCTTGACCAAACTCAGCACGGGCACTAATCACACCTCCCTTCTTCTGTTCAACTAGCCGCAGCCGACCGTTAAGAACAACGTAGATAGCATCGCTCTCATCGTTGTTGTGGTATATGACTTGCCCTGCGTTGACCTGAACCCATTCCAGGGCAAAGTCAATGTGCAAGATCAGCCTTGGGAGAATATTGGTCAACCTCTTGGCCATGGTGAGTAGGATGATGGGATACTTGTCCACGATGCGTTCCAAAGAAGCACGAGGTAAAAATCCGACGTAGACGTCAGTTTTAGCAACCACATCAATGAAAGATCTGTACGAAGAGACGCTCCCAATATACCCAGCTAAACCGCCTGGCTTGACCAAAGCCACGCTTCTGCGATGTGTTCCGGAGTGTTTCTGGAACTCATCCTTCTCGCGGGCAGTTTCGGTCCGAGCCAGGGTTGGGAACGATTCCAGTATCGATGGCTCATCATCATTATCAACACCCACAAAATCGGATTCTGACGTAGGAAAGAGATTGTGAGGATCGCTCGTGCTCGTTGTACCAATATCAAGAAATCCATCGACAACATAGTAGAGACCAGGATTGCGCTCGCCCTGTTCCACAAGCACAGAGCCCTTCGGGAAGAAGACAATCTCAACTTCGTGTTTCATGTCATGGGACAAGCTCTGAGGGCTGGGCGGTGAGTTCATCGCTATGCCACTAGAGGTAACGGATTCCGAGTCACCGTCGCCAGGGCCATCAAAAGGACCCATGATGCCAAAGGCATTGTTTGAAAACAGTGCCCTCGTACGCTTTGTATCCATAGCCACCAATCTTGGTGATGCCTCTATCGACTCGGATTCATGAGAGAAAGGGCCGCCGTTATGTAGGCCAAGAGCCTTGAACATGCACTCTAATATCGATGCTCTAAACAGGTTGTCCTCATCCAGCGACTCGCGAGGATCCATGTTGATACGGCCCTTTTGAGGATTGAATGGGTTGTAGGTGCGTTGCGACAGCGGGTTGACATCGTCTTTTCTACTGCCGTCTATCAATGGACTACCTCGTAGATCAGAGAAAGAGCTCTTGTTAAATCCCCGGGCTACTTGGATACTCCCTAGCAGGTCGCCAGGCCTTGGAGTAGGTGGGGCGGCCCATCTATGTTTATCCGTCATAGGAGATGCAGAACTCATGTTCATGGAGTGCAGCATCGCCTCTTTGCGGAGAGCGCCGCTACTAGACCGCCGACGGCGAGGCGTTACTGGATTGTGGAGCGCAATCCCCTTTGCTCGATCATCGTCGTTGCTCTTCTCGCGCTCTTGGCTGAATTTTTCCTTCAGCCTCGAGAGAGCATCACCTCGAAGAACATTGGGGAGCTGGCAAACAGTATGCTTAATCATGTTCTTTTCAGTCTGCAACACCTCGCCAGTCAGACCCAAGTAGTTGAATGCATGAGACAATGTTACTCTTTGGAAGCGGGAAAGAATAACATGAACAATGTGAGACGTCGCCTTTGGGTAGACTTTAATCAATCGACGGAAGGCGCTTGCTGGGATGATGGCAATAGTCGTGTCGACTGTAGCTCGCGCAATGATATCGGGGTGAGCTGAACCGGCAGTTGTTTTGTGAAACAACCTCGGACGGTTTGGGGGTGTAGCCCCGTCCAAGGACATATGCGGAATTCTCGACGAGTTGGGGTCTGGTGTAGTCCGGTGCCTCATCTCGTGATCCGGAGGGGGTCCTTGACTTCCTGTTCCAGATCCAAGCTTGGGGCTGGTAGGCATTGAGGAAGAAACGTCTGGAGATCCCTGCATGCTAAATGTCTTGTGAAAACTGAGGTTCCTTCTGCTATGCCGCCGGGATGATGAATGCGATTGCTCATCAACGTGATCCAGTTTGACATCCTCGGTGAAGAGCGACATAATGGAAAACAATGACGACATGGGGGCACCATTTCGCACCTCTGTCAAGAGCTGATATCTTTGGTGCCCTGGATTCATATCATCGTCATCGTAACCATCACCATGGTCGGCAGCATTGGCCCTTGGATCCAAGCCCGATTTGACAAAAATCTGAACCAGCCCATCAACAACAATGCAGAAGCCTTTCTCTTCCTCGAGGTTGATGGTCTCGCCAGCTATAAGTTTTCGAGTCTGCATGCTCCGGGTGAGCTCATGGAAGACAGGACGCTCGAGATAACCAAATATCTTAATTGCGCTCAAAAACTCATCCAAATAGCTCGAGAGGCCCGATTTGATCCCTTCGTCATGAGTATCCGGGAACAGGTCGATGTCGGGCTCTTTGCGTTGGGGCTCTGGTGGCAATCGCGAGTACATGTTGAGGATGCGGTATCGCACAACCCAGCTCACCGCGGAAACGATGCCCGCCAGAATGAACATCCTGGACTCATTGTCAGTGAGCTACCTTCTGATTCGGGTGGACCGACATACAGAGTGGTTGCATTCATGGTGACTGTCCAGCTCGTGGAAAACAAGGTGAAAAGGATGGTGGGCACGCTAATCGTGACAATCCGAATGACCCAGTACAAAACAGTGGTGATCAAGTTCAAAAGCGACAGAATAAGCCGCCCAAATAAGCCCAGCCAGCTGGTGGACTCCTGGGCGGCTGTCTGGTTTGCGAGGGCGCTCATGCTGGGTGAGGCCAAAGCGTGGGGGACGCTGCTGGAGAAAGAGGCTGCCATCTGTGTGGCATTTTCTGATGCCATGGCCACTCCAGTGAACGACGGAGCATTATGCACAAAAAGAGCGACGAAGCTCGAGGTTGGCTTCCGAGGACTTTGGTTTTTTTTTCCTTGTGGTGGAAGAAGAAGCGGGACCTTTATCAAGCTATTTGAGGTTGAGAAGCTGACTTATTTACCGAGGTGTCGCCGCTAGCCAATCACGCACCGGTATTGATCATGTCTCACCGTCGGGTCCCACCGAAACATGCGGTAGAGATAGCAGATGATCAAGGATTCAAGGTCACGCTGCCTCGGTAGAATCGGCAGGTCATATGCTGGGAACAAGTCTATCTCCTCGATGCAGCTAAGGTGCTATTTTGTATAGCTTTCTGTGCGAGCTCTAGCTTAATAGAATATGAAATCAATGACCTTTCTCCTTTGGTTAAAGCTCATGACGCAGAAGCTAGAGAAGTCTCAGGGCTGGGCGTGAAGGTGGTAGATAGCGGACAGCTTTGTCAGCGATAGCGACGGATAACCCCACCATGAACAAGAGAACGAGCATGAAAGAAATGCTAACTTTCTGACTGCTGGCTCTCCTCTTGCTGTATCTTCACCCCGGAATTTCACTCCTGCCTCTGTCCCATCAGATGCTCGATCTCTCTGTCATGCGCCCCTGAGAAGCTTTTGCCTGTAGGCGACCTCACTCCAACCAGATTCGATGCCGTTCGCACAGCTCGTCGTTGGCAGCCCTGGCTCTGGCAAGAGTACCTATTGCGATGGCAGTAAGTTCAAGAGTTTCCAGATTCTGTAACTAGTCACTGATTAGACTTCTCTTCACATAGTGCACCAGTTCATGGGCGCCATCGGGCGCGCATGTTCCGTCGTGAACCTCGACCCAGCAAACGATCATACCAGCTACCCCGTGGCCCTCGATATCCGGTCGCTCATCAAACTTGAGGACATCATGCGAGAAGATAAGCTTGGACCGAATGGAGGAATCCTATACGCCCTCGAGGAACTTGAACATAACTACGAATGGCTTGAGGAAGGCCTGAAAGAGTTTGGAGAAGACTACGTTCTTTTTGACTGCCCCGGTCAGGTGGAACTGTACACACATCATAACTCTTTGAGAAATATCTTCTACAAGCTTCAGAAGAATGGCTTCAGGGTCCGTTGTTTCCCCCTCGTCGCTAAACGTACATGTTTGAAACCAATTGCTAACCACAGCACTTTAGTTTGTGAGCGTCCACCTATCAGATTCCATCTGCCTCACACAGCCCTCGCTCTACGTTTCGAACGTCCTACTCTCCCTCCGAGCCATGATCCAAATGGACATGCCCCACGTCAACGTTTTGTCAAAAATCGACAAGGTCCACGCGTATGATGAGCTACCCTTCAATCTCGACTACTACACCGACGTCGAAGACCTAGGCTATCTCACACCGTACTTGGAAGCCGAGTCTCCTGCTCTGCGCAGTGAGAAATTTGGCCGCCTCAACGAAGCCATCGCCAACCTGATCGAGAGCTATGGTCTGGTACGATACGAAGTCCTAGCCGTGGAGAATAAGAAGAGCATGATGCACCTCCTCCGTGTGATTGACCGCGCGGGCGGCTATGTCTTTGGCGGCGCAGAGGGGGCCAATGACACGATCTGGGCCGTGTCCATGAGGAACGAGTCGTCCATGATGGGGGCAGAGGACATCCAGGAACGCTGGATCGATAACAAGGAGGACTATGACCGCATGGAGGATGAGGCCGAGGAGGAGCAAGAAAAGATTCGGCAGCAGCAGGCCATGGAAATCGAGCAATCTCAGCTAGCGGCTCCCAGCAGCGCTGGGATGGATCCTGATTTCGGAGACATGGCGGTGCCTCCAGATAGCGGGATCAAGGTAGTTAGAAAGAACAAATGATACCCCCTTTCTCTCAGTCATCAGCATCGTGCATCGACTCGTCATCTGAATCACCCATGGCGTCAAGAATTACATCTGGCCGACTTGGTTCTCCAGGTGCTAGTGAAGAAGGTATTGGTGAGAAAGCTTCTTTGGCCTCAATGAGTCGTTGCTTGGCCTGGCGGATGGCTTCTTCCTCCGCCTTGCGAATGGTGCCGCTGACACGTACAACGCGAAAAATGCAAGGTCTCCCACTCCCATCCTTGGTTGGAACGCGACCCATAAAGGTCAAGGCCGACCACAACATTTGATAGTGGTCTCTAGAGCATCTTATGATGACCGTAGAAGTAGCAAGAGAAAGATATTTAACTATGATATCGGGTCAGCTTAAAAATCAAAAGAGCCCACCAGGGCGCCTGGAGGAATGTGTCCGCCTACCTGACATATCGCTCTCGAGACACCCTGCACCATAGTCTCCAAATAATGAAGCGACTTGAGATTTGAGCGCCCTGACCAGTATGCCTGGAGTGAGATTCTCAGTGGTTGGTTGGTGCTGCACGACAAGATTTGGCGTGGTCGATTTGCCAACGCGAGAACCCTCGGTGGGGGGATAAATGATGTTGACCAGAAGGTAACGCTCCTTCACTCGGACCATGATGACTCGTAATTATGTATGTGAGTGAGGATAATCGCGTACGTGGAATTCTTAGATTGGAGAGTTTGATGGAAAGAAATATTTATTCATCCAGTAGCTTGCCCGATACAGTTCGCTGTGGGGCCGGCCAACTATAGACCTTGATCATCTACAGGCTATTCCCATCCGCCTCAGGCTGGCTATAAACCTTCTTCTGGCATCAATCTAAAATCATGGACGGGCCACTGAAGATCGCAATTCTCATTGTCTCGACGACTGCGGCAGAAGATCCTTCAACGGACTCCTCAGCCCAAGCTCTGCAGGGAGTGATCGAGGGCCAAGGACCTGGGAAATGGAGCGTTGACAATACTGCCATGGTCACTGATGACGTTTCTGCTATCCAGCGCCAACTCATGGCTCTGGCCGACGGGCCAGAAGCAGCAAATCTCATCATCACCACCGGCGGGACAGGTTTCTCTGTAGCAGATGTCACTCCAGAAGTAAATGACTTCCCTTTCCCTAGCTTGGCCTCTTATTTAATGTGACTATTCGTTTGAATCGGGCTCTAACATGACCTGTATAGGCTGTGACCCCGCTGCTTCACAAGCAAGCTCCGGGCCTTGTCCATGCCATGGTGTCCGCATCTCTGGCAATCACACCTTGTAAGTCTTCAACGTGAACCACCCATCAACTAGTATTCACTCGGGATGCTGAACGCCTTCTCTTCCCTCAGTCGCTATGATGTCCAGACCTGTCGCCGGAGTCAGGAATAAGTCCGTAATCATCACATTGCCAGGCTCCCCGAAAGGAGCCAAGGAAAATCTGGAAGCGGTAATCAAGACTCTTCCTCATGCTTGCTTGCAAGCGGCAGGCGCCAACTCTCGTGTCTTGCACGCAGGGGGTGTAAAAAAGCTCGAGGCAGACGCTGGTCTGGCTGGGGCAAAGCCAGGCCACCACCATCACCATGGTCATGGCCACAGTCATGACCATAGTCACAGCCACGGCCATGGACACGGCGGCCTTGTCAGACACACAAAGCCTGACCAGAACCTTCTATCTAACGACCCGAGCCTGGGTCCTACTCGACGGCACCGCGAGTCCCCATATCCCATGTTTTCTGTTGACGATGCTCTCGCTAGAATATCGCGAGAATCACCCGATCCCGAAATTCTGACCCTCAAAGTGGATGAAAAGATTGTAGGGTCCGTCTTGGCCGAAGATGTCAAGGCTCGAGAGAACGTCCCTGCTTTCAGGGCCAGCATTGTAGATGGGTATGCTGTTGTCGTCCCCGAGGATGGAGTGCTCCATGGGACATTCCCCGTAGTGTTAGTTTCTCATGCAAGCCCTGGAGAAGTCAAGCCCCTGAAAGCCGGGGAACTTGCCAGGATAACTACAGGCGCACCGCTGCCTCCAGGGGCTACATCTGTTATAATGGTAGAGGACACAATCCTGAAAACCATGACTGATGATGGGAAGGAGGAGAAAGAAGTGGAAATCAATATCGAGGGCGTCAAGAACGGCGAGAATATCCGTGAAATTGGCAGTGATATTGAACAGGGCTCCGTTATTCTCCAAAAGGGGGAGCAGATATCGGGAGTAGGTGGTGAGATAGGCCTCCTCGCTGCCGTGGGAGTTGTGGAGATCAAAGTCTTTAAGAAGCCTGTAATTGGCATCCTTTCCACCGGAGACGAGATCATCGAGTACAACCGCCCCGAAGAACTCAGACTGGGAGAAGTCCGAGATACCAACCGGATTACTCTCATATCTGCAGCAAAAGAATGGGGTTTCGAGGTCGTTGACTTGGGTATCGCGAAAGATCAATCGGGAACGCTCGAGGAGACTCTTCGGGATGGTCTTCGGAGAGCTGATGTGCTCATCACTACGGGCGGAGTTTCCATGGGGGAGCTTGACCTGCTCAAGCCAACAATTGAGCGAGCTCTTGGGGGCACTATTCACTTTGGCCGTGTAGCCATGAAGCCCGGCAAACCAACGACTTTTGCCACGGTGCCAGTCAAAACCAACGCTGGCGAACGTGTCTCCAAAGTCATCTTTTCTCTTCCTGGAAACCCGGCCTCAGCTCTGGTGACGTTTCATCTCTTCGTTCTTCCCTCCTTACACAAACAATCGGGTGTTTCCCCTGTCGGCCTACCCAAGGTTCCCGTCGTTCTCGCTCACGATTTCCCACTCGATTCCCGACCGGAGTACCACCGGGCTATTGTAACGGTTGGGGGCAATGGTCTTCTATCTGCCAGTAGTACTGGTGGTCAGCGAAGCTCCAAGGTCGGCAGCCTCAAGTCTGCAAATGCGTTGGTCTGTTTGCCAGGTGGTAAAGGAAAGTTGGAAAAGGGAGCCAGTGTTGATGCTTTGATTATGAACTCCATTCGCTTGGGCTAAATTGGATAGTGAACGAGATGAGAATCTAATGAACAACATATTGACGCGATTCAAATCATCTAGTCTAAGCACAAAGAACGTCCAGGATACAGATTCTTCCCAACTGATACAATTTGTATATCATGGTATGATATTTTAAGCTGCAAAACACACCGTCTGTCTTCTGATGATGTACACGTCGATTTCCGAGAATTGACGACAATACAGCCTGCGGTAGTAAGAAATACCCTAAGCCAAGCCTATCCCCTAAACGCCTGTCCAAATACTCATTGGCGCGATGCAAAAGCCTTCTCACGTAGGAAAAGCGCGAGTAGTATCTATCTTGTCCCGTGGTAATCGGGATATTGTCTTGAAGGTGGATGAGGGGTTCGATTATTTGCCGAATCCTGTAGTCTTACCCGAGACAAGAAGACCGATGATAAGTCCAAACAGACCCAGGATGGAGGAGAAAATCTCAATGACGAGGATCTTGACAAAGCTATTCGAATAATTGCAGCGTTAGCATTGGGGACTAGGATTCATTCGGTGAGTTGCTGATACATACAGAGACGGGTCAGCGGCATCTGCGAGTGCTGCGCCGCTGCCATTGATACCAACAGCGACACCGCAAATCAGGTTGCAAAGACCGACGGTGATTCCAGACCAAAACAGAGCAAAACCAGTATAGTATGAATCGGCTTCGTAGAGCGCAGCGCCGGTCGCGCTGTTGACCTGGGCGGAAAAGACAATGGCCATGATGACACCGTAGATGGCGACGACTTCGCAGAAGATGATGGAAATCAAGTTCTTGGTTCGGATACGAGGTGCTTTGACACCACCACCGAGAATGGACGATCCAGTGATGAAAATTCCCCTAGAGAGACGTCCGTCAGCAGGGGATGCGGAAGGTTTCGATGGGATCGCAGGCAATGATGCTCACCATGCGGCTCCAACAACCGAGAAGCCAATACACAAGGCGATACCCATGCTCGCCCAGGTATAGGGCGATACCGACTCTAGGAACGCGCCGACATTGAAATCCTCGCCGCTGCCAGTGAAGAGCATATCTGTGACGCTGTGTTAACTTGATGCTGTCCTTCCCGTCATCCTTCTCCATCCCTGAGCGCGATCTTTCGAGGGGACGTACAAGCTCCAACAATGGTCACAAAGGACCCGAGGCCGCCGACTCCGTATGTGAGGCTCATTTTGACGAATATGACGGTGCTGAGTCGATTCGGATGCTTCGTGGGTAGTGGGTTGAGGAAGCTATTCGTAGCTCCTTGGGTGGGCGCAACAATCGATTGAGCAACTCTGTCTGACCTTCCTTCAAGCTGCTACCTAAACTTAGCGACGTAGTTCAGTTGGGGTACGTACTAATTACGGCTCTTCCGCTGCAGCACCTAGCGACGTCACATGACAGCGCGCTAAGACGCAGGCACGCACCTTTGTCCGCCTAAGGCTGTGCACTGTGGCTTGAAAGGCCGAGCCGAGAGTGGAGCTGCCTGATTACCTAAGCCTTTGGCCAAGGCTGCCTTCTCCCTTCCCCGGAAGTATAAATTGGATTCTCATCTTGACTCCTACATATCACTCCCCACGAGCATCCCGTTTTTGCTCTCCTACGGTACCGAAAATCACTGCAGACGTGAAAGGACCTTGCAAGCAAATATGGCGACTGGCGGGCAATCATTTTACGAGCTGTACCGCCGGAGCAGGTACTGCTTCTCCTCTTACTGCTATTGCTAAGCGCTGTGCTACTGTCTTGATCCCTTGCGTTGACTAACTGCTGCTCCCCCCTGACACAGCATCGGCCTTGCTCTGACGGACACGCTCGACGACCTTATCAGTGATGAGCGCATCAACCCCCAGTTGGCGATGAAGATCCTGAGCAACTTTGACCAGGCCATCACCGAGGCGCTCCAGAAGAACGTCAAGTGCCGGTTGTCATTCAAGGTGGGACGCGACCCCCCGGTGTTGTTGGCAGCACATGGAGCTTGCGCGGCCAAGGGCTAACGATGGTTTTTCGCAATCGCAGGGAAGCCTTGACACCTACCGGTTCTGCGACGAAGTTTGGACCTTTTTGATCAAGAACGTGACCTTCAAGATGGACAACGGTACTCCGCCTGTAGTTGCCGACAAGGTGAAGATCGTGAGCTGCAACGCCAAGAAGCCTGGCGAGGGCCCTTGAATTCTGCAAATGATGTTACTGGGATACTGGGAAGTGTTTTTTCAAGATGACGATTTTCTTCTTTCCATTTTATTTTTTCATATTTGAGACGGGTTTAAACCAGAGCCCGATTGCATGATTAAAGGCGTTTTGGTTTTGGGTTCGCAGTTCAATGCGTTGGGACAATGAAACACACACACATCTACACCGTCTGAGATTATGCGGAGAGAGATTAGTTACTATCAAAGACTGGAAAGAAATATACCTGATAGTTTTTACGTTATTGCATGCTCTTGCTTGCTTGCTGCGAGTTCCCGTGCAAATTTAAGGTTATCGCCTCATCCTTCCCGAAGCACCTACCTAGAATTGGTACTCAAGACAAAGCCTAATTCCTTTTTTATATTGCATGTGACCATCACCATTTTCTACACACACCGTTCAATCGCCCGCAACACACCTCATTGTTCGCTCATTTACACGTGGGTTGGATCGACGTTATCGCCCGCCAATACAGGGGTCTGTCCACGTAACTCAGCCACCTCCCACTGACTCGGCTTGGCTCTTGGTCTCCATTAATCAGTCCCACCCACCCAGTCCTCCCACATGACACAGGGGATCGCAACCGCCAGGGAATCAGGAGCCATGCTTCGTCAACGTCGTCCTCAGCCATCTAAGGATCAGGTCAATCCTCTTCCTACCGAAATGGCCAGATCAGACAACCTGACGGGCGGCGGCATCGCTTCCTGGAGCGTGCGCAGCCAGTGGATGTTCTTTGCCGTTGCCAGCGGTGCCTGTGCCGCCTTCAACGGCGTATTTGCCAAGCTGTATGCTCTCTCCCACCCTCATGGGCGTGAAATCGCCTTCTGTTTCCCTCCCTGCGTTGTGAAAGTCTAAGAAATGCTCGCTCTGGGTCTCGTGAGCCATCATGTGCTGATGAACATTTGATGATAGAACAACAACCGAATTGACAACCAAGCTGTCAAATGCAATCGCCAGCGGGCTTGGCCTCTCCTCAGCCGAGAGAATCGTAGAGATTGCCGTTCGAGGAGTTAGTAAACCCAAGTGTTCCCCAAGCCAAAGCGCTGCCGTGAGGAAAGCATCCCCTTGCTCACCAAATCAATCTCAGATATTCTTCGCACTTAACCTGACTTTCAACGGCGTCGTAAGTGTTCCCCCACCGTCGTCATTTCCCCTCCAAGTGTATGGCATCTCACAACCTCCCCAGATGTGGTCTCTGTTCACCACCGCCTTGGCTCGAGGCACATCAACCACTCAAGTGTCGATCATGAACACCTCCACCAACTTCATGCTCACTGCCTTCCTCGGCCTCATCATCTTCTCAGAGTCACTGCCGCCAATGTGGTGGGCCGGCGCAGCTCTACTCGTAGCCGGGAATGTCATCATCGGCCGCAAGGACGAGACGAAGGATGCCGATGGCGCCGCGGAGAATGAAATCCTAGTCCAGCAGGAAGAGGGGCAATCGGAACCTGAGGAGGACGCCGCGCCTCCCGGTATCTACAAGGATGAAATTGTAGATGAAGACATCGTTGACTTGGGTGAGATAAACACCCAAGGCAGGTCGTGAGTAGATTGTGTCTCAATGCGGGTTTTAGAGATGAAGACACGAAAACCTTATTTTAGCCTATTGAGTTTGGCGATGCGTGGCGTGTCACTGCCCGCGCATCACAAAGTACCACCTTTTTGTATATACGCCCAAAAACATAGTTTCACGCCGGTCAGTAACATAGATTGCAAGAATATATAAGAATTTGACCCAAAATGTATTTTACAATCTTTGGTAAAAACAAACAAGATCCACAGTCTGTGTGGACGATCTAATGTGTGCTAATTGCTTCGTTAACGACGGGGTTCCATCTCCAATCCTTCGTCTACCTCATCCTCATCTCCGTCCAGAATATGCGAGTTTCGTGCAGGGCGTGAGCCCTGCCAGTCTCCGGCCAGCTTGATCCTCCCTCCCGACATGTTCTCGACCTTCTCCGATACCCAATAGCCGACGCGCTTGAACAAGACCCATAACTGTTCCTGGCTCTCGAGGATGTGGTGATCTTCCTTAGGATTCTCCGCCGCCTCGGCCTGGAACTGATACTTGAGACAATCTTTCACCGTGACCAGGCCTGTTAGCTTGCCATGGTACTCGATGAGAATGACACGGGGGCCGATCTTGCGGAACAACTCCATCACAGTTTCCAACGGCAAACGAGGATGGACTGTGACCGGCGTAGCATCGATGTATCGGCTAAATTCCAGGGTCGTCGACATCGACTCGACATTAACCGTCACCGTAGATACAAGAGGCACACCCAGGTTCTCGGGTGGTGGTGTAAACACGCATTTCGCGTCAGGGCTAATTGTTCTCTCACGCCGAACCTTGTCAATGGCATAACGAAGTTCGGTGCGCCCAATGAACCCGACAAGGATGCGTGACTCCCTGTCCTCGACAATGGGAAAGCCCTGGTAGGTTTCATCGCCAAGTATTTGCTCGACTTCACGGACGGTCAACCCGTGAACCGGCAGAGACACGACTTCGGTCCGCATGGCCTGTGACACGGGCACACCAAAGTTGTGTTCCTCCTTGTTGTCTAAAAAGGGGAACCCGCTAAACCAGATCATCCGGTCTGCGATGCCTCCCTTGCCAAACATTTCTCCAACAATCTTTGTGACACCGACAACGATCATGGTGGGTAAGATGTAGGTGAGGGCACCGGTCAGCTCGAACATGATGACGACTACAGTCACTGTGATGTGCATGATACCACTCAGAGCTGCAGCGGCCCCCAAGAATGCATATGTACCCGGCGTGATGCAAGGCTCGTCAGGTTTGCACGCTGCGAAAAACGCGCTTGTTGGGTGAGCTTCATGAATGGCCTGGACGATGATTCCGACAAGACGACCAAAAGATGCGCCAACGGCCATGGAGGGCACGAAGATTCCTGCAGGCACCTTGCATCCGTAGCAAATGATGATGAGAAAAACTCGAATCACCGTGGCCAAAACCAAGAGCACGATATTTTTGAGTCGCTTGTCGGCGTCGCAAAGGCCTGCATAGTCCTTGGTGCCTTCACACTCCAAAAACAGAATTTCCATGCCCTCGGTCATGTCGATTCGAAGGAAGGCGTTTGGATACGCAATAATTGCCGTGCCCAAAGTAAGCAATGTTGCCTCACCCACCGCGAATTCCTTTAGGTATTTCTTTCGGAAAGACTGCACACGGAGGTTCCATTTCATGACGAAGGCTCCGTATAATCCGCCAAATATTCCGAGAACAATATAAAAGACAATCTCAAAGAAGTGCCAGTCTCGATCGTATTGGACCTGGAACATGACCAGTTGACCGGTGCGGAAGGGGTTCATAGTTGATAGAGCTGCCGTCGCAACCAGGGCACAAAAGTAGCTGCGCCACATGGTTTTGAGGGGGAAATAGTTGGACATCTCTTCGAGAGAGAACAACACGCCTCCGATGGGGCTACCAAAAGCAACGGCAACGCCGGCGGCAGCACTTGCGCTCAGGATTTCCCGAGTTTTGGATGCATTGCTACGGTACTTCCTAAAGAGACGGGAGATGACGTTTCCTGTGCACACAGCATAGTGCACAGTTGGGCCCTCCTTACCGACGGACAAGCCAGACGCAATGGCGAGGGGCAAGCAGATGGACTTGATGATGAGCGTCCACCCTCCGAGGAATCCCTTCATGACAAACCCAGCAATGATACATTTGATTTCGGATATACCAGAGCCTGCGGCGTACGGCGCATAGTATTTGACCAGAACAGAGGCAACATAGGCGAAAAGAGTCTATGTTGGGAACAATTAGCCCATGCGTCCGCATCGGTTTATAATCGAGCTTCTTACTCCAAAGATCACATAGATGAAGTAGTTGAAAGGCGCGAAACCAGTCCAGTGCTTCCACTCTTCGCATCCTAGGAAATTCAGATATTAGCGACATTCACCGACGGACGACGCTATCCAAACTCACCGTTTTCCTCGCCCCAGCAACAGAAGTTCTCGTTCAGATAGAAGGCAGTGGAGCAGTATCCCAACTTGATGTCGGACAGCCACTCTGTAATAATACTCAAGAGGGCTGCATTAAAACCAATCGCTATTCCAACCAAGGTGACGACGACCCAACCTTGTGCTGCGTCGTAGAGCTCCCATAACTTATACCTCCATCCCACCGAGCCTCGCGCTCGGAGTCCCGCACTTTGTCTCTGTCGCACCTTTCGTCGGGCTTGTTCTCTCGCTGCATCCTGTACCCAATCTTCACCATAGCTGTTAGTACCTCATGCGATGATTGCGTGCGATGACCTCGTTCGTCGATGCATACCTATTGTCGAGAAGTCCTGGCTCTCTGTCAGTAATCTGATTAAAGTACAGTAACTGGTGGTTCCGCAAGGGAGCGCCAATGATGACCACCTACCTCATATCGCTTGATCTCTGCAATCTCCTCCTCCAAATGTGTTTCGGCCGGTCTGTGGCCTTCTTCAGGCTCTCCCGATTCGGCGCGATTCACAACGGACGAGAGACGGTGGCTGAAGGAGGGCCGGCTGTCCAAGTAGGCCCTGGCAGAGAGGGGCGCTGATTGGGAAGTCATGATGCTGGCCGGCAGATCATGATCGCAATGCCTGCAATACCGTGTTACTCGGGTTCGCGGATTCAATCAATGAGCGGCGGGCTGCTCCTCGTTGCTGTTGAGTTTGGAGCTTATGAAAGCTGTCCAGCCGTCAATAGATTATCCTACCTCTCTAGTCATCTCCGACAAACCTTGCCTTCCAAATCCGTTTCGGGCGTGGAGCTGGCGCTGCTTTAACCTGAGCAGAATGTAATACAACGATATTGGAAAACATACCTTCTGGATCGTTATATCGAGGTTTCGCTACAGTCAACCTTCCTAATTAGGTATAACCTAGCCTCTTGAGATATATATCTCCACTTTAATTTATAGTTATATAACTATTATATACTTATCGTTATAGATATCTCGAGAACAGGGTCTTTTATATAGGCTTATCTAAGAAAATCTAAGAATTCCAACGATATTGCTAATATCGGGGTTCAGGCTATTTTGCTAGTAAAATTGGCCCGTTACACCTCTTGGATCGTTACAGGAAAAATATCGTTATGTCGAAGATCGTTATAGACCTGGTTGACTGTATAGGGGTGAGCCAGGGTGATCAAAGCTGCTGCAGGGAATGCAGCTGACGGTAAACTGATAAGCGATAAGCAAAGAATTGATAACTAGCTAGCTACAGACAGACTACAGAGATTCAATCAAGATCATGCATACACACAAATTGGACCCTTGCCTACAGCAATTGGTAGCAATCCTATATATTTTTTCTCGACAGACAGCTAGAAGGTTTTCCTTCCTGTCTGCCCTGCCGGAGCCACCGCACAGTTGCTAACACGGAGTGCTGTACTGTGTGCTACGCCCCAGGCACAAACCCCGCCTCCAGGCTGCAGGCTTACATGAAATCCAACAGCCCCGGCTCCGGGCGCCAGGCACAGTGGTTCCCCCATGGTGCCCTTTCCTCGGCGAGGAACTTGGTGACAAAAATAGCAATGTACTCCGCATGCAGCATCATGAATCCAGAGGCATGGCACCACTCCAGTCGCCTGTATCCCTAGGCCGGGAAGCTGGCAACGCTGGAGAAAGCTACTCTGCAATGATTGAGTAAGTTTAAGATAGATCATCGTGAGCAAAACTCGTAGGACATGCCCTGGTCGATCATAGATACTCATTATGGCGCCTGTTCGTCATAGTAATGCAGAACGACGCCGGAGACGAGACGAGTGTCGTCAGGAGCTTGCTCAACATATCAGTAAGCTATGCTTAATCTCTTCCTAGTAAAGCTGGCTGATAAGTCTAGGTAAAAGGCTTGGGATCAAAGTTAAGCCTTCTGAAGTTCGCTTAACGCCTCGGGCAACTGATCTTTATGCATGGCAACCCGTGCAAGGCAAAGAAGAAATATTCTCGACGATATTCTCTAAGATATTTGACAAAGGTCTGAGTGACCATTCCGTTGGTACCTTCCAACTCTTAACTAGCGAAGTGGGAGTGGGGGAGTCATTTGAAGCTGTACTAGCACGTGGGAAGAACGTGTCTCTTGACAGTATTGTATCAGTGTCCAATCAAGAACAAAGCTTCAGTACTATCATCAGCCAGCTCAAGGAAGAAAACGAGAGGCTTACCAACCAAAAGGAGGAACTAGTCAGGCAAGCAACCGCAGAACGCGAACAGAGACTGATTGCAGAGGAAAGAGTCCACCAATTATGCAATGAGCAAGTCTTGCTAGAGACACAGCTTCAGCAGCAGGCAGATAGATCCTCATTATTTCAGAACATAGTCGCTAAGTGCGCTGCTGATTTACATTGGTTGAAGGCTAGTCACTGATAGAGCCTTAGGTACGAAACGTGTAAGGTTATAGGATTTGTCCTGAAATCGTTCTTACTCAACTGTGCCCACCCTACGTTGCGTTGGATGCGCCGTCCACGATACGGACCTATACTGCTAGTCAGTTCCGTTTCCGAATTTGAGGCCGGGTACTTACAATATCGCTTATCAGTCTGCTTCGTCGAGATAATTCCTGGCAAAGCCTTTCGTTAACCGTGTTACGACGACGTTCGTCAATCTTTGACACATTTTGGTCATGGTACATTTGTGCCTTCGCTCGTGCTTGTTCTTGGGACCGGACGGTGTTTTCGATGCCCCTTCCGATAGATGCAGCGGTGTCTCGCAGAATGTTCATTGTTTTCCCGACAATTTCTTGTCGCTCTTTCAGCTGATGATATTGAGTAGTTAGCTGTTTCGTCTCTGCATCTTGATGATCTTCATGTACTTGGAGAGCGTCGATGATAGCTTGGTCTTGAGCATCCCCCAGCTCTTCTTCACCGCAATCTTCTTCGTTGTAATAAACGCAAAGTCGCTCCTCGATAGCCTCTACTAATGGACATGGTGCGATTGGCATTTTTATGGTCGCGTTCCGTGAAGTGGTCGTACTTGAAGTAGATGGAGAAGGAAAGCTTCGGAAAGGAGACGTGGGTGGCATGATGGTGGGAGTCGTCGTCATGTCGGGCATAAGAATGGAGTAGGCAATGAATGGATGATGCTTTAGTCAATTCTAAGGAGCTATCTTTGCGAAGATAGAACTTACCCTTTATAAGGCTTTACATTTGCAGGCGTCTGCAGGTTATTTCTCAGTTCCTGTCTCCGGGACTGGTATGCCTCTCCGCTGGTGGTCACCAGCGCCGGGCATACCCCATGCAAGGCCACCAAAGTTCGGTTCTTGCTACAATCGATATCTCTTTAAATGGAAATAAACACTGCGGCGCGGTGGGCGACTACAATTCGATAAACAAGATCAACAACATGATTTTTACTTTGCCATTCTTCTGGTTTGCCACCCTGGGCTACACTGTTGCAGAGTCGGCGAACTCCATACCACATCAAAATATAGCCTACTTCGTGAATTGGTACGTCACCTGAGTCCACCTCTAACCGGTAACTAACACGGCTAGGGGCATCTATGCGCGCAATTATCAGCCCCAGGACTTACCAGTCAAGGAACTCACGCAAGTGTTGTACGCTTTCTTGTATGTGAAGGCTGATGGTGAGGTGTACTCCGGCGATACGTACGCTGACCTTGAGAACCACTATC
Organism: Clonostachys sp. G952; assembly: GCA_027569935.1. Classification (NCBI taxonomy): domain Eukaryota; kingdom Fungi; phylum Ascomycota; class Sordariomycetes; order Hypocreales; family Bionectriaceae; genus Clonostachys; species Clonostachys sp. G952. The sequence goes on from JAPDLB010000037.1 coordinate 392,401, forward strand.
CCACCGACTCGTGGAATGAAGAAGGGAGCAATGCATATGGCTGTGTGAAACAACTCTTCCTTCTCAAGAAGCAAAACCGTTCGCCAAAGGTTCTTCTCAGCATTGAAGGTTGGACCTGGTCGACGCACTTTCCTTCTGCGGCAGCAACCCCAGATGCTAGAGAGAGATTTGCAAAGTCAGCCGTTAGAATTATGGGCGACTGGGGGTTCGATGGCATCCATATAGACTGGGAATATTCTTCAGACGATCTTGAGGCCTCGAACTTCGTTCTCCTGCTCCAAGCTGTGCGGGAAGAGCTCGATTCCTACGCTGAACAACACGCGCCTGACTATCACTTTCTGCTTTCCGTTGCCTCGCCTGCCGGACCGACTCACTATAACAAGCTTGATCTGAAATCGCGCTCAGAGACTGTCGACTCGCTGAACTTCATGGCATATGATTATGCCGGCTCCTGGGATACTATCAGTGGGCATCAGTCAAACCTGTTCCCTGGTGAGTCTTCCGCATTCTCTGCCTCTGCAGCCGTCCAGGACTACATTACCCCCGGTGTTCACCCGTCCAAGATCATTCTGGGGATGCCCCTGTATGGAAGAGCGTTTAAGAACACCGAAGGCATCGGCAAACCGTTCAGTGGAGTCGGCGGAGGCTCATGGGAAGCCGGTATATGGGATTACAAGGCTCTGCCGCGACCTGGAGCAACTGAGGAGTTGGATCCTACGCTGATTGCTTCGTATACATATGATCCAAGCAGCCGAGAGTTGATCTCCTGTGACACGCGCATGGTCGTACAGGATAAAGTGGCCTGGGCTAAGGACACGGGGCTCGGCGGATCTATGTTCTGGGAGGTAAGTGGCGATCGCACAGACGAGAAGAGTCTGATCCGTGCTAGCTTCTCAGTCTTGGGCAAACTCGACACACGCGAGAATTTGTTAAGCTATCCGAACATTCGGTATGCGAACATTGCGGCTGGACTACCGTGAGCGTTGGCTGAGACTAGGTGCGCCGACTTCCAAAGAACGCTTGCTGGCGAGCGTCAGAATGTTGTATGGCCTGCAGGATCGACCCTGGGCTAGCGTCGGTTAGCTGCACAAAGAACACATTGATCCATTATCACAGAAACCATCAAATAAAGAATTTTGGCAAACCTTCCTCCCTTCCTGCTCTTGACAGTCTGTGATGTTGGTAATAGACAATACGCCCAGGAACTGGCCAAGTTTGATGCACGTATAGGGCAGTGTTGTAGTCTGGAGTCTGGAGACGGGAGGGCAGGTTTTTTCCTTTCCTCCAATGCAGTGAGCTGCTTCAACGATCATTCAGTGACGAGAGAAGCAAGATTTAGGACGAAGGGCAACAAAGCCTGGCCTTCAGGCTTGACACAATCACATTAGGCCTAGTAGATACGATTTGGGAGAGCAGATCGCAGCCAATGACTCAATAATCTCATTACCAGAAAGAATTGTGCTGTAAACGATCGTTCGGGTTCAAGTATTCAGCCCGCTGTTAACCTCAAGGATGCAGTTTTCTGATCGTCCAATCCTTCACTTGCTGCCCATGCAATCAATGCCGAGGGCATGGGTCTATCAATGGTTAGAGTTGAAATCTCCAAGGATGCTGGCACTTACGATGTCACATATAAGCTTGGTGCGTCGGGATACGCTACGAGACAGATGTCTCTCGACCATATTCCGACGATACTCTTCGAGATCTGACGATATTTTCATACAGTTTAGCTTTGTCTGCGCTCGAGCCTTTTCCTGAGACCAAATAGCGTGTTCATATTCGCGATCAACGGATGCCATGTTGTCTTGCAGGATGCGAATCGCCTTCTCGAGGACTCCGCGCCGTTCTGTCAATGTGCGTAACTCAGCTTCAAGCTTTTGCTCCAACTCGGATTGACATGCTTCCCTTTCATAGTAGGATGCGAGAATCTCTTCAGCTTTACCCTCAGCTTCATCAACCTGGTCTTCGTTGATGAATGTCTCGCGGTCGTGATAAGCTCGAATACGGGCGACTACATCATCAATCACTGAGGATGTTGCGTCCTGGCTCTTGGTATGAATGAGGGAGGTTCGCCCGCCCCACCACAAGGTCCGAACAAACACCAGGTGACTGACACAAGCGGCATCCGGCGTGTCGCTTGGCAGATTAGCGAACACAGGGATGGAAACTTCCCGATTGAGACACCAAAAGCGTCGTGACGACAATAATAGGTTTTAGGTGTTTCGTAACATAGTACAAACTTGCAGACCATGACATGGCAGACCATGGTACTGGGCAAGACAGCCTCGAAGCAACTGCCATGTTCAGAAAACTTCGAGTGTTTTCGACAATTTCGCAGAATCAATAACACGCCTGAACGTATGGAGGGTATGTTACTTCAGATTTCCGGGAAGTACCTCTGACTAGCCCTACTATTGAAATGGACCGCACCCGACTGTGTCCGGAACCCAAAGTCGTGTCAAAGTGTTCAGGACAAGTTGCTAGTATTGCAAGCTATGGGTGCCTATTACGAATTACCAGTAGGGAACGGCCTCGCTTTGCTGAAAGCATCAGGTCTAGGCCACTAAAGAAAAGTTGCCGTGGCGACCGCGGGCCACACTTCGCACAACAGCACGTGGATCATCGCGTTGTCACGTTCCTCTTATCTCCCTCCGAGCCTCGAGTCCAGACTTTTCCAAGTCTACCAAGCCCTCGACGTTTCCCACTGGAGAAGATTCCTTGTGTTCAATGGCCCTTTCGTATCCGTAAATCTTCACGTTCGCCAAATCACAAAATATTAAATCATTCCGTACGGATTATTCGCCATCCTCACGGTCCACTTCTGAATGACATCGAAGGCCACCTCCCCCGACACCTCGAACCACTCCTCGTGCTGGACGCGGCAAGGCCCGCACGCGACCCGGACCCGGCAATGCTCTAGCTCCGTGTGGCACAGTGCCTCGGCCCGCCGCGGATAGGGGACCAATACCGCATCTTTGGGATACACCGGATACGCGGCCGCCACCTGCCGGTCACAAGCCGTCTCCCACTCGATGTGCCGTGTAGCCACGTTACGTGACGTGTATCCAATTTTGACATAATTGGGATTCTCCTTGACCGTGTACGCATACAGGAAGCCCCACTCGACCGCCTGTTCTTCTTTCGTTAGAGGCTCCCGCAACTTGCTGGTGACGCGCTGGCAAATGGACTCGTTGTCTCTGGACTCGTCAGACCGGTCGACAATGCGTAGCGGGGACTCGTCGTGGCCAGACGGCGTCGACCTGCTATAAATGTTTTGCTCAAATTCCGTGAGTGACTGCAGCGCGGGCGTGGACGACGGTTCGACCGGAGCAGCCGCCTGCGGTAGATCCCTCGTGATGTCGCAAATGTGCGACATCACGTCTGCCACGCACTCGGCGTCGAGTTTGTTGTGCACGGAGCAGCGCCCAACTAAGTTGAGGAGCTCGAGCGAGACCTTGAGCTTCTCGTCATCCAGGTTGACGGCGAGCCTCGCAATCTCATCAGCCAAGTTGTCGCAATGGCGCATATTCCTACCGGCGATGCGTTTTTGGCACCGCTTGCCGGTGCTTTCCGCAATGACGGAACATTGAGATGACAAAGGGCGCAGCATCTCCTTTATTTTCGTTTGAGCATCATCAAAGGGATTGGTAGTAGTGGTGATTGCTGCGGCCGGAGGCTCCCCTGGAAACAACGCCACCCACTCGCGGGCCCGGTCCCTTGCATAGATGACCCCGGGATGGGACTCGCAATGCCATTTCCGCGCGAGCTTAACCAACTCGGCCCGCAAACCGGGCGATGCACGCGTGAAACCGACCAGCGACTGGAGGATCTCGTCGACTATGGCCTTGTGCCTGTCACCCTTGCGATAGGGCATCGACTGCGCCTCACAGCGAGGCCCCTTCAGTGGGTTAGGATTTGACTCGCATTTCTTCAAGTAGCTGCCACATGTCCAGCCTCGGAGGCCGAGAAGCTTTCTGAACCCGTTGGCGGACTTGTAGACATCTTCAGTAGTGACAGGAACGTCGTAGATTGGGATGATCGTCATCCAGCGCCGCACCCGGTCCGCTTTATAGTGTCCCCAGGCGTGAAGATGGCAGTGCCACTTGCCGGCAACCTGGTCCAGCAGATCCGCAAGATCCGGGGGCGCTAGCTTCAGTGTCGCCAGGGCCAGCAGGAGCTTGTCTATTTCGCCGTCCCCACCAGCTGAAGGACAGCCACACGATCCATCGGGATTATCCTTCTTGCCGCTGCCACAGTAGCGGCTATCGAGTCCCAGGCATGCCCGCAGTTGCCGCAGGGACGTGGCTTCTCTTTTCGCCGCCGAGGCAGGCACTCCCGCAGGGGTCGCTTGGGCCTGATGATATGGTGTTGCGGGGGGACTAGGGAGGGCGGGAGCAGGACCAGCCGTCGGGTACTTCGCCGGGGTCGGGCAGCTTGACGTCGAATAATCGTTGGTTGCCTTGGTGGTAGTGACGCTCCCGCCAGAGCCATGAACATTCTTCTTGGGAGGGGTGGTCGGCGGGGAAAGGAAAGTCCAGCCCTGTGCCGGGACTATCCACTGTTCACCGCTCGGTGCCTTGTTATTGCCGCCAGGAGAAGCAGGCGGTGCTAGTGCTGCCATTCTGCCAGGAGGAAAGCTGGCTAACCACAGTTCGACCCGGGGATCGACCCGGATATCCTTGTTATTATGGAGATCGCAATGCCAGGTCTCGGCGAGCTCCTTTAGCTTCTGTCGCACATTTGGGGAAGCCCGTGTGAGGCCGACAAGGGCAGGCAGCAGCTCACCATCGACCTTGGTTTGGTTGGGACCTGGAGCGGCGGCCGGTGAATCCCACTTACATGGCCAGGGTTTGGTAGAGCTGCTGCCGCACTTGCCATTAAGGAGACCGAGATCCTTCTTGAGTTGGGCGACTGTCATGGCGCTGATGATGGGTCGAGCAGGGTGGGGTCAGGGCTGGCGGGGTACCACGACATTTTACGACTTGGCTTGGAGTGCGATGACAAACTGAGACCCCCCCCGGTCAAACCCGTGATCTGATACCACTGCCACCCCTGGCCTGAGAGCCTCTGTTAAGCTGACCTGAGAGCCTCTATTAACCCTAAGTCCAGAGGCGTTGGAGGCGGCGTCCAGAAGCCGGGTGATGGGCTCCTCCGGATTTGTGGAAACAGTCGCCCATAGCCCGTGAACTGGACATATAGACCACTACTTAAAGATCTGGATAACTTCAGCGATAGCAAAGCTTCAAAAATCTCCAATAACATCAGCTCGCTCATTAGCAACAAGACATGGCCCGACAGAGCCCTGAGGGACGTGCTGCTCAAGCCGTCGAGCTTTCGGCGCGTCAGATCCGCCGATTTTACGAGAAGGGGGGGCAATAAACTCGATTCAACTCTCCTGCCTTTAATATACCAACTAGCCCCGTCGCTCGACTTTCTCTCTGATGATGAAGAAGACCACCCAAAGTGCTGGAAGAAGGACAACAAGTTCAAGAATGCAATCAAGAATTTTCGATCTCAGGCCGAGAAGGCTGGCCATACTGTCCCAGCTGCATCTGACGATTGGGTATCCTTTGACCCGTCGAGGCCAATCCCTCTTACCAACGAATCCTCGAAGGAAAGCCCCGAGACTGCCCCGAGACCGCCCACGCCGATATCGGTATCAAGCACTTCCAGCACTCCAGAACCTGCTAGAGCTGAAGACGTGTCTATGAGCGGCGTAAACGAGAACACTCCCATGCCCACAACGTCCAGGAATCCTTCCTCCGCGCCAACTGACACGCTCGCCACCACCAACAGAGATCCTTCCTCTGCGCCTACTGACACGCCTGCCACGAGCACCAAGGACTCAACTGTGCCACCTCGGCCATCTATCGAGACGCCACCGCCAGAGCATTCCAACAATCTACCCAAAGATATCTGGCCACTTTTCAGTGCTCTGGTGCCTGACCTCAAGTCTGTTTGTTGGCGCATCTGACAGATCAACCCTGCATCTCAGGGTTGCTTCTGCAGGTCCTTCCCCAGGGTGGCGATCGCTCCAACAAGAGTGTCTGTTGTACGGCTGTGACTTCGCGGATGTGAAGTTCCGTTGCGAATTTCGCCTTAAGCACGAGGTAAAGGATAACGCCCAAGGTTTGCGAGCGTTTGCTGCTGATTGGATTCGAACATGCCCCGAACCGCTTGATCTTCTAGATGGTGATTGCCATGGCGACAGTACACTGAAAAGCCACATTGCGGCATACAGGTCACAGAACCCCCGCAAGGTACCTCAGCGCAACGAACGAGATTCAGGGTCTCGTTCCCGTCTGTTCAGCGAAGACCCGGAACAGGAATGCCAACAAAGAGGGTTTGTGAGCCATCTGAAGGAACCCTATGACGGGTGGGATGACATCAAATTCGAAGAGGACCCTGACGACCCAGAGAGTGGCGAGGTTATGGGCAAGATAAAGTACGCGATTGCAGGTTGGCTTGACGTGGCACTTCCAAGTCTGAACGAGGAGCATCCAGATAAGGAGAGACATATCTTGGTCAGAGAGTCCGATTATCCCGAGGCTGGGAGACGTTTCTCCCAAGTAAGAGAAGGCAGCACAGAACCTTCAAAAAGTCCGCTGACAAGAGCTTGCTGCGGAACAAGAAGAGATCTGACTTCAAGGTTGTGAGCTACAGCTGCGCAAAGCAGGAAAGGGAAGACTTATGGCCGAGAGCTTACACCACAGCTTATCTCGATAACGGGGATAATAATAGCAGCCTGAATGTCTGGGCTAGGACCTCATGGCATTACTTTGGGAAGTCAACGATTGACAAAGAGATCAATGATTCGAGGGAGGAGGTCGGACAGCAGCGGGTTTCGATTGCGAAGTGATGAGAAGTTGAGCTGGATTGTGAAGGGAGCAGGCTCCCTTGACTGTTTTCACTTATGACTTAGCTGTTTGAAATAACAATTGTATGCAAACTCACATGCTGCAAGGTGAAACGGATTGACAGGTCCGGTACCGTGGATCGGTGGATTTTCCGATCTTTGGGTTTGGCACATTGGATGGACAGGGCTGATGATATTGACACTAGAACTTGGATATATATATTCACCCGTCCGCCAGTACATCTGCATCCTTTTGCGCCTCACGAAGAATTCCCTTCATTGATTTGTAGAGGGCAGGCTCAGCCCTTTTCCACCTCTCCCCGTTTAGGAATACGACCCTTCGTAATCTATTCACCCGTCCGCCAGTACATCTGCATCCTTTTGCGCCTCACGAAGAATTTCCTTCATTGATTTGTAGAGGGCAGGCTCAGCCCTGTTCCACCTCTCCCCGTTTGGGAATACGACCCTTCGCAATCTATTCACCCATGGGATTAATGGTTGATAATAGGCCGTGAAATTGTCGCGCGCGTTTCTGATGAAGTCTTCCTCGCCAGTGATCTCGCCCTTTTTGAGTCGTACCAGCCTGTTATCATCCTCGTAGTTCCAACTATCAAGTTCCGTTGGCCCATTATCTTTTCCATTTGCCCCATAGTGCATGCATATCCAGAACAAGACCCAGAAGAAGGACTCAAGATCATGCATGAAGGAGTGCTGCTCGCCGAGGATCGCCCCAATCGCCATGAATGCCCTGGTGCCAGTCTTGCCCTTTGCACCTGATGCATGATCCCGGTCTTCTCTGATGGCGAGGTCAAGGTCGATTAAAAAGGATGACCAGGATGGGTTTTCTTCATCTTCATTAATCATGAGGTTGTTAATCGATATGTCTCTGTGGAGAACACCTGCACGATGCAAAGACTCGTGGCCTTCGATACAACCCTCGAGGCCAGCAAGCAGTTGCCGGCGAGAGCTTGCTTTGTAGATGGCCTTGCCATAATCTTTGACGATAACACGTCGGTGCACTCTGTTTGGCGGGAGAGTAGAACCCTTCGTTGGGGAAGACGAGCAGGATTGTTTGCTTGGAGGTAGGACGAAATCTGTTTGGCTGGATGGTCGCTTCTTGCTAGAGCTGGCCCGACTCTTCCGCGGCCCTTCTGATACCGCTTTACGCAATTGCTGTTGGCGAGTCGGTCGATAGTTCGAAGCAGTTGTTATGTCTAAGCCCTGTCGAACGCAATTTCGAATATCGTCGTCCATACTGTGGACTCGTACAGTTTCGTGATGATAGTAGCGTGCCACGTTTACGACGCCTTTAGCTGTCATGTCCGACAACATCTCGCCCTCCTCGTCGCGTTCGGGGTATTGCCAAGAGTCTTTGATGACCAACGGCGTCTCTGGGTGGCCCTCAGGATGCGCTCGCCAGCAGGTTGTTGCTCGGCCAGCAATACAACGAGCCCGCAACATCACTCTGTCAACAATGACCCGCTCCTTGCTTCCCTTCCGTTCAATCTCGATAAATCGCTGGTTATCAAGTTTCCGGATCGTTGGATCAAATCCAAGCTCTTCCTCGCTCATCCATAAGAAGCCAAGGATAATATAGACAAACTTGAGGCCATCTTTGTTGATGTCGAGTTGCTCAGATGCTATACCACCGAGTCTGTCGAACACCCAAACTCTCATGAGAGATCCACAGATGGTAAAGCCCAAGACAAAGCGCCGAGTGTCTTGTGCAGCTAACACTTCGCGCGCGTATCTCCCGAGATCAAGCCACGCCTCTGCAGCCTTGTCAGCAGAAGGGTTGCTTTTCAGCTCTCCAGGGACCAGAATTCGGGACCAGTGACATCTTGTGTCTGTCTGGGCTTCAGGGTCATTCACGAAGCCAATATCCAACTTCCGCTTCCCCACGGAGCCGTCAATCGGCTCATTCGGTTTTGCCAACGGCCTCCGGGGACGCGAAGGACTTGATCGTCGATCAGCAGCAAATGTCGCAAGCCTTTTACTGAAGCTTGAGAGCCACGCAAGGACATCGTCTTCCTTGGCGCTTGTTGGCCAGGTTGTCCATCCATCATCGAACATCGGCCCCGGACCTCTTAGACATTGTTCGAAGAAAACTTCTGACGCTGTCTCAAGCGCATCAACGCGACCGAAGTATTTGTCCCAGAACTTTGGGATACCGACATATAGATGGCCAAGTTCTTCCTTCAAGATGCCGTCCACATGTTTGCGGTACTCCGATGAGTTTGGAAAGCTACTAGTGTTGCGTAGCCATGGGGTTTGTTGAATCGAAGAAGCGATAGGGCGCGGAGGCGGAGTTGCTTCGGCAACAGCGCTCTTGACATAATCCCATATAGTAGCGTCGTCGGCTTTGTTGACAGCTGCTTTTACAAGAGGTTTGACGCGATCGAATTCGAAGTTATCAGTCGAGACAGCATTATAGAGTCTAGACAACTCATTAAAGATGGTTCGTCCATTAGCCGTCCGCAGGCTTCGGGCTGCTGGAAGAACCTGCAGGGCGAATAAAAGAGCGAGAACGACATGTTGTAGCTCTGCAAATGAGTCAGAGTATTGTCCTGAGGTTTGTCATTCTGAGGTTTGTCATCCTACTTACCATTCGAACTGAGTTGGTTGAGGCCAGCAGTTTCGGAGATGCTTGTAGTTTTCGTAATCAGTCTGAATGATGCCCGAAAGCTATCAAGACCCTCTGCGATAGGATTCTCCTCAATCACCTCTGTCCAGAGACGATCCATCGTTTCAGAGGGCCATCGGTCGCAGCGATGCGCTGCTGACGGTTGTGGACAGTGTGTAAGATCTGTGGCTTGAAAGTGAGCAGGGGGATTCGCTGAACCTGGCGGACAACCTATCGAGCGCGTTGATGTCAAGAAGGAGTGGCTTCATGGCTTGCCAATGGAGCCCTGTCGGCGCGTCCAGCGTTGTTGGGAGCCGGGAAATCGATTTTCCCGACATTTGGCCTTTGGGGCTGGTAGCCTCACGTCTCCACCCCACAGCTAGCGTGGAGCCCGATTGGGTGAGATTAGCCGAAAGGGATAGTTGGAGGAAGGAGCCTTGATGTGTGCAAGCTGGGACCTGCTTGCGGTTACTGAAATAAATAGAGATAGCTAGCTTTGGAAGAGGAGAGATTCTTCTTCCTTGATCATCATCATCGTCACATTTTGATCAATTCAATCCAATCGCAATTTTCCCTGTCTTCTCTTTGAGTGTGTTATCTGTCATCACGTGAGATATCCACTATTTCTGGCCCACCAAGGGACTGGGACTGGGCTTCACGCCAAACATGGGGTCAGGGGCTGGTAGCCTCCCTTTGGAAATTCAGTGGTACTTACTCTCTACACTCGGCGATACAGTGTGGAGCTGGTATACCTAAAACGGTCGGTATTACTCTCGAGCTATCACTTGAGGCACTGTAGAATGGGGTACTGATCAGCTTGGTCCTTGGCCAACATGATACTGCTCCCCAATTTCTATGGTCCTGACGCGGGACTGGTAGCCCCTGAACAACCTTGTGTCAATCCGCAACTTGTGGCCCGGCCATGGGACAGGGAAACCAGTTATAATCGATTGTGCCAGATCTGTGGCGCCACACTGCGTCAGTTCCCTCCCTGGAGGCCCCATACCTTATGCAGCACTGAGCTCAGCCACACCATCTCCCACATCGCTTCGCAGACGCGTTAAGTAGCACATATAGACCTCGACATCATCTATTTTATACGACGGCCATTCTCGCCTTAGTCCAAGTGTCAAGGACCCCCTACGCGTCCAAATTCATACCAACAAAAGGCTTGGTATATGAAACACTTTTGCAATTAAAATACAACTCGACTGAGAGATCTCCTTCAAAATGCCTTACAACACAACTGCCATCCCTCCCAAAAAGGAGCCCACTGGGCAAACTCAGCTGCCTCGTGAGTCCCCTAGACATTCACCACAGCGGCAAACATGTGTTTAACTAGACTATCCTTCACAGTATCAAGAGTCAAAAAAATCATTTCACAAGACTCCGATATTAACATGTGCTCCAACAACGCCGCCTTCATCATCACCTGCGCTGCTGCAAGTTTCTTCCCCATGTTCACCTCACACCCCTCAAGGGACTCACATTGCTGACCTGCAATTTCAGGAAATGTTCATCCAGCACCTTGCGGATGAGTCGCATACACAAGCAAAACTGGAGCGTAAACCCCGGCGAAACATCCAGTATAAGGATGTTGGTACGTGTTAGCCCCCAACCTCACACATACGAAAAGCCGAAATTGCTAACAGCCCTCAAAGCCAACGCAGTAGCACGTCAGGATCACCTCGAGTTCCTCGAGGACGTCGTTCCAAAGACCGTGCCATACAAGGCCGTGAAAGCAGCAGCCAGTGAAACCCAGGCTCGTCTGCGTGGTGAGACCAAGACTGACGAGAGCCAGGCCGCCGCCTCTAGCCAGTCCCCGGCCGCCACCACAAACGGCAATGCCCCCAATGGAAAGACGGGGACCCCTTCGGCCCCCAAGGCTGGCAACAATGCTGATGGGAACCCAAGCGACCAGCTGGAGCTAGAAATGAGGCAGGCGCATGGGTCAAAACATGACGCGGACGTTCAAATGACCGGATAGGATGGTCATGGGCCCTTCGTCATCAACTTGCAGCGTAATACTTCTAAAAGGGCGTGAAAGTAGTGCACAGGCGTTACGTTTTTCTTCATTATTCACCAACTAAATCCACTGTCACAACTGGCCGACTCCCTTTCCAGTGTCTAGACCAAAAGGAGACCCCCCGTGTATCAAAGTGGTTATGTACTCTGAAAAGCCAATGTAAAAACAACCATGTCCTAAAGAACCGTAAACCAAGTCCCTCATACTTGTTCCGCCCCTAATACCGTACTGGAAAATGTGATGACATTAAACTCCGAGGCTCCTTGATCTATTCTTCCATAGCATCGGCCTGAATACCTGAGGGCAGCCTTCCCTCGTTGAGCTCCTTCGAAAGAGCGGTGATCTCTTCCAAGGTTGTGGCGTTCCGAATCCTCTCCTGAAGCTTCTTCTTCTCTGCGTCCGTGAGCTTCATCCTTGACAGTTTCGATGGCGCCGCCGATCCGTTTACTGAAATGACCGTCGCGGTAGACTTCTGGCCCATGATCTGTGCAGGATTCCTATGTCAGAAGTGACTCCAAAAAGGTATATGAGATTAGGGTGGAATACCTCGACTGCCAGCGGTGTCGGTTCATCGAGAGTTCCAAAGAGCTCGGCCCCCCTCTCTCGCTCAGCTTGCTTTACCTTGACATAATCAAGGAACCGGATGGTAGGGCACAGCCAAAGAACCCAGTACCGATAATTCTTCAACGCGCAAGGTTAGACAAGGAGTTAGACATACAGTGGCAGAGAAACGCCGTCCTCGGTAATGGGCAGCGCACTCACCTCCTTCTTCGCAACAGGGTTATCCGCAAGAACCAGATGCGTCAAGTGCGAAAACTTGCCCAGAGGATCCAAGTCCGCGAGTTCTGTCAAGTTATTCGACGATAAAACGAGATTCTTCAGGTTCGGTATAGATGTAGCCAGCGTGTTCTGGATAGTCACCACTCGGTTGCGTGCCAGCAGAAGAGTCGAGATACGCGGCGAGAGTGGGAAGTTCCCCAGCACTTGGATATCATTGTCGGTGAAATCGATCGCGTCATGAGCCTAGCCAAAAGTTCAAGTCAGCCAGATACCCTAGGGTGAATTGGCCCGGTTCCAGGTCCGGTTTCCGCTCGAAAGCGAGGGGGAATACTCACGCCGGCGACACCCAGATTCTCGATGGCGGGAATTCGGTGTCCTGTTAACGTTCAAAAGACGAATTTGGATCAACTCTGCTCTGCACAAGATCAAATAGTGTAGCATCTGCTCTTTTCAAACGCACCTCGTAGATCGAGCTCTCGCTCTTTCAGCGGGTTGAGGTAGGAAAGGGAGTCCCGAATAAGGTCTGTCGTGAGCCTCATCTTGGGATGTCGTTACCTCGATCGCTGCACGTGGGCACGCGACGCCTCGCTTTGGGTTGATTGACGGGTCTCGATGGGAATTCTAGGGTTCGCGATTCGTTCGGTGCATCAACGCTGCCCTTAACTAACTGATATAGATCTGGACAAATACTCGGGCTTGGCTGTTTCTTCCACAATGAATGCATCCTCAGACCGGAAAGCTTCAAGCTTCTGGGATCTGAGAATTTTTGTGGGGCGATCATGCGCCACTCACTGATTTGTGCGCCACACTTCGAGAGGTCCTCGTTTAGATAGGACCTCAGCTCAACGAACAAATTGTGTTTAAGAGCAAACTCAAGAGTTATTTTGTTTATTATTTCTAAGTTCAGAAGCCCGATGACCATAAATCGTTTACTCCACGTTTCTCTACTCAGAGGAATAACAACCCAGGTAGCAATAGCTGCAGGATCTCTATTATTCAAATCTATCCGATCACTCCAAATATCTATTGAAAGACAAACACAACTCCAGATCGATCAACCGAGACACTCATTGTATAAGGGTATTCTAAAACAACCACATCCAGAATCAGATCCAGATGCGACTGCAAGAGTTGTTGTTGCTGAGAAGATATGACCGTTGACCTGGGCGGTCGTCCGGCCGTCGACGGTTTGTGATTCTTCGAGGAGTTCGAAGCAGCCGACGAGTTTCTGGAAAACCGCTCTGTAGTGACGGTCACACCTGCCACGGGATTCGTCGTTGTGTATGTCGGTTTCGGCTCATCTTGGCTGAGCCCGCTGTATATGCAAGAACTCTCCAAACGGGGGATATTCCAAAATCTGAGTCGTCTATCAGAGCCACCGGTAACGATGTAGGCATGGCGTATATCCCTCGAATCCTCGCTTGCGCCGACACCCACAACCATTGTCCGAACTCCTTTGTCGGAGTTGGTAACCTCGTTGCTCTCAATACTCGTAGCGAATCGCCTCAGCATACCTTCGGATTTGTCGTCATCGACATCCCAGGCCTCATACACTGCTGGCCCGTCCTTGCTACTGCTACCAGTACGGTAGACTTCTCTGCATGTTGTGCGCTCCAGATCCCAAACAGTGACCTCACCTTGTCCGGTGCCTCCAGACACACAAACCCACTTCCCTCGGCCTTTAGTTGGGTGGATAGACATTCGGTAGATGGGTCCTTTCCCTGGAACCCCCCACGCCCTGAGCCTCATTCTAAATCGCAGATCCCATAGGGAAACCACACCATGAGAAGTTCCTAAGCAAAGCCAATTGCGTTTCTTATCCACGCAGAAGCAAGTTGGCGTCCCATGATGAACGGGATTCTCGAGGACATATAGAAGTGACATGGTTCGAAGATCTAGACCTAGAATTCTCGATCGATTCGTCGCAAGGAGCAGAGTCGAATTTGAATCCTGTCTAAAGTGCTCACACCATGTGACATATTCTTCGTTTGGGAGTCGGTACTCCCGTAGCATTCGTAGTTTTCCATACCTAAGGACACCACCTGCGGGTACCGTATCAACCTTCACCACGTGGACAGCTCCATCGGAAGCACAACTGACAAAACAGTGCGTGTTTTCAATAAAACACAAAGCTACAATACGTGCGCCTTCTGCGTGTTTGTACGTCTGGCGAGAGCGATGGGATATATTACGCTCTAACCGCGCCGAGTCCCAGACCTTTACAGCGCCATCATGACCACCGGTGATGAAAAACAAATGGTCAGGTGAAGCTACAACTCGAGCAATGGGTCCAGTATGCTCTGAGAACGTGGCCACAACCTTGCCTTCGGGCTTCCAAAGGCCAGCTCCTTGTTGAGCATTAACCTGGTTTGCCTTCGTTCGCGATATAGGCTGTACAAACGGCCCGAATTGAACGACGTCGCGTGGAAAGTTATCGAGGTACATGTTATCCAACATTCTCTGGATGTTGGGATCTGTTCCTTCGTAACTGTGTTTGGATATCTTCTTCACAGGAAGAGGAGCTTCTCTTGATTCCATGGTATGCGGCTGAGCGGGCTGTCCTTGGGCGAACGGTCCTTCGACCTCTCCAAAGGCATCCGTTGCAGTCATGCCAGTTTCCGGAATGGATTTATTGCTATCCTTCCGATCTAGAAGACTGAGCGCGTTTGATAGAAGTCGAGTTCCTCGTCTTGAATCAGGTGTAGAATCCCCGTCTCCGTTTGATCCCTGGCTTGCAGTATTGTATTGCAATCCTCGGGTGTCCATCGAGCTTGATCGTCCAGCACCAAGAGGCGACAATACCCTAGATGATGGCCTTGGGCGTGGGCCAACGCTCTGAACTCTTTGTCTATGATTATTCAGCGAAGCTCGTTTCCTTTTGCTCGCCAAGTCATCAATAGTCATCGAGGCGTCTAATAAGGCATCGGCGATAGTGTAAGGCTCTGTTTGCGATACAAGCTCGGCGAAGGCCTGTGGATCGCGGAGTGGCGTCTCATCAAAGAAAACTGTCTGTGGCGTGACACCAATGGCCTTCAAAGACACGATTCCGTTTTGCGAGACGTTGTTTCCAGAAAAGCCATCACGACTTTTGATCTTGCTCAGACGGTAGATGAATTGCCGCAGCGCAAGTAGTTTCGGTTCATCCTCAGACTTCAGGCCCAAATTTCTGAGCTTCATTAACCACTGTTCATCTTCTTCGTTGTGCGCTGTTTTCCCTGTTGCAGAGCCCAAGAGGTCTTTGGATGAACTTGCGCCGAGGAGTCTCGAAGGCAAGGACCTGGCCTGTTGGGCAGCTTTCCAGAAGATGCCTCTATCTGAGGTCATGGCCCATGTCACTGCTTGGTCAAACACGGGCCGCGAGATAGGTCTCTTGAGAGAATCCAGCAAGTTCAACTCGGAGAAGTCCCATATAAGATCCACCTTCAGATATGGTTTGACCACAGGCATCAAGATGCACCGCACATCGGCCGGATCCAAGTACTTTGTTGACAGTGCAATGAACTCTGCTGCCGATTCCCGTATCCAGATGTTCGGATGCATCGTGAATCTGCTGATAAGATCTACGAGCTCCCAGAGCTTGGGTCTGGATAAGAGCCCGAGGCCCGCCAGCTGCGCTAGGGAATGAAGCGCAGCCTGAACCACATACTCTTCGGTGTCTGTCAGAGCCTGAATCATGAGTGGCAACATGAACTCTTCCAAACTCTTACTTCCAACAAATGTTGCAATACCGACGATAGCGTCAAAAAACGCACATTTCAGTGTCCAGTCCCGATCATTTAGGTAGGTGATCAAATGAGTCAACAACACATCGTTAGAACTCTCCTGAAAGAAAACGCATAGCTCCGGGACTGAAGCCAGGAATGCTCGCCGAACATATACATCGGGGTCCTCGACGAGCTGCTTGGTATGGCTCTCAAGTATTTCGTATAACTGGCTGCCGGCATTATCAAAAATACCCTCAAAGTTAGCCTCAGCATCCATGCCAGGCTCCACTTCGGGGTCTGTCATAGGCATGGAGCCGTCTGCTCTGAGGCTAGATGCCATTGCGAGAAAACGCTTTGATGTAGTCGCGAGGCTTCCAATGCATGAAGCATACGAGGCCCTTACTAGGGGACTTGAAATCTGCCATTTGGATCCCAAGGCAATCTCCATCCTGGGAAGGACGTACTCGACCAGTACGTGTGAATTAATAGGGGTGACAGTTTTAACAAGTTGTAAAAGCTGTGTGATGGTTCTTATAGCAGTGACCATCACCAGGTCCGTTTCGTCCTTGTGTAGAAGCGTCATGAGATAAGGAAGCACTCGGTCAAGCTTTGCTTCATCGGTGATCCTTTCCGAGAAGGCTAGTAAGATATCACAGGCTCGGATACGAGACGAGACCCGCGCCGTTGTCCTCATTGATGATACAACCAATGTGAGGAATAGGAGAGTTCCGTCATCCTCAGGAGGCTCCAGGTCAGCCGAGACAGAATACTCGTGATTAGGAATACCCAAACGAACAGGGAAGTGGTTGAGCCCCAGTCTTGGACCAAGTTGTTGAGTATCAGCCTTCCTTTTCCCGTCTTGATACCCGAGGAAGTAAGAAATTTTGTCAAAGTCGTAGTACACGCGATCTATCCGGTCGTCCGACTCTCCAAGGTTCTTCTGCGCGTTCGACATCATACTATTCCCAGATGACGGGTCGGTGATGAGCTCCATATACTGGTGGAGGAAATTGTAGAAGTATGACGGAAAGACTTTGTCTTTCCAAAATTCAAGATACTGATCAGCAGAGTAGCGCTTTTCTGGATCGAGCTGGATCATATGGGATATCATCTCCCGAACGTCCTTGTCCGAGATGACACTCAGATGGGTAATGATGGGATCATACTCTCCTCTACGATATTTATACAGCTGGGCGAGGCTGAATATCTCAGTCTCGAGAAACATCTGGGCAATTACACAGCCGGCACTGAAGATGTCCATTGCCCAGGTCATGCGGGCCTTCTGAGGCGGGGCCTCGCCTGCAGCATAGAATCGCTCCGGTGCAATGTAGCATGTTCGCCGGCCAGAAGTATCGAAGAAGTATGAAAAGTCTCCCGGGTTGTCGTCCGGGAGCACAACAGGCTTAAACGCTGACGAGAAATCGGTAAGGTAGAGCCAGTTCCAAGAGGTGACGAGAATATTCTGAGCCTTGATATCGCCGTGGTAAATATCGCGGGCGTGACAGTCGCGCAGTGCGCACAGGAGTTGAAACGCAAGCCACTTCTTTTCTATATCTTCGAGGAACGGCCGAGTGCTCATCCGGTCGTAGAGAGAGCTATAGACGTGCTGGCGGACGAGATAACCGTTGGTCTCAGTTTCGATTATGCGCTGGAAGCCGAGGGCGTTCGGTACATCGGCCAGAGCCTTCCGTTCGTCTATAAAGTAGTCAGACTGAGTCCGTATCCATATAGTTCAAAATATGAGGCACCAACTTACTGATTATCCTCTCCTTGTATTTATCCAGTTTGACTTCTGTGTATGGCTTCACCAGCACTTTGACAAGAACGACACCTTGCTCAGTCCGTCCGCGAATACTTTTCATGAAGCGCGCATTTCCAATGCTCCTCTCGTAATGAACATCGCCCAACTGCGGGATGTCTATCCCTGCGGAGCCGGCAGACGGCGTCGCGAGGGAGAAACCTTGGCCCATGGTCGTATGTGTGGGTGCTGGCAACTATCAACCAGTCGGGGATCGTGTAACGGTCATGGCATTTTGGGGCGACAAGGTAGGAAAGCCCAGCCAGAGGGATCGCGAATGCCGAACTTTGTATGAGCGAGGGTCAGGTAGCTGGAGTCGATGTGCGTGGGCTTGGATGTCGTTGTATACGAAAACCTTACGTCGGCGTCGCAGTAGTCGGAGGTATGTCGTCAGGAGCTTGCCTTGCCGCCAGTGGAAGCTGTTCGTACTTGCGCATAGAGGAGGTACTTGCCTGAGGTGTAGGGGAGAGGCGGGCTTAAGTACCATTTTGGTACCTCAAAGCCCAAATTGGGAATTACAGCATGCCGTAGTCCAGCCATCACGTGGGTCACTCCTAAATAAGATACAAGCGAGTACTTCGTGGCTGGGTCGTCTGTCAGGTAACGGTGTACTTTCTTCAGTCAAGCGCTGCCACAGCCTGGCATTTGTTTGCACCTACTGAGTACCTACACAAACAAAAAAGGCTTCATCCCACCGCGCATATCGTTAGTTGTTGTTCACCATCAATTATAGACCCCCTTGAATCTGCTGATCGATGTCTGTTTCCATTCATCACACAACCGTTGTAGCCCGACGTCTTTCACATCTTGACAGGCTCTGCTCTTACTGAGATGATCGTATGTATGTATCAATGTCGAAACTTTAGACAAGTACCAAAACTACAATATCCTACGTTTCATATATATTCCGGTAATTCCCCTGCCTAAAAAGGTACACCCACCTAACCAGGTCTTGTTCCTGCTGAGTCCAATTTCAAAAATGTCCATTCCATCCCATGCGATCTGCCCATTATATGCAGCAAAATGAACGAGTCGCTAAAGCCATGTCCAAAAGAAAGATAAAAAAAATCAAGTCATAAGATCATCCGCCATGCTGATTTAGAGATCCCGCTCCAAAGAAAGGAAAACACCAGGTAATGTAATAAGATGACATGAGGTCTTATTAAGATATGTTCGTTGACAAAGTTTCAGAATCCATCTGTGGCCAGACTTTGGTTCTGTTCTTTTCTTCTTCCCTCCCTTTCTTCCCTTTTTAATTCTGTGGCTTTTCGGATGTGTTAAGGAATTCGTCGTTATTCACACATTTCGACGCATCGCCCGCGTCGAGCGGTATTGTAATTTGGGTAGTTCGTAGTCCACAGCAATACCTTCATCTGCCTCCAAAGCAGTGTCCACCTCCAGAGTCTGTGGTTGGAGGGCGGGCTCGATATATGAGCCTCTGGGGTTCGAGGACGGGAGCACCTCGGCGACAAGCGGCTCATCGTCCTTTGCATTATCACCATCCTTGGAAGCGAGCTGCTTTCTCATACTGATGGGCCGATGAGTGCGAGCTTTTATCAGCTCACCCGTCTCTTTTGCAAGTTCCGGCTCCTCCTTTTCTATCCGCTCCATCTCAGCTTTTGCCATCTCGTAAACCTTCAAGAGCCTGCTCTGAATATTCTTGATCTCGTCGTTGCAATCAGCATCTCTCAAGAACTGATGCGCTCCATGCTCACAAGTGCCTTGCACAAAGTCCAAGCCCTTGTCGAGATTGTCGTAGATATCTGGCTGGTCATTGGCCCTTGAGGGGCCGAAGCCGGGTCGCGAAATGCCTCCCATAGCACCAAAGCGTCTTGAGCTCGCATAACGGAGTGAGGGAAGAGCCGTTTCACCATCCTCGCCTTCCAAGTTCCCCTCGGCCAGTTTTTTTATCTGCGCAACCTTGGCGGCCATCTTGGCTTTGCGCATCAAGTTTCTACTAGAAGATGTAAACCTCACCAACTCATCGAAGAATCCTTGAACATAGCTATCATAGTAGACAATGATCATGCTTCTTGTCCGATACGTGGGCTTCACAGTTCCCTCTGCAGAAACCACAGATGATGGCTTAAGCCTCTTCTTGGCCTGCGCTCGAGCACGCTCCTGAGCAGCTTTGATGGCTTCAGCCGTGTTCTCACTAGCCTTCAGATCACCAGCTGTCGGGTCGGAAGATGATGGTCGTGGTTTCTCGGTGGTGTCTCGTGGGTTTCTATTCACTTTGGGAGGGCGTTGACTTTGTTTAATTTCGGAGAGCTCCTCGGGGGCGGGTATATTTGATGGACCGTCGTCTTTGGGTTTCAAAGACTCTGTCGAACCCTTATTTCTCATCGACCTCGTCTCAGCATTGACATCGTTCTTGGCCAGAGCGGCCAGTTCGGTCTGGCGCTTGTCGATCTCACCACTCAAGACATCTAACCTTGAAAGCCACCCAGGTATGTGTGTAGTCAGGTTCCTCAGTGCATCCATCGCCATCTCGCGCGGATCTGTATCACGCGGAGGCGCCGTCTTAAAAGCTTAGACAGCGAGCGTCAGGTGCGTTTTCACCTAACGTGCTGTGAAAATGCAGAGAAGCGAGAACGCCGACGATCTCGTCGATGGAAAAAATGACAAGTATCGTCCCCAATACGAAGGTCGGGGGGAATCCGTTGGGGAATGCGCAGATCAATTGGCGGCGCACCGACTAAGTCAAAGTATGATTCGAGACCAAGGACTAGACGCAAGGGAGTAGCATACACTGCCCAGCAAGCATTCTCCGAAAAGCTAAAGTAGCTATCAGACGACCAGCCCGTGTTCAGGTAGCTCAAGAGGGGAAGGGCCAAAGCGTAGCCTCAGCAAATCGATCTCCTCGAAGAAAAAACGCGGTATCGTACGAAATTGGCTTGTCGACCAAGTGCGCGCGAGTGGTAGGTAGGGATTTCGACCTAAATACAAGAATAGGAGGGTGCGCGGTCGTATTAATAATATTGTCTATGTTGGCAAGCAAGCAAGGTTCTGCTGGAGCTGCCGGAGGTAAGGTCCGCAGCGAGACTGCAAATATTGGCAAGCTGTTGTTGGTCGTATCAGGGCCGCAGATTGTTGGCGGATAGCGACAGTCGGGTACTGGGACGGTGTGCCGGGCCGCGGGTGTCTCGATGGTCTGTGTTCGCTAGGTCTCCTAGGATGATATTAGGTTATCAGTCGGTGCCACGGTTTCTTCATTCGAGGTTCGTCAACAGAGGCGCAAGACATCGGCCGATGTCCATCGGAGAATGAGCCAAAAATGTGAGGAAATGGGAGCAGGATGGGGGACGTAGAAGTTTTGTTTGCACATGCGTCTGGAGGTAATTGCGAAGTAGGTAGGCGGGCCACTGGGAACCGGGGTTGGCTGCTGGGCACTACCTAGGTATCTCGTACCCATAGGCTATTGCCTATCAATTCGGTGCCCAAGGCAATTAGCCGTCCTTGTTCAATCCAACGGAGAATGCCAAGGTGCAGGGGCCGGCGGAGATGGAGCTGGCAGCGGGGCAAGAGAAGCGCTACTTAAGGGTACATCCGTCCCCCCCAAACTTGCAGTAGGCCCTAACATCCTGGACCGGTCGAAGCTGGTGGTGCATAAGTCTGGATGCAAAGCGCCATTCGAAGAGTGCGGCTGTGGAACCAGCCAGCTATTCAGGTACCCACCACCCGTCGGATGCCCTCCATCACTTGCAGTGTTCAGACCACACAAGCTGTGCCGGCCATCGCGAGCCGAGGGTTGCGAGCATACCGACACAGACAGATGTGCAGGTAAACGCTCGAGAGGCTCTGGAGCAGGAAGAGCTGGCTGCCTGCCTTGCCGGGCAGATGGCGATACTATCACCAAGTAGCTGAAGCATGCCTGCCCTCCATTCAGTTAATTCAGGTAAGAAACCCGCGCACAGAAAAAGCACACACATGGCGGGAGCGCAAGGCACTCCCAGCACCATGCCGGGGATCGCCAGAACAAGCCAACGTATCATCAATCTGCTCTCGTCATCTACCACACAACAAACCATGGCTATAACCGCTTTTCCCAAAGAAGCCCTATGGGTAGCAGACGAATGAGAATTAAGCCGACTCGTCCCGTTGATACATACCAGCAAAACGAGGTAGCAGCGCCTCAAAATTACGTCGGCGACACCCCCAAGGATGATCCTCTATCCGTTTAGATAGAGGGGAGCCACCAAAGCCACAGGAGCGCAGCATATGCACGCAAGCATGAGCGCCGTGCCGTGGGCATTATGTGCTTACACGCCGTAATGAAGCAGTTTCCCAATTGCGATACTTCCCCGACGCAAGATCGGATCACAAGATGCCTTCCGGCGGTAGCACAGCGGCGTTTATCTAGGATCCCCGTGCCACACCTACATTCTAGCCTCATGCACATATCACAGACAGCAGTTATGTACGGATACGGAGGATGTCGTATCCAAGGCATTCAGCCCTCATCCACATGTATGCAAACCTAGTTCTTTCAGCGTGTATGCTCCTCTATTGAATTGCATGCCAATTGATTCCATACCCCTGTCGGGCATTTGTTGTCGACATGTACCATTTGGCCGATCATGATTTCATGTCATCACTTTGCCCTTGCTTTCTTCGGGCAACCCTAGCGTTATTGCGGTGTACACGAACACCGACAACCTTCGGCGAAGTGGTTGCCTGCGTAAGTGCTTTACCTAGATATACATATATCGTGCAACAGGCGCGCAACTCTGCCTCATTACGGAAAGCGACATATGCAAAGATGCAGTGGGGACGACATTCCGCCGGTGGATTCTTTTTACTAGCACATACCAAACTCTGTTCAATTGACAGATGGACTCGCAAGATGCTCTCTATTAACCCCACAAGTTCCGCTTCGACGTTCCGCGCTCTGGTCTCCATCGCTCCTAAGAAACGCGTGATTGCTCAACAGAGTGGTATCTGGCAAGCGCCTGAGTCTGTTGCTGTCGACCAGGATCTACAAAGTACAGGATCATCTGTTGCCGGTGTGGTTCGGTTCCGGAAGCCCGTCAAGGGGACAATAAGCTGTTGGCGTTGTCGCCCGGCCTGGCAGGATAACATGCATGAGATAGTCGGAAGCAACAGGAGTAGAAGAATGCCAGACCTGCCGGGGCCACTCCTACGTGCATACAGGCCTGGCCCCCTTGTGATCGACCTGCAGCAGGAGCACACATCAACAGGCAGGGTGCTGTGACGCGGGGTTCTTCAATATCGACACCGCTACTCCCGCCCGGAATGGACGACGACGACTGCCGGACACATCCGCCGACCCCAAAGCTCCAGACGGCAGAGGCCACACACAGAATTCTGCCTCGGCGCTGACGATAAATGCCGTTGCATTCATCACCTGTGTAACCCTCGGGGATGATGTCGTGAGCAAGGCTTGCTATTAATGTATTGACTGCATACCTGCATGTAATATAGCATCGCTGGCTATAATACATCAAGTGAGGATGTATGATGCGCCATCACCTGATCTCAACACCAACATCAAACAACAACCTATCCGTTGGCTGTTAAAGCGGATCGCACACCACGAGCGTATCCGCTTCCATTGCACCCATTTTCTTGTCCTGGCTTCCAGAAGGACGCTATAGTATGTCTGCGTGTGCGACAACGTCGAGGTGTGTAAGATACTCCACTTGGAGCGTCATAAGTTTCAACGTCTCGCGGGGGTTGAGATGCAGGCTAAACGAGAACCGTATTTTCAGCTGTCGCTGAGAGGGCCCCAGTTGCCGGGTAGGTTCTAGCGAGTCGCAACGCCCTGCAACCCGAGCTAATCCTTGACCAAGTACCTTCAGATTTGACCAGCACTGCATAGATCCGCCTTGGATGTAACTACATATGTGGTGCGCGGCGCATGTACATACAGTGACCAAGCTCCTCGGCACGACATATATTACCATCTTAGGTAAACGAGTCTTGATGGGGTTGGCGCACGCGAGGAACCCCGCCCGTCAAGCGAAAGGGGGCAAGGTTGAGCTAAGAGGTCACCCTTTGGGTGTCTTTACATGTTCGGATGTACAGTGTATGAACAGGGAACGAGAAGGATCCCTCCCCATCATGCTGGGGATGGACACAAGTAAATGAAAACGTGGTAGATGCTTGCGCCCGTTCACGTTCCCGGTTCGGTCCTTACCCGTCGAGGCCCTTCCTATGAAACAGAAGCTACGAGTTCGAGTGAGGAGGGGGGAAAGGAAGTTCGCCTCATTCCAGATCAGATTAAATACGCGCTCTATCTTATCCCTGTCGAAGGTCATGCATCATCCTATGCGTACCCAGGCTAGAGAGGAGAGACCTTTGCAAGCTTGAGACAAGACTGTCGTGGATAAACGACCGCTATTAACACAAACGATTGTCTCGAAACAAAGCAGGTCAAATAACCACATGCCGGAACTGCCCTCATTTTTGAGCCTCTTTATCTCGTCTATCATGCAGGCTATCAACCCAACCCTTGCCCTAGTAATTACAGAATCTCGGCCGTTAACCCGTCTAAGATTTGCACACAACTTGATCTTCGGAGAAATGTGAAATTGCGGGTGTCAAAATGGGCCACACGACAAGGCCAACTCGTGGCAAGCTCGTCGGCCAGCCCCCGTCGGCTGTCGCTCGAGGCGGCGTGAGTGACGCATCGTCTCTAGGAGCGAATCCCTTCCAAATTCCATATCAACCTACATGGGTTTCTTTCCTCAAGCCTGCCTGGAACTTTTGGCGATAGCCGGAGCATCCACTGGCAACCAGGGTTGGCATAAAGACTGCGGGCGCGACAGCTTCACCTCCACCTGCTCGCAACTCCGTCTGTCATGGGAGGATTGAGGCCGTTGGCGTTGATACCCAGCCCGCTACATACATACATTGAGAGGAATCGCGCGGCGAATGTCTGCCTGGTGGCGCGTAGGATCCTTGCGCTAGCCTCTCATGAAAGGATTTTCCTCTCACTTCAAGCCTTGGACTGATTTATCCCATCACACCACCACATGGCAAGCCTGCTTCCACCTCCGCCTCTCTAACTAGCCACGGTAAGACAATATCTCCACTCGGATCGGGAAGGATCATACGCGGGCATTGGTTCAAGGGTAATGCCCTGAAACCAAGTGGGCTAGACTGTTCATAAACCAGAAGGTACTTGGGAATACCTCTGTGCGCATTCAACTTGTTGTGCGTTAGGGGACACATTCGCTGGTTGATCTCTCACTTGTGTTGGTGTTGTCCCTTGTCTCTGCTGATACTCCGAACCCCCAACCCTCCACCGCAGTTGTCCCATTACTATCTCGTTTAATTTTCCCTATTTCACTTGATTCTTTTTGTGCCCAGCTTGCAATTGGAGTTTCTCGTCCCTATTGAGGGTTGTCGGCAACTTCCGTTAAATCGCTCAGCCGCGATGAGGGTCGGCCGCCTGTCCTTTAAATAGTTTCGGAATTCTCCTCATAACCAGACAGGTCAACAGACAACATCAGAACAAAGCCCGACCTTACCCTCCCGGTCTCTAAGTTATTATCAGTGTCTGGTGTCTGCCTTACCTTTCATTGGCAGGTAGTAAGTTTTTAGCATAGTATTACTACTGCCCTTGTATGGGCGCATTGATTAGCACTTGAGAGTGACATCGGGAGGTGGGGTCACTCCGTGGAACTCCGTGAAAACCAATGGGCTTTTGTCCAGACAATGCAACAGTCTGCTATGCTCTTACGAGCCAGCTTCCCAGGGATCGATCAGCGCTGTTGCCTATACCGTAGACCGCGCGCCATGTTACCGCATCACGGCTACGAGGTGCCAGACTATTGCTCAGTGCGTCACGCTTGTCCTCGGAAGGCAGCCGCGGGAGTCTTCCTCAGTCTCACTTTGGCCGCAGGCTGCATGTAGCACAACGCGACCAGACCATGCCCAGGGGGAGTTGGTGGAGAGCGGCGGGGGAGGGGTTGAGGGTTTGATCGCCCAGGCCTCGAAACGAGTCGCGAATCCGCTGTCCTCGAGGGTAAACGGTTGAGCGTTAAACCTCCACTCACAATGCTCCCCTCGTGCATTCCCGCCTCCTCCCAACTCCGCCCAGTCCTGTTCTGATTGAACTTGCATGACAAGCACAACGGGTTTCTGCATGTAGACAGGTCTGTAAACACGTGTCTCACCGACCGCCTGTTGCTCTGTCGCGCTAGCAGCTAGAAGATTTAGTAGAGTAGGATAGTGCCATGCAGAGAAAAGTCCAATGCCGTCGGCGAACTCCAAGACCGAAGATTCCTCCTCTTGATCGCATCTTCTTGCCTCTTGCGTGGAGGGGGTGCGAGCGAAAGTCTGCCGTCGGCGGTTAGCTGCCTGTCGCCCGGCGCCCTCCCGCAGAGGAGACCAGAAGCGGCAGCCCCCTCCAAGGCCCTGCATGAGGAACCTGATGATTATGCAAGGCCGCGCTGCGGGCTTGACGCAGAGATAATTTAAAACGGTCATGCCAACGTCCCAATATCTTCGACGCAGGCCGGCGGGTGAGGCTGGGCCAGGCCAAGCCACCAAACGGGTGAAAGGCCCGGCGGAAGATCACCAACGGCTGTCTCAGCTGGCACGATGCTCCGCCTTGGTTGGCTGGTCTTCGAGATTGATGGTGTAGGGAGAAGATATTCATGCTCAGAATCATATGCAGCCCTATGCAGTCACACATGGCCGCGCGTTGTTGTTTTTCTTTTTGTTCTTCGCAGATTGATGGACATGATAATGGCACCATCAAAGTAGGTAGGTACCTACGGTGATTCATGCAAGCCAAGGATGAAAAAGCATGTTGGTCTCAAATTCACCAACATTCATGATTGAAGCAGGATAGGGGTTCACTCTCAAATTAATCATAGAATATGATCTCAATATGCCGATGCCCTTGTCATCTCTCTCCTCTTCCCTCACGGCCGGTCAATACCTAATCTGGAGCTTGAGCTCATACTCCAGCCAGCATGACCTGGGCCCCAGTTGAAGAGAAAAAAGCAATGTTCTTCATGCTAGGAGGAATATGAGACACCTTTATTGGATAATCTTATTTGTGATTCACTTTTTTTACATGTCTCAAACACACGTGTTTGCTGTGTTTCTAAAACGATTACCAGTCTCATCGTCTCTGTCTTGGTGACGCATTTTCCTCGCCTCTTCATTACCTTCCGTAAATCATTTGATAACATAACATCCTCCCCCCTCTATCAAGTCATTTTCTGTATGCTTTACAGCTATCAGTTAAGGAGTACAGGTCTTCATAGGTTGAAACAAGTCAAACAAGGTCACTCATATCGCACAAGCGTATATTTCAACACACGTAGCAAACGAACCCTCCTCCTCCGACAGACTCTTCAATGTATCCCTGATCAAGGCCATAGCTCTGCCGACGTCCATGTCTGCGATTCTGTACGCTGGTAATTCCACCGTCGCCCTCTATCCGGATCCGTGAGATCCACTTGGTCAACGTCGTCTGGGACAATAACGAGAAGGCGAAAGTGTCGTCTCGCAATCTCATCCTCAAGATCTTCCACCTTCTGCCCCAAACCGTACCCCTCCTCCGGCTTCTCCGTGATGGGTCTTCCGGGAGGTGGGTTACGGAAAGATCCTCTCATAGTAGGGCTAAGGTTACCGAAGTGAGCGGTGAGCTCCGTTCCCCAGCTCCAAGGACCGTCTCCGATGCGCCGCATCTGATCTTCCAGTGCCTTCCTCACGGGCGCTCCAGCATCCGTGTCGATGTCCGGACCAATTACGTACGCATGGCCCCGGAGCCGCCATTGCGTTTTGGTTTTTGGTACCCAGAACACAGCCTCGACAGGCCCCCCTCTACCAGACTGACTCTGGTGGTTTTGGGCGGAGGAAGAATGTCCCAATAATTCGGGGACTTTCTCCATGCGATCGTCGGTTGTGAGGGTGAGCAGGTCCGACTCCCATGTATCCGGATTCAGCTTGGCCGAGTTCTTGGGATTGGCATCCATTCCACCCAGCATCCCTCGGAAGACGACGGTGCGGGCCCTCGGCGCGAGCGAAGAGCCTGCGGCAGAAAATGGCTGCTCATTGGAGTGAAGCGTGCTCAGGTTGAAGATGGGCGCCTCTTGGACATGCGAGAGGAACTGAGACCTCCAGGGTGCTGCCATTGCTGGAGATGTGCGAGCCAGGCCGTGCTGTAGATGATGTCGAAGCTGCATTGCCCTCTCGGTGTGGGTATCTAGCGATCTCATTTGAGTTCGTCGGTTGCGAGAGGAGCGGCAAGTCGCTTGGCTTAATCATGTAGGTAGAACAGCCAAACTAGCAGCACTTGAGGACATGGACATCATCATATTCCCCACCTACCCCAGAATCAGGCCAGGTTGGGGACTACTCAAGGAATAAATGACGCGGTTACTGAGTACTTACATGCGGGCTTTACATTAAGATATCGAGGTCCATGCCTGATAAGATTTTTCTCTTTAAATCATGCCTGTATTTCAATTGGACGTAAACTTTGGCGGCTATAGGTTGATCAAAAATCGGAGGACTCAATCACGTCATAGTTCTGCTGTATGGTAGCACATGCCTAGTCTCCTACAGATTCCTTCTGTCCAGTAATCACGATAAATGGCAGTCGATTATTCATAGATATTCAAGATGGGTATTGTCATTCTATTCTGCCGACGTGGTTGGGGTTGATGAAATGGCATCCTGATTGGTGTGTGGCCTACCTCGATTTGTGTGATTTGGAGGTAAGGAATATCTACCCCAACCCCTCTTCACCAAATCTGCACCGAATATCGGAACGGGCGTGAATCATACGAATAGTGTTGCATTTGCCCCAGTACGAGACGAGGACCCGCTGATACCAAGTCTGCTGCGCACAGGTTTAACCTACTTACACAGATGCGGTGAGGAATGTTGAAGATTTCCACAGAAAAGGCTTCAGGCGACCGGTGGCGGCCGGCAGTCTCGGGGTAGATCCGGAAGCAACTAAAGACTGGGGAAATACTCCGTATCCGGCATCTCAGCGATCAGGTCGGGTTCGACAACAGTCCGTCTGTGGTCCAAGGCGGACGCCAGGCCAAGGCAATAGCAAAGCTGCTTGGAGCTTAACGCCCCCCCCAGGAGT
Organism: Clonostachys sp. G952; assembly: GCA_027569935.1. Taxonomy (NCBI): domain Eukaryota; kingdom Fungi; phylum Ascomycota; class Sordariomycetes; order Hypocreales; family Bionectriaceae; genus Clonostachys; species Clonostachys sp. G952. The sequence continues at coordinate 421,271 of JAPDLB010000037.1, forward strand.
CCAGATCCGACTGCTTGATTGTGTCTGCCTCTCTAAATACAGGTATCCGGTCCACACCAGGGGCCCAGCCACTTATCCAAGGCCATTTTAAATGGTCGGCAATAATAGCCGACCTGACCGTCCTGTGACACACCCAATCAATCAAGATCCGCCTAGACTGGGGAATCTAGGTTTAAAGGACAAGGTTATGTGTGAACTACCTCCTAGGTAGGTAAGCAAGCGCGACCGGTGGTCTAGTAATAATATAATCATTTCACTACTACTATAGACGGACTCTACGCGACGTCACAATCAATCCCTCATCAGCAAGGAGGCAAAGGCATGGGCAATGAACTGTTTCGCGGGTGGAATTATCCACGTCCAGTTGCGCTTCCTTGCTCGCCGCCGCGCTGGTCAGACCTCCGTTTACCTACCTATTCCCCATCGCAACTCGCCCAGAACTAGACCTACCTAAGCACCTAACAGCATAGCAACACAGCAGCCGGGATCGGGCCCGTTGCGCTTGCTCTAGCTGCCCAGTCGCCCCTTCCCCACTCTCCCATTCACTCGCACCTTCTCTCGCGCTCGCTCTTCGTCTCGCTTATCCTGTCTTTCCTTTCTTTTGTCCAAATTTGCGTCTTATTCCCATTGCATCCGATTCCCAGCTCCTCTTTCCGCCCCAAAGCTCATTGGACATCCAAAACCATCGGCCGCGCTTGTCTCCCCTCACGGTCTATTCCCTAAGGAAAAGCCCACCCGCAGTCCGGCCGCTGCACGTCATCTCCATCAGTTATTCCCGGGCTAAACAAACTGGACTTGGCAGTTCCATCAGCCACTTTTGCAGGTCTCGGCCGGTAAAAAAAAAACAGGAGGGCCCCATGTGTGAGTTTTGAACTTCGGAGTCGCCCAGCATTTACTCGGGAATAAACAACGTCTTTGCCCGAGCGCTACGGCATCCAATCGCGAATGGATCTGTCTCGGCGGTACCATCATTCTCCGGCCGCCTCACATCAGTCACACCAAGGCCAAGGCATTGGTGTTGGGGGAGGCTCTGTGTCACCTTTAGGCTCATTTCCGTCGCCAACCCCATCCACAATCCGAGTCGCGCCGCCAATTGACAGCGCTGGGTCCAGTTATACCGACCGTGATCGGGATGGGAGTCCCCAGGAGTCACGTCGGAACGGGGATCTGCGGGCCAGAAAGAAGCAGAAACGTAACAAACCGACGTTGTCGTGTCAAGAGTGTGTAGAGAGGAAGACAAAGGTGCGGCCATTCTCCAATTTGTCTTTTTGGCGTATAGTTTACATATACCTTGCTTTTGAAGCTCTTGGCGCCTACATATTTGGATGTCTTGTATTGACCTTGTACTGCATAGTGTGACCGTGGACGACCTCACTGTCTAGCTTGTAAGTTTTTAGCTTCCACTTACCCCATCATATCAACGTGAGCTTACAATGAACAAGGTATAAAGAGGCAGACTGAATGCAGATATGCACATGTTGCCAACCTTCTCGAGTATGAAAGTCCAAGAATCGCAAAAGTTCATTTCGTGGTCGAAGTGCTGACATCCACTCAGAGCCACTTCAAGAACTGAAGCCAATGGGAGGCGGATGACCAAGCCTCCTAAAAAGAAGCTCACAGGCCTAGAAAATCACTCACCAATCCCGAATATTGCTGACAGAGGCAACGAGCATGATACTTCATCCAGAGGGGCGATAGCCTTGTCTACGGGACTCTTATCCAACGTGCCATACTCGATTCCCAAAGCCAGCAACGTGTTTGGTATTGGATCAGAGCATCCTTTTGCCAACTATTGGACTTGTGAAGGAGGCTTGCCCGAGGTGGTTTCGGTACTCCCTGACAAAATCCAAGCCGACATTCTCATCAATCGGTATTTTGAATGCGTCGACCCTGTCTACCCGATGCTTCATCGACAAACCTTCTATGCCGACTATGAGCATTTTTGGCAACTCCCTTCTGAGGAGAAGAATGAGGCTGACCCTGCCTTCGTGGGACTCATATTTGTTATGCTTGCACTGGGGACGCAATTTGTAACCTCGACTTCTCCCCGGGATCGCAAGCAGACTGCAGAGTTTTATGCATCTGCGAGCAACCAGGCCTTGCGCATGTTCTCATATCTCAGCGCTGCATCCATTAGGTCGATTCAAGCAATGGTTCTGATCACCTATTTCTTGATCAATGATAACCACGCTTCTGATGGATGGGCTTTCGCTGGGATACTGATACGACAAGCATATGCTATGGGATTACATCGCGACCCCAAAATTGGTATGACTGAACGAAGTGACAACGTCCGTTGTGAGAGTGCTAACATTGTCGTTACAGTGACACCAAACGCTACTCCTTTCGAACAACACCACAGAAGGAAACTGTGGCAGGCCGTACTGCTGCAAGATACATTTCTCACAGTTCTCTTGTCATTACCGCCGTCGGCAACGCATACTGATGTGCTGGTGGATGACTTGCTTGAAGATGGAGCCTCTATCGCGAGTTCTGATCCCACCGATACGGCCTACGTTAGAGCTTCTTGGACGCTGGCCAATCTGGTACAAGAAACTATCTGCTCACCGCGCTCGTTAGACCTACCTATATGCGCCACGGCGAGGCACAAATCCAAACTAGTGGCGGACTTTCGAGCAGTCTATCGATCATTTCCAGACGTTTTCCGGTCCTGGGATCCTGATAGTCTGTCCAATCTATCCAAGACCAACAAGCGGGTTGTACGGCAGACGTTATTCCTGACCAGCAATTACTTCCACAACTTGATGCTTGTGCATGCATCGGAGAGCGCAGAGGTCCCCGTCAACGTGCGAGGCACGCTTGAAGCGGCACACGAGGCTATTGCCGCCTTTTTCATGCTGTTCAACCTACTAGAGCCCGAAGCCCGGGTGTGGTGGGTTTTCAACCATCGAGCGTTTCTGGAAGCTCTGTGTATTGGAAATGTTCTTCGCGAGACCTCCAAGGAGGTAGGAGGAGAGGATTTGTTAGCCCGCGATCCGCTGTTCGTAAGGGCAAAGTCTGATATCAGTAAGCACACCCCAAAAAGGATCACCGGTATATGAGCTAACAAGACGCAGGTCGGATGATCCAAATTATGCAGGTAATGGGTGATGAGTCTGAAGTTGCGCGGACGCGGGTTCAGGTATTGAGCGAGTTTCTCAATTGATTTGCTCTCTCTTTTTTTTTTTGGGTTTTTTTTTTCTTTTCTTTTCGTCATCTAATAAGTAATAGTATTCATTGACCATAGTGTAAATATATTCACATACTTGTCATTCTGGAGGAAAAAAGAGCCACCTTTTACATACCCCTGTCAATGAGGTCCTGTGGGATATTGGCTCTGACTCACTGCGGTTCGACATAGGACACATCGCAGTTGGCGTAGAGAATTTTCGCATGTGTCTTCTTGAACACGTTGTGCAATATGCTGGGCTGAAAAGAGAAGACTAGAGGGAGAGGTCGGCCTGAGTCACTGTGATTGGTTCATGGTGTTGTTCATGGATGCAGCCAAGTGAGGTGGGGGTCAAGACGGGTCCCGGGAGGCGGGATAGTGGAACGATCGGTGCACAGCCCCCTCCAGCTCGTGGATTGCCTGCCGCGTCCCGGTTTCATCCTTTGAAGAACAGATCGGTCTGTTGACGTGGCACGTTGGCTAGGAGCTTCAAGTATGTTTATCGAGGGTTAGATATTGCGCAGTTTCGGTATCGGATAGAGACTGATGCTGATGATGCGATCACCGCTCCTCGGGGGAGTGCAGAAGCTGAAGCTACATACATTAGGTACCTGAGCAGCCTGGAGGAATTTCCGCTAGCCCTAACGGCTACAGGAGGCATGGCAATTTAGTGGACGGTGCAGCGCGTTGGTGGAAACGGGGTACCTTGCCCGACGCAGTGGCTCAGCCTCACAGTGATTCGTACTGCCTCCCGCTTACATGGACTCGCCGCTTACACGGGTTTCTCGCTCCCGTCGAGCTAGTTCTAGGCAGCACAATTCCTCTCTTCTCCTCTGATCGGGTCTTGACCAAGTTCCTTTCTGCCTTGCTACCTACCAGGCTCTGGCCGTTTATTGCGAGCCCACCCCGCACCCTCCGTCCCGGCCGGCCCTTTGCTCTACCTACTCTTGGCTCTGGTCACGAGCAAGGGACGCGCATCTCGCCCCGTGTACAGTTTCCTTGATTGAGGAGGCCAGCCAGGCATCCTAATAATTTTTCTGTTTGTCCATACCTCTGTTTGGGTATACGTAAGGGAGTCGATTTCGAACTCGGGCGGCCTCTGCCTGAAGCCCACCACAATGCGTGGCGACGTCTCGCTCGCTGTCGCAACGGCACTATCGCTGTTCACGCCACCAACAACGCTGGCGGCGCCCATCACCGCGCCTTTGTCTATTCCGTTCCATCTTTCATCCCGTGAGTTATAGCTCCAAACAGTGGTGGGGGGGGGAGAAGCCTATTGTGTCTTGTAGTGGCGGTTGTGGACTGTATTAGACCATCGTATTGACTCTTGAGGATGTAGGTGGCAGCCCTGATCTGCCTGTCACTCTTTCTATTGGCGACCAACGCAAGGTTCGTTTAATTCTTGGCGGCTCTTCCCTTCGTGGTTGCTTAGATTTGCTTCTTTAAAATTGAAGACTGACATGTGTCTTTGTCTCCTTGTGTAGATCGTTTGGCCGGATGCAGCGGAGTCTGTGCAACTATGCGACCCTGACCGCGTCACAATCTCAGGTCAAGCCCTCGCTGTCGAGGCAGACGGCTTGGGAAGGGGATTACTGAAGCTCGAAGATGAATCCATTGTCTCGGCCAACTGGACCCTTAATTGTGTGGAGGAAGATGGCATATCTGTAGAGCAGACTCTCAAGCTGGAGTTTGAGAGCGTTAATGGAGAGCCCGTAAAGGAGACAACTGGGTTTGTGGCCAGTTTCGGCTTCTGGGACGGCGTTAGCCAGAAGAAGAACCACCCCATCATCTCGACAGACACCACAGATAAGTGCCACTCCTGGAACTGTTTCTTCCATGGCATCACCGACTGCCTCAAGAACAACCTCGCCTCGTGCCTCAAGGAAAACCTCCCCTCATGGTACCCTGATGGCTCATCCACGGGAAGGCCTTCGTCCTCGACGACGGATGAAGCAGTCAAAGTCGATGACAAGAAATTGTCCATCACCAACCATCCTAGCTCTACCGCAAAAGAAAAACCTATCAAGCCATCTACAACTCAACTGAGGCCTTCTTCAGTCCACCCCTCACCCTCCGCTACTGACTTCACGACCCTCGTCTCCGCTCTTGTGAGTATCTACATGCAGGCCTCCAACTCGCCTCAGCTAACCTTAATCCCCTTTAGCCACCCCCTGACAAATCCCTTGTCCTGTCCCTCGTCATGGCAGCATTTGCCTTTGGTCTCTTCTCCCTCTTCAGCATCGGCCTTATCCACCGACGCATCGCCCCGCAGATCCGTCGTCGGCCGCGTCACCGTGAGACTCCCGAGGAGCGCCGCGCCCGTGTGGAGTCTCGCAAAGCCCGTGTTCGCGCCTTCTTTTCCCGTCTCTTCTGCGGCCTCTTCCGCTTCGAGGAGAAGGATGACCGGCAGCTGGAGGAGGGCCATGTGGCGCCACAGGGGAGAGATCTGAGGCGGAGCGAGTCACCCAGCTCCGACGACGAATCGATAACCATGGAACAGGAGCTGGCCAGATTCAGAGAAGCCGCCAACATGGTCAGCAGCCTCATTGCCTTCGAAGAGGGAAGAAGCGCGGCAAGCCAGCCGAGGCGTGAGGACTACCCTCCCGCGCCTCCGGCCAGACCTACACCGGCACCTGTCTCTGCCGACGTGCCATCTCCAGTCCCTCGCATCAGTACCGATGACCCTTCCCTTCCCACGTATGAGAACGATACGGTAGAAGGGTCTATGGTAGCAGATGGTTTCAGATATGTCCCGGGCTCGGATTCTTACCCGGCTCCCATATCTGGGGTGGGATCTCAGCTGAATTCCAACAGCGATCGACTTGGTTATGGCAACAAGGACTGAACGGTTAAACTTGACATTTTGTATTTCTTTTCCTTTTTCTTGGCAGGCGTACGGTGCATCACATAATGACGGATGTTCTCCCCACATGCTAATCTGGGATCTCGAAGGACATAAAGGCGAGTGGGTATATACTTAATGATTGCTTTCCCGAAAGCCGGGATGAAAGACGGAGGAGCTGTAGATCAGACGACACGTCGAAGATATAGCGTGATTGAATCACACTGCTTTTATTTTATATAAAAACGCATTGGATCCCACAATGAGGAACCCTGGCCATCAGGGGGTTCTCCCTTTTATCTATGATTTTTATACTTTATAATCTTAACCAAAGATGAAAGCTTCAAAGTTCTTCCTGATCCTCACCACCCCATCCTCCAGACTCCACCCTTTTATCTCGCACACCTTCCGGTACATTGCCTCCAGTGCCGCATCCATCTGCTCCCCCGCGACATGAAGGTCGCTCTCCACAAGCAGCCGGTCATCGGGCACCTCGCGAATCACCTGTATGGACTTGGCGCTGGCCGTCTCGGTGCTCAGGTTGACCGCCTCGGAGAAGGAGAAGAAGATGTCGGCGGGGATGGACGGGTGCAGCCACTGCGTGAGCACCTCTGGGGCGGCGCTGAACGAGTGCAGACATATCCTCGGCGGGAAGGGTTTTGACCATGCGGCCTTTTCCTTGTTCTTTCTGGATCTGGAGATATCATCATCATCATCATCGCTCTCCTCGTCGCTGTCTACCTCCGCGCCGGGAGCGACCAGCCGCTGCTTCCTCCGGGAGATGACCTCTCGCTCGTGGCCCTTCCAGCAGGCCGACACCGTGCTGAGGAGCACCCCGTGGGCCTGTACGCCGTGGACGCTAACCGCGCGGCCCATCTCGCCCGCGAGCTGGAGCTGGGCCCGCAGGACGGCCTGCTGGTGGTTCATGGCGACGCGGTGCGGGCTGAGGAGGCGGCCCTCCCTGCCTCCCGGGGTGAGGGTCTCGTCTCTCGAGGCGGCGTCGGAGTCCTCCCACTCCCGCGGTATGCGAAAGGCCTTGTCGAGGCCGATCTCGCCCACGAGGGCGCTGCGATGGGACTGGAGGAAGCTGCGCGTGGAGGAGATGAACTGGGAGATTGGTGTCGGCGTGGGCAGGGAGGCGAGGAAGTCTGGCGTGATGGTGCTGGGGGCGAGGACGGCGCTGTAGTGTTTTTGCTTTCTTTCCTCGGGGTCGTCTGTTTCATCGGAGGGATAGGTTGGGCTTGAGGCCGAGTCGTCGTACAGCTGGTGGGAGAACCAGGGATGCCATCCAAAGGCTGGGATAACTAGACCATCGGGTGTGCTGGACTGTTTGGCGAGAGACTCGGAGTTGGGCACGCCTAGCTCGTTGGACACTTGGGAAACTAGGTGCTGGTCCTGGGACCGGGTGGCCATGATGGTCAGGGCTCTCGTGCGCATGTGTCTGATGGAGGCTGTGGAAGCTATGGTGTCTGTTGGATGGCAGTGGGCGTCAAAGGCGCCGAGGTGCCATGGGAAAGGGTCGGAATACGCTGGGCGGGCATATTGGCCAGATTCCTCGTGTGGTTGACACATTGTTGCGAGATGTGAGCCCTAGCATGAACTCATCGAGTTTCCCAGCGTCGTGTGTCGTTGGATGATAGATGAGGTGGACGTCATCGTTCTCTCAGGCTATAGGCTGCGAAGTTGATCGCCCCTCCCCCGCCCCGTAAGTGCTTCGCTCAACCTCTCTGCTGTGTTGCCATCAAAACACACAAGGTAAAGCCCACCTTCGTTTTCTCGCAATGTTTTCTGTGTCATCGCCCATCCATCCGGGTGCATCTTCTGAGAGACTTCATCTTCGCCACCGTATCTTGCTGATAGGCTTAGCGTAGGAGAATCTGCATCTCACTCAGTTAGCAGGTTTTGGAGAGCTCCCTCTCGCGTCGATTAGATAGGAGAGGAGCATTGTTCCGGATATTCAGTTTGCTCCGCGAACTGTATCGGCAACATACATCATCAATCGGAGGAGGGAGGGGGAGTGCAAGTACTGATATAACCGAATCAATATTGAAAGACACCTCCTGGATAAATTCACTTAAACCTAATTGATAAAGCTAACGTAGCAACGGCCAGAAACAATTGGAATAGACTTTCGGTGTACGCCAGGCCGCACCGGCTCTTTACATAGACAAGACGTCACTTCATTCGGGATACTCATCGAACATACCTAAGCTTTGCATACTAGCCCAGCACCTGTTGGAGCATCTCGATACCGAGGCTGATCATCGAGCTCGCAATTGTGCGATCTGAAGATCACGCCCGCAAAAGCAAGCCACCGGCACAGTGGCTGGTCTCGAATCAAGGGGACCCTGATCGACGACTAACCCCAGACTTTCGAGGCCATCCCCACACGAGCTATCCTGCAAAGCCTCCCCGCACCAGAGGAGGATGGCGTCTGCAAAGCTCCAGGCCAAGACAGCCAGTTCCTGTTGGTTTTCGTCGGCTGCGACCTCGAGTGCCAATGGGGAGGCCATCCATCACGCCACCGACACTATTATGCCTCCACTCGCTCATGCAACCACACCGAGGCGCTTTGGCATGTGACAGTCGCACTATCCATCCCCGTCTCAACCCACACCCCAAACACGACTAATTAAGCAATGGCTGGCTTCCATCGCCCATCCATCCCATCTTCCTTCAGAGTTCATCAGTGTGCAATGCCAATGCCCACGGTCCCTCCTTTGGCCAGCGCACCACACACACTCGCCATCCAGCACCCTCCCTCAACCGCCAACGGCCTCCAGGACGCATCTTTTCCCTCGAACGGTCTAGCTCAAGCCTGATGCTAGGCGCTACCTCGCCCTCCGTCCATATACCATACATTCATCCCACCATAAAAGAGCAACGGCAACAGCCAGCAGCCAACCCGTCGTCTCCCCGCGTGCTTCCTGTCAGTTCGTTTATCTGATTTACCACCCCAGCCATCCATCTCAACGGGATTCGCCGTCAGCATCATCATGGTCGCCGCACGCGTGTGGTGAACTGAAGCTTGCTTACTATTGTTCATTCCTATTGTTCGACTTGTCGTTTGCGCTCGTAGACTTTCCGGGTTACAAAACCGGGCACCCCCCGACCCCCCAGCACCTCTACCGGCAAGGAAAGCAGCAATTACAATTAGAGGAAGGGGCCATTGATTCAAGTGACCATGGGGCTATTCAATCCTGTCTATGCCCTTCTCATCCCCTCGCTGCTCTTCGTAACGATACCTCTTGCTATCCTGGCCGGTCTCACCACCACCCTCGCCTTCTCCGTCCTCATCCTCCGCGTCATAGTTGTGTACCTTGACATCGCCCTCTCCGTCGTCCCCCAATCCCTCGCAGGCCGAGGCACAGCCTCCTTGCAGCAGCGTCTCGCCGCCTCGAGAAACGCCGCCAAGACTCTTCCTTACTCTCAATCGCCATCGCCTCTGCGCTCCTCTATCCGCCACCGCCGTCGACGCAGTTCCGTGAGCGCACTTTCAGGAGGCTCCACGTCCTCGCTCTCCGCAAGCGAACGCGGGCCCGGTCTGATCCCCAGTATCGGGCCTGAAAGAGAGTTTGAGGGCATAGGAGGGTGGCGGCTGGGAGATGACGACGACGACGAGCTCTGGACCACCGTCAATGCCCTCCCAGACCGGTCTCTTGGACGACATCACGGCAGGACATCATCCACGGGTCCAACCACCCCCGGCGAGGGCGGTTATCTCATGATGAAGGGCCGCACACACAGCCCCGAGGCCAGAAAGGCGGCATCCCCCAACTGCTCCCGAGCAAGAACGCCAACCGGACCTCGAGTTGGGTTCGCAACCACAAACATGAATCAAAACGAAGGCGGGTACTTTGCACTGGTCCGCGCGAAGCAGTGAGAAAGCTCTGCAGCGGCGTGGGTGGATGAAGAAGGCATTGGCTGGTCAGATCCCGGCTTCATGATGTATGATGAAATGATGAAAAACCATTTGGCGTCTTGAGATTCTATATGTATATCTTTTCCAGAGTTGTATTTTAGTTTTAGCACATTGCACAGGTTGGCATTAGCTATAAATTTGATCATGGACTTTAAAGAGTCATTTAATTCTATGAGACAGCACAAACGAAGTGTCCAACAGATGCCATATTCATTACTACTCAATCATTGGTATCATAAAAGAGACAACGTCCTCCAACGCCACTAATCCTAAAAAAACGCACCAAGCAAAGTTCATAAATCGGAAACTCAGGACCACACACGCCACACCCCCATCCGCTGCGCGCCTCTCTCACAACGTCGACCAGAAGTAATTGGCGTAAAAGTACCGCGAGAACTTCTTGTCCATATTGACCACGTGCACGTCCCCCTTGCGGTCGTTCCTCACCACCGCCTTGGACCACTCCCCGTCCCTCTCGTCGCGCTCAATGTCGATCCCGAGGCTCCGGTACACCTTGAGCCGCAGGAGGACCTCGTCGTCGACCGCGTCCCGCCGCCTCGCAGCCTCGTCGCCCTCGACCCCTTGCAGCTCGAGCTCCTGCAGCCGGGCGTTGAGGTCCGCGGCCTGCTGCGCGAGCCGCTCGGCCTCCATCTCCGCGTCGCTCGCGGCCTTGGCCGTCCGGAACTTCTTGGTGTCCAGCCGCGAGATCTTGGAGGCGTGGTCGGCGGACGAGTGCGCCGTGGAGAGGTCCTCGTACTGGGACGTGAAGGTGTTGAGCTGCCGGTTGAGCTTCTTGAGCGACGTCTCCTCGTCCCGGAGGTGCAGGTCCCGGGCTTGCTGGAGCGTGGACAGAGATTCGCCGATTCTTGCCACTGCGACCCTGTCTTGGTTGATATTGAAGTTGTCGATTGTGGCGTGGATGAGCTGTTGGAGACAAAAGTCAGTTCTTAGTCGCTGGGTCTTCGGTTGCGGAGTTCCGAGTGAAACTTACAGTAGCTGGCGCCTCCTCGAGCAACATCTTGGCTAGATTTCTCTTGTTTTCTCTTCTATGTGGTTTGGCTCCTGTTCGTATGAGTATCTGTAAAGCAAGGCGGTGAATTGGTGGGATACGTAGAGTGCTTGCATGGACATGGTTGTTGTGGTCATTCTTAGAAGGTCTCCAGGGCGACGCGTCTTATCGGGCTCTTATCAGGCAGCCGCCAAACCCACTACCCAGGACTCGGCCCCCACCCAAGCTACGGTTGGGATCGGTTAAGCCATTTGCATAGCGTCATCACACGCCACAGAAGCCTCTCCGATAGTCCAGAACAAGGCTCCATTAGCCACACAAGATTGCTTCCGCTCCCAGCATCTTCCCTCAACGTAACGACCGCCCTCTGCCCTCCCATATCCCTGGCACATATCCTAATATTTTTTCTTCTTTAATTCGAAGCGCAAAACTGTCGGGAGAGAGCTGCTTTCTCTCCACCCCAAATTTCACAATGGTCACCGAACTTCCATGTGAGCTCTCTCTCTCTCTCTCTCCACCTTCGGGCACCACCCGTCATACCCACTGAGAATATCGACTAACCTCGCAACTCTCTGCAAGATGCCCTCGACGCCGAGACGTTCGTCCACACTTCCCCTCCGAACTTGGAAACATGTTTTCCCTCCCGGCTAACCCCTCGCTAGTCCCTTGAGTCCCTCCGAGCTCAATGTCCTCCGCGCCCAGTACGAGAAGGAAGGGGAGATGGCCGGAGTTCAGACGAAATTCAACTACGCCTGGGTACAGCTCCCTTGCCCCTCCTCCCCCCTCTACCCCTCTACCCAAATCCAGCCTTCTGTTAACACACATGCCAACAGGGCCTCGTCAAGTCCAACAACCGCAACGACCAGCAGCTAGGCGTCCGCCTCCTCTCAGACATCTTCCGCCTCTCCCCCGAGCGCCGCCGCGAGTGCCTCTACTACCTCGCCCTCGGCAACTACAAGCTCGGCAACTACGCCGAGGCCCGCCGCTACAACGAGCTCCTCGTCGAGAAGGAGCCCGCCAACCTGCAGGCGGGCAACCTCCGCCAGCTCATCGACGACAAGGTCGCCAAGGAGGGGCTCATGGGCGTCGCCATCCTCAGCGGCGTCGGCATCGCCGCCGGCGTGGTGGGGGCCTTCATTCTCAGGAATGCCCGGAGGAGATGAGATATATACACATCACACAATAACAAAATAGCACGCAAATGATCCAAGGGTTGAGAAGGGAACGAGTTTGGGGGGGGTTCAAGGTCGACGCAGAGCTGGGAATCACCTCTGCAAGCGACGATTTTTGAGTTATGGAGTAAGGATTGCAGATGGGGTAATTACACACTGGTATTAAAGCATATCACTCGCCTCGCTTGTACTATATGGGGAAATCATTTCTTCTTTCTTTGCTACGTTAAATAGAAATAGCGACTCCTCGCGCCGATTCCGTATCAAGCAATGCCCTGTGCAAACAATCAAACTTGTGGCCATGATCATCTCATTGCTAGCGACAATGAATGCTAGCATAGAGAAACCGATGAGCAGGGAACTAGCACATTCTTGAGACACGGAAGACGTTCAACTTAGTAAAAGAATTCACTGCGCGAGATGAGTCTGAATATGGAAATGGTGCAAACGACAGTGGAATCAAGCTAGCTAAGGAAACAACAGAAGAGATATAAAGCAAACAAGCCGAGACATTGAAAATGACCTGTCCCAACTACATACCGTAAAATAAAATACAACAATTTTAGTTGACAACCTTCGCCGGCTCTCTGCATGCCTCCCACCTACCGACATTGTGGCCTATCATCAACTTAGGCACACACGAGAGCTCTCCGATGATTCGGGAGAGGGGAACAACTGGACCGACATATCGTCCACTGATGTTTCCGGAGATGATTAAATTAAAAGGAAACAATGAACAAGTGTGTTCAACACGTGTGCAGGCGACAGATCCCGCGTTGGGTCGATTCTCGACGATGAACCCAGAAAACCCCAACCAAATCTCTCCAAAGAAACCCCTCCGCCAGAGACGCAACGAATGTCAAGATATGCTCCCAAGTTCCGAATAAAGTAAAGCAAGGGCCACCAGCGTCCCTTTCCTGACACCTTCCACGCCTGCTTCTCATTGTGGTATTTGTTTTGGAATTTCGTAGCCAACGTGCCCCGCGCACTGCATGACCAATATTCATGGAAGAAATTAGGGCACTCGCCTTACGAGACATTCTTTTTCTTTCTCGGCGATATGATTAAGTGAGACGACTTGTATGATTATAGACAAAGACGTGACAAATGAAGCCACGAGAGAGAAAAAGAGAACAGAAAGAAAGGAAGAGCGTCGAGCTAGTATTGTATGGGCATCATGGGTACTCAGGCGTAGATCGTAGAAGAAAAGAGAGGGGCGGGGCAGGTCACTACGCGTGTGGCCGTTTATCGCAAGGAGAAACCCTTGCGCTTGCCCTCCTTCTCCAATGGACGTCCGCTCTCGACGCGCTGCTTCTTCTCCTCGAGTTCGGCGCGTTGGCGCTCGAGCTGCTCCTTCATTTCTCTGTGTCGGGCGTAGAGCTCCTCTTCGGACTGCTTGAGCTTGCTCTCCTTCTCTGCAACCTTCTGCTGGAAGACCATCTTCATCTCGGCCTCCATCTTGGCTAGCTTCTGCTCGTGCAGAGCGCGTTCCTCCTCCTGCTTGACAGCAGGGTTGACCTCCTTGAAAACGCTGGGGTCTTGCGACACACCCATAGCAATGAGCTTGTCGGTTCTGTAGTTCTCGTACAGCAAGTTGTTGGTGTGTTCCTTGAGCTCTTCCATGTGGGTACGGATGAGCATCTGTCGGAGCTTGACGAAATCACAGTGCTCCTCGTTATCGACCTCGATGATACCCCAGGGGTACTCACGACCACGAATTTTGCGGCCATCAGGGGTAGCAATCTCGTTGGTAGCACCAACAACAGCGAAGGGGACCTTGGACATGATTTCGTTGTTCTCTGCGATCGTCTCCTCGTCGTCGAGCTCATATCGGGGGCCCTCGAAGATCTGGATGCCGTGGTACTTGATGTCGGCAAGGATCTATTGTATCATGTTAACTACTATTGACGTCGGTTATTTCCATTGCAGCAAACTCACTCTAGCCTTAAAGCTGAGAATCTCTTCATCTGTGAGAGTGTCTGACTTGGCGATAACGGGAATCAGGTTGACCTTGGTGTGAAGTCGGCGCATCACCTCAATGTCCAGGGGCTTCAGGGAGTGGCCAGTGGGTTGGATGAAGAAGACGCAAGCGTGGATGCGGTTGTCAATGATATTGACACGGTTAACCTTGTTCTCAGCATCGAGATAGGCGTCAAAGCGCTGCTCAATGTTGTCGACAATAGGGCGCCAGGACTCATCGTTGTTGACGAAGTCACCGAAACCCGGGGTGTCGACCACGGTGAGGCGAAGGCGCACACCAGCCTCCTCAATATCTGCGCTGATTGACTCAATGGTGACGGTCTTGGGGATGATGTCGAGGCTGGGGCCCTTGCGCTCCTTGGGAGGGTATAGTGAGGTGTTAAACAGGGTGTTAACAAGGGTGGACTTGCCAAGACCAGATTCACCTGCGAAATCAATTAGCAGCAAGAAAATTGACCATCGAGTTAGTGTACATACCAACAACCATAACGTTGAAGTTGAAGCCCTTGCGAACACTCTTGCGATGCCATTGGTTGGGCAGGTTGGCAAATCCAACGTATCCAGTCAATTTGCGGCGCACGATGTTCTTGTTCTCAGTGATAGCAGAGGACGTGGGAGCAGTGAAGGTGGCTGGGTCGGCAGAAGGGACTCCTTGGACAGACTCCATGATGTCGTCGGAGTGTGGCGAGGACGGTGCCACGGCGGGAGGGGCCTCGGTAGCTAGAACTCGACGTATTAGTTTAGGGCCTTGTCATACGTAGAGTCTAACACTATTCAATTTTAGGCAGGGCAAGAGAGAGATCCTGACACGATGCATCCTGGGTCGCTTGGAGCACTGCACTGGGAGGCTCGACATGTTGGCTCATGGCATTGTCGTCCACATTCTTTGTTGTCTGCTGAATTTGGGGTGGATAGAACTCGTCAAATGACAGCGGTTCGACGGGTTGGATCCGAGGCGATTCCTCAACCTCGAGCATACTGCGATATGTTCGGATTATCGTTGAGCCCTGAGACTTCGGCCGGGTCACATTAGGCTCCTGGTCATGGACCCCAGGTGCAGTCTCGTCACTTTGACATGGATCGCTTTCGTTGGCGGCCGCGAATGACATGAGCGCTCGCTCGTCAATGTGAGCACTCGCGGGCCGTTTACCATGACTCCGTAGTCCAAATGCCATCGCAAAATCCCGACCTAGCGGAAACAGATATAACGCGCTCGTTGCGTCAAGACCCAATGCTCAGGGGTCGGCCAAGGAGGGACCGGAGGCGCTTCAGCCGAGCTCGTGTTGGATTCTTCGACAGCGAATCCTATCCACATCTCACGAGCTTGTTGCTGAAGTGACATGGACGTGTCGCCGTGGCAGACGCTCAAGCTCCCAGGAAAACGTGGCCCCCCGTAGCACGGAAAGGGGGATCACTCTTGCCCAAATACCCATTGCAAAAGTGCGTAGAAGAAAGTGTTGCCTTACCCATGTTTAATTATAAAGAGCGCTTAGTCGGTCTAAAAGAGAACGGAGGGAAAGTGCAAGATCTGGTGTTGTCAACCTGTTAGCTTCTTGATCAGGTACCGTCCATGAGAACCCGACTGGGTCGATAGATAGCGAAGGAGTGGTCGCTGGATTGAGAATGCCAACAGTGAAGTCCTCTGCGAAGGGAAGCCGGCAAGAGCTCGGGCGGAAGGTTCAAAGAGCTCCTCAGGTGTGGCAGATGATTGTTTGGGCGCGCGAGGTAGAATTGGCTAGTGTGGTGAATTGAACGTACCAGGAGAAAGAATCAACGACGCGTCGAGTGTTCCTCCGGGATTATCGCAGAAACAAGACGGCCACAAAAGAATCGACGGTAGCCCTTGAGGTGGCGCAAGGTCAGTCGGGGTGAAAGGAAGCAGCAACGATGGAGAAACGACGGGCGAGAATCAGAAAAGTGAAGTCAGGTGCGAAGGTCGAAAGGTAGGTAGGGGGTGGGTTGTCAGGCACGGGAAGTAGTAGGCGGCAGGGGATGGGGAAATTTTACTGCTGAGGTGGTCGGAAGCTGGCAGCTTGCACGCAACTAAGGTACCCTAGGCCACTACCCATACAAGAGGGAAGGGAGGTAGGTACACGTCCACTTAGGTGCTACCTGGTAATTTCACCATTACAGTGCTTAAGTTGGCTGGGATGATCCCAAAACCCCTTTCCCCCTGGCAGGACCTTCCTGCTGGACTGGACGGCCCCTTTTGATCAGCCTGCTCTGCTTCTCTCCCTGAATCTCGGCTGCCCAGGTGCTAGTCGTACCCTGGCGCCACTGAATGACTGCTGGCTCGCCTTTAATGATGGTGGAAGTACATAAAAGGGGTTCGACAACGCTAAGCCCAGAGTGGCTAGATGGCCATATCAGGGGGAGACCTAGCCCAAGCTTGGTCTGGGGAGGACCATTATTTATCTTAGAATGTCTGGGTTCATGAAGTTTGATGGCAAAGCTCTACATCATGCCGAAGGCCTGTGTGATGAGAAGAGCAGCTAGCGACCTGACAGAACGGCTATCCTGATTACTAGTGATGTTCTGAACGTTGGCGCCGGTAGGGACGGGACAGCGACACATGACGAGCATCCCTTATCCATCGAGCTATGCGCTATGCGCTATGCGCCGCTCCTCGCGTCCCAAGTCGATTGGAATCCAAGGGACGTGTTTCCTCCAAGGAGGATTGGCACTCGTCCCAGTTTTCTGTGCATGGCTCCCTGCCGCCGTTGAATTAAACCGCACAATCTTCACCAATGGACGGGCTGCGTCAATGTCTAGCAAGGTCGCACACCACAAGTCCCAAATATGAACGTACCATTGGTATGAAAAGTACCGCTGCATACATTTCGTGAGCAAAGCGACTCTGCCAGAATTGCTCATGCATTTTTTATGTGTCCAAATTATGATGTTTTTGCGTACGTATTAAACGCTCTTCTCAATGATTAGAGGAGTTAGATCATGTCGCAACAGCGCGAGCCGCTGACGGTGGCGAATGCGTTGCGTTTCGAACCAAATTCCTTCTTGTGTCACTTTAACTCGAGAATTAGACCACCCGAAGCGAGTCTTGACGGATTGACTATGGCTGCCGTGTGTATATTAAAATTATGCGTGCGAGGCTAAGTCCCACAACGTAGGTAGAGGCTGCGGCACTCTGTAGTCGTAGCCCTACCTGACGGTTGGGCCATGAACCGGCAATTTGGTCTCAGCACGCGCAACGTCACCCGCCATTCCGGCAAGTGCGCGATGTCTCATGGGCAAGTACGGAACATACGAGGTAGATAAGCATACTGATTGCTTCTTATTGGGGAGGCTGGAGTTGAGCAGCGCATTGTGGGGCTTTTATACGAAACAGACTCGTATTAATGTCTATCTGCTGGACAAGTTGCATGCTACCGATTTGACCGTCATATAAATGTTACAAAGAAATCCTAGACCCGGGTATCAAATCATAGCGTCGGCTCCTCGGTCGTCTTTGGCGCGCGCATTGGTCATTCCGGTAGGTTCCCGTTGTCCACAGAGTGGTATCATTGTAAATATTACATACTGGTGCTACAAACTCCCACAGCCGGGTGTGTGGGAAAAAAAACCCGGCTTCTTTTACGCTATTTGAGAGAACAACTTCTTCTGCTGGCCGGCAAAAAAATTCTTAGTCTCGGAGCACCTTTCGCTCTTGCAAGCAGGACATCGGAGGCCTAGTTGCTGAGAGGTGGCCGATCCGGTACTTAAGTGCTCCTTTGCAACATCTGCTAAAGCCTGGATGAATACAGGACTGCCATTCAGGCTCTCTGCCCGCTTCACCGTATCTGTATGACCACACTCCCCGATGACCTCCAGGTCAAGTTCGTATAATGTTTCAATGTGGTCAGACGTAAAGGCAATAGGAATGAGGACCAAGTCTTTCTGACCCTTCTTGATATAGTCCTCCACGGTATTCGAGGTCTGCGGGCCGAGCCATGCTGAGGGCCCAACTTGTGATTGCCAACAGAGTCTGTAAGGGTTTGAAAACTTGAGGCGCTGCATCACAGCATACACTGTTGCTGCTACCTCGGCAGGGTAAGGATCACCTATACGCAGATTAGTGGAAAATCTCATAAGCAGCATAAAGAGATTATGTACCTCGATTGACAACAGACATCGGTAGACTGTGCGCAGAGAAAAGCAAGACGACATCCTTCCTTCGCTCTTCAGGGTATTCGGCCAACTTGGCCTCAATGTTTTGAGCAAAAGCCTCCACCAGTCCATGGTGAGCCGGCCATCGATCAATCACACTCCAGTTGATAGTGCCATCGTTGTTGCCAGTGCTCTTTCCCTCGAGCCGGTGCCTCCATTTCCACAGTTCATTTAAACTGCTGCCAGTCGTAGAGCATGAATATTGGGGGTACTGAGTAAAGGCAACAGCTCGTCCACCTTTCCCATTGCCAAAGCCATCCGCAAGCAGCTGGCTATACATTTCCTCCGTCAATGGGTTCGCATAGCGGAAGGCCACGTAGGGTTTATGTGGCGCTGTCTCCGGAGATATCTTGTCGAGAATTTTACACATCTCAGCATTCTGATACTCCGACCACTTGCGAATAGGTGAACCGCCACCAATCTCGGCATATTGCTTCTCGATCTTCGGCGTTCGGCGTTTCGAAAGCAGAGGGCCAATATAGGATTGAAGTCTTCCCAAGGGTATCAGGTCACCATCCGACTGTATTCCGGCATTAGCAGTTGGCTGCAGGGTGTGCAGAAGGACATGTAGCATACAAAAAGCCGGCTCAAGAAATCACCGACTTCGTCCGTCGTGGAGGGACCACCCATGTTCAGGAAGACCATAGCTGTCGGGCCCTTCGAACCGGTCGCATCCTGTGTGACTGGTGGCACTGGCGTTGCGAGATACCGTCTTTGTCCGAATTGTGGTAGGAGGTGAGCAGAGGGGCTTGAGCAAGCACGTCTGGATACCCGGTTCAAGGATAATCTGATAGACATGGTGAAATGGATTGGCGGATCGCTCAGCTGGGCGAATCGCAAGGGCTCAACAACTTTTTAGAGAAAGGACGGCGGATAATCAGGTATCAAAGCTTTTCAATGAATGAAATAAAATTAAGCAAAATTGGGTGGATAGACCGTCAGGATGTATGGAGACAATTGTACAGAGCAGCTTTTTCGATGACCTCTATGAATCGGGATTCGAAATCACCGAGGCCTGCTCCCAAGATCGGATTGCAGATCGCCGCGGAGCATCATTGTTAGAGGGGTACCTACATTTTGCACTAGTATCAGCGACAATATAGGTACTGTGTATCACGGCCCATTGCCCAATGAAGCACCTGGAAATGTCATCTTAGCTTTGTTCACGTGATTTCGCGCACTCCTTCGCGGACCCTTGTCCTAAATCTGGCGCGACCGCGTTTGCCTGGAATATGCTCCACTTTGACTGCCTAGAGTGAGGTGAGAACTGACATTATAACGCCGAACTGCCGCTGCCAATTCGAGTGAAGCTTCCAATTCCTTTTTCAACTCAATTGAATTGCACGGAAAGTAGCGCCATAATCATTATGTCGGGTGGAGATCACGGTTGGAAACGAGAGGAGGAGGATGAGGCGGATCAGGAGATTGACGAGACTGTACGTTATCATGCTAACCTGTTGAGCCAAGCGGGCCACTAACATCGAGTAGAGCTATAAGACGCAAAAGGATGCTATCCTATTAGCAATTGAGGTCAGCGAGTCAATGCTGGAAGCACCTCCAGCATCTAGTTCGAAAAAGGCAGATCGCGATAGCCCAGTTCAGGCTGCGCTAAAGTGTGCTTATCACCTAATGGAACAACGCATCATCTCTAACCCCAAAGACATGATGGGCATCCTTCTATTTGGAACGGAGAAGTCCAAATTCCAGGATAACAATGATGGTCGCAAAGGGCTGGGTTACCCACACTGTTATTTATTCACTGACTTGGACGTTCCTGCTGCCGAGGATGTGACTAAATTGAAAACACTGGCCGAGGACGGTGAAGATGAAGACGAAGTACTGACACCGACCTCTGAAACTGTTTCAATGTCAAATGTCTTCTTCTGCGCCAATCAAATATTCACTACGAAGGCCGCCAATTTCGGGAGTCGCCGACTCTTCATTGTCACTGACAACGACTCACCGCATTCATCAGATAAGGCTGCTAGGTCTGCTGCAGCTGTGCGAGCGAAAGATTTGTATGATCTTGGTATTACAATCGAGCTATTTCCTATCACCCGGGGTGATGAGCCATTTCAAGTTGGGAACTTTTATGAGGTCCGTTTTAGCTCAAACTGGGTTTCATTCCAGCGCTAACTAAAATCCATGTAACAGGATATCATATATCATGAGAATTTCGGAGAAGCCAACTCCACAGACGTCCGTTCATCAAAATCTGGGGACGGGTTGACTTTGCTCAACTCGCTCATCGCAAACATAAACTCGAAGCAATCCGCCAAAAGGGCACTGTTCTCGAATGTACCTTTTGAAATTGCCCCAGGGCTCAAAATTTCTGTCAAGGGATACAATATCGTTCATCGACAGACCCCTGCCAGGACTTGCTATATTTGGCTTGACGGCGAGAAACCCCAAATCGCTATCGGGGAGACCACCAGAGTTGCAGAAGACAGCACCAGGAATGTGGAAAAGCAAGAAGTCAAAAAGGCTTATAAATTTGGTGGCGAGTATGTTTACTTTACCCCTGACGAACAGAAAACTTTGAGAGATTTCGGCTCTCCCACGATCCGTATACTGGGATTCAAGCCCCGAAAAGCTATACCCATATGGGCGAGTGTGAAGAAAGCTACTTTCATATTTCCAAGCGAAGAGGATTACGTTGGATCAACTCGCGTTTATTCGGCCTTGTGGCAGAAACTCCTCAAGGACGACAAAGTAGGAATTGCTTGGTGTATTACCCGCTCAAACGCTCAACCAATTATTGCAGCCATCATACCATCAAAAGAGCAGTCCGATGACGATTCAGGCACCCCGTACCTACCTTCAGGGCTATGGATATACCCGCTGCCTTTCACGGATGACATAAGGGAGATTAAAGCTCCAGGCGAGCTTGCCAGGAGTTCGGATGATCTCACAACTCAGATGAGAACTATCATCCAACAGCTTCAGCTACCGAAGGCCATGTTTAACCCTAAAAAATACCCAAATCCGTCCCTACAATGGCACTACAAAATTCTCCAGGCACTCGCACTCGAGGATGAGGTGCCAGAAAAGGTCGAGGATGCAACAGAGCCCAAGTACAAGGCTATAAGCAAACGCGCCGGTGGTTATCTAGAAGATTGGTGGGAGACACTAGAGAAGGAGGCTGGCAACGCCAAGCAAGCCAAGGCACTCAAGAGAGATCCCGATGAGGCTCTTCCCGAGCGGCCAGCCAAACGAAGTCGTGCAGGGTCTGAGAAACCAAGTGGATCAAGTCTCAGTCAAGCGCAGCTCAAGTCTGCAATCGAAAACGGGACCCTCGCTAAGATGACGGTGGCACAGTTGAAGGACGTACTTGGTGCCAAGGGGCTAAGTACATCAGGGAAAAAGGCAGATCTTGTTGAGCGCATTGAGGAGTGGGCGGAGCAAAGTGTATAGGTGCTGGCTACCCGCTCCTTATTTATGTTATTGATGAACTCATTCTTTCTTGTTTGTATGATATACGTCGCTTAAGATATGCCTGTAATAGTATTGCCAATGCCTCAATCAGGTTTGCGGGAACCAGGTCATTTTGATCGTGCCGGTGTGATTGGCCTATGCTCCAGTTAGCTTTGAGCAGGCATGTGGGAAGTGATCTCAACAAGTTTGACGACAACGTCGTGAATTGGCTAGCAATCACCCTGTTCTGCTCTTCGACCTGGCTTGCGATTCTATACTGCCTTGACGGGGGGTTATAAGGTACCCCTTAAATTGCTGGTATTTTAGAGCCCTTCTCAAACTTGGTCGTCTGTTCAGGTGTAAGGGGCTCTGATATGAAGAATCAGTCGGGCAGTGAACTGGCTAAATCTTTAACCAACCTTGGATCCAATCATAGTTCAATAAAACCATCAATCAATATACCAACCAAATTGCTATTTATTATATAAAGTCACATAGCGAATACTTCAACTGAAACTTGTGTTCGTGATTCCGACGACTCATTAAACAGCAAAGCTCTAGGGTAGGTACAGAGAGCGGCAGGCGCAAACCTCACCGCGATGGACGACTCACGTGACCAGGCGCCGCCAAAACACCCTGTAGTAGGCTCACCAACTGACGAGAAGGTCAAGAAGACCAGTCGCGCTTGCCACAAAGCGCAGTATGCCAAGTCGGACGTCGCACAATCCTTTCATGACTGAGAAGGATTGGACGTCCAGCGATTACACGTTCGCTGAAGACGCGTTCAGACGACATAGCTGGCCTTGACCAGTCGCAGCGATGGCCGACTTCCTGGCCAGCTTCAACTTCGGCCAGGCCGTACCAACTGCCGCCGATGACACCGCATGCCATTCCATTGACGACATCCAGGCGCATCTGCGCAACGCATTCGAAGCAAAGGTCACACCCACCAGGGCTGAGCATATATCCTTAAGCCTCGAGTTGCGAGGCTCGTCGAGCATTACGCTTCCCCAGACCGAAAATGATAGCCTTGATGGCGCCAGCGAGCGCCCGGCGGAAGAACAACCGGAACGACCTATGCGCGTAGTGTCTGTGAATGATGCGTTGGCTAGACAAACGGATGACCCCCTCTTACAGCGCACCATTGCGAAGCATATCCTGTGCGCGGTGGGGGACGTCGATAACAGTAACTGGATAGTACGGGACATGTCAAGGGCCTCTCAAGGCTGGTCATTCACCTATATCTGTAAAGGCTCACATCAATTTTGGAACCGGCAAAATGCCAAGAACCCTCCAGCATCCTTAATCGGGGAGTTCAGCTTGCGAGAACCTGATCCCGTATTGATGGGTAGGTCGCAGCATTCGTAGGCCCACCGTTGAGGTTTCGATTCTAACCACCCCAATGTAGGGCGCCCTGCATTTGATTGCCGTGGATCCGTCTTGGTCGCATTCGAACGGAGTAGCCGCTCCATAACAATTCGATATGAGCACACACCTATACACCGTACAGTCGCACAGTTGAAGGGGCTGTATCCACCACCGGCGCGGGAGCTTGGTGCCGGGGCCCAGCGTCAACTTCAGCAAAAGACACCTGTGAAGTCGAAGAAATCGAGGAATAAGAACGACGAAAGTACGGAACAGGGCGACGGCCAAAGCCGGCCTAAGAAGAAACGGAAAGCAGACACTGGCGAAGGGGGCGAGGCTGGAGGTCGGAAGAAGAGGAAGCAGAACCAGGTGGAAGATGCTGCTCCTCAGCAGCTTCAACAAGAGCTGGCCCATGACCCCGGCCAAGAAATTTCCCAAGGCCAATTGAACATGGAACCGGTTACCAATGTCGGATTGCCTAGCCAGCCTTCGAATCAGCCTCAACCCTCCCATCTTCACCCAGTAAAAGTCGATGCCGCCGAAGCAACCCGTCGCTTAGCCCATGCGACAAAGTTGCTGGAAGATGCTGGAATTGATCCAAACACACTATCTTCTGACCAGATGCACATATTTTCTAACCAACTCCCTGAACTACAAAGAGACTCACTTGCGCTGCTCTCAAAGTATGGTGCGCAGCACATTGTCATTGTTCCTCCCAAGGACAAGCCTGGAGCTGCTCCTCGGAGCCAGTCATCAACCCCGGTCCAGACACAACAAGCCCCTCCTCCTGCTGCGGCAACCACTACGCAGGCTGCGACAAAAGACGCCCGTGCTGGTGCAACTGCAAAGGATGGTGCACAGCCTTCATCTGACCAGGCATTATTGGAGGCTGCTGCAAGTGCTCTTAGCACAGTCGCTCGAACTTCAAAGAAGAAGGGCAAACGACCTCTGGGAAAGTCACGACTCGCGTGTTCGTGTTGCAAAAATCGCAAGGTCAAGGTAAGAACAATCTTATGGTGCACGTCCTGAACCAAGTTTTTTCAATCTGACTGATTTTGAAATAGTGTCCCAAGGAGAGGCCGATTTGCTCTGAATGCCAAACTCATAGCTTGGTCTGCGAGTATCCTCCCACAAAACCAAGAGAACAGAAGACAATTTCCGAGCCGGTTGTTATTGACGACGACGAAGGTAATGATGAAGAAGGTGAAGAAGAAGAACAGGAAGAAGAAGCCCCTGGTGAAGATGAGGATCAAAGCACATATTATACCGGCGTGACACAACAACCGTCGAACTCACACGCTGTCCACACCGAAGAGCAAGACACATCTTATTCACAGATGCCTGTGGCAGATATGCTGAGGCCCATCGCCCAGCATAATGCGTCGGAAACATACCCGGCACAAACCACTTACTACCAGCCAGCTACAGTCGCAGCGGAACCACAAGCCGAGCCAAGCCAAGCTCGGTATTCAACCTCGAAACCACCTCAATCTGCCACGGCACATTCTTCATGGAGTAGACCTGAGATTCAGACTAATCATACTCATGTGTCCCATACATCTAATGTTTCCACCAATTCTACACAAGTTGGACAGATACCAAAGCCGACAGGAAGCATATCTCCGAACCGAAGTAGGCGTTTCGCAAAGGAGCTGACTCCGCAGGGTCGATGGAAACTTCCCGATTCTAAACCAAAACCTACCACTTCAGGGTGGGGGAATGCTGCTGCTACTCACGCCTCTACTCATTCTGGTATTCACTCCGGTACTCACTCTGGTAATCTCTCCGGCACTCACTCCAGTACCCACTCTGGGACTCTCTCCGACACTCAACCTGCCACCTACTCCCATTCTCACACGCAACCTGGCGCTTCAGCGACAAGTTGGATGGGCGACCAAGAGGCGCAGTCTTTTAACATGACCACCAATGAGCGAACCACTCAGGGTACTGGGCTATATTCTCACCAAGCCCCTGTCACTTCCTCGCATTTTCAAAATAGCACATTCCAAACCTCGAACGACAATACCTATTGGCCGCACTCTACCCAGGCTTCAGTTATGCACCAGAGCCAGCCTGCAAGACAGTCACCCAGCATGACAGCGGCAATGCACGCCCACAACCGCACGTCACCGTTCCAGGGAATAAACTCACAACAGCGGACCCTCTCAAATCAAAATCACCAGTCACAGACTTGGGCAGCAGCGAATGAGCAGGGAAGGAACGCATCTCTATCCGGCGTTCCCCGGGCTACGGACACGTACCATCAAAATTACTATGGTGCACTGGACATGAATCGTACAAATAGATATACATAGTCATCACATAACCTCAATCCTCGCGATAATGAGCGAGGCAGATTAGAGGTGACGATGCTTTGACAGCAGAAAGTCACACGGCTTTCGAATACTGATGTTAATAGCAATGCTTTTGCGAAAGCATGGCGATGTTTTGGAAGTTTAGCGAAGAAAGAGACCAAAGATCTGGCGTTGTCTTCTTTCTGTTACTGCAGGACGCGGATTTTTAGTCCTTTTAACGAATCTTTAGTATGGAGCTTCAGGATTAGAAGCTGTACTATGAATTGGCGTCGAATCGGGCTTTTGGTGTGGACGCGGTGAAATTCACGGGAGAGGCAACGATAGAACTGTCCATGAAGAAGATACCCCTTGCACTGGCTGCAGATAACAAATAATTGAATTTCATTCCAGAAAAGTCTGTCTCTCTTTCGCCGTTCATTCCTAACCTTTCTCCCCATCTATTATCCTCCTCCCTATTATAATATGTTCTCGTTGTCTCATAAGTTTACCTGCGTACATGCCTACTCCTTATTTCTCTGGAGTGAATCCCGCTTGTGGCCAGTACTCTCACCACTTCCATATTCCAGACTAGAAAGTAGGCGTCGTGGAAATGGCGAATTTACTGAGCGACCGAAGCTTGGCGCCGTAAAAGTACAGCAGCCAGATACCAATAATACCAATGACGCTCAGCCCGCCGAGCAGGCTGGTGCCCCTGGCCACGCCGAGGTTGCCGAAGAGCGGGTGGGCGAAGAGGACGCTCCCGCAGGCGAGGGCGCTGCGGAAGAAGTCGTTTGCGGCGAAGAGGCTGGCGGCGTACATGGGGTAGGACAGGGGGATGTAGATGAAGATGCACTGCATGACGACGAAGACGGTCCCTCCGTAGATGGTGATGCCGATGGTGGGGACGATCCAGTGGATGGAGGCGCGGGCGGTCCAGGCGAAGAGGAAGAGCCCTACCGTGGGTCCCACGGAAGCCGGGAGGGCGGGGATGAGGCGCTCCTCCTGCTTGCCCATGCCGTACTTTGCGGTCCGGGGGTCCTGGACGAAGTAGAGGTAGGCGACGTAGCTGGCGACGCCGAGGAGGCAGGAGACGAGGACGCAGAGGAAGACGAGGCCGATCTCGCCGAGGTTCATGCCGTAGTAGACGGGGTAGACGAGGGGGAAGACCTCGAAGACTGGGATCGGTTAGCTTGTGTTTCTTCGACTTGTGTCTGGGGTAAGGGCAGTACATACAGGAATAGTAGATGCCGTAGATGATGGCGGTGTAGACCTGGACGAACATGACTGCAGGGTCCTTGATGGTGATCTCGAGGGGCTTGATGAGCGCATCGAGAAAGACATGGGAGAACTTCATGTTTCGCTGGTCAATCTCGCTCTGCGACATGAAGCGCTCGTTGCCGGTGAGCTTGCGGATCCGCTGGGCTCGGCGCAGCAGGATGTTGGGCGAGCTGGTCTCGGGGAGGAAGAGGAACATTGCGATGCCGACGGGAGCAGAAGCCCAGATGGATTCGTAGAGTGACCAGCGCCAGCCCATGACTGGCACCGAGAAGCCGCTCAGAAGGGGACCCAGTGCGGCTAAAGAGATGTGTTAGAAATGGCATTTTGAGAGATTCGGGTCAAACGATACTTACGTCCGCAGTAAGCTGCAGATACCCAAGCCATCATGGCGTAAGGGAGAGCGCGGAAGCTGTAAATGTCGCCCAGAGAAGCACCACCCGATGCCAAGCAGGGGGACCCAAAGAATCCTGTGAGGAACCGGAGCACCACCAGGCCCGGGAAGTTGCCTACAAAGGCGGTGGGGATCGAGAGGATGACGAAGAGGAACATGGTTACGATATACACTGGGTTGCGACCGATGCGTGGGATCTCACTCAAGGGGGAGAAGAGGAGAGGGCCTACACCGTATCCTAAGACGTATAATGAGAGGCCCAGTGTGGCCACGATCGAACTCACGCCAAATTGCTTCATGATACCTTCCGTGGAGGGCACATAGATGGCAGAAGTTGTGTAGACAACAAATGTGTAGAGGCAAATGATGAGAGTGGTCACCAATCGTTTCTTGATGGTCCAGTTGTGTGGGTTTTCTGGATCATCGGTATAGTACCAGTCGACTAGGATTGCTCCATCCTTGGTTCTCCGGGGAACAATCGGCATGGACTTGGTTCTCTGAATGGCCATGTTGTTGTTCTCTTCGTCGTTATGGGCCTGCTCGATCTGGATATCCTCCATACTATCTCTTGGCGGCGGCGATGGCTTCTCGTCATCTGTTACGCTTCTCTGAGGTTGTTTACCCTCGCCATTGAGAACTGTTGAGCCGGACTCGGAGGCTGTGGTTGCGTCAGGAGCGATTTTGGCGGATGGAGATTCCAGATCATGAACCATTTGAATCCAAGCGTCTGGTAGTTTGAAGCCCTCCTTTTCCTCTGGATACTTGAGGTATCGGCCCCGACTCAGGAAACGGATGACCTGCCCGATCGAGGCATCCCGTATAAGGTCGGACATTGCTTCGACGAGATCTTATATTTCTATTATGTGAATTTATCGTGCCGATATCTGGGGCAGTTATTGTTATATATTGAGGAAGGAGATAGTTAAGTTGATATGCCTCCCGTCTCCTTTGCTCGTAGGAGAAAATCCAGTAAGGCCTGTAGGTTGATTGCTATTCAAGCATTGACTTGCAAACAGACGAGATGGCAGACATGCTAGGCCATGCTTCCTTATATAACTGCCTTGCTCACCACGTAATGGCTCCGTGCAGAATTCCCCCTATCCCCATTCCCATGTGCTTGACAAGCATCATTACGCCCGCTGCCAGCCCATTCGGACTTAACGGCTCGTCCTATCCAGAACCTACGGCTGCTTGGGCTTTGAAAGCACGGAAGGTCTCATCGCCGAAGAATTGATTACACCAAGAGAGCAGGCCGGCTGTCGCAAGCTTCACGCCGTTTTAGCTCCCGGGGCAACAATTGACGATCAGCTTACCAATCCCTGCACGAGGAAGCTCCTTTGCCAACACCCATTCGGAAGCCCTGCCTAAATCTGCAGCGCTTGGCTCGACTTGACGTGGCCTGCGAGATGAAGCCCAGGCGCTAGGGCTGACGAATGGCTTGCAGCCTTGGCGCTGGTTGGTTGAGATAGAGTTAAAGTAAGGCATTACGCCTTGTGGCTGGACCAGTCCTTCGGGCGAGATGCCGCCCAAGGGTCTCCTCCATATCGATTGCGTCAGACGGAGATTCTGGGATAAGCACTTGGTCTAGCATCGCTCGTTCCAGAGTCTGATTGGTCTCTGTGCCTCTTGGACCGTGACCCGGCTTGCTGCTGCTGACAATTAACTGTATTTGGGTAGGTATTTAGCCCGACTTCATTAAACACCACCAGAATTGATAAGAAGCTGGAGCGGTCTGACCCACTTGGGATGAGGTTTTGCGCTTAGAAATCAGACCTGTTATGTAAACTTCCCTTCCCTGGAAACAATGAGAAGAATGATTTGATTGCATTGTATTTTGAAAATGCTTGGCTCTCGTCTGACACAACCGAGAATTCATGGGGGTATCTGTTATGCATATCTGTTATGTACATGTTAGATCCCACATCGATGCCGGGATGTTTGCCACCAGATCTGAGACACAGTCATAGCATGGCCGGACGTTCCGGGGCAGCTGTCGATCTGGATAGTTTCATCATCTGCCGCCGACGTAACACTAAGGGTAGCTCCTAGCTTCCCAGATACGATACCGGGGATATGGCTCGGCCTTATAATTGTGCGAGGGCCGAGTCAGATGCGAGAACCGACCTCAGATTGAGATGAGATGTGAGATGTGACGATAAGATGGAGTCCATGTGCTAGCGACAACCGGCCCGAGGAGGTGCGATGTGATGAGATAAGCTGGAATTGCACGGTGTTGACTCATCGGCCAATTGCTGACCTCGTATCCTGTCGCTCGTCCCATTTCCTCTTCATGCTCCTCAGGCGTATCACTCTTTGGACGATCTCAAGGGCATCCTGGTTCTTCGCCTCCTCCAGCTTGTCCATCATTTCCCACACACGCGTATCTTCTTTTGCGACTGCTTCCTGCGCAAGGAGTCTTAGCCAGGGGTACTCTTCCGTTCTCCGAGCATCGAGTGCCTGGAGGGCATAACTCATGGCCATGTCCAGCTCGCCTAGTTCCAAGCATTTCGCAATCATTTGGTTATTGACTTGCTCTAGTCTCAGTGGCGGATCTCCGTTTCCATGAAACCTTTTCTTGTAGCTGTCCAGCAGGGTTCGTGTAGTGGCTGTGCCCCGGCTGTTGACAATCATGTTTTGCATGGTAAACACATCAGGGGGCTCTCCAGTCAGAGAGTCGATATCCCGGTAGAGCTCCATGGCAGCCTCGCTCCCCCTGAGGTGACTAACAACCTCGACTAGGACGGCAACAATGGCGGGTGGGACTTGGCTGTCCTTGGCCGTCGCCCTAACCGCGGCTTCTAGTTCGCTTATGAGGCTCGCATCCTTGAGTAGAAGTTGGACGAGCCCTCTTGTTCCTCCCCGCGACAAGGGCACGCCGTCGCGGTGCATGATGTTGAAGATGGAGAGCGTCGAGGCCATATTTCCATCATTCATAAATGCTTCCGCCAAAGCTTCGTAGTGATGAATTTGGACTTTGCGGCGGCTTGATATTATCCCGTATACCTCAGTAGCAAGATCGACATCTCCTTGCTTCGCCGCTGTGGCCAAAACATTCTCCAGCACGCCGTCGGGTGCCTGTAGGTCTCCGGTGCGGAACGCGGAGTTCCAGGCGAAGACTGTTCCCTGATAATGGAAGACCTGGCTGCAGGTATCGAGGATAAAATAAAGTAGGTTGGAAATAGCGGCATCGGAGCCTTTGGCGTGCTTGCGCCGAAGAAATAGCTGCAGCATCTCGTCCAGAAAGCCCTGCTGTCCAAAGACAAGGATAAAGATATCGAAAACCCAAAGGGTCACATGGACTTTACTTTCAACCATCTGAAATAACTTCCCGTAGGCCAATTCGTACTGCTTGTCGCGAAGCAACCCCAGGAGAATATGTTCATTCGCGCACTGGTCCCTGCTGAACCAATGCTCTTGCATAATGGAGATGACTTGTTCGCGTAGTGTATAGTCCGGATGAACGGCCAATGCGACCAGTGCACTCTTGCAAATCGTCTCCGTAGGCTGGATGCCCTCGTTCTCCATATCCCAGAATAGCGAGTGCACGCCTGATGCTGAGCCTTGAGGATCGGCCATGGCATCCATCATACATTCGTAGATGAATGAGGAGAGGCGAACCTTCCGATTTTGAATTAGATATTCAACAAGCTGCAATATTCTCTGATGGCGATCGATATCCCCCTTGGGCAACTTGGATCCTTCAGGGTCCCGTATTAGCGCCAGCGCATCGTTAATCGTGGCAGTTGGCACCTTTTCGAGCTGTTTCTCGGTTGGCGGGCGTGGTGCGAGGATAGCTTCTAGAGCTTGTCTATCATCTTCCTTGGTTGTCGTTAAAGGCGGGATGTCCCCGGAGACTGAAACAGCCGTGGCCGTCCCTAAAAGACGTCTTTGGCTCCATCTCGGTTGGAGTATTGGCTTCGATGGCCGTGCGCGAATCTGGGTGAAGGCGGCAGCGGAAGGTTTAACGGTCGCTCGACGGGTCGTTTCCTTGAATGCTGAGCAGAGGCAACGGCAAAGGCCGCCATTGGCCGACGGAGGGCGCGACATATCTCTTCTTTGTCTGCCTTAAGCATCGCGCCCTGTTTGTTAAAGATCTCCAACAGCTTTTCAGGAACCGCAGCGGAAGCTTTCCGACGACATCGCAATGATATATTCTTTAATCCAAATGATGCACCAAAACAGTAATATCGCAGTACCAGATATTTGCAACACAACATCATCCCAGCGACCCGGCCTACCTTAGAAGAGGATTTCCTAAATAAATGAATGAATCGTTTTAAATATTATTTGTATGGTTCTCAGCTGCCTCACAGCAAGCTTAAATCTCCGGCGTGGCTTTCTGTGATGGTTTTGCGTTGTTCTCGGTTCGAGCTATGAATAGCGGAGCTCAATGTAGAATCGCTCCTAAGTCTGTTGGAAACCATTGGACAGGAAGAACAAGCAAGTCGCATCAGATGAAATGCATTCTGTAATTTGACATATTTCAGGACGTAGAAAGCAGAATGTTGCTGACAAGGAAGACGAAAGGCGGAAGGCTTCCGCTCCATAATGGAGGGGCTACCCCCCAATCGGGGACTTGCAACTATCAGATTCTTATGCAACCCACCATCGACCACCAGCTTCGAGGGCGGCGCCCAGCGCGCAAGCTCCCAACCCAACAATATCTAGAGCCCGCCGAGACACATTCAACCCCCTCCATAGGCGGGGAAACAAAACGAAAGATGGTGCGCAGAAGACACATCTAAACCTCCGCCCCTTTGAAGTCCCGCAAAAGCGCTGACCACATCACAGTTACCTCTCGGTCTACTCAACGCCGCGCAGGGCCACCCCATGCTTGTCGAGCTGAAGAATGGCGAGACGCTCAACGGACACCTCGTCAACTGCGACACGTGGATGAACCTCACATTGAAGGAGGTCGTACAAACGAGCCCGGTAAGCTAGGGTACTCCTCCTGGGCGAGACAGCGATCTTTAATACTGACTACGTCGGAATGATTCCAGGAAGGTGACAAGTTCGTGCGATTACCTGAGGTCTACGTGAAAGGAAACAACGTACGTCGCAAACCAATTTCTTTGCCAACCTCGAATACGGGCTTGTTCCGGTGCGATCAAACATTTACTGACGATGCCCGGCGTACGCAGATCAAATATCTTCGAGTTCCCGATGAGATCATCGATATCGTCAGCGAGCAGCAGAAGGGCCAGCAGAGCAGCTTCAGAGGCGGACGAGGTGGACACTCAAGGGGCGATCACCACTCTGGGCGTGGCGGAGACCGAGGAAGAGGACGTGGCGGTGGAAGGGGCCGTGGTGGGAGAGGAGGCCGAGGCCAATAACGGTCCCAAGGAAACCACATCGACTTGGATGGCTGGAGTTTTCGGTTCCAAACTTATAGAACCAACTATTTATAGCAAAAAAGGGGCGAGGTCCGTGTATGGCCTCGCATAGATAATGAGTAACTCTCAATGATATTATTGATACCCAAGACTGTGACGAGCGATGGGGATCGAAATTGGCTACCTACCCTAAGAACCATGGACACGGCTTGTCTCGAGTAATGGACAGATAACTGTAGGTCAAGAGAAGCTAAAAAAACAATTCTGGCTTGGAGGTAGAGGGTAGAAAAGCCAAGTTTGAATAGAGGACGGATTGCGGGAACGAACGAAAGTCTGGTTCGGCAGCGAACTAGAAACTACGAAGTAGGTCTTATACGGATTGCTACGGATCGCATCTGTTACCTACGTGGATTGAGCTAGAGAAATATGAATATGAAACGTTCAACATTGACTAAAATCTATAAATATATATATCATGTCTTCCCTTTTGTCCCAATTGCCGCATAATTGATGCTGGTTATTTTTAAAAATTAATTACAAAAACTCTTGCCTAGTAATTCAGCTTAGAAGTTTGCAACAGCAACGGCAATGGCCTGGTTATCAGAGTGAGAGATGGACAAAGTGATGTCTTGTACACCGGCCTTCTTGGCGGCAGAAGCAGCCTCACCACGCAGCTGGTATGCAGTTAGCATTTGGTCATACTTGGGAGATAGTAGGGTGGACTTACTCTGACAATGGGCGCACCGGTTTCCTCATCCTTGACAATTTCAATGTCCTTCATGGCAGCACCAGCTCCCCTGCTTGGCACGCCCAGAGACTTGAAGACTGCCTCTTTGGCACTCCAACGGCCAGCAAAGGAGCTCTGAGGGCTTGGGGCCTTCTGGCAGTAGGCAATCTCGTTGGCGGTAAAGTTGCGCTCAACAAATGTCTCGTTCTCAATGTTCACGGCGGAGATATCCTCGACATCAACACCGACTTTGCTGTTCTTGTTGGCGACCTTGGATGCGAGTGCCTCCATAACCTGTTGAGTCTCGCTGGCTCGCGAGGATGGAATTGGCTTCTCTGACTGCTTCATGAAGTTGTTAGAAAACACTAGCTCGGCCGACTTGGCGTCAGTCGACACTCTTGCGTCAGGGTTGAGAAGAACCTTGCTCAGCTGAGCGTCGGTGTAAGGGGAGTTGGACTTGGCAACAAAGAGGCTGTTGTTGATCAGACCATTGTGGAAGTAGCGGTATGCCTTCTTCTGGCGACCTGCGACCTTGACGGCGTAGTCGAGGTAAGTCTTCTCATCCAGAGTGGCAAAGAGGTACTTGGGGTGGACACCAATGGCTTGGGCTCCCTTCTGTCCGAAACCGAAAGAGGTGACGGAGAATGCCTTGATACCATCTGTCTGAATGCTGCGGCTGGGGTACACGATGAGATCAAAGTCCTCCATCACAGGATCGACGTTGTCAGCGTTGCGGTTGCCAGGGACAAGACCCGTGTTCAGGACTTGGAGACAGCCGTTCATCATCCAGGCACCAGCAGCACCCTTGGGATGACCGGTGAGGTACTTCTGGAAGATACCGAGCACGGCGTTACCCTTGGTGCGGCCGAGATGGCGCAGTTGCTGGCAGATGACAGACGACTCATTCTTGTCGTTGGCCTTGGTTGATGTGCCGTGGAAAGAGGCAACCTCCAAGTCGTCGATGGTGAGACCCCAGGTGGCGAGGGCACCACGGAGAGGAGCGATGCTGGTATCGTTCTTCCAGAAGTTGTTGCCCATGCTTCGGAGAAGCTCCTTCTCTTGTCGCAGAGCCTCCTTCTCGATATGAGCGATGCGGTCTTGAGCATACTCGGTCTCATCAAAGGTAGCACCTTGAGCCTTCATGGCCTCGACTTCGTCGTAGACAAACTCGAGTTCCGACTCCTGCCACTGCTTAATCTGCTTCTTGCGGCGCTCGATCTGGCGGCGGCGGTAGTTGATGTCGAGTAGAGGCGAGGGGAACTTGCCAGCATGTTCACGAGCAGTGGTTAGGACACCCTGTCCAGGGGCAGGGACTGAGCGACCAATCTTGTCAGAGGCTGTGGTAGTCAGGGCCAGGATACCGTAAATGGGCACGCCCATATCCAAAGCCAGCTTGGCAGTCATGATGATTTGAATACCGCAACCCTGGGACTCCATGAAGCCATTTCGGGTCGTGGTAGTAGGGCGGGACATTTCCTTGGGTGTACGTCCGTGGGCGAACTCATCAACAGTGTTGCTTGTGGCCTTCATGTTGGCGAATTCGTAGGATCCCTCCTCACCAAAGTCATCGAAACCACCGACGAAGCACACTCGAGCCTTGCCCTCCATGATGGTCTCGTAACCGATATCTACTGACTCAACAGCTGTAGCGCACGCACCGACTGGAGTCTTGATAGGTCCAGAAGATGAGAGCAGAAGCATGTTAACCCAGGCAGCCATGGTGTTGATGAAAGACTCCTGGAGAATGTCGTTCTGCAGGGGCTTGTCAAGGAATCGATCCTTGTGCATGCCACGCAGAGCAGCGGCACCACCCATACCAGAGCCCACACAGTTACCAACCTCAGACACGTGGACATACTTGTAGAACTCGTAGGGGTCGGTGATACCACAAGACAGCAGAGCCTCGGCGGTGGAGACAAGAAGGAAGAGAGTGACTGGGTCGACTTGGGAGATGATATCTTCGGGAACGCCATAGCGCTTAGGATCCCATCCAGTGGGGATCTGTCCAGCAACCAGACGATCGAAGCGAAGCGCCTTGGGGATCCACAGAGCAGCACCCTTCTTCAAACGAACAAGGTAT
The DNA here is from genome assembly GCA_027569935.1 of Clonostachys sp. G952. Lineage (NCBI taxonomy): Eukaryota > Fungi > Ascomycota > Sordariomycetes > Hypocreales > Bionectriaceae > Clonostachys > Clonostachys sp. G952. The sequence continues at coordinate 456,411 of JAPDLB010000037.1, forward strand.
TCGCCACTATCAGGAATCTCGAAGACCTCCACCTTGTCGCCATGCTCGCGCTTGAATTCATCGGCAGTCTCCTTGGAAGCCTCGAATGCCTCAAGATCTTCCTCGATGACAACCTCGTGAAGCATCTGCTTCTTGTTGGGGTCATAGCCGTCAAACAGCTCAGGTTCGATCAATCGAATACCGGAGTGTTCAAGAATGAACTTCTCGTACTTGGCCTTGATATCCTTGTCGTCGACTGGGTCGCCAGATTTGGCATCAACCCAGCCTGCGTAGGGCTTACCCTTGAGAGGGCCGTTGTGGTTCTTGATCAAACCCATGATCCAGGCCATTTCGACACAGCCCTCAAGAGAGAACTCTCCGTACGCTTCCATCTCCCAACGAGTGCGAGAGTTACCCCAAGGGCCAACTTCGGCGAAACCAGTCACGACAACGACCTTCTCAAGGTCAACCATACCCTTCAGCTTATCGTTATGGGGGGCGATCTCTGTCTTCCAGTCAGGAAGATTTGGGAAGTCAAACTTGATGTTGGCACGGGGGTCAACGGTCTTCTTCTTAAAGAGAACCTCTGAGTCCGCACCGTTGACGACGGAGTGCTCGATGGCACTCTCCTTGGAGACGGCCTTGCGGATCTCGCTTGTCTCCATAATGTCCTTGCGCAGCTTGGTCATGGTCTCGTTGAGGTTGGGGATAAACTGAAGACCACCGTTTAGGTCGGCAAAGACTGGCTCGGACTGGCAAAGGTCAACAATCTTAGGGGACATTAAACCCAAAAGGTTGAAGGCCATCTCTTGCTGGGAGAAAGTGCGAACGCCGAATGCCTCAACACCCTCAGCAACAATGTTGTTGCCAGACATGAGACCAGTTCCACGGGTCCAGCCAATGACAGCTCCGCAGACGGTGAGGTAGTTGGCCCAGCTCTCGGAGTACCATCGGTTGAATAGTGTCTCGAGAGCCAGCTTTGATTCGGAGTACAGACCGTCGTTTCCGAAAGTTCCGTGGTTGGGGGACAGGGGAAGAACAACTTGTGCGGGACGAGTTTCGAAGCCGCGCTCGGTCTTCTGGGACTTGACGCAACCCAACAGGCGAATAAGGTTGGTCAGCATGATACGGTGGGCCAGTTCTGAGCGGGAGTCGATGGTGTCGATTTGACGCCCGTTCTCTGAGATAGCGGCGAAGGGCACAATGAAGTCAAGATCCCAGCCGAGACCGGTCTTGGTGTCATAGATGTACTCAACCAAGGCCTCGACATCCTGCTTGCTACCCTGGTTGAAAGGAACGACGACGATCTGGGAGCCCCGAGAACCGAAGCGCGTGTACATGGACTGGTAGTACTCGGTCACTTCACGTGAGAATCGACTTGTGGTCACAACGACCTTGGCACCACCGCTGACGAGGCCCTGGAGGACTTCAGCACCGATGGAACCAGCACCAGCACCAGTCATCAGCACGTACTTGCCCTGGAAGGTAACACCATCTCTGGCGGCATTTTCAAGGCAGTTGAGATACGTGCCAGTGAGTCTCTTGCTGTAATCCCAACCATGGTGGGTCTTCTTCTTCAGGTGGAGGAATGGAATGGTCTCTACCTTGCCCTTGTTCTGACTAGTACCCTTGAGGGTCTTTCTGGGCTTTCCATTCTTCTCTGGGATGATCTGGCTCTCATTCATGGCTAGAGAACGCAGGACATCGCCATAGAGGCTTCGAATTTCAAGCTGGGATGTCTTGGACATCTTATGCTGCTGCTTGATAAGCTTGTAGATCCGCTGCAAGTCGTTTTGGACCTTGGTACGGTTGCCATATTCAGAGATCTTGCCACCCTCGGCCATTTGCTGGACATAGTGCTCGAGCTTTCGGCAACTGGCGCGAGGAACTTCCTCGTAGTTAAGGTTACCCCGAGCATCAATAGTTGTTCGGGGTGCGGTGGGAACCGCGACATCCTTGTACATAGGAGCAACGTTGAGGACCTCTTGGCAGTTCTCGAAGAGCTGCTGGGCGAGCTCCTTAGCCAGCTTGTACGTCTCGCCTCTCTCAGTGGGGCAGTTATCAATGTGATATTGCATGAAGTCGAGCAACTTGGGGTTGGAACGGCTCATGATGCGAATACATTGACTAACAATCTCACGATCGACAGCCTGAAGTCGCCCAAAGATGACATCGTAGTACATGCTCAAGGCATCCTGGCGAACCCAGTTCCACGATGAATCGTAGACGCGAGCCTTGAGGGGACTGAAGACGGGCTCGATTCCGGAGGCGTAGAAGTCGCCGTGCTCAGTGTTCCACAGATCGAGCTGGGCTTGGAGCACCTTCTCTGACTTCTTCGAGTCAAGGGATGCCTTGTCTCCGGCACGGAGGTCCATCTTGAGGTAGCGGGCAAAGAGCTCCAGCTGCTGCTTGAACAGGGCACGCTGATCCTTGGTCAGGGCATCGATGGCAGCGGGGTCCATCATCATACCACCACCAGAACCACCCGAGGAACCAGTCTCTGCCGCACTGGACAGGTTGACACCGGCATTGGCGGCATATTTCTGAACGACTCCGTCAAGGAAGGCCTTGGCGTCACCTTCAGATCCCAGACGGGCAGGAGGCTCCATCGTCAGTGCTAAGAGCAGAGCGCCATCCTGACGCCCAGAGGCAAGGCCCCATCTTGATTCGAGATACTTTCTCGTCGATGTGATATTGAACCCACCGGGCATCTTGGAGGAAATCAGACGAGCAATAAGCGATTGTGACTGTTTGCCAAGATTGCCATCGAATGTTGCTTGCATGGCAGCGCCGAGTTCGTCGAGGGGGGTATCTTCGGGCTTTTCTGGGGTGGAACCGAATTCTTTACCAAGATCACCAAGAATCTCGTTTTGAAGTGTGGATTTGCCTGTTCGAGACATGTTAGATGATTCCTGTGCTCGTAGAAGCTTCGTTTCAATTATGCTTTACTTACCACCAACAAGGTCTTTGATGGCCTTGCTCAAAGGAATGTCAAGCAGTGGCTTCTTGAGCTTCTGTGCAATCAAGGCGCGCACAATATCTACGGCCTGTACAGGCTCATCAGGAACCTGTGCCGCAGGGCCGCTGCTGGGTGGAGGAGGAGCGGCGGCGACGGGAGCAGCACCAGCGGCAGGGCTGGCAGCTGGTGCATCGCCAGCAGGAGCAGATGATCCGGCAGCTGGCTCAGGCTCATCCTCGACGGGGTCTACATCGTAGTAGATCTCCTTGGCGTCTTTATTATAGCACAGAATCTGACGCTGTACAGACTTTGCGGCATCGTAGGCTTCGTACTTGGCCTTGAGGGTCCTCTTGGCCATCACTCCGAGGGTGTCTGCGGGACCGATTTCGACAACCCGCTCGGCGGTCTTTTCGGCAAGGAAGACATCCTGCGTCTCAATCCACCTCACTGGCGAAGCGAATTGGTATGCAAGAAGCTCGATGAGCAATGTGTGAGCGAGCTCTTGCTCGACCTCGGGACGCATGGCGGCGGTTGGTGGCCGGGAGCCAATGCTGGGTATCTACAAAATCGTCTCGAATTGGCCGATGATCTATTCACGGATGAAAGCTTGCAGACTCCAACCGGTGAATGGACTTTTGGGGTTGGACAAGCTGCAAGAAAAAAAAGGCGAAGAGAAAGAAGTGGACTGGTGGTTGAGGGGGACCAGTGTCGAGGAGTATATTACGGAGGGAGGGGCCAAACTCGCCGTTGGCTGTTGATCGCCGTTGCTTGGCTGAGAAGGGTTGAGGTAGACAAGGAGGAGAGGATGGTGATGACGGCAAGGCAATTGAAAAGACAACTGGCACTTGCTTGACGATTGATGGTCGTCTTGGCCGAAAAGCTGTCAACCCAAGTCAATGGCAATCCACAGCAGCCGAGATGATGGCCAACGAGCTTCGACCGCACTTGCAAACGGATAAGCGTAGCGATTGTTGAATCCAAGCACCCACACGGACGGCACAAAAAAAACATGGCGCACCCTGGTCCCCTGCTGTGGTTGCGCTGATAGCAGGCCCTGCAGCAAGCTCCTCAACCATATTGCTGATCTAAGCCTAGACGGGCCTGGTGTGGGCCGTAGAGTGAAATGTAATTCCCCAGAATTCACACCCGGTGTCGAATTTTTTGGGGCACCATCAGGCCCTTTGCCCATCAACGCGTCTCCGCCAGTCTTCCCCCTGGGCAACCGCTAGAAAACCGCAGGGGGTGTTTGGGGGTTTGGGGGGGTCGATGCTCGGTGTCCGCGCTACAGGGCTTCGGTTTTAGTTGGATGCATCGGCCCAAGAACCTGTCTTTGCTATCGCCACGGTGCGGCTGCCTTATGTCAGGAGCCGTGTGTGCTTGTCAGCAGATGATTGACATAATGCCTCCCTGGCGACCAGGGGGGCCATCGACTATCGTCCATGGACCACGACGTTGGACTCGATGGGTCCTGAGGAGCGCTGCGAGATGAGCGGGAAGCCGCCGGCCCTTGCTGGTTCCGCTAGGCGGCCGGGCGTGGGCATCCGGGACTTTGGCCCAGGCAAGGCACCACATTGACAGCAGAGACGGTGTGTGTACCTGGTACTTTGGCACCTAACGTAGCATCTGCGAACTACCGGTCTGGCTACTATGTTCTCTTCTCTGACATTCTACGGCTGAGATGAGCTGGTAAATTTGATGCAGGCATCCTCTGGGAAATCTCTGAAAATCTCTGAAAGCAGGCAATTCTTCAACACTACACTCCTTCTCTTCGGCCTCACCCTCTCTAAGCTCGGCTATGTCGCGGGCGAATGGTCGGACTGATGCAACAACCGCGACGTCGTAGTTTGATAACGTTTGTTGAGCTTGTTGTGGTGCTGCCTTGACCATCGAGGTGGGTTATGTCAATTGCCACGGGGACGGTACGGAGTTTCTGCAAAGGCGTCAACGGGAGGGCAAGGGATATATTCCAACACAATGTTGGCCCCCCTCCACAGTCGTTGAGCGTTGCCGCAACCAGGTTCCATCAGTAGTAATTAATCAACCCTCCGGTTCCGTGTCATTCCGCACGGGCGTACGGCTGTGGCGGAGGTTGCTTGTCATGGCCCAACAGGAAAAAAAAATCAATTCGAGGGAGAAGGGCCAAACCCAGACCGGAGCAAAGCAAGGACCCCTTCCACGTGTACCGGTACCTTTGCTGGGGGCTGGGCCTGCAACAGACACGCTAAGGGGACTAGCACCAGACATGATTTCCAACACTGCTGGAGGACCCCTTTGACAATCAAGGGTTGTAGAGGGGCAGAGGGCCATCCATATCCGTCATCCCCAACAGAACTAATTTTTTGGCGAGCAACCGACCACCTTTTGCTCTGCCGTGAGCAACCCAAACACTCCTGTTAGCTGCCTGGGTTTTAGGCTACCTAACTGGCCCGTCCGTCGCGCAAGTCTTATCCATACTACTTACAGCGCTCGGCCTGATCTGGCGGCGTTACCACCCACCACCCACTTACTGCCTCCAAGCTCCCACCTCCCCACCTTCTTGTACTAATCCTCATCCTCATACCGACTGGGAAATCTTCATGCCTCGTTCCCTCCTCAACTTCTTCTCCCTCTAGTCCATTCATTGTAATTCCTCTTCACCCCGTCCTAGAGGCAATAATCGGCCTGTTGTTGTTGGAGCTTTGCCATTGCTTGCTCCATCTTCTTCTAATCCCCTGGGCATTTTTTTTCACGTCTGGGTGTCGCCTTGCGCATTTGCGCATTGGCAAATTGCTGGGTATTTGGCTGTTTTCCAACTGCCAGAATCATCAATTACAAACGTTGAACTAGGTATTTGAACATACTTGAATTTCCAATTCGGCGGATTTGAACGTCCAGAAGCTAACTGCTCCGTCTGCCGCCAGACCTCGCCCATCATGTACGGCTCAGGAACGGGCCCTCAAACGGGCATCAACACCCCGAGGTCCAGCTCGTCTCTCCGCCCATTGACCCTGTCTCATGGCACCCTCGACACCTCCTTCCTCATTCCTACCAGCCTTCACTTCCACGCCACTCAATTGAAGGACCGCTTCATTGCGAGTCTCCCCCCGGCCACAGATGAGCTTGCCCAAGACGACGAGCCCTCGTCTGTCCCGGAGTTGGTGGCAAGATATATGGGGTTCATTGCAAAGGAGGTGGATGAAGGCGAGGACGACGGGCAAGGTTCCTACGAAGAAGTTCTCAAGCTTATCATCAACGAGTTTGAGCGAGCATTCCTCCGCGGTAACGAGGTCCACGCTTTGGCGGTGACCTTACCTGGCATTGTTAGCAAGAAGCTCGAAATCGTCCGAAGTTACTATTTCGCCCGCTCCGTATCGAACCGTGCCATCAAGCCACACGAGTCTGCCCTTTTCAGAGCTTCTGATGATGGCTCCGCCAAGGTCTTCACAATCTTTGGCGGTCAGGGAAACATCGAGGAGTACTTTGAGGAGCTGCGAGAACTCTACCAGACATACCCCACATTCATTGGAGAGCTTATCACTTCAGCGGCAGAGTTGCTCCAGTCTCTCTCCAACGAACCTAGTGCCGAGAAGACATACGCCAAGGGTTTGGATATCATGACCTGGTTGACCGACCCTGATTCCACCCCCGATGTAGATTATCTGGTTTCGGCCCCAGTGAGCTTCCCCTTGATTGGACTCGTCCAGATGGCTCATTACGAGGTCACCTGCAGAATCCTGGGTCTTGACCCTGGCCAGTTCCGTGAACGACTTGTCGGTTCAACTGGTCACTCGCAGGGTATTGTCATGGCTGCTGCTACTGCTGCTGCTGCTTCCTGGGAGTCGTGGCGCGAGATCGCCACCTCCACTTTGACAATCCTCTTCTGGATCGGAGCTCGAAGCCAGCAGTCCTTCCCAGTCACCTCGATGACACCAACTATGCTTAGCGAGTCCCTGGAGCACGGTGAGGGAACACCAACTCCCATGCTTAGCATTCGTGACATGTCACAGGCCGAAGTTCAGAAACACATCGATGCCACCAACCAATATCTGCCAGCGGATCGCCACATCAGCGTCTCGCTTATCAACAGCCCCCGCAACCTTGTTGTGACTGGCCCTCCCACATCACTCTACGGTCTCAACTCGCAGCTGCGGAGGGTGAAGGCGCCTACCGGACTTGACCAGACCAGAATTCCCCACACCGAGAGAAAGGTCCGCTTCTCGAACCGTTTCCTGCCCATCTCGGCTCCTTTCCACAGCAAGTACTTGGCCGAAGCTACCGCTTTGATCGACGAGGATCTCAAGGATATCAGCATTGACGCATCCGAGCTTGGAATCCCTGTCTTTGACACAAACAACGGTTCTGACCTGCGAGAGTCAGTCCAGGGCAACCTTGTCCCCACGCTTGTGCGCCTCATCACGCGCGACCCTGTCAACTGGGAGAAGGCCACTATCTTCCCGGATGCCACTCACATTATTGATTTCGGCCCTGGTGGCATCTCTGGCTTGGGTATACTCACAAGCCGAAACAAGGAAGGAACTGGTGTCCGTGTCATTCTTGCCGGTTCTATTGACGGAACTGTTACTGAGGTTGGCTACAAGCCTGAACTCTTTGATAGAGACGAGGAGCATGCGGTCAAATACGCCATTGACTGGGTCAAGGAGTTTGGCCCCAGACTTGTTAAGACCTCTCGCGGAACTTGCTATGTCGACACCAAGATGAGTAGACTCTTGGGTCTTGCGCCCCTTCTGGTCGCAGGTATGACACCTTGTACAGTTCCATGGGACTTTGTTGCTGCCACCATGAACGCTGGCTACCATATTGAGTTGGGTGGTGGTGGTTACTTCCACCACAGCGGCATGACCGACGCCCTCAACAAGATCGAGCGCGCTATTCCCGCCGGCCGTGGTATCGCCGTCAACTTGATTTATGTGAACCCGCGTGCTATGGCGTGGCAGATCCCACTTCTCGCCAGATTGCGTGCCGAAGGTCTCCCTATTGAGGGTCTTACTATTGGTGCCGGTGTTCCTTCCATCGAGGTTGCACAGGAGTACATCGAGACCTTGGGCTTGAAGCACATCTCGTTCAAGCCAGGTTCTGTGGAGGCTATCCAAGCTGTCATCAACATCGCCAAGGCCAACCCTCACTTCCCTGTCATGCTCCAGTGGACCGGTGGTCGTGGTGGTGGTCACCATTCTTTTGAAGATTTCCACCAGCCTATTCTCCAAATGTACGGACGTATCCGCCGACAGGAGAACATCATTCTCGTTGCTGGCAGTGGTTTTGGTGGATCTGATGACACTTACCCTTATATCACTGGTCAGTGGTCTAAGAAGTACGGTTACCCTCCCATGCCCTTCGATGGATGTCTGTTTGGTAGCCGCATGATGGTCGCCAAAGAAGCTCATACGAGCAAGGACGCCAAGAAGGCCATTGTAGATGCTCCTGGCCTGGATGATTCCCAGTGGGAGCAGACATACAAGGGCCCTGCTGGTGGTGTCATCACCGTCCGTTCCGAAATGGGCGAGCCAATCCACAAGCTTGCCACCCGCGGAGTTCGTTTCTGGGCTGAGATGGACCAGAAGATCTTCAGCTTGCCCAAGGAGAAGCGTATTCCCGAGCTCAAGAAGAACCGTGACTACATCATTAAGAAGCTCAATGACGATTTCCAAAAGGTTTGGTTTGGATGCAACAAGGACGGCAAGGCCGTTGACCTTGAGGATATGACATACGCCGAGATTGTTCGCCGCCTCGTTGACTTGCTTTATGTTAAGCATCAATCTCGTTGGATCGATCCATCTTTTGTTCGACTGACTGCCGACTTCATCCACCGTGTGGAGGAGCGATTTACCAGCTCCACCGGCCAGCCCTCCCTCCTGCAGAACTATGCTGACCTGGACACACCTTTTGAGACGGTTGACCGGATTTTGTCCCACTACTCTGAGGCAGAGACTCAGGTTGTCAACGCTCAAGATGTTCAGCATTTCCTCCTGCTCTGCTTGAGGCCTACGCAGAAGCCCGTCACCTTCATCCCTGCTCTTGATGAGAACTTCGAATTCTTCTTCAAGAAGGATTCTCTTTGGCAGTCTGAGGACCTCGATGCTGTTATCGGTCAGGACGTTGGCCGTACATGTATCCTCCAGGGACCTACTGCAGCAAAGTTCTCTACGGTCCTTGATCAACCAATCAAGGAGATCCTGGATGGAATTCACAATGCTCACATCGATGCCTTGACGAAGGATATCTACAAGGGTGATGCCAACGCCATCCCCGTTGTCGAGTACTTCGGTGGTAAGCTTGTGGAATCAGAGATCCCCCTGGACATTGAAAGCTTGACTGTTAGCTACGACACACACAAGAACACTTACCGCATTTCCAACTCGGTTAATGCTACCATCCCTCCAACCGACCAGTGGCTTGCTCTCCTTGCTGGCCCTAATCGTAACTGGAGACATGCCATGATCATGTCTGAGGTCATTGTTCAGGGCAAGAAGTTCCAAACAAACCCCCTTCGACGTATTTTCGCTCCTTCAAGGGGGTTGTTCGTTGAGATCCAGTATCCCAACGATCCTGCTAAGACTACTATCATCGTCAAGGAGCAGCCCAGACACAACCAGTACATTGACGTCATTGAAGTCAAGCTCACTGGCTCGAACGAGATCACTGTCAATTTGATCAAGGATACCACCGCCCTTGGTGAGCCAGCATCTCTTCCCCTCAAGTTCAAGTACTTGCCCGAGGCTGGTTATGCTCCGATTCATGAGGTTATGGAAGGCCGAAATGATCGCATCAAGGAGTTCTACTGGCGAGCTTGGTTTGGCAATGACGAACTCGACCTGGACGCCCTTGTCACCAGCCAGTTCGACGGTGGCAAGACTACCATCACCACTGAGGCCATCAACGACTTCGTCCATGCTGTCGGCAACACTGGTGAGGCTTTCGTCGACCGACCTGGCAAGACCGTCTTCGCTCCTATGGACTTCGCCATTGTGATTGGTTGGAAAGCTATCACCAAGCCTATCTTCCCTCGCACAATTGATGGCGATCTTCTCAAGCTTGTCCATCTCTCCAACGAGTTCCGTATGCTTCACGGTGCTGAGCCTCTCAAGAAGGGCGATGTGGTTTCGACTACTGCACAGATCAATGCCATCATTAACCAGGAATCTGGCAAGATGGTCGAGGTCTGCGGTACCCTTTCACGTGATGGGTCGCCGGTCATGGAAGTCACTTCCCAGTTCTTGTACAGAGGCGCCTACACCGATTATGAAAACACTTTCCAGCGCAAGACTGAGACCCCCATGCAAGTTCATCTCGCGACATCTCGTGACGTTGCTGTCCTGAAATCAAAGCAGTGGTTCAACGCAGATGAAATCCCTACCGAGATTGAACTTCTTGGTCAGACATTGACCTTCCGCCTGCAGAGCTTGGTCCGATTCAAGAACAAGAGTGTCTTCAGCAGTGTTGAGACTCGTGGCCAGGTTCTCCTTGAACTTCCTACCAAGGAGGTCATCCAGGTCGCCAGTGTTGATTATGAGGCTGGCGAGTCCCACGGCAACCCAGTCATTGATTACCTGACCCGCAATGGTTCTACTCTTGACCAACCTATCAACTTCGAGAACCCCATTCCCCTCAGCGGCAAGTCTCCTCTGCAGCTCCGTGCTCCTACCTCGAACGAGATCTATGCCCGTGTTTCCGGAGACTACAACCCCATTCACGTGTCTCGTGTCTTCTCAAGCTACGCTGACCTGCCTGGCACAATTACCCACGGCATGTACTCGAGCGCCGCGGTCCGCAGCCTTGTTGAAACTTGGGCTGCGGAGAACAATATTGGTCGCGTGCGAAGCTTCCACGCTTCTTTGGTAGGCATGGTTCTTCCCAACGACGATATCCAGGTCAAGCTCCAGCACACTGGTATGGTTTCAGGCCGAAAGATCATCAAGGTTGAGGCCAGCAACAAGGAGACAGAGGAGAAGGTTCTCCTCGGTGAAGCTGAGGTTGAGCAGCCTGTGACTGCTTACGTGTTCACCGGTCAGGGTTCTCAGGAGCAGGGCATGGGTATGGAGCTCTATGCCAGCAGCCCTGTTGCCAAGGAAGTCTGGGATCGTGCGGATACCTACCTCATGGACAACTATGGTAAGTTGACTGTCAATAAGAGAGTGCTTGAGATGCCGAGCAGGTCGCTAATTTTGTATCACTAGGTTTCTCTATTACCAACATTGTGAAGAACAACCCCAAGGAGTTGACCATTCACTTTGGTGGTCCTCGAGGCAAAGCTATCCGACAGAACTACATGGCGATGACCTTTGAAACTGTCGCTGCTGATGGCTCTGTCAAGTCGGAGAAGATTTTCAAGGAAATCGACGAGAGCACTACTTCATACACATACCGATCACCAACTGGTCTGCTGTCTGCTACTCAGTTCACGCAACCAGCCCTTACCCTGATGGAGAAGGCCAGTTTCGAGGATATGAAATCGAAGGGTCTTGTCCCCAGAGACAGCACTTTCGCTGGTCACTCTTTGGGAGAGTACTCTGCCCTCGCGGCTTTGGCCGAGGTCATGCCTATCGAGAGTTTGGTGTCGGTTGTGTTCTACCGTGGATTGACCATGCAAGTCGCTGTCGAGCGTGATGCTGCTGGCCGCTCCAACTACTCCATGTGTGCTGTGAACCCCAGCCGCATCTCAAAGACCTTCACCGAAGAGGCACTGCAGTTTGTTGTCGACAACATTGCAGATGAGACTGGCTGGCTCCTTGAGATTGTCAACTACAACATTGTCAACATGCAGTACGTGTGTGCTGGTGATCTGAGGGCCCTGGATACGCTGGCTGGTGTGACCAACTTCCTCAAGAAGCAGCAGATTGATATCGAGGAGATGAGAAGCAACATCGAAGAGGCCAAGGGTGCCCTTCGAGAAATCATCCGCGGATGTGCCGAGGCCACGCTCAAGAAGCCTACGCCTCTGGAACTGGAGCGTGGATTCGCTACCATCCCTCTCCGTGGCATTGACGTCCCCTTCCACTCCACTTTCTTGCGATCTGGTGTCAAGCCTTTCCGATCCTTCTTGATGAAGAAGATCAACAAGACTACCATCGACCCATCCAAGCTTGTTGGAAAGTACATCCCCAACGTCACTGCCAAGCCATTTGCCCTGACCAAGGAGTACTTTGAGGATGTCTACAAGCTGACCAACTCGCCCAAGATTGCCAACGTCCTGGCCAACTGGGACAAGTACGCTCAGGAGGAGGTTAACGGTACTGGCGACAGTGAGAGCGGCTCCAACGGCCACTATGAAGGCCCCGGCGCTGCTGCTTAAGCAGGCACCGAAAGAGAGAAAAAAAGTAAAAAGAAAACAAAAAGCCAAGCAATGAAGGGGATAGAAAACGAGCAAGTGCGGTCATGAAATATATATTAGAGAGGATGGAGGCCTTGTTATGTCCGGTCAGGGCTTCCATTCAATCAAGCATTTAGTGAATGGGCGACGCAAGAAGAGATATCACAGATATGGGAATGGCTTGTCGGTTTAACGCAGATTATGTAGATTCCCTTGTCACCTTTTTAATATTTTCGAGTAGAGCGGCGTGCTATGCAACGCAAATAGAGATACAGTACGTGAACTTTGGTCGCGTTGCACCAACTTACTGCCGGTGATGATGCTCTTGTATGTCGACTTTGAATAAATGTAAGCATACGCAGCCCTGCTTCACTGCCATGGTCCATATCTAGCCACATCAGATCTCAATAGCCCGGGTATCTGATCGATTAATAACTCATCAGTGTTGTTGCTCCTAATCACATTCTGCAAGATCGGATCGGCTGGCGGCGATCCCCGCCTCCAACAGATGGGCGCAAGCCAATCACCAGAGCAGATTCGGGCAGCGTGGGGGATGACGACCTTCCCACGATAGGAATGCAAGATTAGATTGCATACGGATGCATGCATATAAGACATAGTTCTCTGCCCGAGCCTTCGGGACACTTTGCCTCTGTTCCCTCGTTCTCACTCTCCATTGCATCTCGAAGAAGGCGTTAGGCACTGTGGGAAACAGCCTGCAGATCCCGAGAGCCTGCTAGACTTGCTGACTTTTAGTTGGTACCTACCTAGTTAGTGGACGTGCACTGAACAGCAGTGAGCAAACAGTGCTATTAGTTTGACCTGCCAGTTGAGCCTCTGGGCCAACTTCCTCACTCACCCAACACACTCGCTCTTTTTAATCACTTCAACCGAAGCCTCGCATTTGGTTTTGCATTAGATTTCATCTACACTGTTTAGTGAAATATCTGCATATCTGCCTCTTGACAAACGAGAACAGAGTAGAGTGACCAACATGTCCCCTTCGCAGGTCCTGGACGGTGCGAACCGGCAGGTCTTCTTGGGCACCTTTGTGCACAGCAAGAGCCGCGCCGAGCTTGAGTACATGCATGACACTGCTATTTATGTCGATGAACATGGTGTCATTGTCAAGGTTCAGACGAGCGGGAGCGATACTGTGGAAGAAACGCTCGAGGATCTCGGCTGGGACACGGCCTCAGTCGACCGGCACGTCTCAACAGATGGCCAGTTCTTCTTCCCTGGACTCATTGGTGAGTGCGATGCCGGAATCTATCTTCCCATCACACGTTGGTTTCGTTATGCTAATAAGGCAATCCTAGATACACATGTTCATGCCTCCCAGTACCCCAACGTCGGCATCTTTGGCAAGACCACCCTCCTCGACTGGCTAGAGAAGTACACCTTCCCGCTCGAGTCGAGCCTCAAGGACCTCAACAAGGCCCGGAGAGTCTATTCGGCCTGCGTTCGCCGGACACTGGCCCATGGGACCACAACGGCCGCCTACTACGCCACAACAGACGTCGCCGCAACAAACCTGCTGGCAGACCTGTGTCTCAAGATGGGACAGCGTGCCTTCGTCGGCCGCGTCTCCATGGACAACCCCGACCTCTGCCCAGACTACTACCGGGACGAGTCGGCCCAGGCGTCCGCCGAGCTCACCGAGCAGACGATCCAGCACATCCAGAACGCCGACCCGGGATACGAGATCGTCTCGCCCATCGTGACCCCGCGCTTCGCGCCCTCGTGCACCAGCGAGGCCATGCACCACCTCTCGGCCCTCCAGCGCAAGCACGACCTGCCCCTCCAGACCCACGTCTCGGAGAACAAGGGGGAGATCGCCCTGGTCGCGAGCATGTTCCCGGACTCGACGTCGTACGCGGACGTGTACGACCGGCACGGCCTGCTGACGCCGCGCACCATCCTGGCGCACGCGGTGCACCTGACCGACGCCGAGGCGGACGTCGTGGCGGCGCGCGGGGCCAAGGTCTCGCACTGCGCGTGCAGCAACAGCTCGCTGACGAGCGGCGCGGCGAGGGTGCGGTGGCTGTGGGGGAAGGGGATCGAGGTCGGGCTCGGGACGGACATGAGCGGCGGGTACAGCTCGTCGGTGCTCGAGGCGGCCAGGCAGGCCGCGCTGGTGAGCCGGCACGTGGCCATGGGCGAGGAGGGCGGCGACGGGCACAAGCTGACGGTGGACGAGGTGCTGTACCTGGCCACGAGGGGGGGAGCCATCTGCGTGGGGCTGGAGGACAAGATTGGGGGGTTTGAGGAGGGGAAACACTGGGACGCGCAGCTGATTGGGATGCGGACCGTTGGCTCAGGGGAGGGGGAGGACGGCGAGCGCGAGGACGAGAGTGAGGACAGCAATGTCGACTTGTTTGGCTGGGAGGACTGGGAGGAGAGAATGGCCAAGTGGCTGTACGGCGGAGATGACCGTAACACCAAGAAGGTCTGGGTCAAGGGACGACTGGTGCATTCACGACGTGGAAGTGACCGTCAGACCAAATAAGTAATCAGGGTGCTTGGGAGGGCAATCCGCGGATATAGATGGCTCATTTCAGCAGGTTTGGAGTACGGATTTTTCATAGATGGATGGCTGTTTTCATTGCGGTTACGGAAAGACGCATCAGCACGCAAGCAAGCACTCATGAGCTCATGGCAGATGGATGAAATCAATTTACACACGCATACGTTCACACCTTTCATGCAGGATCCCGTGACAATTCCATGATGTAATTCGTAGATTGGTCAACTACTTGAGAGTTGAACTCCTGGCTTCCCTTGAAGGGAACGGCAAGCCCAGCAACAAACCATAGGCCCCGAGACAAACGCTTCCCTCCTAACCATGATATTCCTCAGAACGTACCTCCCCTTTTGACTCCATGCCAGCTTGACGGAGGTGAAGTGAAAAGCAAAACCCAAACCCCGAGATTGACGAAACCGGTGAAGAAACTCAGATACCAAAACTCCTTCCCGTGTGAAACCCTCCCTTTGACCGGTTTTTGACCGAGAAAACCTCCCGTAGACAGACCAAGAAGAGCTTTGTGATTGCGACAAGACAAAATAATCAAATGTTTGGATAACGGAAACAAACTATCAAAAAGACGACCGGATTTGGAAGAGAGGAGAGGTTTGAGCAGAGTGCGCAGGCAGAAAACCTGGCACCCGCTCCAGCATCAAACGTTCCCCAAACCTAAGGATGATCGATAAAGATACTTCCCAGAATAGACCCAGGCAGTGAACACTGTCAAGGAGGGGAGAGAAGAGTTAGCCCCAGGGGGTGTTCGCCTGCGGCGCCGCCAGCTGCGGTATCCACGTCTTCGCGTTGGCGGCGTTCTCCTTGGCCTCGAGCCTCGCCTTGGTCCTCTCCGCCCTCCTCCGCTGCTCCTCCTTCTTCTTCTCCTCGGCGAGCCGCTGGTCGCTCGCCGTGACGCGCTCCGCGACCTTCTCGACCATGCGCGTCCTCATGAACTCGTCCATGGCCTCCCACTCGGTCGGGTCGCCGCCCAGCGAGATGAGCTTGAGCCGCAGCCACGCGCACTCGGCCGACTTCCTGTTGAGGATCTGCCGGGTGTTGTGCAGCGCCTCGAGCCGGGTCTCGCGGCTCTTCTTGGCCGCCTGGTTGTTCCTCTCGCGGTCGATGCGCTGGCTCTCCGAGGCGATCTTGTTGTTGTACTGCCTGATCCGGTCCTTCTCCTTCTCGCTCGCGCCCTCGGGCACCTCGACGTACTCGCCCGCCGTCGCCTTGGCTGGTAAGGCTGCCACCCGCGAGGGGGGCAGGGCGGGAGGGTTGTCCTCCTGGAGCTTGAGCTCCCTCTGCCAGCGGTCCTTGATCTCGCGCTGATCCTGGGCGCCGAGGCCCGGCGGGAGGAAGATCTTGGCGTCCTCGAAGGCGATGGGGCCTATACGGAGCCCGCAGCGCGCCATCTGCGTGAGCGGGATCGTCCCTTTTGGCCGGTGGTAGGATTGGCCGTACGGCGAGCAGATCGAGGAGGCAAGTCCTGCCGGATCGTCAGAGGGGACAATCGCCGTTTGCGTGAGAGGGACTGATAGTGTATGGGGCGGCTGAATTGGAGTGCTGGGGATCGGTAGTTTCAAAAGGGTCGTCGAGACGTCTCTGCTCAGATCGCTTCCTGTCTTGATCCGTTTGCCCTGTATTTCATCGGGCACTGCCGTCAACGGGGCATTTCTCTTCTGGCCCTGTTTAGAAACAAACGCCATCATTCTCAGGGATGTATAAGTGCCAGCGGGTGGATGAGTGGGTGATAGGTATGGTTATGAGGAGGCTCGGCTGTTGACGACTCTCAATCCGTTGCTTCAAACGATAATCGGTGTGTTCGACACCAGGGACCTGGATTCATCTTCCTGTTAGTGATACTTGATTGGGGGGTTTGTAAGTAATAATTGTAATGATAGTAATGATGCTCGCAATCCAACATGAAGGGTAACAGTTGTCTTGCAATTGGCTTTTGGCACTCAATTCGGGGAACAAGTCGCAACCATGACAAAGGCTACCCGGGCCTTGGCTGCTTGGGTAGCTCGATGACTTAAATGGCAACTCTATGAGTGATTCAGACGTGTGCCGAGCGGACTCGACAGACACGCTGTGATGAACCCGGTAGGGAAAGCCACAAGAAAGCGTCGAAAGGTTTACTGGGGAGGTAATTACCTAAAACGTACGGCTCCTGAGTGAGTAACCGCCTGAGCTGTTGGACAGCCACTGCTGGAGTCTCACTCAACCAGTGCGAATCAGCCACTGGGCTGCTCCGACTCACACTCGATATTCCGGTCTTGAATCACAACCGGACCAACGTACAGTCGAGGGATACAGAGGCTGTGTCAAGCAATTGGGATATAGCATGAATGAATCAGCGAAACTCTCCCTGTGTGATGGAATTTCTCAGTGCGGTGAAGCTGTTGGTGAAGAACAGCTTTCTGACTCCGAGCAACTGTTCTTGAGTAAGTTGGTGTTCGATATCCAAAGACCTGTGTATCAATTATGCAGCACAACAATAGAGTTATACTTCTTTGAATGCAGCTGTGAATCATTCGACAAATAATCATCTGGACTTCGGTCTGATTCTTCTTCGGGTCAAGAATGCAGGTGGATTCTCCAGGCAGACAAGCACCCGTGGCCAACCGATTGCTGCTATTGTCTATTGTCCCTATTGTCGCGTGTATTGTGTGAACACTCAGGCGCAACGTGACTTGACGAAGTGAACGGGAGCAGACCGCTGCTATCTCTCGTGGATCGATTTCTAGCACAGTCACATCCGCCTTTGAGAGGAAGCAAGGCAGTAGGCCAATAGATATTTCCAGGCTTCACAAACCGCATCCAGCAAACGATGAAAGTAGGCGGAGTTCTGTGCCCTCGGATCAACTAATTCTTTCGCAAATAGTCCGCCCAAGCTGACGAATAGGACAATATCCATATACCTTGGGAGTCTGCGCAGGCCATTGCGCATGCTCCCTCCGCTGCGTCATCAACAGTCTCGTCCCACCTCAACACACGTCCGGAATCCAAGGAGCACGTGTTTGACGGCCCTTGTATTAGAAATGCAATTCATCAAGCAAGTAACACAACCCGTTACACCTAGAGAAAAATAAAAGCCGCTTTCCCCCCTTCCACAACGCAGGAGAAGTAAGGAAGATATCGAACTTCACTGTTGGCCAAAGGGAAGCCTAAACGAGGAGGCCCTGGGTAAAGGAACCAGGCCTATGTTGTATAGATATTCAACGTGCTTTTGAATTTGACCATTTCTTGTGCCGAAGGTTAAACTCGGGACACTGTCTTGACTTGACGAAGAGCAACAATAAAAACGAGCAACTCCGGGTCCAAACTCCATGCTTTCGGATCGCAAACCAATACGCCCAACACTTGAATCAGTATCATTTTCCTTCTCTTCATTTACAGAGCCAGTCCAGTGCCATCCCCAGTCCATCGGTATAATGCCAGCAATTCTCGCCGCCTTTGGTTTTGTTCGTTGAGATCCTCCGGTACACGACCTCGTACTTGGGCTAAGGCGCTCCGCATTACTTTACTAAAGTTTCGCTGCTCTGCGTTAGTGCTTATCATTCGAACGGGATGGATAATGCAGTGGCCAGGATCGTAATTACCTGGTACTCGGTGCTTAGGGTTACAACGCAAGCTTCGTGTGCCCGGACAATGGTCTCACAAGCTCTGACAACGCTTGGCGATGCATCAAGTTGTAACTTGTCTGCTATCAAGAGAAGAAGAAAAGAGCCTTGGAGCAAATAGATGCCGAAGAAAAAAGGCATGAACTCCAGGCCGGGGTCGAATTCCAATATATAGCTGATAGCATCAGCCGCTGATACGGCATGACTAGTAGCCGTGATGAAGCCTTGTGAAGAGATCCAGAGATCATCATCATCTATTAGGTTAATAGGGTCCCATTTTCCTGCAAGTAGAATGTGTAAAACATGCATCACGTGTGTGCCATATGCAATGACGATGCGAGTTTGAATATCACTCTCCGTCATCCGGCCAGACGAGCTTGTGTGGACTGATTTGACAGAAGGGGTTGATGCTTCTACACTCGCACCGGCCATATCCTCGTGATGACCGAGGCCAGACTCGCCCTTGTCATCGCAAGATTTGGGTAGGTTGTGCTGCTCAAACGCTTTCAGGGTTTGCTCATACATCTCCAGGTGACGCGCAATTTCGGCCGTTTGCTCGTCCCACTCGCCGTTAGATCGAAATCCTACTCCGAAACGGGGGTGATTCCTCGCATGATGCAAATCAACAATTTCACCGAGAATCGTCATAAGCGGCAAGAAATAGCCAAATATTCCATGCCCTCGGCAGTCGAATCCTGGCCCACGTGGCCGGATCAAGTCCGCAGTTGACCCTTCGGGTATCGGATTGAGGACATTGGGATCGATCTTGGCGTTACATGAGCTGCCGAAGTCGCCCCTCTGCCATTCCGAATCGTCTAGTGGCTGTAGGAGCCCTTCGCATTCGATGTCAAGAAGAAATAAAGGGCGATTGTAGCAGAGAGCCAAATGTCTGTCAACAATGTAGACAAGCCACCATATGCGTCTCCGCTCTTCCCGTTCTTCTTCAGTGACAAAATTCGAATTATTCCGATGAAGGTCGTGCTCATCCAAGCCATCCGTCTCAAGGTCTCCCTGGTCAGGGTTCAGGGGCATTGCGCTCGGGGGTAGTTCACGACCAAGCTTCAACTCTCGAGCAAGAGACCATGCTGCGTTCCACCACCTCAGACTAGCACCCTTGTATTCACTAGCAGAAACGACGGTGGCCAAGTGAATATAAGTAATAACATCGTCCAGGCTACCCGCAGCACCAAATGCACCAGACTCGCCGGTCAAAGCGCTCATACTGATGGAACCGGGCAGGGCGACACCGAGCCCACCCAGTGACACGGCCCCTTGGGTACCAGGATGTGTTCCTGGAGAAGGCTGGCCTGCAGATACGTGTATCAAAGGGTTGAGTAAGCCAACCGTGAGCTCCAAGAGCTTTTGACACGTCTTGCTTCGGGCGGAAGGCATGCTGGTTAAGAAAGAAGCATCACTCGTCTGAGCAGCAACCCATAGCATACTGGCTAATAGCGCAGGTTGGCACCTCCGTGGTCGCGTTGGGTGCAAGAAAGCACGCTTGCGGAAGACGAAGCCCAGCACATATGGTGACATTGGGTGCATTTTCGCAGACGAGGACGAAGCAAAATACAAATCGATCAAATCGCACGCTAGTGAAATCGGCAAGATGTTTCCGAGATGTGGAAGTAATGGTTCAAGAACCGGATATCGCATGCTTGAGCCATTCTGGTGGGTAGAATCGAAACTGCCTTGGTGAACCCGACTACCGCCAAACGCAGCCGCCGGTGGTGATGAGAAAGGTATACCCCAGCCGGGAGATGGCGCCCCCGTACCAATCGCATAACCTCCAAGGGGACTGTTCCCTATCCGAAATCCGCCATTCGTTTGGAAATTCGGAGGGCTTTGATCTTGCATAGGAAAAGGTAATTCTTGATAACCTGCAAGAGGATGGCCTTGGTGGGTTTCGTACGGGCGGCTTTCCATAAGCTGTGCGCCGATATCTTGCCTTTCAAAACCATGGGACATGTTTGCGAATCCGTTCATATCGATCGCTTGTGCGTTGTCCACATGGCCATTTTCTAATCCATGATGATCGACGCGAATTGAATCTTCGACCCCAGTCGCAGACGCTGCGGCCATGGCGGATTCTTCAAATTGATCCACAGAGTTATCCGCTTCATGCTGGTTGAGCTCGTGATTTGGGTTTTCGGTGCGTTTCGAAACTGAGTCCACGCTCGGCTGCACTTCTGATTCCATAGACCCATCGCCACCACTGTTTGAGCCTCGTCTCTGCCCATTAGTTGACTCTGCCGCAGCACGAGCTGCGGCCTGGGCCGCCAGATCTCGCCGAGACGCTTTCCCGCGTTTCTTCCTTTCTCGAGCATATTCGCAACCAAGCCCAAATTCTATCAAGTCAGTTGCCCATTCCACCCTCCGGAAAGCCAAGCTAACTTTACTCACCGAGACAATGGGCGCAAGGATGTTGACCATCACATTTTGTCCTTAGCTGATTGCATTGATCACAGGCACGACTGATCCTTCGCCTGACCTGCCCCGAGGTCCCTCGTCCACTGGAACCAAAGCTAGGTTGCCGCTGTTTGGGCTGTGGTGCTACTCGAGCCAGTTGAGGATCCTGCATCGCGGCATGCTGCTGAAGTTGAAGGTTGTATTGCGTGGCCTGACCGAGTGAATCGAGGCCATGGTGTGTTAGGGATGATGGTTGAGTTTGCCCGTTAGGGCCGACGGGGGACTGGTTGAGGTTTTGATAGGGAGAGTATCGTTGAAGAGGATTCGACAACATTTTGAAGGTTGGACATCCAATTGAAACCACGAATGGGTCCGTTTCCGAATGATTATTCTGAGAAGAGGAAAATGGTGTCAAGAAGACCGTCAACTAACTGGTCGCATGCCAAGCAGTGCGCATCTCGAGAAATCGTATCAGCAGGTGCGCAATTCCTCCCGGCGCATAGAATCCTTGTATAGCCCTCCAAGTCTATCCTACCATGGCCCAACGTCAGAACTACCAAATATTTAGGGTTAGCTAATGACGCTGGTTTCAATGCTCGAGGGTGAAATAGAGTCAAGGAACGCGACGCAAGCAACGAATAATGCGGCAATTTGTAGATTGTAGAAAACAGGGATTGTTGAGAGCCGCCAGAAAAGACGCCCACCATAACATCAATTGGGAGGTCGAGAAGGCCCAGGAATAAAACAAGCAGGCGTAAGTAGACAGCTGATATAGCTAGTCATATTACTCCACACCAGGCGCACCTTTGTGCAACCTGACCAAGCCGTAGTTGCGCATGAAAACTTGACAGAGAGCTTCGAAATCGTAGACTCACAGCTTCACTCAACGGGGCGCGTATCTCGCGGGCTTAACGATTCGCAACTCGATGGTCAATGCGTTATCGCAAATTCCAGCTCGACTTTCGGCCTCTTCGTCGTGTTATACTCGGGCTGGCGTGTCGAAAACTACTACGCAGTCGTGGACAAGATCTGGAAACGCTTTCGAGGTCGTGAACCAAGTCAAAATAAGGGGCTTGGCGAACGGAAGTGCGAAGAGCGCGGAGGATGGCTTGGAATTCGTGCGCATGCGCATACAATGGAAGAAGGCTATTTGGTGGGAGAGAATGTCTACTGATCGATCGCATACGAAATATCGTCTTCAATTTGCCCGCGTAGGGTATGGATTTTCCAGGGCCGAGCAGGCAACACCCGAATCCAGGCCAAGGACAAGTAGCTTTGCTGGAGGAGGGCGGGGGGCCGTGTGGGTTAACCTCTTTTTTTTCTTGTGAGTGACGATGATGCGGGTGAGAAGGTCACCCAACTCCACATCTCCACGTCCTTCTGTCTGCGTTGACGGTCCCGTCTCTTGTGACCTCCAGAAGTACCCGAAAGTAGCCTAGACGCATAGCCAAGGAAGAGCAAATATGCTGGCATGAAAGAGACCCTGGCGCTCGGCATACCTCCATAATGGCACCAACAGGCTTGGAAGCGGGGAGTCAGGACATTGCAAGTGAAGAGGTCCGAGGCGACCCGCTGGCATTGGCCAGAGACGGGCTGCTGGACCCATGAACCATGTGGGGAGGTGGAGGTGGAGAAGCATGCGCGAGGGCACAGCTTGACTCAATTTCCATCCTTCCCCGTCGCTCGGTACAATTGACGGAGGCAGAGGATGGGGCGAGGGCTCGACGAGGGGGTGGTTGACGTCTGGACCGGCCGAGCTAGCGCACCAGACAAGCAGGTAACTGAGAGGTGCCGGCCTTGATGGAACCTAACCCAACCAGGGGATGGATGTGCTTTCATGCATGCAGACATGGACTTGGGAGGAAGAGAGTGAGACTTCTTGGTGGGGTGCAGCCAGGAGGAGGATGAGCAGGAGCAGCGCTGGGCAGGCAGTCACGACCCGGGGCCGAGACTCCACATACCGCCTTTTGGGACTGCCCACGCACCGTTTTCTCGTCACAGCGGTATAATACTACCAAACCTCCCTGGCACCTGGGAAGGCGCTGCGTGACTGCCTGCCAGGCGGGCAAACCGTACCAAGGTTCTTGCCCAGGTAGGCTCCATCTCGCTGCCGGTCTCCGCAAAAAGGCAAAGATACCTCACCTCCAGCGGACCAGGGGATAGCGTATAGGGCTAGTTGGGGCCCTGGTGCTAGCCACGCCCGCGAGGCTGCTCAATGGAGGATGTCGACCGATTGGGGGGAGCATCAGGGAGGGCACCAGCCGCGTACCCAAACCGTGGATGACCTTCCCGAGTGGAAAACGTCCCTCGGTCAAGATGTCATTGAAAGGATCTAGGTCGGTTTGTGGCCGTGCTTGTTCATGCTAGCTGCAAGAGGCGCGAGCTGCTGTAGGTGAGGGAGGCAGGTCATGCCAGTTGCTCCTGCATGAATACCCACCGGCCTGCTAGCTAGTACCTGCACTCTGATCCGTGCCAACCAAAGGCAGCGCTGCCCAGCACACCATCACGAGTTTGACGTAGCAGCAGCAAACACATCCCCTTGGCCCATCGGCTGTGGCCTACTCAAGTTCCAGCTATTCGGCCGTGGTCCTCCTCAGAACCGACCGAGGACCTACGTACCCAGGATCCCAATCGTTCCACTCGTGATCTTGCGGAGGCACTATCCAAAGTCAATATCGGAAGCCCTACGTCTCCATCTTGTCGTTGGAAGATGCTTATTGCAACTACGGCGTCACGCGGTGACCGGGTTGCCAGCACTAGGAAGCACCAGCCTGTACTACCGGAGCTCAGTTCAGATGCCGTTGATCGCTTCCCCCAGAGATCCGGAGGGGCACATGTCTCCGTGGCACAAGCATGGTAAGGTCAGCTTCATGGCTTCCCGTAACCGATGGGCTTCGATCCCTCCCGACCTAGAGTCGCCTTGGCTGGACAAGGCCGACAGGGGGAGGCTGACAATGCCAGCATGGATCCAGCTTGTATACCTCATCACTTCCAATATACACCTTGCCACATCTATATCGGCATTCTTATACATATGCCTAGAGGTAGGTACCTACATTCAGACACCGGGCAAACTAAGGCGAAGCAACGGTCTGCGGGCCGAATTCGTCAGGATGGTGGGTTGTTGAAGCCACCACATGTTCCAATCACATCTCATCGCAAGACAGGCGAACCTAGAGGAGTGTGGGAGGGGGTGTGCCCCAGATTGCAATTTCCCCAACTTCCCCTCCTCGGAACACTTCCAGCACACCCTTACTGAGCATGTGGCCATATACATCGACGCGCCCTCGCTGCTAACAAGTCACTGTTCTCATCACACCGGTCCGCGTTTGAGATGCACACCAAACCAATGTACCCAATCCAAAGCCCATTCAGTGGTTTCTGACCCTTTCCGAAATGCTTGCAACCGATCCTCGTCTCAGTCTCCCTCCGCTACCCCTCGGCGTTTCGGGACTTGGGCCGCGAAATCGGAGATTGTCGTCGTCACAGCCGCTACTTAATGTGAAATTGAACCCTGGCTCCGGAACCACCCAGAAAGGCTCAATCGCATGGCCCGTCCTGCATTTATGGGCTCACCTCTCCTCTACTACATTACACATGATATTAACATGGAGGGCGGTGATGGCCAGTCACAAATGCAACCGAACGCCAAGAAAGAGAGCGACGGTGAGGATGCGGGGTGCTGATGTTGATCACTCTTGAAGATGCGTGTCTTGTTGCAGATCCAGAGCAGGGTATCAATGTGGTGCTACACCATTCAGCGTGATCCTCATACTAGGTTTTAAGGCCGCGACAGTGGGTAAGCTCTTCCGTCGCATCTCGGAACCAGAGCGAAAGAAGCTCTAGAAGGACCGGAGCATTCATGGGACCAGCCACTTCAACTCCATTAAGCTTGCCACCCCGTATTCGCCTCCTTTCCGCGACTCCAGTCATATTGATCAGAACGAATAAGCCCCGGTTGAGAACCCTACCAGGAAGCGTAGCAACGAACGAAAAGTCCCGTGGACCTGCCGACCTATGGCACCAATACAAATTGCAAGGAGTGGCGAAAATCGGATGACCTTTCTTCTTTAAAGACGGAGTGCAACGTGCACTATTCCAGAATTTACATTTTACGAGAGATCGACTAGATCAATAAAATATCTGAGTGTGTAGCTTTCGATATATACGGATAAAGTCAATATATACGTGGTGCGCGCCTGGAATTTAATAGAATTGTGTAAAGCAAAAGGTCTGAGCATAGGTACTTGGAGGGCTTTAATCCAAATTAGAGAGCCATTCATCTTGGTTCAGTGTTGCGTCAAACCCTTCGAATCCGGTCAGGTTCTCTCTGGCCCCCGATTGCTGCGGCAGCACTCGGCCACCCTCGTCCGTCATATCCAAAGTGTCGTCACCGAAAACATAAGGAGCAGCCACGAAATTTGGTGTGGCCGAGCTCCGATTGCCCATTTCCCACGTTTCAAAGCTCTGCTGCCAACGCACGCCGTCGTTGAAGAACCAATCTGGGTTTTCCATTCCCGCCCCGGAAAGAGGTGCCTGTCTCAAGTTTGTTGGGTTCGGAGTCATCCCAGTGCTGAATTTGGACGTCGGTCCTGGGCTGAACGAGCCAGTGAAACCGGACATGGACACTTCTGGGGGCTGTTGCTGCTGGGTTAGGAGGCTGGCGGACTCTGCACCGGAGTAGCCTTCCTGGCCATTTCCAGTGAACAGACCTCTCGCCGTATTGAACGACTGATTGGTACTGGCTGAGGGTTGGCCAGCAGCACCTTGGGCCGAGGTAGGTTGGTGGAGGGATCCGGCCTCATTCTGGGGTAGAAAATCCTCACCCGCTGCGGGCGGGGAGAGGGTGCGGTGAGACATGGGAGACGGCACATCTGACGGGTTGAAATATCCATAGGTCTCGTCTGCCCGTTGGAGGGCAAACGCTGCATCCTCTGGGAGCTCGCATTTCCATTTCCTCGCCAAGACACTGAGGATGGATAGTGTTCTTCTGGCACACAGCCAGTCTTCTGCCATTTCTTCGAGGTGCTTGATGCCGTGTGTGATATCACGCTTCGCCGTCTTCTCTGGGAGATTGAGGAGATGAATGATGCAAGCACTGTGAATCATGTAGACTGCAATATTACAGATTTGGCGGAGGCCCCAGGATCTCTTGTAGAGGCGCATGAGCTTTGAAATAGCACCTGCGTTGGCTGTGCAAATTCGTCTCGGAGATACGTGGGAGGGTAAGGGTGAGTTTGAGGGTGAGTATTTAAGGAAAGGTCGAAATAGATGGATGTATTGGAGATTGAAAAACATGCTGTCGTAATTGTTAGCTCTCTCGAGTCTTTCAATATAAACTAGGACGTCCTTGAAACCTACTGCGTGAGTATGACATTGGGTAGCTGCCGTTCCTTGGGCTGGAATTCTTGGGGAAGATCCTTTCGCCATTGTTCGAGCCGCCTATGCAGCTCGCTCAATTTCTTCAATTCTACACCCTTCCCACTCGATCTCCCGATATGATTAGGGTGATAGAAGAATACAAGCAAGTCGTTGCTGATTTCGCAAAGCTTGAACAGGTGAACTGCTGCCGCCCGTGTTCTGGACGGCTGCGCCAGGGACGGCTCGAATCCGCTGTCTGGGAACGGGCACCAAAGTTCGACCTCCTCATCCGGAAAGACATCGAGCGTGGGCACGTTGCATGATTCGTTCGAGAGTTGAGGCAGTCGACCCAGATAATTCGACCAGCATTTGTCAAAGAGGTAGCATCCCCAAAAGGTAACGCGGCGTGCATCGATCTCATACTCATTCATTGCCTCCTTCTCGAGCCCTCCCATCTCCAGGTTGAGGCCAATATCCTGCGCCATGCGGAAACTCATCCCGCTGTACACCCATCCCTTGGCCTCCCTTCCGCAACCTGCCTCACGCACTGACATGAGGGCAAGGGCCTGGACTGTGACTAGTCGCGGTTTTTCGTATTCGTCATTCTCTACAATCAGGCGCTTCGCCTCGGCGAAGAAATGATTGCCTTTTGTGCGGCTATCTCCTGCAATCCCATACGCGCCAGAGATATCGCTGAAGTGGCAGCCGAGTGCCAGCATGGCGTTCACCAACAGAGAAGAACAATACACGGTTGATTTGGGGTCGATCCCAGCTCGTCCTTTGTAATAGTCTTTCTCAAACATCTTCTTTGAAAGAGTTGTGAAGTAGGGGTAGTGATAGCAAAAGTACTTGTTGATGAGGTGTGCGATCAGTACCGGGTCATCTGTGACTCGAGTCCACGTAGTGATGGGATTGGTTCCCGGCGCGTAATTGTCAGAACTGGGCTCATCCGCGGGGTTGCTATAGGAATCCCCCATATAGATGAGATGAGATGTCCCGCCGATGAACCGTACGGAGCCATTCTCAAGTCTCAGCTCACCCATTTTCCGGGCCAGGTCCCTTTCGCCCTCGACCGCCGACTGAGCTCCAGCCTCATCATCTGAATATTCAACCAGATGGTTTGCGTCGTCATCTTCATCTCCTCCGACTTCCTCGGCATCGCTGTCGTGGATCTCATTCCGGGTTATCTTATCAGCCAGCTCATCCAGGTCATCGCTTGCCCGGAGCCTTCTGACTATCCCGATGGCTTCGCTCTCGGTGCCCTGTCTAAGCGCATCGATAATCACCTGGAATGCCGAGATCTGAGGCTTCCCGCTGGTTACTTTGTCTTTATACACGCCTCTCCGGCGGTGATCAGAATTAGGGTCATAAACGCACTCTGTACCATATACGCTGGAACAGGCGGCACAACTAGGGACAACGCCATCGCACTTGGACTTGCGCTTCCGACACGCGATGCATGCGTTGCTCACACATCTTCTCTTGGAGGTGGAGGCTCCAGGTCGCCGTCTAGCCAGTTTCTTTGCTGGGGCCTCGGTGCTCTGAGGAGGATCAGACATGGCTGGCGGTGCCTGTCGTCTTATCTATGCGCAGAATTTTCTGGCTACAACGTGAATGAGATGCCGTCGTTAACCTGAGCTAGAGGTACCGTCGGTACTAGGGAAACGTAGCACTGGCGCCACTGAACCGCTCATCCTCTTGTTCTAAGTAGCTTGACGCCGTAATGCTAGCCCCATCCCAGGACAACGTCTAGATAGATGTGCGTTGATAGGTTGCGCGCATACGAAGGAACCGAAGTTGCTTGTTAATCAGTCTAAACACGGCTGTGGTTGGTGGATGCTGAGTTGGGAGCTATCGAGTTTGTATCTACAGGGTACATAGCGACCGACAACCTCTAACGTCGGTAGCGCAACCGCAAACCTTGTTTTCGCCATCAGTTTGTACTTCAATTAGTAAGGCAATTTCTCAACTAGAGCAGCTAGAGAGGTAATGTTTTTTTTTTCGACGCTTCAAGCTAACATTGCATAAGAATTTTTTAGGATCATGACGTTTAGAGCAAGGTCTAGAAAATCGTACAATGTATCATTTAATATACACACATATGTCCCCAGCTATCCAACAGTCATCATATTACACAGTTAGACAACTTCAAGTTGCTAACTAATGGCTTGTGCCTCCAAATCACCCACGACCCAAGTACCAATTGTGAGCAAGTTGACTCGTGAAATATGGGAACGGTGTAGGAACTTCACCAAGACCCTTCCTTGCAACAGGATGTCGGAGGTAGACAGCGGCGCAGATGTTGGGGTTGACCTCCAAATAGCGGGGAATGAATGCAAACGCTGACATGAAAGGGCGAGGCCGCCAGGGGGTTGCGTATGGCTTGGACTCGTCGATTGGGTTCTCGGCTTCTTGCTTGAGCAGGTCGGCTAAGTTGCGCAGTTCGCTCTTCTTCAAATGCTCGTAGCCAATAATTTTGATGGCCGTTTCCTTTTGCTTGTCGTCAAGCCCCTCAATGTCTAGGGCGCGGTTGATTCTTTGTTTCTGTTGCTCATTGGGCTCCCGGACCTGCTCAGCTCCTTCGGCACCCTCGCTTGCCTCAGCCCTCTCTCTGCCGTACGAGTACATATTAAGTGACTTCATCTGCGACTGAAGCTCATCAATAAGCTCGTCGGCCTCGATTTCTGAACCCTCGGGACGAGCCAAGAACTTGGCAGCAGATTTGCGGAAAACCCGAAGCCTAGACTTATCCTTTGCTGAAAGCTTCATTCGGGTCTTGTCTCTCAGAACCATCTTTACATCGACCAGAAGAGACTCCAAAAGCTGCTCCCTCAAAGCCAACTGCTCATCTTCCGATAGAGTCGCCGGCTTAACACCTTCGGGGGACTCTGAGCTTTCTTCAGCTGACTCGGATTCAACCTCTCCAGAGTTCTCCTTGAGCAGCTGAGCCTGAGCCTTTTCCTCTCGCTCTTCTGCTTTCTCGAGCCGGCTTTTGAAGCGAACGGACTCCTGTGGTATCTTTTGCTGGCCAGTGCCATATAGAACCTTCTCGACGTCAACCTGAAACATATCACCTGGGTTGAGTTGATATGAAGGATGCACCATCTGGAAAATTGATTAGCACCATTCAGACCTATAGTGTTACTGTACGTAGTGGCGTACCTTCTTTCCGTTGACTTTAACTGCACCATGAATGACAAATTGCCGCGCTTGCCTAACACTGCTGGCGAACAGAGCTCGGAAGATGGCCGTATCAAGTCTTCTCTCCAGCGGAGCAAATGTCATTTGCATATAAGGAGTCATATTGCTGAGTGGTTGGGCGAGAAGTGTGTTCTTCGATAATCGTGATGCGGATCTCATGCGGGGGTGATTGACTCTGTCGGGAAACTGGTTGCTAACCTCAGCTGTAGCCCAGAAGTTCTCGGCAGACACTTGATTGGTTGTCAAACCAGAACCACGACCAGCAGCTTGTTCTGAACCATCGTTTAAGGCAAGATACTTCGGCGGCATATCCACAGCGGACCGGAGGCGGCGGTCAAAGAGTCGTATCCATTTCTTCTCGGGAATGTGGTCTCCGTGGTATCCTCTAGTTCGAGCTTTCGCGTCCCATTTCTGCTGGAAAAAGGTCCTCATTCCGTTCATTGGAGGCTGGTCGCCAACCATACGGGCCAAGTTGTAGAGATTGTGCTTGTTCCATGACTGACGTACTTTCTGTATCCAGCCACTGTTAGCAGACGATCAAATATCAAAGGGATCACGGCTTGGCAATATGGCGTGAGGCTCAATTGGTATAGCTTACAGGACGATTCAGGCTGTAGAACCTCTTTGGTTTTCTCATTTTGGCGAATTGACCTCACAATGTGTGAGATGTCGGGTTGGTTGTTCGCGCGAGTAACATCTAATGGCAATATGATGATGAGAGCTTGTTGGTAAATTTTCGGCCCTCGTTAGCGGATAAACGTTGGGACGATGCCGGCATTGGCCGAGCTGCTTGCCAAGTACTGGCTACCACTTGTGGCGCCAGGGCTGTACCTTGTGATTGGTACCGGTACACGGTGCCTTCCCCCACTGATTCAATGTACTGGCTACTGTCCAATAGGTGATATTTACCAGCTAAGTCTAGTACCAGCTACATAAGTTAGCACCAGGACAGATACTCGCGAAACGCGTCTTCATCAATTAAAGAACTATTCGAGACGCGTTTAATGCGTGGGTATTCAATTGCTGGGTCCTCTCCATATCACCAAGCCAATGCACATAATCGAACGAAGTAATTGAACCTTCTTAACGGCTCTGTACTTTTTTTTTACTTGAACTGCTAGAAATGGTCAATTATGTTGTCGTTTTCTTCTCCGTTGGATCTTTCGCAGAGCAGAGCTTCGGCTGCTAAACGCGACAAACCCCACGATTATGAGCCTCCGAAATCCAAGCCAAAGCCTCGGGCAACGGGGCCTTTTATTGAAGACGATGATGAATCGGATAATGACGAACACGAAACAGGAACCCCCGAACCGCCTTCGAAGAAGCGGATGACCGAGAATAGTAATGACAGCACGCAAATTCCAGACCGACAGCTATCACCAACAGAGAACGCTCAAGAGATCGTGTCCGAGGAAGAGCAAGTAGATTCTCTTTCGGAAACCCCTGTGATAGTACCACCTCCGCCTCCAGCATGGTCCACCGGGCTGCCATTCTTCTCTAAATCGCTACTGAACACTCTCGCACCATCGTCCAGCTACACCATCACAACATGTAACGGGAAAGGAACCGTGGTCAAGGAACGAAAGGTCTCGGCAGCCCCCTCATACGAGTCCATGGTAGCCTCGAGGTCCAAGACCAAAGAGGGACGGGCGAAAAGAAGCTACTACGGCATCGACATCCACGAACTGATCAGCGCCGCCTCGAAAGACATTGCACAAAGCCGAGCGGACAAGAGGGTCTCCAACAACACGGGCCCGTTGCCGTCCGTCGAAACGCCGGCAGTTACCGGCGAAAAGCCCAAGAAGACCCTTTTGTGGACCGAAAAGTATCGCGCACGCCACTTCAAAGACCTTTGCGGAGACGACAGCACGAACAGGTTGGTCCTACGATGGCTCAAGAAATGGGATCCTGTTGTCTTCCCCGGGGCGGCCAAAGCCAAGCCGGTTATCGCAAGACGGCCCGGGATGAAACAGCAACCGGAGGAGGAGAAGCCGCATCGGAAGATCTTGATGCTCACTGGGCCCCCGGGTCTGGGCAAAACAACTTTGGCGCATGCGTGTGCTCGACAAGCCGGCTACGAGGTTATGGAGATCAACGCCAGCGACGATCGAAGCCGTGACGTGGTGAAGAATCGCATACGAACGAGCTTGGGCACAGAGACCGTCAGGACGGTCAGCAACCGAAAAGGCGAGGATGTAACGCAGAAGCCAGCTAAGCCAGTGTGCGTGGTGGTGGATGAGGTAGACGGCGTGGTTTCCGGTTCCGGAGGCTCTGGCGAGGGAGGTTTCGTCAAGGCTCTGATCGACTTGGTGCTGACAGACCAGAAGAACAGTGCCTCGGCGGCTCTGGGGAGAAACGCGAACCAAGGGCGGAAGAAGAAGGGCGATGACTTCCGGCTAATGCGCCCTCTGGTTCTTATCTGCAATGATGTATACCACCCCTCGCTTCGGCCGCTTCGGCAGTCGAACTTGGCAGAAATCGTTCACGTGGGCCGACCATCCATAGATGCAGTGGTGAACCGCCTCAAGAGTGTGTTTGACAAGGAAGCTATTCCATGCGACAAGGATGCGGCGAGAAAACTATGCGAGGCAGCATGGGGCATGTCTACTGGCGCTGATGCCAGGAAAGGCGCTGCGAGCACTGTTGAAGGTGACCTTCGAGGTGTCATGGTTGTCGGAGAATGGGTAGCAGGGCGCTTTCGGGCTGCTAATGTCCACGGGAATGAGCGGCTCACAAAGCAGTGGATTGAACACAACATCATGCACGATCTGACCAGCGGCGCTGCTGGATCTCGAGGTCTCGGACGAGGCAGTTCAAAGGACATCGTCAGCCGGTTGTTCAAAGAAGGCGGCGGCTTTCCCAAGCCCGCCATCGACTTCGAGGAGGAGAAGAAGCACCAGCACGAACAGCCCCAGGCAGAATTAGGCTTTGGGGAGCATCAAAAGAAGCATGCCATGGAGCGTCTGGGCCAGATGATCGACACTAGTGGTGAGATCAGCCACATCCTGACTGAGGTGTTCGCGGAATACCCTAACCGCGACTTCAACGACGACTGCTACCTCACCAAACCAAACAAGGCATACGATTGGTTCTATTTCCACGACACGTGTCAATCAAAGCTGTATGCCAGTCAAGAGTGGGAGCTGGCGCCATACTTGAAACTACCAGTACTTGCATGCCATCACCTATTCGCATCCCCGAAACGGCACTACGAAAACATGGGCTACGACAAGCGCTGGGGTGCCGACGATGGTGAAGCAGAGGCGGCGCCGTTGCCCTTCACCGGCCCGCGAGCCGACTACCAGGCTCACGAAGCAGAAAAGCTGAACCGCTCTCAGCTCCAGTCCATCCTTGCCCAGCTGAGCCCTACAATGTCGCGGTCCTTCCGCAGCGCAGAGGAAGTGTCCTCCGAATTCCTCCCATACCTGATCCGGATGGTTTCTCCCGATGTAAAGCCCGTCGTGGTCGGCGGTAGCCAGGGCTCGATAGCAAGCGTCCGAAAGGAGAGCGAAAAGGCCATGGTGCAGCGGGCGGCAGAAGTTCTGGCCGAGGTCGGGATCCTGCTGCAAAAGGGCAAGATAGAGAGCGAGGACATGTCGAATCGTGCCCCCCAATGGGTCTATCGCTTAGAACCGTAAGTCATCCCCCAGCCCCTTTTTTTCTTGTTCGTCCAAGTTATCTGTAACTAACTCGGCTTTTTTCCCCCCATAGCGACCTCGACGCTCTCTCCACCTTTGAGACGGCAGCTTCACTCCTATCTTCACAGGCACCAGTACGTTTTGCCGTACGACAGGCCCTTGACCAGGAGCTCCAGCGCACGATCGCCCTCCGCGAGGCCCAGGCTCGCCAAGCCCGCTTCAAGTCAGGCGGCGGGGCAAACGACGCTGCCCAGGCACCGGTTCTGGACAACAAGGAGAATCCCAAGCCTGCTGCCGCCCAAGCAAAGGATGCCACCGTGGTCAAGAGGGATTTCTTCGGCCGGATCATCCTGGCACAGCCGCTGGCAGAGCTGGCGGGTAACAGTGAAGAGAAGCGGGCCAAGAGGGAGGAGCAGAACGTTTGGATCACGTATCACGAAGGGCTCAACAACGCTGTGAGGAAGCCAATGTCATTGCATGACTTTATGCGGGGTTTGTAAAGGTGTTTGTCTAATTTTGAATTTAAGTTTCATCAGGCGAGCATTTACAATGGGTGTTATTGGGTTGCGTTTTGATTAGAGCACAGGGGCGTCATTTCAGAGTTGTCAGGAATATACAAATAATGAGCTCATGTAGAAACTGCTTCGGGTGTTATATGCAAAAAAAAATGAGGACTCTATGTCATAAATACTGCTGGAAAGAAGATAGCTTACAACTCATCTACTAATATGTGAGCAAAAACACGCGATCTACACATCTAATATCTATCTACAGTTTCGACTTGGGTCTCTGCGCAGGCGTGGCAAGGGACTCGTACGCGCTGCCGAACAAGTGGTCCGGGGGCGTCGAGGTATGTGAGAACAGCGCCCTGGTATCTAGCAGGCTCGAGTTGAGCTCCTCGATCTTGTTGCACCCCAGCAGGCGCATGTTCATCTCCATCTCGTCCTTGAGGAGCTGCATGGCGCGCTCGACACCCGGCTGGCCGTAGGCGCTCATGGCGTAGAGGAACGGCCGGCCGATGCCGACACCCTTGGCGCCCAGGCAGATGGCCTTGAGGACGTCGGTGGCACGGCGGACACCGCCGTCGATGTAGATCTCGATCTTGTTCTCGAGGCCTAGCTCGCGGAGGACGGGCATCGTCTCGGCGAGGATCTCGATACCCGAGCGGGCGAATTCGAGCTGGCGGCCGCCGTGGTTAGAGAGGACGACACCCTGGCAACCAGCCTCGACGGCCTTGATGACGTCCTCGACTCGCTGGACACCCTTGATGATGATGGGCATCTTGGTGATGCTCTGGAACCAGGGGATGTCCTTCCAGCTGAGGCTGGGGTCGATGAAGCTGGAGATGGCTCTGGCGGCGCCCTGGCTGTTATCGGTCTCTTGGCCCTCCTGAACATTCGTACCTGGGTCGGTGAATTTCGAGCGCATGTCCTTCTCGCGACGACCCAGCTGGGGAGCGTCGACGGTGATGAAGAGGGCCTTGCAGCCACGCTCCTCGGCGTACTGGACGATGCGCTGTGTGATTTTCCTATCCTTATTGACGTAGAGCTGGAGCCATTGGACCTGCTCACCCTTGCGGGCGTCGCAGATCTCATCAAAGGAACAGGACGCAAGCGTAGGGATCATTTGAATGACGCCGTGCTTGTGAGCGGCCCGGGTCAGGACGACCTCGCCCTCAGGGTCACCAAGCTTGCCCAGAGCAGTGGCGGTGACGTAGAATGGGACTGAGCTCTTGCTTCCCAGCATTGTGGTAGAGATGTCGACATTCTCAACGTCAACGAGGACACGGGGCCGGAACCATATGCGATGGTATGCGCTGTGATTCTCCCTCATTGTCTAGAGTTGGAGACCTATATTAATACCATGATTCAACCGAGTGGGACGATACGGTCAGGAGACTTACGATTTCATCATCAGCTGCGCTGGAGTAGTAGCCCCAGGCCGTCTTCTTCATGGTCCTCCTCGCGACGGCCTCAAAATCGTGGAGATTGTAGCATTGCGACAGCAGAGGCTTCTGGGCGACCCTTTCCAGACGCTCAGCCTCCTCTGGGTCCTCTTCCTTCACCTCCTGCTCAACGGTGCCCATGTCGACCGGCCCCAGATGCTTGGACTTGTCCAAGAACTTGTCCAGAGTATCAGGGGGGTGGATTGGCTCGAATTCTTCTGTGCAGTCCTTGCCCTGGAAGTGCGCGGAGAGAGCTCGTCAGTCTCCTCAAAAACCAGCGATTGGATAGACGGCACTCGTTCATGCCCGGGCTTTAGTCGCACTTACGGCATACTTGAGGATGATCTTCTGTCCTCCAGGGTGTTCTGGAAAGCAGAGGAAATGTTAGTTGAGGAAATGTTACGACGAGAGCGGGCGTTGTTGGTTGTCAATCGTACCAGGTAGAAACTCGGTCACATCGTACGCCTTGCCCTGTCCATTGCACCGAAATTAGCTGATGCTCGTTGTTCTCGATGTTCGTAAAATAAACAGGCCAATTCTCATCGTACATGAACAATAACCCAACATGACTTGGCGTCATTGTGCTCGGCGATCTCGCTGCCCTTGAGCGCCGCCATGGTGCGAACTGCGGTCCGTTCGCCCGAAAGTCGGACGTCAATTACGTAGGTAGATAGGAAGAGTGCGGTCGGTGGGGGAACTGAGGAGCAGCGCAGCGTCGACGGCTCCTCGTTTTCGGGCTCTGGGGCAATCGCTCTGGAGACGGCGGACAGAGCCAGAAGGTCACGGCGAGCGAGAGCAAGAAGATAAAGAATAGGAATGGGAATAAAAACAAGAAAACAGACAGGAAAACGTCGTCCCAGGATCCTGGACTTAAAAGGGAATCCCGATCTGCTTCCCCAGTTGTTCCTTCCCCACAGCGCTTCTCCGGCGGTGCGTTTGATTACCTGCCCCCGAATTCGGGGCTCTCTGGTAGGCTGCTGGCTACAGGCTAAGGCATTGCAACCAGCACTATCTCTCTCCACCTTTATTTTACCTCGTGAGTCGGCCTTCAATAACCGCCTTCAGTATCCGTTCCGGCTCCACTATGCCTCGGCCGTCGGGTTAATTCACCGCGGGGGCAGCCACGTACCTTTATGAATGCTCGATGCTCACGTTTCAGTCGTCGGTGTTGGTTGAGTAAACTTGGTAATAGCGACGTTATTTGTTATTTTAAGTATGATTTCTTTAATGGACTTTCCAGCAGTCTCCTACTCATGTACATAACTACTGGCGTGGGCATGAGGCCTGTCATTCGCCACGGGTCAACAAGAGATCAACTCAGGTGCAAATATGCATGCATATATTCCGTGCCAATGATGATTAAAACACCGCTTGGTAAACAATAGACATAACCCCCCCATTCTAAACATACCCTGACCAGGTCCATACCCATGCAAAACCCTCCTCTTTTACGCTATGTATGACGAGTAATTCTTCCTTCTTCCCCATCTTGGCCTCCCATCCTTACTTACTTCCAGGCACTCAGTCCTGCCCAAGGGTCATGAGGCTGTGATGTTTGCGCTGGGGGTGATTTCTGCCCATATCCCTGTGGGATCTGCTGCTGCTGCTGCCCGTAGTGAATTGTCTGCTGGGGTCCCAGAGGTGGAGGGCCGGGAGGAGGTGGAGGTGGGACAAAGCCAGGCGGCATGTAACCACCCTGGCCTTGTTGGGCTGTTGGCTGCACTTGTTGCCCCTGAGTGGCATAGCCTTGGTAGCCTTGGATCTGCGATCCAAAGGAGGATCGATTTGGTGGAGGGGACACTGGGCCTCTCATTGCGTTTACGCCGAAAGTGGACTGGTTTGGCGGAGGTGACGTTGGGCCAGGGTTCCGTCCATACTGGCTTGGGTTGTACGCGGCTTGTCCATATGAGTTGACTTGTGGCTGCCCATATGACTGCGCTGTTGCTGGGTTTCCATAAGTCTGGTAACCTGGCTGCACCATGTTGGGTTGGTTAGGAGGAGGGGAGGTTGGGACTTGATACTGTCCCTGGTAGCTTCCTTGTCCGTATCGGGGTGCCTGTCCAGCCTGAAATAGCGGTGTTGGCGCTGGCCGTCCACTTGCGGTTGGCTGTGGCGGTGACTTTGGGCTCTCCATCGACATTCGGTCCATGAGAGCTCGCAGACGTTCTTGCTCCAGCTCGGCCTGAGAAGACCTGCTGGAGGATTGTGTCGCTTCAATCTTGTTCAACAACTGGGCACCCTCGCCTCGTCGGTTGTTGACGAATGCTTCAACATTCTTTTCTAAGCTCTCTACTGTCTCCTTCATCTCAGCATACCACTTCTTCGCACTGGCGAGTCCGGCCGCGAGGTCAAGAAACTCTTGATAGGCCCGGTTGTACCTGCCAATCACGGCCGATCTCTGTTTTTGAATCGTTTCGTACTTGCTCTGCTCCGATCTCACCCGCTTGTCTTGCAATAGTGTATTAAACGTTCCTGTAAGTTCCTTCATCAGAGCGGACTGCTTGTGATTCGCCTGTAACAGCCTGTTTTGGTGAGGTCGGAACTTTTCCAGCTCCTGCTGGAAGAGTTGATTCTCGTAGTTGGATATTGACTTCTTGTTCAGGATCAGGATTTGCGAGATGTCATCGTTATGGACCTGAGGAGAAAAAAACTGTTAGCTGGGCAGACTTGAGTTGCACCGTTTGGATCAACCAACCTTCTCTTTTAGGTCTTTAAGGACCTGGTTTCGCTCCCGCTTGACAAGATTCAACTTTTTGAGGATATCCTCTACTCTGTTTATCTGGTCCATCACACTCAAGCCGCCTTCTTCAAAATCGGCGTCCAGAAGGTTAGCTTCGATGGCAGCTGGGCTGACAGAGTAGCCACTCTTGTCTCGGACATCGGTTACAGCCCTGTGGAATAGTTGATCAACAGCATCCTCCTGGGCAGCACGCCGCATCTCTGCGAATTCCACCTCGTTCTGGCGAAGCTTCGTGGAAAGTTGATTGTCACTCTTCATTGCCTCATCAAGCGCCTCTCGATAGCTTCGTATATCCCCGCGTAGGGTGGTTGTGAGGGGTGCGCTGGGTTGCTGAGTCCACTGGCTCTCGTGTTTCGAACGCATCTTCTCGCAGACTATCTCTTCCATGTCCAGCTGCTTCGAGCACCCATCCAGAACTCGAATAATTGACTCCTTCTCTGACCTCAGGTGCTCGAATATCCCGGCTGGATTTTCGTGATTTGCCACATCATGGCACCATTGGCGGAAGTCTTCATCAGGCAAAACATCCTGATCAAATCCGCCTTTGAGAACTTGAAGAGCACCTGGAAGCCTCAAGTAATCCAGACTTGCAGCCATCTCGCCATTTGCGGTGTCAACCTTCTCTGTTTCTGCTCTGACAAGCTTGGCTTTCTCTTCATCGTACAAACTTGCTGACTCTGTCACCGCAAAGGGCACGATCTTGGCGAAAAGATCTGGGCCAGTAATGTGCTGAATATCCTGACCTGCGTACAGTTCACTAACCGGGATGGGTTTTGCGGCAGGTAGTTTGTTGATGGCTTCTAGGCTGGCTTCGGCTGGGACCGGCTGGTGGTAAATATAATCATTGTCCTTCTCTGCCTCTTGAAGCTTCTCCTTCACAGTAGCGAGATGCCGCTTCGAAATACCTTGCAAAGCGCTGGCGCAGTCTGCACTGAGGTTGGCGCTAGGTGGCAGAGATGTAGGGAACCCCTTGGCGATGCGGTCTGCTTCCTTAGCCAGCGATTCAGCATACTGCAGTCGACCCACACCTGAACCGAACTGGCTGTTCTCATCATCCGTCAATGCTTGGTAGTATTGCGCCATTGAGTCCAGCAGGTTTGATTTATACTATAGATTTGTAAGCCATCGGCCGAATCATCTTGAATGGGAAGCTCTCACGAACCTGGAGCATCAAAAGCCATGACTTTTCGAAAATTGCCTTGTTAGCACTTTCCTGAGCGCTCTCATAGGCTTGATTGTAAAAGCAGCCTGCTTGGGAGGCCAGTTTGGCCAGAAGTGCATTCTTCTTCTTATCGTTAATTTGCTTCTCAAGGAAGACCTCCTGAGCTTGTGCCAACATTACGTGGATCAGCGTCTTGACTGTCTCCCTACTCAAATCTGAGGAAGGAGCATGGAGGAAGTTCTCGTTGATATACGTGAACATGCCAGCAGATGCCTGGAACGAGTGGTATGCTGTCTTCAGAGCAGACTCGTCGGACCTGTTCTGGAAAGCAGCATGGCAAGAGAGTACGGCTGAGATATTAAAGATGATGGAAGCCTTTTCGAATGCCAAGGAGTATTGTGAGGTCGGTTTATGGGTGAAAGCATCGAACCTGTTGTCACGTGGTAATCCAGTCAGTACTCGATACACAGGATATACCCGCTTGGAAGGAACGGGCAGTCTTCCGAGTCATACCATGTGAATGAGATCTTGATATGCTGCTCGTCCACGGGAAACCGCAGGTCCAGAAGCTCCAGTTGGCCATAGTACCGATATAACATGTCCCTTCCTGAAGTGCTCTCCTTCCCCGCACCGCGTACGTCCTGCCTCAAGCGCTGGAGGGTGGCGCACTCCTCCGCGTACCGCTCTGGGTCATCGCCATATGTATCACGAATATATGCCTTCAATGGTGCCACCCAGTCAATCTCGTTTGTCGCCTTGAGGGGCACGGAGATCATTGGCGACTGCGACATCTTGTGCGACGAGCCGAAAGGCAGTTACTGAATGGTATGCTAGCAAGTAGCATGCGCCGAGGCGAGGAGGGTAGTAACAACAGGCTAGAAGTCGTGGTCAGGTTGGCCGGGCCGCCCGAACGGGCCAGGAGCTCTAACGCTCGGCGAGTTGAGGTCGTGATTTGCGGATGGGAAATGGCGGCGTGGGGCAGAGGGGTCAGATTCGGGCTCGGAAGGTCGCCTCTTATGCGGCCTGGTGTCGCGATCCGTGGGGGGAGGGGGAAAACTTGCTGAGAGGAATGGTTTTAGTGAGGCAGACGGGTTGTGTAGCCAGTAGGCACCAATGATGAGGGTACGCCGCCCGTTGGAGGGGAATGGGAGCAAGGCAACCTGGGTGACAGCGTTAGAAGCCGCCCAAGAGAGGCTCTGGATGTGCGGACAGCCAGTATCGGGTGGACTCGGTAGAGATAGGCTGGCCGAATAGGTCCTGAGGCGGGGTGAGGTGGTGAGGTGGTGAGGTATACAAATACTGGTACATGGTAGACTCGAGGTACGACGTCGGCAGATGAGGTGAAGGCCAGAGAGCTCCGTCCCAGAGGTGGGCGGTATGACGCAGAGGGGAGCAGGTAGCTGCGGTACGCTCGAGGTACTGGCAGGTACCTTGACGCCCACTCTAAGTCGACTTCCATTTGCGAGTTAGCTTCGGCGCCGCTGTTAAATGGTAAACGGAATCCAAGCAAATTTCGAGCAACTCGTCTCAAGCGAACATGAGCAATTGACATGATACAGTAGGTATCTAGTAGAATGGAATGATAGTGTTCGCTCAATCACCTCTCCTACAACATGGTTCCGATGGCCGGAAAGTACATGCACTTCCACATTTTGATGATCGTGGTTCAACATCAAAAGATTATTTCATGAAACCTCATTACTAAGACAATTATTATAATACCGTTGAGGTATCCAGTTGTAGGTTATCTGTATAGCTTCCAGACTACATTACCTAGTAGAAACTGGTATATTTTCCCCCCAATGGTGAAGTTCCATAATCCCCGAGCCAACGGGACATCAAAGGTGCCCAAAAAGGTAGGCGTGTGCTGTTGAGAATCTTGGAACGGAAACTCTTATAATTGGTCAATGCAATGGAAATCCCATATCTATGCAGTATTTGCAAACATCCTCACCAGCTTTGAGTTGTCGCAAAATAATGCAAACTTCCCAGGAAGTCAAGGTCATCTCCCAAATAAAAGCGGCGCCGCCCCGAAACCCCAATAGAAACTGTACCTGGATTGACAAGCTGGCCACATGGGGTACATCCGCGAAGAGGGGCGCGATCTTTATAACCCCTGTCCCGACAAGACCAGGTACTTGCTCGATAACGCAGCAGACCATTCGATTGGGAGGCAATTGCTAAAAGAGCGGTGGTATGGGCAGCGTCCGGAGCTGCAGCCCAGAGTGTGATTGGGGCTGCATGTCGGCCAGGTGAACCTCATGTCTCGCAACTGTTGCGTGTGGCTTGATGCAACACGCAACGAGGACTCGCTTGATTCGGCGCAGTGGTTGGCTGTGTGCCCGAATGGGGGCCGGAAGCCCGCTAAGGAAGCCAAATTAGCCGCTGCAGTGCTTGCTTAGGCGCCGAGCTGTCAGTGCCTAGTAGTACCCAGCGAGCCCCTCAGCTTACACCAAACCGCTGGGCTCCTCATCAGACTCGCAGCTCACCTCCTGCAGCCCTGCCACAGTGGCACATGAGGTGTAATATTGCCTGAGGTACGGGTGTGTGCTGGCATTCATACCTTAAGATAAGGTGTTAAGGTCCAAAGTCCCCTCACTCACAAGCTCTCCAACAGCAATGCTCTCTGCCGGCTCGCTCGTTCGAGGTCGCAAAGACCTGCTTACAAGATGCTCGCATGCTCATCCAGCTTCCCGTCCTCTAACCGCTTGGCTGGACACTAACATCCACGGCGTCTATTCCAGCACAGGCTTGGTTGGACCTTGACATTCCCTCCGCGAGCAAGGATGGAGGCTCGTATACCACATCGGATTCTGACCTGATGTGGCGTCACGTCACCGCAAGGCATCAATGCCCAAGAAGCAATGTTGCGGCTCAACCTCCTCATCAATCCACAGTGGCCCGTCGTCCTCGGGCCCGACGCAATTTCGCGCAAAGCCTGGAAACCGAGTTTCATCGAAACCCGGCACAGCAAAATCTCACACCTGCCCTTCGTACTTGGAGGAAGATACCACACCGGAAATGCAAGCATACTACCAGTTTTCCTCCCCCATCAACCGCGGCCGGGTGTGGGGGCCGGCTCCACACACCCGTCGCAACCCTCGACAAGCGCCAGCCTCCCAGCGAACCAACAACCACCCAGGCCCTCCGCTGGAGCTTATGCAATGTGACGGGAGAGCTTCTCTGTGACCACCCCGCGCCAGCTATTGGCCCAGAGGCCTCAGTTGTCATCTGCAGCCGTCTTGACCGGGAAGCTCTAGCGAGCCCGGTACACCACTCTCGACCTCCTTGGCTACCCTATTGGCATACCGGTCCTTGTACATGAAATGGGACTTGGGTTAGTATTCGTTACATCGTGGGTATTTCATTGAAGTCGGGGTTTCCATTAGTTCTAGACTTGAGCATCTCAAAAAGCAAGCAACTCGTTTGTAAGCCAATGCCCTCCCAGGTTACTCCGTGCCCCCGAAGACCGTTACCATCGTCAGACTACCATCGCCGTTTCCCACCTTGCTCCCTTAGGTAAAGACACTCTCCGTCAATGAATTGACCTGAAGCCCGCGCTCGGCCATCTCCGCGTCTCTCAAAAACTCCAAGGGGTACCACACCAGATGCCCCTTGATCTGGTCTAGTTTGTTGCGGATTTCTTCAGGGGGGAGGAACTGATCAAAGACGTGACCAGCCTTCACACCACGGGGCGGGAGATACCGATCATAGTCATCAAAGTCCTTGACTGCTTTGGTATTAGCTTAAAGGGACAGAGCAACAGGGAAGCGACGGGGGAGGAATCTTACTATGGTCATCGGGGTCAGCATGGAATATATGGCGGAAGAGCTTAGTGTTTGTGTCCGCCTGTGTGGTCCACATCTCCCACAACTCATCGCTCAACGGATCCTCAACAAACTTCCAGCTCTCGTCTTTGTCGTAGACATCATTCTCTGGGTTGACAGTTGGCGGCTGTGCATTGATATCACCCTCCGCGTTGAGTGACTGGGGCGGAAGCAGTCCCAGATGCTCTCGCCAGAGATAGCGCCGTAGAGTGGTGGCATGATATCCAGCCTCAAACGTCTCTCCGTTCATAGTGCTGGAGACCATCCTCGTATCCTCCATGACGATGCTCAATTCACTGTCGTGGTCTCCTCGCTGACTGCGGTCATTCAGATTACTGGAGCCACAGATAACGATCCGATCGTCGGCTATCAAAATTTTGGAATGGACGTAGAGCTCCTCCTGAACCCAGTTCTGTACTTCACTCTCGGGATCATCTTCATCCCAAACCTCATCCAGAATGGATCCTTGTCCGTGCATGGCATGATGGGCTACTGACGCTGAAGTCAAGACCTCCCCTGGAGGAAGAGCCTCATCAAACTTCTTCTTTGCCTCCATGTGTTTCTTCACCTCTTCATCAGTTGAATCCGCCTTATTTTGATTCAGTTTTCCAAGATGGGGATTCTGAGTCTTGCTTCTAGCGCCAAATGTCCCGTGGATACCTTCTGACATGATCTCTTCAGCTTCCGCTCGCTGCACCTGTTGATAGCTAACGCCGGATTTCTTCTCGGCTGCCTTGAGAGCCGGTGTTTTGTTGAGGCGATCATAAGACCGGAGATTGAAGAAGAAGATGTATTTTCTGGGGTCCACATCCTGTGCCTTGATCTGCTCAAAGATGGAGTGCTCTCCTCGACAAATAGACTTGTACTGGTAATCCATAATAGCTCGAGTACCAGCCGCGGCATTGTCTCGAAGGTCACCTGCGAAGCCGGGAATGGCGGGTATCACGATGATGATTTTGAACTTCCGGTTCT
The DNA here is from genome assembly GCA_027569935.1 of Clonostachys sp. G952. Lineage (NCBI taxonomy): Eukaryota > Fungi > Ascomycota > Sordariomycetes > Hypocreales > Bionectriaceae > Clonostachys > Clonostachys sp. G952. The sequence goes on from JAPDLB010000037.1 coordinate 500,046, forward strand.
CCTTTGCAGCTCGAACAACGGCGTCCACCATGGCTCTGCCGATAGTGTTATGGATGGGATATTGCTGGTCTCCTGTAGCTGTAATGAAAAACTGATTCTCAATGTAAACGTAATGCTGTGCGTTTTGGATAATTTCAATATAGGCGTTTTGAATCGAGTGGTCAAGCAAAATGCCGCTGGACCAGTCTGAGCTGGATCGAACGATTTGAGCACGAATGGTTCCACGGTTAAAGAGGTTTTTGGTGTCGAGCGGCGTCAGTGGATGCTGTACGTAATCTCCAACGGGATGCTTGGGACGCTGGACACCGACGAGGTCCTCATCTTCGCCAGTGCGGTTCTCTAGCATAATCCAGTCATAGGCATCGTGTCGCTTATACTTGTCACGTTTTACAAAGTTCCATCTGAGAACGAAGTGCTCAGCAATGTCATAGACTGTTGGGCCGATCACTGCCATGGCAACATCGTGCCAGGGCATGCGGCCATAGTCTGCTTTGCTCACTTCGTTCTGTTTCCAGTCATCCACTTGCTTGAAGTCCATCACGCGGTTGTTGTTGAAGTCCTGTCCCGGGAAGGTCTCTTCAGAAACTCCTTCGGGGTGAACGTCAGACAGTGGATGGTGGTTTGTGTCCCAACGCCCAAAGCAAAGATCTAAGCCACCGATAAAAGCCATGGCGTAGTCAATGACGATGAATTTCTCGTGGTGGGCCCAATACATGGTAATGTCGGCTGCGTTTTCGAAAGGATTGTGGTCTGGGTGGCGAAGAATCTTGATGTTGCCAAATCCTGGTGTGCCCTCAGGGCACAGAGCTTGGAGGGCATGCTTAGTATGCACGGAATTGCAAGTCAGGGCAGCCTCGACTTCCTTGTACACGATCACAAAGATCTTGACTCCTTCCTCGGCTTTTCTCTTGAGGAGCTGATCCAGCCGGTAGTCCCGGTTATAGAAAGGGGGGCGTCGCAAGAAGAGTTCAGGAGACAGCCACCAGTCTGCAATGTAGATGGACTCTTTGGCCTGCTCGAGAGCCACAGAGACAGCCCAGAAATAGTCACGGCCATCCACATACCATTTGATTAGATTTCCATCCCGCTCAGGGAAGAAGGACTTGAAGCGATTAGACTCGCAGATCTTAGTCCGCTTGTCGTCACAGCGCTGTTCATGCTCCTCATCATGGCGATGATTGGGGTTGAACTAAATCAAACTTGAGTCTTAGTCATCTAGCAATATTCAAAGGCCATGGCCCTAGCATCAGGATTGAGGAACACCGTACCAAGTTTCCTAGCTTTCCAATTTGGTGCCTAGACACCAAGAGAAGAAAAGAATGATGTTAGAATAGCAGTCACGTGCATCTACAGGTTGACAGAAAAGACGGACTTTTTGTGCACTAAAGCAATCTTTGCATCGTGTAGTTTGGTGTCGCTGAACTTTTCCTTAAGATCGTCGATGAGGTTTGAAACTTTGCCGCCATCGCTGGCCTTCTGTTGCGTCATGGTGGTTGCCCGCTTGGTGTCGTTTAGTATGGGGAAACTGATGGGAGGGGGAGGGAAAGGTGAGCGGGGAGGGAGGGGTTATAAGTAATTCGAGGTAGAACAGAGCAGTTATTTATAGGTAGGGACAGACACTACTATACTTAAAAGGAGTGGTGCGAGGAGGATGGAGGAGGATGGAGGAGAAGGGAGGACGAGCTGTTGATGTAGGCAGAGGGACTGCGGTGCTCTTACTCGGATCAGCTAGAGCCATGCAGGCTGATCTGCACCTGCAACCTGTTTCCATCTTCTTTTGGTCTTCACGGCTCACCCGATGTCATTGGCAACCAACAATAAGCTTAGGAAAGATAATTCCTGATCCGCTGCCATTGCCCATGCACATGCAGGCATCCATGTCGCCGACCCATTCCCCTCAAGGAAACGGCTGTTGGTCCGATTTGCCATGCCGGTAACCCTGGAGTGAGCCCGTATTTGACTCGGACGGGGATTTTGGAAAAGAAAACCAGAGGCAATAAGCGGGGAGACACGTCATTGCTCGGAATTGGGGGTCTTTGCTTTTCTTTCAGCTGCTCTCCATATTATTCAAAGGAGCTGCATGGAGCAGTGGTCGGAAGCTACAAGTACTCAGCCTTCCAATCCTATCGTCACGGTATTGTCAATTGCTGTTCGCTGTTGAGTGCGGAAGTGCTAAAATTCCCATTTCTTGCGATGGTAAAGGAAGGCCATTCGCCTATTTGCTTCCCAAGATCGCCGCTGCAGTGAGGATCGGTCAATTGTTTGCATTAGCCTGGGTCGTGTGTTCCAAAATTCAACGTCCGATTATCTTGGTGATTGGAGGACGCGACATCCTTGAGTCTATGACGTCAGGCCAAGGAAGCGCCCACCAGCTCGCGCATTGTAGCATCATGCTGTACCTTACTGTAGGGTAGGCCTCGTAAAAAAGAAGATAAGATAAGACTGATAAAAACGATCTGCGTGCCCCGCCTTCGGATTCTGAACACCGCGTATAGGTTAGGTGAAGTTGGGTTGTATTGCTCTCACTCACCCCGCACTCAGGTAATATTGCAACTGGACACATAGGTCGATGTATTGTATTCCTCCCCTTGACGTTCGCAGGCGTTCGCATAAAGGTGGAAGGATAAGCCTAGATAGCAACAAATCCTGGACGCTGCTACGTGCGCTCGTAGATAGTGTGTACTGTCAATCTAAGCAACCCCCTTTATTTGTCTCTTCCCGTCTAGTCAATCGTTCCTTTTGTAGAAAACCTGTATCGATTCAGCACATTCGATACAGCATGTACTTCAGGGGAAGCAATTATCAATCCTCAAACCATTGCAGACTAACAGCACCCGTTGCACATTGTTGGCAACCTTCCAATTACACCTGCTCCTAGCCTGCCCAGGCTCGAATGACAGTGCAAACACTGTGACTTCTGCTACGATTCAACTAGGAAGCATCCTTCAATCAGCACTGTGCTGCCAAGTGCCCCTCTGCGTATCATTAGATGAGTGGAGCAATAAATGGCGAGAGTCTGCAGTTCTGGACCATTGCCCAGGGGTATGGCAATAGTAGCGGCCCCTCAATACGCCACAACCTACCCCACCATCTGAGCTTGACCGCTCAACGAACACCTCATAGCTACAGAGCTAGCAACGGCTTAAGGAACCAAGACCCTTTCCCCCTTCTCCTTTATCAACCTTCAACCTTTGAAGATTCATCAGAGACAAATCCTCATCCATAACCATCATCATGTCCGTCCAGATTCCCGCCGGTGGCACAATTGTGCAGACCTTCAAGAAGTCCTTCACTGATGTCCCCATCGGTGCCGACAACTCCATTGCCACCACCGAGTTCCTCGACGCTGCTGAGTCCCTCACCACCATCTTCGGTATTTGAAGCTCTCGATGTGACAATTCTTCCCCAGGGACTTCCCTCTAATCGCTTGGGGGTTTTAGATGTTCTCGGCTCTGTAGCTTTCTCTCCCGTCAAGAATGACTTGGGAGGCAACATCAAGGTTCGTGCCCCTCGCCCAAGCAATGGCAATCCATTCGACTGACCTCCCCCCCCCCTTCCTACAGAAGCTCCGCGATCGCCAGCTCGCTGCCCCCGCCGACTCCGAGACCATCCAAGCTCTCGTAAAGAATGAGCTTGCCACCAAGAAGCACGTCGCCACTGAGGGTCTTCTCTGGCTCGTCCGGTGCGTATCTATCATAGAAACCCCTATACCTCGTGGCCTCCCCTAGCCACGTTTCAGGGACACGTCCGTTAACACATCTTCCCTGACAGCGGTCTCGAGTTCACCTGCCTCGGCCTCAAGGCCAACGTCGCCAACCCCTCCGAGGAGCTCGCCGACTCCTTCCGCAACGCCTACGGCTCCACCCTCAAGCCTCACCACAGCTTCATCGTCAAGCCCATCTTCAGCGCCGCCATGAGCGCCTGCCCATACCGAAAAGACTTCTACCCCAAGCTCGGTGACGACCAGGCCAAGGTCTCCGAGGAGATGGCGGCCTACCTCGCCGCGCTGGAGAAGGTCGTCGGCATCCTCAAGGAGTTTGTCAACTCCAAGGAGGCCAAGTGGTAAACCCAGCGGCTCCAGCAAGCTGCGGTAAATATATGTGGCAATCTTGCCGTGTTTAATACAAATGAATGATGGCAGGGGGCGTGCCTTGTGAGGAAACCCCATAATCTAGGTTCTCAACATGATGCGTTCATATCAAACGAAACAGAAAATCCAACAGGGCTGGCCGTATTCTGGCAGCAGATTAGTTCTTATCAAGGTACTAAATTAGGATTAGTCACTCCAATATACCACTTGATATTCCGTCTCTAAGAGATTAAGGACCATGGTAAAAGAAAACAAGACCGCAGCTTGCACACGGTAGTGAGTGTGTTGCCTAAAGGATTCTTAGCCCTAGAAGCGCGGAGTCACAATGAGCCGGCTAAGTGAACATTATGTGTTCCCTCAAAGGCTCGACCTCGTTGTCTAACCATGACACCAGGGGTCAAATAGACACGACGTTCTTACTTAATTTACGAACAAGCAACTAGTTGTTTTTAAACCCGTCAGAAACCCATTTATTATATATCGAGCTCTATGTTCTAAGCTCGGAATAAAATATGTAAACAAATCCAGAACGTATGTAAGAAGCTCTCATGTGTGATCCGCTGTGTACTCTAGATCGCTCTATGATAGAAAATGACAACCACGCCAACGCTGACAATGTGGACAAGACAAGACGAGAAAACAACACCCATCCGGGAAAAAGTAGTACAAATCATCCCATCCGTCTGATCATGGTCGCAACTGAGAGGATCTCTCTCGTTGCAACTTTTTCTCGGTGTTTCGAATCTCGAGGGCGGACACGGCACGGATTAACAAGTCCGTGGGCCGATCGAGCCTGGACTTCTTCGTCCGCACAGTCCTTATCGAGTCTTTGTCCGTTGTGTCGCCGCCCAGCCAGTCGGCCATGGACTGGACTGCAGCTCCGTACTCGATAGCAACGCTCTCCTTCGGGGCCATGGGAGGAGGCCCGTCCCAGGCATGCTTCTCGCCCTTGACGACACGCATCTCGCATTGCTTCCGATGGTCTTTGAGTCTGCTTGCAAATTTCATCCCCTCGAGAAGAAGCATATCGTATTCGCACACGCAAAGGTGTATCGGAGGCAGCTTCTTCACCAGCTCGTCAGACATGAGACCCGGAGACAACCTCGGGTCCGATCGTTTCTCCCGCGGGATTGGAGGGTACACATATGAGGCATCGATGAGGTCAGTCAGACTCTTGGGCAGAGTGAGGTCTGGCCTGGGACACTGCTCTCGCTTCTCAGGCCGTGACATGGTGTAGTCCAGAGTGGGGTAAAAGAGCACGAGGCCAGCAATCCTCGACGGGTGGAATGGAAGCGTATAACCAAACTTTTCCGGTTCCTGAAGACAAATCCATGCTGCCAAGGTGTTGGTAGCGCCGGCTGAAAAGCCCGAGATGAGGATCTTGTCTGGGTCGATGCCGAATTCGCCAGCGTGTCGGGCTATCTGACAGACGGCATCCACGCAGTCCTCGATGGGCGTGGGGAAAGGGAAGCTCGGCGCGAGCCTGTAGTTGACAGTGAAGACAACAGCGTCGAGCTGGCTCATGACGGCCCCTGCCCATCGGGCATTGTCAGTCCCTTGGCCGAGAATCCATCCGCCACCGTGGAATGTGATTACTGCCGGGCGAGGACCGATGGAAACTCTCGGCGGGATCCATACCTCGGCCTTGATCTTCTTGGGGCCACTTAGCAGGGATAACGTCGAATCCAGGTAGATCTCCCGAGAGAACTCTGGCACTGGAGGTTCCGCCCTGTTGGCAATGCTGAAGCCGACGCTGGCGGCATATCTGATCAACTGGGCTCGGGCATTAAGGTACCACCGAGAACTAGACTCCAGAGGGTTTACATAATCCCGAGGCTCTGGGGTAGTCGGGTTGTCGACACTACTTGCTTCCACCAACTCCATCAGAAGACGAGGAATCGGATGGAGAGGATAGAGGTGGGGTAGCTCAAGCAGAAGGAGGGGGCCCTAGACCGAGCTCTAGTGGGGAGAGAGAGGAATGAAAGGTGAGAATCATGCAAACACGATGTTTAGGGTGAGTGTAGGTGCTGCAGGTCGGAAACGCTGGGAGTGAGGGGATTGGCTGCTTGGGTGCAGGTGATAATCGCTGCCGTCTAAATCATCCAAGGCGGTCGGACCCCGTGGAAAAGGCGAGAATCCGGTGCGGGAGACCCGAAGCTAAGAAGGAGGAAATGGGAAGAGGAGGGAAGACGGATAAAGCGGCAAAGTATTGGGCGGGCTCAGTGAACGATTTAATTCCATTGCAGCGCTTTTGGGGGGCAGAATTGGGGGGAGGCTAGAAGCGAGCCGACAGGGCTAAAGGCCTGATTTTAGGCGCAGATCCCCAAAGAGGAAAAAAGCAAACCAGCGGAGGGACCCTGATCTCATTAATCGCGGTTGCATTGCTGCGGTAGGCACGACGACATAACGAGCAGCCCACATGAGATTGATCTGCAAGGTTCGAATAGGGCTGATGGAATCTTAGCGAGGATACTAATAAATCACGCTCTCCGCTAGTTACGACATTTTGAAGTGAAACTTGGGTTTATAAGAGCACAGTCATATCTATAGGCCATGTTAGCGCTGCATGGCGCCGGCCTCCAGGGTGAGCTACAAAACTTTATAAGACTGTTTGTGGAGATAGAGCGGGCGTTTTTAAGCAGCCATGATATTGGTTATGCTTACTGGTAGTGACAAATATTTACAAGTCTTGGTCAGCGAGTATCCTAAGCGTGAAGAAATTTTCAACAACTCCAATGGCGGCGGATCCCAACGGGCGGCACCCAGCTGAACAGCAGTCACATGCCTTACTATTATGAGCACTGAGCTCGGCCAGCTTGCGAGTTTTCGCATGATTGACGACCGGACCAGGGACCTGGACAGGATTCAGGGAATCGGGGATTCTTGGACTTGTCGCAGTCCGCACGACCCGAACGCCCCGAATCTTGGTGGCCGTGGTTGACGTCACATTGGGCTAGCACCCCCCTGTCCCGCCTGTGGCTACAGCAGACCTGTGGTGGGTGAAGTCAGGGCGGCTCGTACAGTACATGACATAAGCATTTGCCTCGCACAACTCAGACATCTCAGCTGAAATGGCTGATTGGCAAAACCAGCCGGAGGTGAGCTCCGCGAGCCAATTTCGATAGCAATGATGAGCGCATCTATGACCAAACCACAAGTCAGGTTTTCTGCGTCGATGTCGATGAGACGAGGGGTTACCTCGTGCTAGCGAAAGCCGCTGTCAAGCCACCGGCGAATCACACATGTCTGGCGAGAGACGGGCCCATGTCCTAGTGGCGTGGCGTCCAGTCTCGGTAACTCGGTACCTTAACCCTCACCTCTGGTCGCCATTCAGCGGGCCACGAGGTCTAGATTCGGAAGACGAAAGAACAAAGGGGAAAAAAGGTTGTTTAATCCTCCAACGTCCGAGCGATGCGATTGGCGCCTTCCATGGAAACGGCCGGAAAGTCGCTCCTTGCGGCCACACCAGCGTGCCGAGGCCTTGTACTGGGTACCTGCCATGCACCGCTCCTGCCAGGGTGCACAGGCAGGGATCACTGCCCGAAACCACTGCCGGGTCACTGCCGCACATGCGTGTAACCGCCCATGACCTCGCCACTCCCCGGGCGCCCAGTAGGCACGCAAGTATCCAGATGTAGACGGGACGTCTGTGCAGATTGGCGTGGATGCATCGGCACCGTTCAACAGGCCCTCCCAGCCACTTCCCATCTTTAGCACCTGCGTGCCTAGGCCGACTTACAGGCGCCTTACAAATTGAGACCACCAACGTTGATGTTGGAGTCCTGGAGCAGTCCGGCCCCATTTCTTCCAGCATCCATCCGTCTCCTTGCAGCGTGGGCTAGCTCAACCAAAATTCGCTCCTAAAAGCTTCTCGCTGTCTGACTTTCGCTTCCTTGCCCGGATTTATAACCATTGCCCGTGCTGAAAACCCTTCCGGCCGGCCCCTCTACACCCTTTTCTGTCTTCTTAATAATCGCCTCTTCCCGCGCCACTGTCTACCAAGGCTTTTCCATCTCACTCATCTTCTCTCTGTACCACCTGTCCTGGCCTAGGTACCAGCGAATTGGGTCCATATAACAACCCTGGACCTTCGATCTTCAATACGTCACCGACTGGTCAACCATCGGTCGATCCCGTCCTTGCGACCTGAAATTTGCCCTGCCAAGCTGGGAGATATTAGTTGGCTCGACATCACCACCATTTCCACTTGGGCAAATTCATTGTTTACAACCCTGGCCGACGAGCCGAGAATACAACATGCCCAGCGCCTCTGGGATCTTTGCCCCTGTGGTATCTGCCCTCGGGCTACCACATCGCTCTCGAAGCAAGAATAGAAATGGCAAAGGCCAGCCGAGTGATGACAGTGGCCGGTCGAGCCTTGAAGGCGCAGCTACCAATGGCAACAAAAGCGACAGCGCCTCGACGATTAAAAAGGACTCGACGGACACAACACCTGCTGTCCGATCCCCGTTAATCGAGACGTCTACGGTCAACGAGAATCCCACTTCTAGCCGTGCGCCGACCTCACCCATCTCCCAAGTCTCTCCGATCTCGCCCACCGTCGCCAGCAACCTCAGCCTCAGCTCCAACCCCAAGCGAGTCAGCGCTGGTGTCTCAACTATTCCTGCGGACCACCGCAAACTGCTTGCCAAGATGAATGACAGCGGCGTTGAGATCAAAAGCTCTACGCGCTCTAGCCTGGACATAATGTCGGCCAGGTCTAGTATGGATAGTGGCCGCAACAGTCAACGCACAGGCGCTAGTTCCGAGTTACTCGTTCATCCCAACGAGCTCAACACAATCTCGCAGCTCGACAAGCTGCCGATTGGTACCGAGGTTGACTTCCGTGCCCGGATTCACACCCAGCGCCAGCTCTCCAAGGCATTGGATTTCCTCCTCCTCCGTGATCAAACACATTCTATTCAGGGTGTCCTGTCTCGCGAAAACATGGATATGGTCAAGTGGGTTCAAAAGCTGAACCCTGAATCCCTCGTGCAAGTTCACGGTGTCCTCAAGGAGCCCCCAGAGCCTATCAGATCTGCTACGCACTCCGGCGTAGAGGTTGACATTGACTCCATCTACCTAGTGAATGCTGCCGCCAGCGCACCCTTTAGCAACTACAAGCCCCCGGAGAGCCTGCGTAACCGCATGTCATCGCGCATTCTGGATTTGCGGCACCCGTCTAACCAGGTCCTTTTCCGTGTTCGTTCTCTTGTAACTCGGGTGTTCCGAGAGACCATGGAGAATAAGGGTTTTGTCGAAATTAACACCCCTAAACTGCAGCCTGCTGCCACTGAAAGCGGTGCCGCCGTATTCAAGGTCAACTACTTTGGTAGAAATGCCTTCTTGGCCCAAAGTCCACAGCTGGCCAAGCAGATGTGTGTGTCGGCTGACTTCCGTCGTGTTTTCGAGGTTGGCCCTGTATTCCGAGCGGAAAATTCCAACACCCATCGTCACCTGACTGAATACACCGGCCTCGACATTGAAATGGCCATTGAAGAAGATTACCACGAGGTCATCTGGGTTCTTGATGACTTCCTCAAGGCAGTATTTGAAGCAGTGTACTCTCTGCCTGAAATTGAACTCTTGCAGAAGCGATGGCCTAGTTCCGAGTTCAAATGGTTGGAAGAAACTCTGGTTCTTGATTTCAAGGAGGGCCTTCGAATGCTGCGAGAAGATGGGCGAGACGTTGAAGAGGAAGATCTCTCTACCCCCGATGAGATTCGTCTTGGACAACTCGTCAAGGAGAAGTACGGCACTGATTACTACATCCTTGACAAGTTCCCGGCCAATGCTCGCCCCTTTTACACGCACAAAGACCCCGAAGATCGTAACTGGACTCGGTCTTTCGACATCTTCATCCGTGGCCAGGAGATTTGCTCTGGTGGCCAGCGTATTCACGACCCCGATGAGCTACGCACCAACATGTTGGCAGCTGGGATTTCCGAGGATGGTATGGAAGACTATCTTGCTGGTTTTGACCTTGGCGCACCACCACACGCTGGCGCTGGCCTGGGCCTTGAACGTATTGTTAGTTGGATGTTGGAACTGGGCGACGTTCGATACGCTTCCCTCTTCCATCGCGACCCCAAGTCGCTGCCCGAGCGCAAGCCTGGGTTGCCTCACCCTGAAGCTGACACTACCAAGCCCCATCCAAATGACACAATGCCACCCCTGGAGAAGCTTATTGCCAACTATGGCGATGCTTCGAACACCTCTTGGCTTGACGACCGTTTCGAGGTATGGAGACATCCTACTGGTGCTGCTGTGGGATATGTGAAACAGGAAAAGTTTGCTATGATCACGGGTGATCCCCTCTGTGATCAGACTCAGTATAAGGATGTTACTTTGGCCTTTGCCAAATTTGTGACGCATGAGCTTCATCTGACACCAATGTGGATGTTGGTCTCTTACGATATCCAGAAGATCTTGGCCCAAGAGCTGGGATGGAGAACTCTGTCCTGTACGGAGGAGCAGCGGGTTGATGCGGACAAGCACCAGAACAGCATGGGACCCAAGGCCCGACGAGTCGAGCGTGAGGGTGTTAAGATTCATGAAGTCAAGTACGATGCGGACTTCATGAAGCGTGTTGACCCTGCAATTGAAGAATGGAAGCACTCCCGCAAGGGGAAGCAAGTGCACCTGACTGAGGTTCGCCCGTGGGTCGATCAGGAACATCGCCGTTACTTCGTCGCTGAGAAGGACGGCAAGGTCATGAGTTTGGTCGTTTTACACAAGCTCGCTCCACGTCACGGCTGGCAAGTCAAGTGGGCACTTGATTTCCCAGGGGCCCTGAACGGTGCCATCGAAGTATTGATCAACTTCGTTCTCTCCAGTGTCTCGGGTCAGGTCACCTTTGGCGTAGGAGTATCCGAGACGCTGACGCCTGGTGAGCATCTTGGTGGCATTCGTGCTAAGTTCCTTGCCAGCACATATCGCTCTATTGTCGAGAATCTTGGTCTCCGCCGCAAGGCTGATTTCCGCAACAAGTTTGGCGCTCTCGGAGAGGAGGTCTACATCTGCTATCCTAAGCATGGTGTGGGCCTGAGAGACCTCCAGCAGGTTGTCAAATTCTTCCAGGATTAAGCCAATCTTGTATCTGCTATGATGAACGCCATAACGACACATCACTTCTTAGCCAGTCCTTAACTCGCCCTTTTCTCAGGCAGGCCATGCCGGCTGGCATGATGATACGGGCTAACGCGCAAGTTTTCTTTTATATCCGAGATACCTACTTCACTTTGTCTTTTGTTCTTCCTGATTCCCCTTGAATATTGGTAGGCATGGTTCGTTTTCTCTCATATTTTTTTTTTTTTTTTTTTTTCATAAGCTGGGTCACTGTTTGGCTTCTCTTTTCTCCGTCTCCCGGCTTCGTTTTGGGGGCTTGGCTACACGCAGGAGCAACATAATCGAACAATTAAACTTTTCGCAGGGAGGGGGATTCACTAGATACCTATATATCGTCGATGGGTTGGTTGGATGCAAAGATTTCTGGAAATGACATATCGGGAACTACACCCTGGCCTCTCGCTACCTAGTTTTTTAATAGATGAATACGCTTATAGAACATTCCTTTCTACATTCACAGTGTCGGGTGACATGCTGAATAATGGTGACCTCACGTAGAAACGTTTGTGAGAAACGTTTGTGGAAGCTGGAGAACCGAGTTCTGAATTCTCCTATCTACGGGGTATCTCTGGGCTGCGTAAAGTTGACATAGCAGCCACATTCAATTTTACCCTAAGCCAAACTCCTCCATCCTTGGCTAGTGATATAAAGGGTCATGACGTCTTCCAAAGAGATTATTTGCCGACAAGCAACGATAGAATACCATAAAGGCATAAAGAGAATGCGACAAGCGCAGGATTTTGCCTAGATCGTAAATGTCCAGACTAATAGAAGGTGGAAAGAAAGAATAGCGAGGTGCGCTTGAGAGCCTCGTGTAAAAAGTGAGTTAAGGATGGGGATGAGCATCTATCACTCCTAGCAGTAGATTCCATTATCTTTCCAAATAGAAGACTTCCTTGAACGCCAGCCGAATATATCTGTGTCTTTGTTTCACAAATATGGCCTCAGCCTGTACCTCTGCAATGACATACCGCCCTAGTGACGGAGAAGAAGTCCTACTCCTAGGATTGTCTTTCATCACGAGACGGACTGTTCCCGTTTCCTCCACCCGAAAACCGTCCCCGTAGCCAGCTGAGAGGGCCACCATTCGTAGAAGAATGCCGGGAGTCGCGTGTATTTTGAGAAGGGCTCCGCTGTCTAAACCGAGTACTCTGCTCACCAATACCAACTCCTCTAGGGCTGGTTGGCGACATTGAATTTCGACGTTGCATTCGCGAAGTGTCATAGCTCACTCCGGATGAGGTACCTTGGTCTCTGTCCCTGTCCCGCTCATTATCACTCTCTCTGTCCCTGTCTCTCTCCGCTATGACCCGGAAGGCATCATGTAGGCGTGCGTGACTGCTGGGTATACGAATAGGCCGTCGGGAAGGGGGAACTTGCGTAGGCTGTGCAGGGGTTGATGCACCACTGAAGACAGCCGGAGAGGGGCTACGATCATCTGATGTGTAGCCTGCGGCGGGATTCGCACCGCTGTCTGTTCTTGTTCCAAACAGCCAACGTCCAATTCCCGACGGTTCTCCTGAGTGGGCTCCTGGATATGGTGCGAAACCGGATTCGGGATTCCTAATACCCGGGTTGTTGAATGAGTTGTCGCTCGGTGGCGTTGGGCCACTCCTTTCACGATTGCCAGCCTCGTTGCCCTGCTCACTCTTCTCGATTGGTGACCGACATATCGGACAGGTATTGTGCTCTTTCAACCACAGAACTACACAATCTTCGTGAAACCAGTGTTTGCAAGGTAGAAAAATAGCCTTTTCACCTTCTTTGAGATCATCAATGCAGATCGAGCATTCAGTTTTCGAATCTCGACTCAGCATTTCTTTATCCACAGAGCGCCGGTCTAGTTTGTTCAGGGCTTCTTCCGAGGCGGGTGGGGCTGCATTTGACTGAGGGTTTGCTTCCATCAGTTGAGAGATGATGCGATCTAAAGCTTCTTGTGAATAGACAGCATCACCAGCCATTGCGTTGGCAGGGTTGAGGAGTCCTATAATGTCCTGCAGACCACGGAGGAATGCAGGAGAAGGAACGTCCGGTTGTCGACCATCTGGTTCTCGGCCATCTGGGGGGCCTATGTCTCGCATTACATTGGCGAATATCCTATAAGCGGATTGTTAGCATTTGTACGATTGCCAGACCTTTATCGAATGCTGAGGAACAAGACGCATGTCCATTACGTACTCTTGGAAAGGGTCCCCTCTACCCTCGATCGACGGGTTGCCGCCAACACCTCGGACTGGACCTGAGAAGATAGTAACACTCGCAGTCCCGAACGGGCCACTTCTAAAGGTTGTTCGGTGAATACGAGCTGAGGAAAATTGACGTGCATGAGTTTGTTCGGGGTTGGCCTGGGGTTCGACTTCTGAATCATGATCGTGGTTGTGCGTATGATCTGTTTCATGGTGATGGTGATGATGATGATGGTGGTGTTGATGACTGACACCATGATTATGATGCAAGTCATCTCCAGGTCGCATTCCAGAAAACTGTCTCGAAATATTCGATTGTCCGTCATTACTGAAGTCGTTTATCATATCGAAAAAACGGGAGATTACAGGCTCCATTTCTGGATTGTGGTGTTCGCGATTAGGACCCTGCCGGGTGCTCCGGTGGAAAGCGAACCCATGATTTCCTTCCATATGGTCTTCGATATCAGCTTCGTCGGGATCTGAGTCTTCATAGTAGCGTGCTGGGCCAGAGGGGTCGGGCGACGTTGCACCGGAAGATTGGTCAAAGTCTCGAGGGTCGTTCTCTAGGCTGATCTGCAATACAATAATTAGTTATATGTTCGGAGATAAAGCAGGAAGACAGCAATGAGCGCAAACTTGAACGAACAATTTCTGTGATGTCACTCTCACACCTGGGACACTCTAGGCCATGCTGATCCCGATACCATTCATTGGAACAGTTGTGACAGAATACGACTTCTCGATCTCCAGCTGCATCGAGATGGCCGGAATCTCTCCTGGACGACTCCATCGGCCGTGATGCCTGACTATTCTGATAGGCCCTGAGGGCACCTAAACCAAGGCCGAAAGCGAGGCCGGCCAGACGGATCGCTCGAGACGCCAGGGTTGATAATGTCGGCAAATCCGGTCAAGCACGAATCGTAAAGGAGTAGTAGGGCTCCGACGTGTTATGATGCTTTAAACAGTGAATGGTGCTGATTGAGATGGGCCTTGGGCGCGGTTCATGGGATTAGTCAGTACGGTAGAATGACTTGATATCTCGGTCGGCTGCCTTGGTCGTTGAGTTGGGTGGAAATGAAAAGCAGAGCAAGGTGCGCGATAGGTGAAAGTGCTGTTAGGTGGTATTGATTGCAAGTCTGCGAATCTCGGATCGGGACGAACGAGTTGAGTGGCGAAGAGATAATGGGAATAAGTGTAGGGGTAAGACAAAGCCGCGAGATATTTGGAGACGATCGGAAAGAATGGAAGATTGTCGAAGCGCTATTATATGAAGCAGGGAGTATACAAGAAAGGAGAGGGCTCAGAGCTCAATACGCATAGGTAAAGGCAGCGCAAGGACGATGCAAAGAAAGATGGAAGCTGAAAGGATGGACGTCTAAGAGCTTCGATTATGCTCTACGGAAGTTGGGGGAGGGGCGTTTGGGGTCCAGGTTAATGAAGTCAGTCACGTTCAGCGGTCTCGGCTGGCTTGGGTAGGAACGTTGAGGCCGGTACACAGGCAGCAGTAGCCAGCAGGTACCCTGGCCGATCAGCCAGCCTTATCGTGCAGTAGCGGATACAGCTGAGCCAGTACATGACGCCTCGTACCTGCCAATACCCCAGTTCTTGGAGGGTGCTAAAACAACCCGGAGCGTGACTTCAAACCGCTCTCTTCTCTCTCCCTCGGGGTCTTTTGTCCTCTTGAAAATGGCCAGCGCCCCAGGCATGCTATCCACGGCTGCTTTGTCCTCGTCAAAGTGCACTATATACTAAATTATACCTGAGCCTGGGACAGAAGCCAACAAGCAACATCTCCATACTGCAGGTACCTGGTACTTGTCGCCTGATTAGCACCTACCTGGCCGCGCTTGAGGGGTACCTGAGCCACAAGTCACTTCCGATGGGCCCCACTGCCTCTGACTGAGTGACACCTAGGCGTGCGTTCGTGTACCAGTGCCCAGGGTTCAACTCTCACCCATTGTTCTACATGTGGCGTCGGACTCACACTGAGAGGACGCACAGCCACAACAGTGCAACGATCTCAACTATATCCCCAGTAATCAAAGAACGTGATCCAGTTGTAGAGGATAATGGATACCGGGATTCTATTGAACGCGGGATCTGCAGATGAAAGGGGCTATCTCATAAGCGGGTAGTAGTAATGCCAATATCTAAACAAGTGTATAAAATATGCGGTAAGCCGGACGTGGGACAGCCTGATGTTCTAATCTGCAACCATATGTTGCATAAATGGTGGCGTGGCTCAGCCCTTAATCTGATCTGCATTTGTTACCGAGTGTCTGCTGCGTCTCGTCAAAGCGCTCATCGGCTTGATTGGGCTTGTTAATGAAGATGGATGGTGCACAACTGGACTGAGACTCAAACAAACACTGCCTAAGGTATAGTGACCACCCTACGTAGGAGTGACCTTTCCGCTATGCCCATCTCCCCCTGTTTTGGGCGCTTTTCTTTTCTTTTCTTTTCTTGAAAAAAAAAAAAAAAGATCATTGGAGCAACAGCCTTAGTGTAAACCCGCTGGTATGATGACCATATATTAAAAGGTCTGGAGTGATCTTTGTTCCACCTTTTGTCCCGTTGAAGAAAGCAACATAGGTAAGGTATATAGATTAACACCGATTTAGAAACCAATTTATGGCAAAGCATGCGACTTAGTGAAAAGTTTCTGATATCTGAAGAGAAATAAGGCCACACAATGCCATCACCGAGCGGAAACATTACTAATGCTCATCAACGAACCAAAGCTTCCCGTCGAGTTCCTAGACATAGATTTGATGGCATGGCTCTCCATTCTTATCTATGACAGTATTTGCGACTTAACCGCTCATGCTCCAGGGTTGTCGTACTTGGTGAATCATGTTGCAATTGGATATTGACAATAGACGCAAGTGAAATTCTGATTGTTTTACACAGTAATCTGCCATTTTATAAACCCTATTGCTTTTCCTGCGCAGCCTTGCGATCCTCCTCATCGTACTGCTTTAGCTGCTTTGACCAACTAAGACGCATATCGTTAGCAAGACAAGTTCTGTTGCCCAACCGTCTCGAGACTCGACATCAATCGATAAAATAGTAACGTACTATCGGCTAGGGTGCCATTCCCAGGGTTCCGGCTTGTGTGCCCATGTCTCCCTCTCAGCGCTGAACTTCCAGGTGACGGCAACAATGGCAGCGATGGTTGCGCCGGCAATGATGGTGTTGGCCTTCCAGTTGGCAGGCTGGGCATACCAACCACCGGCAGGCGACCAAACGTGCTTGGGGTAACTAATTGTTTCGGGGGCCTGTTAGAAATGATTTCGTCGTCGAGACTCCAGGTATCGGTCGAGGGATCGAACTCACGGGACCTTTGCGCCACCACCCTGAACAAAAGTTAGCCCAATTCTCATTCTTCCGCACGGATGTCCACCTACCATTGTGATATCTTGTTCGGGGATGTTCGGAAGGGTACTGGTCGCTCAATTGCGCTGTTTGATGATGTTCCTCGGGCCAGAAGGAAGTCGATAGCGAGCTTCCAAATGCCCGCGACGTGAGTGGTCTGGCGAATTCGCCCGGCCCGGTTGATTTTCCGCCCGCTAGCTCCCTACACCCACCCCCCGGACGCTCACTCACACGACCCCGAACGCTGGCCCGGGCTTGTCACAGCTGTTTTGAGCGCAGAACTTTTTCTGGGCCATCCACTACCGGTGATTTCAAGTCGACGAAGAGCCTCCCAGCGACAACCCACCCACCTCGCACCGGCACGCCTGCCTCGCTCACATCCTCGCCCTTTTCCCGAGGGGCTTCCAAGGGGCGCATATACGAGGCTCTGCCGACTAATTGGCCCCCATGAAGGGTATCCGGCCCTCACGATGGGGTGGGCAGCTCCTCCACGCCCGCTCCTGTCCCGCCACCATCCCAAGGAGAAATTTCCTAGCCAGCACCGTCCGCTGCCAATCGACAGTCCCAGCAATACCCGCCGAGGACCTAATTGAACAGGACCCCGAAGAGGGGGAGACCCTGCCCAGGAAGCTGCCGTCTCCTCTGCCCGAAAGGGCCCTACAATCGGCCAAGCTCGCCGCCCTACACTCCCGACTATCCCTCTCCAAGAAAATCCCACTCCAGACTCTGGCACGAGCCCTCGTCACACCTTCGGCCGACCCCAACTCCAGCTTCAACAACGCAAACCTCGCCTTCCTGGGCAGCACCATCATCAACTACCATGTCGCCGAGTACATCACCTGCAAGTGGCCTCGCCTGCCCATGGCCATCCACTACGAAGCCCTGAGAGCCTTCTCCGGCCCCGAGTCGCTGGCCCAGATCTCCCGCCGCTGGGGCGTCGAGGCCGCCGCCGCCCCCGGCGAGGAGGTCGACCCGGGACTGCTCCAATGGGCCTCCAACTCCAGCGCCCTCGTGGGCACCCGATGGGGAGGGTACGTCCGCGCCGAGACCGACCGCAAGCACAGCTTCTACCGCCGCGGCATGAGCAGCCGCGTCGTCCTGGACAACGACTTCGGCGACGCCGTCGACGCGGGTTCCGTCAAGGACGCGCACCAGCACCACCAGGACACCTCGTTCTCGTCCTTTGTCCAGGCCGTCGTCGGCGCCATCTACAGCCACTCCGGCCGCGAGGCCGCCAAGGACTTCGTCGAGTCCCACATCCTCTCGCGGCAGGTCGACCTGTCGTCTCTGTTCGAGTTCCAGCTGCCGACTCGCGAGCTTGCCATGCTGTGCGCCCGTGAAGGCTTCGAGCCCCCCCTGGCTCGCCTGGAGAGCGAGACCGGTCGGCACTCTCGCACTCCCGTCTATGTGGTGGGCATCTACAGTGGCAAGGAGAAGCTTGGAGAGGGAAATGCCCCCAGCTTGGATTTCGCCAGACGGAAGGCATGCATGAATGCGCTTAAGTCGTGGTATCTGTATAGCCCCGGCAACAAAGTACGTGTGCCGAGTGACATGATGGAGGAGGGTGCAAAGCCGTGGAAGGCACCTCACATTGATATTGGAGAGGTAATCTAAAAAAAAAAGAAACCCCTGAGCTCATGTAGCTAGGACATCCATGGTCACCAATCTCATGATAGAACCACAGTGTACGAGTGTATTTAACGCATATATTGAGTCGAGGTTTAGGGGCGCAGTCTACAAGTAGATGACGGGTTGGTTCTCTGGGACTTGGCTGCTATGTTATCTGTAAAAATACATTGTAAAACAATGACTCTACGTATCAGCATTTAGTTATAATATATCCATATATTATATATTAGGCATACGAGCTTCTCATTAATCTCTGGTTTCTCTAACTAAACTGGTCGCCGTCTCCTAGGAATCGACGTCGGGTTATGGAGTGATATCGCTCATCTCTTCGTTTCTTCTCGCCCTCTTCACGAAGCTTCTTCTTTCGTTCATACACTGCCCTTATTGTCGAGCGGATCTGCTCCTTCCCCTCATCATAGTTTGCACGTGCCAGGCGTACTACGCCGTCAATCTGCTCCGGTGTATAGACGAAATTCCATGTGCTGAGGAAATCCGAAGTGCCTGGGGACACGTCTGGTACCTTATCGTTTGAAAGGAACGGGAGGTAAATGACGGCAATTCCGGCTTTGGGATGCATGAGTTGCCATTTATCATCTCCAGATACGGCTTTGGATTTCGAACGAGGGTCAGTGGACTTTCGCTCCTCAGTTGAGCCAACCCAAACTGTGCAGTAACCCAAGTCACCGGCGTCTTCGTTTCCCGGATCGAATTTTGTGGCGTCGTTGGGGGTTTTTATGCCATTTACCTCGCCAGCGGCCTCCTCTCGCAGATGGCTTTGTTGTGCCTTTGCTTCTTGTAGTCTTTGGTTGGCTTCCTGAGTTGTGTCTGCCGATGCCTCTTCTAAATCTTGAACTGTTTGAGAGACGGGTTCCCCAGGTTTGGGCCATCCCACTCCCACGGGCCATCCCTTGATTCCTCGTTTTCGAGCATATCCGTCAGCTACGGAGAGCCAGTTGTCAATTTTCACGTCAGCAGACGCATCAAATGTAACCAGGACATCCACATTTCGTCCAGGACGAAGCAACGGATAGATCGGGAGATTGTTGGACATGCCGGCATCCATCAATTGAATATACTCATTTTCATAGATGCTTGCTGGTGTTGATTTGGGCAATTTTCCTTGCATACCGTAGGCAAAGTTGTGTATCGTAGCAGGGTCTATAGGGTGTACCTTGCTTAGATCCTCACTCTTGCCGGAGATCAGGTCATCGACAGCACCCATACCAGCCATACTTTTGACAAGAGGCTTGATTTCTCGATAGTAGTGGTTCAGCGTGGCACAAAACGCACTGCCAAATATTCCCATCAGCAGCGGCATCCTGATTTCAGGGAGGTGGAAGCCATGCTCTGGCGGAACGTCCTTCCCATTGTTGAATTTCCGGCCAACGGCCCAGGTTGGGATTCCAGCATTGAACTCTTCGCAGAAAAACTCATAAGGTGTAAATTCGAACCATTGGAACCATGCCTCGCGAGCTGCCTTTTGCCGGGCTGCAAGAGAGCCGGCTGCCTCAGCTGGAAGCCCAGGTATCTCGTGGCGGACAGCAGTATAAATGGGCAAAGGGTTCTGGCCGTACTTGATGTACTCTCTTTGACTGGAGAGCTTGAAATCGCTTGCACTTACACCAAGGTCGCCTTTCGGAACCAAGTATCTTGCCCCAAGGAGCAGCCCGTAAACGTCGACAAGACCAAAAGTGGCATTTGCATCGCCCTTGAGTTTCTCAACCATACCACTCAACAAATATTTGCTGGTTGGCAATGAGACAAGAGACTGGAAAGCTACCGGCGGGTAAGCGATATGAATGGGGGCTCTTGCTTTGAGATGATCAACAAGAGCACTGATCCGGCCCCTCGTGAAGGACGATAAATAGAGGGCCTGGAGCCAGCAGCTGCCGCTCACACCGGCTGTGTAGGTGATGCAATCAAACAAACCATCTTCCTCAGTAGCTAGCATCGATCCTGTACCGGCAATGAGAGCACGGAGGCCTCCACCTGAGCCACACATAGCAATTGTTGGAATATCATCTGGGTGGATGTCGTTCTCTTGCAGCCCTAGATACCTTGCGAGCGCTACCCTAATTACCCTCTTGCGCCGAGAAAGAAACTCTTTCTCCTCTTTGCACAAGTCGGATGAAATGCGAACCTCTGCCGAATACCGGATCTCTGGATTGACCAGGGGATCGTGAGCCTCTGACCAAATTTCATCGGCCAAAGAACCCGGGGATATTGAGAGCTCGTGTTGGAGCTTCCGGAGATATCCTGGGACGAGTTTCGACCATTCGGGCAGGATGTAGTCAACCAATGAATCAGAGAGTGCAGTCCACTGAAGGTCTACTGCGTTTGAGAAGGAGCGGAAGCCGCGAGAAAAGTCGGACCACGCAGACGGGCTCGCGGCGTCATCTTCCTCGACTTGCTCGCGAGCCTGAGATTCCTGCCGTTGTCGATTGGCGCTTTCCTCCTTCCGTGATGCGGGATGACTGGAAAGCCGCGCGAAATCCTCCGATGGGTACAGTAACCAAACAAATAGCCCTCCGGTGATGATCGCAAGAGGTATCCTCGGCCTGGGACGTAGCCTCGTGCTATTACGCTTGCCGAAGACAGTGAAGAGACTCCTTTGACATTGGTGCGTAGGCAACCTTCCTTGTAGAACCTGGAACCCGGGGCGAACCCTCCTCAATCCCCTACATGAGCTGGGGAACGTCATGGTGCGGATGAAATGATGCCCACTCAATGATAACTTAGAGCAGCATATCACCGCAGCGCCTGGGTCATTGATTGGCTGGGGACGAGGTGAGATCGTGCGGAGCAAAGATTCGCATGGCAGGTGAATGCGACAATGGAAGAAAGCAGTGGAATTGGTCAGGCAATACAATTAAGCTGGCCGCCAGCCTGATCTGGTCCTAGCCGATCTCGATCTACTTGCAGCTTCAAACGACCATCCGGCAATTGTTGGGGCGACAAGGAGCCCTCGGCCGATCGAGTTTGGAGGGCGCTAGCACTAAAAGGTACCGATTATCAGTAGATAAATGGGTGAGTCGAGGGCGACTCCTGCTTGCGCTATCGGGCGATTATTTCTCGCCTGTACGTTGCATCATTAGCATGTGCCAAAGGGCGGCGGCCTCTTAACCTGGCTGCTGTCAATTCGGACAGTTGCTCAGTGAAGATTAATGAGTACCTTATGTACCTATCTGTAACATTGGCTTTGGTACGATTACTTATGTCATTGCAAATGTCTACAAGTTTCCCCAAGGCTCAGGCCTTACCCAATGGAAGATTGGTACTTCTCAGGCGGCAGCAGTGCTGATCTGCTTGCAAGGGAACCGAAAACATTCGCATGACAGCTGCCGAAAGCCAAGGCCGCCGCGAACGATAGTGGAGCAAGCGGGAATGGTGGGGTTGGCAAATAATTTAAGTCGCAGTCGCGCAGAGCTGCGAGAGTTTAGTGCAAATCATCATCAGGCGCGGCTGGCGGGCGGTGAAGTCGCATTTTTTGGGTACCTTGTACCACCTGGGAATTTTTCCCATTCAACAAGCAATAGATACCACGAACTTTATTCAAGAACGGCAAAGAAAATGGAATTAAAGTAAAAGTTAGAAATTAGCGCCTTGGACAATGCTTCAAAGCAGTGAGCCATTCAATTGTCGGAAAGGTGACTCATTGGACCCGGGTGACCGAAGAGTAAAAGAGCCTTCAAGGTTCCCTTAAGAGCCCTGTTGCGCGCTAGAGCTCCAAAAAGTGCCCCGCCACTCATTTTCTCATCCTAACTTTTTTCCTTCCAAAGGCAGCCTTGCGAAGAGTCACATTTCCTCTCAATCTCTCCACACAGAATCCGGAATTAATCGACAACTGCACGTATTGTCTATCTAGGGATCACCAATTATCGCTTCAGCATCACAATGAGCGACGCCACTGCTGTTGAGGAGCCCAAGGTGGCCGCCGTCGCTGCTGAGGAGCAGGCGCCTGTTGAGGCTCCCGTCGCCGATTCTGCTGACAAGGCAGAGGCAGAGACAGAGGCAAAGCCCGAGACCAAGGACGAGACAAATGACGAGACCAAGACTGAGGCCAAGGAGGAGGCTAAGATCTTGAAGACTAAGGGTCAGATTGATTACGAGAACCCTCGAAACAACCGCAAGTTTGACGCCAGCGCTCGCGAAGTCAGCGACGACCCCGTTGCGATTCGCAAACAAGTATGTGACAGGTCCTCTGATGCTAAGTATATACAGAGCAGCTGCTAATTGATATTACCTCGTAGGTCGAGTTCTACTTTGGCGACTTCAACTTCCCCCAGGACAAGTTCATGTGGGAGCAGTGCGGCGGCGAGGAAAACAAGCCCATCGCTGTCAAGAAGATCCATTCCTTCAAGCGCATGCGATCTTTCCAGCCCTACAGCGCCGTCGTCGCCGCTCTCCGCGACAGCAGCCTCCTCGATGTCGAGGGTGAGGAGGGCGAGGAGACCCTCAAGCGCAAGTTTCCCTACAAGCCAATGGGCGCAGTCAAAGCTAAGACCGAGGCTGCCACGGTATACGTCAAGGGCTTCGGTGACGAGACTCCGACTACCCAGTACGACCTCGAAGTTTTCTTTTCCAAGTTCGGCGACATCAAGGGCATCAAGCTCCGACGTACCAACGAAGACTTCTTTAAGGGCTCCGTGTTCGTCACCTTTGCCGACGAGGAGGCCGCGAAGGCGTTTGTCGGCCTGAACCCTGCCCCCAAGTGGAACGACCATGACCTCAAGATCATGACCAAGCACGCCTACTGCCAAGAGAAGAACGAGCTCATCCGCCAAGGCAAGCTCGAGCCCAACAGCACTAACCCTAAGAAGTTTTACGAGGGCAAGCTAGGCGGTGGCCGTGGTCGCGGTAACGACCGTAACGGCCCCCGCGATCACGATGACTGGAAGAAGCGCCGCGACTACGACCAGAAGAACGGATTCAGAAATGGCCGCGGTGGTCGGGGCCGTGGACGAGGAGGCCGTGGTGGACGAGGCCGCGGCGGCAACCGCGATCGCGACTCCCGGCCTCAAAGGGACGCTCCCAAGGAGGAGGTTCAGTCCACTCCTAATGAGTAAGTGATTGGTCTGCGTCTCTTGATTCTTCTAGGTTGATACTAACCTCCATCTCAGTGCCAAGAAGCCTACCATTCAATCCAGCTCAGAAGCCACCAACGGGAAGCGCTCACGCGAAGACGATGGAGCCGCTGGGGAGCCTGCTGCCAAGAAGGTCGACGTCAAGGACTCATAGACGAGGGAAATATACGGTGGTATGCATTCGGGAAATGGGAAAAAGCAAAAACCGGCGCCATGACTTGTATTTGTGAATCATGATTGTTCAAGGGAAGTAGAAGTAACGGCAATTTGGGAGGCCAGTCTTATTGCGCGCACATCTACAGTGCTCTTTTTAGGTATCCGTTCTATCTTTGTTGTCTTAAAGGGGAATACAAGGTCCCGGTCTTGGGATACATCTAAAAAAAACGACTCGTCGTTCATCACATGGAGGTGCTTCTGCTGATAACCCATCTTAACACCCAAGTCCCACTCTCAACACGAGAAAGATATCCCGTCGTCTATTTTACACGGGGTAGTCCAGCCGGCCATCCCCAATCACACCCCAGAACTCCTCGACGAGCTCCTTCTGCCCGCTGGGAGCACCGCGCACGGCGAGGTACACCCTCTCCTCGAGCGCGGGGTCCCACGTCCCCGGGTTCCCTCCGGCCATCCTCCCGCCCGCCTCGTTCAGGATCGCCCAGCCGGCGCACACGTCCCACGCCCAGCACCCGCCCTCCCAGTAGCAGTCGAGCTGCCCCGCCGCGACGGCGGCGATGTTGAGGGCCGCGGAGCCCAGGGAACGGAGCGAGTGGCACATGGAACCCCCCAGTTCGGTGCTGGCGGTCAGCCGGCGGAACACGGCCGTCTTGACGTCGAAGTTGGCGCCGTGGCGGTCCGAGCCCCATTCGACGGCGACGAGGGAGGAGCCGAGCCCGTCGAGGGGGCGAGGGGTCTGCGCCAGGGGCAGCCTCTGGGGGGTTGTCCCCTTCACGCGGGTCATGTACGCGCCCTGGCCCTTGATGGCGGTGTAGAGGAGGTCCTGCCAGGGGTTGTAGATGACGCCGACGGTGGGCTTGCGCTCGATGGCGAGGCCGAGCGAGATGCAGGCGTCAGGGAAGGAGTGGATGAAGTTTGTGGTACCTGGAGTTTTGGGGGAAAGTTCTGTTAGATGCTTTGGCGGCGGGTTCCCGTGGTTCGAGCTGGTACGAACCGTCAATTGGGTCAACCACGAATGTAGGCTCGGGGCCGATTCTCATCCCGGGCTTGTAGGTCTCCTCGCCCATGAATGAGATGGAGGAGAAGGCGGCGGAGAGACGGGTTGAGACCATCTTCTCGACTCCCTTGTCGACCTCGGTGACAATGTCGACAGCTGGGAAAGGTTCATTTTTTTAGTAAAGATTTCCCGTGTTTAGAATGGGAGCTCAGGGCATTGGTGAGCTTACAGTTCAACTTGGTGCCAGTGTCAATATTGGCTGGATTGGCAGCGAGCATCATCTTTCCAGCTTCATAAGCGACCTGGATCAGCTCATCGTGAATGGCCTGAAGATTGAGATCCGCCATATTGGGCAAAAAATACGCAATGAACAAAAACTTTTGTCGAAAGCTACCCCGTCTATCCCGGAGCTTCTCACTAAGAAGTTCTTCAGACGTGCAACAGTC
Source organism: Clonostachys sp. G952 (assembly GCA_027569935.1). NCBI lineage: Eukaryota > Fungi > Ascomycota > Sordariomycetes > Hypocreales > Bionectriaceae > Clonostachys > Clonostachys sp. G952. Next base: position 525,155 of record JAPDLB010000037.1, read on the forward strand.
CCGTCATATGAGGGGTGATTGGCGGAGGGGTAGCTTACCCCCAACGTTTCAATGGCGGGGCAAAGATGTTACGTAGGTGGGTGGTATGCTCCCTATGCCATCATGGGGGCCTGTGACAACGACGACCACTAAACATAAAGTGCACGTTCATGTGTGATATGGACAGACTGCTGTTGGTTGAATCCTTCAGCGATTGTCAGCCTTGGCTAAACAAGGCTGGCTGGCTACATCTAGGTCCTCATGTCAATTGTAGGCGGATAGAATCATATCAATACATATACATGTACCTAGAAACATACATTGCCAGGTTTTTTTTTGGCCCCCAGTTAACACCTTTGCCAGCGTTTACGAACGCCGCGCAACCAAGACGATGTGCCACGAGGGGATTTAAACAAGAAAGATAGAGACGGACGTAGGAAATAATTGAACCAGGAACCGAGCCATCGATAATACATGCGAAGAAAGCGAAAGAAAAGAAAAAACAGCCTGCCTTCACCACACAATTGAGAAATCAACACACGCCCCAAGTGTGAATAACCTGAGAGTCATTCCCACTCGCCCCAATATCCAGACACCGCATTCCAGGTGGATGATAGTTGAAGTTTCCATCCATCCCGTAACGCAGTGGTCTACTAAATTGGTTCCCCATGACCTCGTCATACATCCTCTCTGAACGCTGACCTCCGGCCCTCGAGACTGTTTCTGACGGGTGCCGCTCCCGGCGCTCCACTCATCGGCCTTGGGCTCACATCCCTCAGACTGGACGCCGCATCATCGTCGAATGGGTTCGCCCCGGGAGCCCCGGGTCCCCGTGTAGTCGTCCTCCCCCTCTCCTCAGCGGCGTCGAGATGGACAGAAGTCGGGTTCCTGCCGCCATAGTCGGCCGCGCCGGAGTACTCGGTGTTGCCGTGGCCGAAGCCATCCCCCCGTCCCTCCAGCTCCCTCTCCTCGTAGTAGCCGTAGCCGTCGTCGTGGACCCGCGAGTCCCACGCATCGTCCGGGTCGAGGCCGCCGAAGCCGCGCTGCTGCCCGCTCTGCTCGTAGGCGCCCGCCGCGGAGCGCTTGTTGCGGTTGCCCAGCTTGCCGAACCAGCCCCTCACGCCGCCGCCCGAGGCGGATCGCGGCTCCCTGTAGCTATCGGATTGTTTCCATGGGATGTATGACGAGAGGGTTGGCGGTGGGAGCTAGATGAATCGCATGATCAGTCAGCTCTGTGTGGCAAAGAGAATAAACAGCAGGCAGCTCAGCTGGCCGCAGTGGCTTGAGCGCACTTGGTTTGCAGGCGCAATCAAGAGAGGGGGAGTGTTTCCCAAATGGAAAAATCAATGCAGAGGGCCGTCACTTACTCCAAGTTTGCGTGCGCGCAGTTGCGTGAAGCCGACCCAGCCCACGACCGCAAGCACCAGTAGTACGGAGATCGCAATAGCGATGCCACCACCTACCGACACCATGACCTCAGTGCTTCTCGAGCTCTCAATCCACGTTTCTTTTTTCAGGTCGCTTCGGCGATGTCGATCAAGATGTGTGTAGGCCAGGCACGTAGACAGGTCCTGGGCACTCCTCCAAAGTTCGTTCGCCGTCGATGGTGGTTGGTTGAATGTGCGAAGTACTTCGGCTTGGAGTGAGACAGCTCGAGAAATCGAGGGTCGGGGCACGGGTCATCGCCCTATCCCACTGTAACCGACGCTGTTTGCGGTAGGCAGGATTCCTTTAATGGTGGGGCGTTTGCGAGATCCCCCAGAGCATAGTGGATGGTCGTGGGCTAAAATAGGTGCTTGGGCTCGGGTTAGTGAGTAAGCCCCCTGTAAATGGCCCTGCCATAGTCCAAGAAATCTCACCCAGCTGACTGCAGGCTGAAGCTATCCCCCCTCATAGCTCGCTCTCCAATTGGAAGTGTTGATAAGGCCAGAGTCCGATGTCTCACTAAAGTTCTGCAACTTGATATGTTCCTTTCGTCAATGACAGGTCTGGGAATTTTAGCTCTGCTAGGCCAGATAACCTATTCATTTATCCCTGTGCGTCCCTCGCAACTGCCTTCGGTAATAGATTGGCATCTAGCTTCTATTTTTGGATAAGACATGGACCGTGCAATGCCAAGGCTGTCATCAGCAGCCTGCCGGTTCGCTCTCTTCTGCTTTCAATCTATGAAGGAATTCTAGCTAATTAATTACAAGACATCTACACCTCGCAGGTCTCCCATTTGCCACCCGACTTGGCAAACGATAAGCTGTCGATAAACGAGTCCAACTCACACCGACCATGGCTATCGGCTTTACACTTCGGCGTCACCACCCGATCGTTGATCAGAATCCTCACATATTCCTTCTCGTCAGATCCGCATTGCATCTTCTCCAAATACATGCGTGCTGCGAAGGGCACTACCCAGGCGGCAGAGAAGCCGCCGGCTTGGTCTGCTGGCACCCTGTGCTCCACAGATAGGTCAGGGACACCTTCGTACAGTCCCAGCGCAGCGTAGATGGATATCATCGTGTTGTCGTGGCTGAAGTCTGCATAGAGTCTCCTGTCCAATGGAAACGTCTCAGGGGACGAGTCGAGGGTAGAGTTCGTCGAGGTGTGGTCCTTGACCGGTTCGCCTGTCAACCGCGCAATCACCTCGTTGACATAGCCCACCCCCTGAGTTGGGCCCAAGGGGTTCCCAAAGCCGTAGCCGTACCACTTGTCTAGTGACTCGAAGTAATCATACCCTCGCCACTCATCTTCCGAGAATAAGCTACAGAATTGCGACGGCTTGGCGTTCATGTCAGCAACCGAGTGAAAAGGACACAAGTCCATGAAATAAACAGTTTCGGTTAGACTCAGATTGGCACCGGGCAATTTCTGGTTGAGCCGCTTCGTGATTGAAGGCAGCCACCTCTCTTTCCAGGCAGTCTGCTTCTCATGCTTGAGGTCGGAGTATGGCCCATCCTCGAACCGGGAGCAAGAGCCGTGATTAATGGAATTGTTGAAACTGTCGGTCTCGGGAATGATTAGGATGTCTTCCTCGGCGTGACTGCCACCATTCCCTCGAGCGGCATAGAGTCCATGGGTGAAGTTCTTTGCAGAGGCGATGACCCTAGAAGAGCCAGCCGCACGAATGAATGGGTCAATATCGTCTGCTAGTTTTCGGTAGCGCTTATAGAAGGCGGCGCCAGAGTCAACCATCTGCTGTTCACCATAGATAGTAAGGTCGTCATTGCCAAGGGTATATGCGTAGTCAGCGAGAAACTCGAAGCCCTCCCCGTAGTGGGAGACTGAGCTTTGGATGTGCTCAATCAGATCTTTGTAGAGCGCCGACTTGGGGCTCGTAGGGTTCCTAGATCCATGGCGAGAGAGAACTAGGGCGAGAGTAACCTCACATCCCGCAGGAATACTGCCATCAATGTCTGAGGGCACTGAGAAGAATGGAGAATATTGGCCCCATCGATGGGGGTTGGGCTTGCATTTGCCATTACGTTCACAGCCAGGAAGTGACTTGGCAAGATCACTTTAATATTTCAAGTCAGTGACTGACGGTGCGCGATGGACGAATGATGAAAGCAGGAGCATACCCATAAGGAATGGCGAAATAAAGTAACAGCAGAAGTAATGCGATGCCCAAGCAGAAGTAGCCGGCCTTCTTGCGCCGTTCCTTGACGAGATGTGGCCGGAATTGGGGCGCCTCGTCGTCCGGAACAGGGGTATATCTGTAGCTTGACTTCACAAGTCGAGAGAATAACCATCGAACGCAAGCCATGATATCGGAAGCCATCAAAAAAGCCAAGGGGGTGGGAGAGCCCTCCACCGCACGTATGCCTGCTTGCTTCTGGGAAGTATGAGGACAGGGTGAACGAGTGAATCGACCAGGGCAGAAACTGGTCGTCGGGTGTGGGCCTTTATCGACTCATATCAGCCGCGCCGAAAGAATATGGAAGATGAAGTGAGCCTTCATCGGAGGATAAGGCGCGACGATTTGCGGTGTCAGTCTGCGGTGAAACACTCATATGTCTGACTCTCTGGTGCCCGAGATCAGCAGCGAAAGGACCACGTGCAAGCTACACCACCAATAACAGTGCTGTGCTCTCTTGAGCAACAGGCTCCCTCAAAAAATGCACTGCCCACAATTCCAGCGCAACACCAAGCGGTGCTGGGCTGTCAATTAGGCGCTGCAGTATCCCTGCTAGCCGCTGGAAGTGCCCGCCCCCAACACAGTTAAATTGGTCCAGCCAGTTGGAAAATCCCCTGATCTGTCGTTCGTCATGTCTTGTCCTGCACCCCAGACGGATCTCACTCCCACGTTTTGAGCACACGGCAGTGGCACTTGCAGATGTCTAGCTCGCCGCCGTCCTTCATATCACTGATTCGTTGCACGAATCCACCATCAGCTCTCATCATCTGACACGATCTCACGAGAGAAGTACAGCATACGAAGTCAAATGATCCAGCACAGCCTGTGCTCAATTCCATGGTGAAGCAGCTCAAATTACGGCATAGATGTATCCATTACTAGTGTCTTGTCGATCTTCCCTGAAGATCAAGTTCCAGGCGAAACCCAGTCGCCTTCTATTGAGAAATGACAGCCTCCAAAATAAGGTAGCGAGTTGCTCTCGGCAACCGCCCACGGATATATAACAACAGCCTGCATGTACACAAAGGAAAAGAAACACTAATATGACAATCCCGCTCATCTATACGCGCCTTTGAGCAAACCGACCTATTTACAGTACCCGCAAATCTATCAGGGACACGCGCTGCATGTCTGTGAATGTACAAAAATGGTATCATTGACCCAAAACAACATGGGGGAAGACGAAACAGATAAGGAAAAACTGCTCATACAATGAATGCAGGTGGCAGAGTACTCGCTCTGCCTAAGGAGAAGAACAACCTCTTTTTCCAAAAGTCAGTTGCCTCTCCATAGGAACACCCTCCATTTTAGCGGCGGGAGTGCTTTCAGGCGACCAATTGGTTGGTGCCGTGCGTTGGTCATCCTCTGAATCCCAGGTAGAGACAGTATCCAAGGAATCAAAAGATGTACGCTGGGCGGACCCTCGAGGTTGGACACACTGGTAGAATCCGTCGGTCCCTTTGATTGGCCGAGGAACGTTGGTGACGGAATCGAGACTCACGTCACGTTTATGCTGGCCATGAGGGAATAGCCATGTTGAAACCCGAGAGAAGGATTTCTTCTTGCGTAACGGGGGACGGAGCACGAGGGGAAGAGGCGGCGCCAGCGTTGGGGTCTGTTGCAACTGCAATTTAGCCTCAAGATCGGCCAGGCTTTCTCCCAAACGCTCTGATGAAATAGGTGCAGGGAACATATGATTCAATGGGGCGGTGCGGGGCCGCTCAAGTTGGACACCAGAATTCAACCTTTCGGCGAATGAAGGTGCGGCTGGCGGGAGTGCAGGTATCGATGGCATGGGTTCTAACTCTGGTTCGAAAGAGGTCAGCCAAGGCACGTAAGCCGAGTTCGATTTCCACATTGACGAAAACTTACCAGCCCTCGACTGGCTTGTAGATGGGCGGCTAAGAGCATACAGACTCTGACGCTCAGCAGCTTCTTCAATCTGTCTCTGGAGCTCCTCAACCTCAAGCATGGCGTTCGCAACACGTGCTTTGATCGCCTCTATTTCTGGCGAAGTGTTCGCGCGGGGTCGTGCTTGGGACTTCGGTGGGATGTCTGGAGGACAAGCCTGACTGAATGACAAATCCTCGATCGCAGGCTTTCGAGGTATGTGGAACGGCACCGAGGTATAGCTTCTCTGTCGTACAAGCTGATGGTCGTCTGTAAGTCGCTCCTCAAGAACAGCCCTCTCGGGAGTTTTGACGGGTGGGAATTCAAAGTGGGGGAGAATTGGCGATATCCGGTTATTTGGCATGTAAATGCTCAGTTCAAGCGGACGAAGGTGGGGAGAGTGTTGACGCAAGCCATCCAGTCGAGGCTGGGGAGGAGGCGTTTCAACTGGAGGAAAAGCGAACGAGCCGGTCTCTATGTGGCGGAAGTCGGAGGGTGCTGAAATCTTGGGTCGCTTGTTTGGATTGGCTGGTCGAAAGATCTTCTTGAGACGACTGTCTTTACGAGTCGAGGCGAAGCTCTTCCGGGGAGCCATATCCTTCTCGTCCAACCCCAGGGAGTCAGAAGGTAGGGGTAGGATGGAAGGGCTGACCTGCACAGCAGAGGTATGTATCACCGTCTGTCTGCCTTTTGCCTCCGCGTCTTTGTTGATCAGCAAGTCCTGATCGGTATATCTGCCCACAGGCCACGACTTCTCGGTAGTAAGAGACGGCGACTTACTACGACGTGACTTCCGGGCGAGACAAGAAGTCAACGGCGAACAACACATAAAGAGGGAAAAGAACCACGAGTACGAAGAAGCATGATTCTCATCTATAAGCGGCATTGCTAGGACAGCTTCTCTCAATGATTCATTCCGCGGCGGGGGATAGGATGAGGATAGAATAAGCTATAAGACAGGGAAGGGGGCGAAACAGCGACCAGCGTGACACAGTCTGACGAGAATGACAAAACAGCATCGAATCAGGTGAGAGTAAGATATGTCAGGAAACAAGAGGGTAAGCAATGTAAAAAAAAAAAACAAGCAGGCAAAAGAAAAAAAACAAAGCTGGGGCTGTAGGAAGAAAGTAGCCTTGTACCACGCCAAGGGAGAACCTCAAGTGTGAATGGAATCGGGTCAGAGGACTCGAAAGGGATTGGGACCAGACCAATCCCAAGTGCAGAAACTGGATCTCGGACAGCTTTTATCTACGGAAGAAGAAAGAACGTGGGAGCGTCATCAGGAACCGGAGATGAGGATCAGAAGCAGAAAAGAAAGCATGGAAAATAGCTTGCTTAGCTCGGCTCCATTTTACTCGATGCGTGGCAAGCAAACACCTCCATCACACAGTCTTTACTTAGTCCCAAAGGGTAATTAACGCTGCTGCAGGCAATGGGAACGGTCCACGGTGCACCACACGACCAAGCAGCGCAACCTGACTGTGTATGATGGAGGTGAGGTTCCGCGGATATGATAGGCCAGGCCATCACGGCGGCTGGCCAGTCGGCATGGAGAAGAGTTGGATTCGGCTGGCTGGCGCTACACACCAAGATTGAAAGGCCCACCACTGGTGTAAGACGGCCAGCCCAGGAGAGCGAGTCGACGGGCTGCATCTACACCCACATCTGCTCCCGCATCCACCCCTGTCCGCTGTCCTGCCACAAACGCTTGAGCAGGGTGTCTCGTGGATCGCCGGCATTGGTCGGTTGCTTTCATTGCCAGGGCCATGGATGTCGAACCACCAGCCACTATATGTGGACCCCAAAGCGAAGCTCTGTTTTGGCCTGCGCTTGTCGCATCACGCGGCTCTGATTGGCGGTGCCAGAAACGAACCAGACCCTTGGCAACAGGAAACACGACAGAAATCTGACCGGGCGCGATGGGATAGACGACCAAAACAGGGGAAAGAAGGGCCCGTTTCCTGTTTGGTTTGTTTGTTTTTGGAATGCTCGCTTCTTTCTGGCCATCCTCGCTCATTTCCAGGCGCGCGTTGGGCCTCCTCCGCGTGTGTCGCAGCCCGACATTTGTGGCAGCACTTGACTGGATGCCATCATTGCTTCGCTCAATGCGTGCTTGCCCATCTTACATGGTGTTTGGCTCGACGCCGTGTTTCGCAACGCAACTAGCTTGCCTTCTCTAACAAAACACACTTTTGCCGTACCTCGCGGTAAGGCGCGGTGTTTCTAAGAATATTCGTGTCGTCATCCATCAGCTCATCTCCTGAGTGGTTCGCGAGGCAAATGACTAAATCGCAGGCTGGCCCCATCACAACTTCTGGTTTGGGTGGGACACATGACGTGCGAAGATGCGAATGCTGCGGACCGGTGGCGGTTCACGATGCTGCAGAAATTCTTTCATGTGTCAATAAGTCTCCTTATCACGACTCATTCAGAGCTGATCGCCACTGTGTGCCAGTTTACCTGGTCATAAGCCCGTACGATGACCTGTATGACTCCCTCGTTTATGCTTGTCTCACTCTGATGGAGAACAATTGAGGCGAGGGCCCGTTGGGCTTCCCTGATGTCTCAAACTGCGTGCTCTGAGTGGACGGTCAGCGCTGGCCAGGCAGATTGGGGCTCAGCAGAGAGTGAGGGGACGTTAGCCCGAGTCCAATGCTCCAATGGAGACGACGGGAAGCGTTCGCATGATGATGAAGAAAAAGCAGGAAGCGTGGATGCTAATGCACTCATTATACCGCTTGTGTGTAAGTGTAACGTTTCTTTGCTCGTACAAATCCTGTGGGATATTCTGCAAGTAGTTCGTTCCTGGTCGGAGGGAGGACATGTGCAGACGCTTCACTCTCCAATTACAAATCAATACCATCAACAGGCTGTATGGGTGTCGGTAGGTAGGGAAGCGAGCGGATGCACTGCCTTCAGGATATTAATGCATGCCTCCAGATGCACACACATGCATGAAACATCCGAGTCATCCAAAGGCACATCAAACATGCGGCCTGCTGATTATCTTGCTGCATGTTGGGGCGGCAGGAGCGGCTGTAGAGGCCATAGGTACATTTCCGCAGTATGTAGATCCAGCATAATTCTAAGTACCCCAGTCCAAGCACAACGGTCTACTCCGCAATTGGTTCTGCATCGAATCAGGATGCAACTTTTTATCTTATCCGATCTAGTCCCAAACGGAATGGCGGGATGGCGGTCTGAATTGGCAGTATCCCAAAACTTCCAAACAATTTCAATGATCCAGATTCTGGATGCGGTTATCGTCGTCAAGGTGCCTATAAGTCCCTGAGCTTGTCGCAATGGGTAAGAGAGGTAACCACCATGCCGATGACCCGGCGGCATTTCGAAAACGCCAAAAGGTGACACACGAGGTCCCAGCCGGCGAGGATGTTCTCTCGTCTGACCAGCTCCGAAAGCTCTTGACATTCGACCAAGACCTGCATCGCGCAAGACATGGTAAGCCAATTCGGCAATACAAGACAAGCCAATGCCCATCTATGAAGTACCAAATGACTGAGTTTATCAATTCATAGGCCTGAGCTCATTCAAGCGTCTCCTCGATGACATTGTCGCCAACCAAGACGACCGCAATGCGAAAATCAACCTCCTACAAGAGTATCTCGAAGCCGTCAAGCCAAGGCAAATATCTGAGGATGCAGTACATCTCAGCGATATCATGGAGATGTGGTCTTTTGCAGTTCAAGTCAACAATGATGGCGTCATGTCTTCGGCGGCTGTTGTTCTTGCGCTTCTCCTGCACGTAATCTCTGACTTCCTTCGCCTGGTCCCGTATGGCCTCGACATCTGTCGCACTCTTCTCCAAGAACGACAATTAAAATCGTTGTCAAAGAATCTTTCATCAGAGAAGGGGAAGGGTTTCGTTATTTCTCCTACCCTTCGGCTCTTGAAAGAGATCGTCAGCCTCGATGGTGGAGCTTTCGCCAAGCAAGTTTTCCGAGCTCGTAGCTATACATTTGCCTATCTCGGTCGCAACCTGGAAGTTGGCAACACTGGTGAAGGTCCTGAAGATGCCAAGAAAGCCTCTGTGAGGACCAATGCCGTTAAATTCTTTCTGGCTTGTCTGAAATTCTTGCATTCCGACGGGCGCAAGGAACTCTTGACGCAGAAGGAGTTGTTCTCTCATTTGACGTTCATGATCAAGACTGATGCGCCATGGCTTGTCTTGGAGATTCTCAATGCCTTGAAAACTTGTGTTTTGATGGACGATAAGATTCCGCGCGATGTGAAGTTCAAGAGCTTCAACACCAAGACTCTCACCAGGGTTCTCGGCCTCTATACCTACGGAACTAGCGCCAATACAGACGAAGAGAAGACGTCGGTGACCGACAAAGCACACGAGTTTCTTCTGTATGTGTGCACAACTCCTGAAGCTGGTATCTTGTACCCTTCTACGGGACTCTACCCCAAGCCAGAGTCGGATGAACTCATTGGAGGTCGAAGGAGAGGCAAATTCGCTGGCGTCGAAAGCGGGTTGGCGGACCATAGTTTCAGCAAGGGGATTCCTGTCTTCAACTTCGTTCTCTCTGAATTCGCCCAGAAACTACGTCCCTGGTCCAGTCTGAAGCACAGCGAGCTCCTCGTTTCGATGTTTTCTGTAGCCCCGGAGCTTCTCGCAGACTATTTCTTCACTAACCGCTCATTTACCTTCGAACCAAAACTTACAATGACCTGGATTGGCTATGCAACCTTTCTCTTTTCCACAATGCAACTTCCGTTGCCACCGTCGTTTGGAGACAGGTCCCAATTCGCACATACGCCACCACCTACCACCATCCTTCTCGATAACATCATTCCCCTCCCGATTAATCAAAAAGTTCTTGTTCGATGCCTCTCACCCAAGTCAAACCTCACCTCCTTCTTTGCAACAAGACTACTAGTCACGGCGCTGGAGAAGCTGGCTACGGCAATCAAAATGCACGAAATAGCGACCGATTCTAAAGATCGTGCTGTCTGGGAGGCAGCCTCACGACGTCTAATCGATGCTTTCTGCCAGAGAATCCCAGACATGAAGGAGATTGTGAGATCATATAAGACCATACCGGTAGAGAACTATCTCCATCGAACTCTGGCCACCCGATTGATACGACTATATTATGAGGTGATACCACGAGTAGCACTTGCTGCCAACTTTGACGTGTCTCCATTCTTTGTGGATGTTCTTCGAAGTCTTGACGACGAGGCAAGTGATGCCGAGGCCAGATCGTTTGGCGTCATGCAGTTGGAGAATCTCGTCTCCATTGCCAGCTATTCTCCCGGAATGCGATGGTTCTCGAAAGTTGACAATATTTCAAACGGCGCATCTTCATTGCCTTTCACAGCCCTTCTGCGACTGCTATGTGTCGACAGCGAGGATTCTCCGTCCCGACAGATTAACAAGGTGCTGACTACCGTTGCTGTCGAGAACCAGCTTGTTCTTTCCACCACTGGCATCGCACCGCTTCTGCAGGCCCTACGCGCCTACAAGTCCAAAGACTCGAAGGGTATGGTTTCTGTGTGGAGCTACTTGGACAACTGTATAAATCGCTGCGCTTCCTCGCCCATCAAATACCTCGAAATGTTACAGTTATTGGTTGAGGAAACGAAAATATCAGACGATGACCCGCGCTGCCCTCTGCTCATGGTAACCTTGGTAGAGCAATTGCAATACCTCTCATCCTCCGTCGACGACTCGGGCACAAAGGCTATCGCCAAATTTTTGTCCCTCTACTTCAACGCAGAAAGCCTCGGCGCGAAGATCCCCGCGCTGGTTGATCATCAATACGGAAAGGTGAAGGAGTACTTTGCCTCCAAGAGCGTAGCCCTCAAAAAGCTCGGTTCTTCCAGCGATATCACTGCACTCCAGGCATTCGAACCAGAGACCGCTGAGGAAGATTCAACCCCGCTCAGCAAAGAGAAGGACGAGACGGCCATCGATGGCGATAGTTTGAAAGAGAGGCTGCACGTCCCAATAAACGAGGACCCAGATACAAACGTCATCACCAGATGGGCTGCCAAAGAAGTAGAAGACTTGATCGAAGACAGCGTCGCCGCGCGCCTCGTCCGCCTCCTGGCATCGCCACACGTCAACATCCGCAAAGAAGCATCGACGAACATCCTCAAGATGGCTTCCAAGATCAAAGAATCGTCGTACGAGGAGAAGGACCAAGTGTGGCTCCTCCTCTGCGAGGTGGCGGAATCTTCCAAGCCTCACATCGACGCCGGACCTGCGCCATCAGCGTTTGTCGCCTTCGCCACGCACTCGCTCGATGTCCTCAGAAATCCTCTTCACCCGCTGTATCCCAAGGTCAACACATTCCTCACCCGCGGACCCGTCTGGTCAGCGGAAAAGCTGCCCCTCGCCCACGACATCCTCCACGGCGAGCCGTCAGAGGACGACAGGTACTACACCGAGGTCACGTGGCTCCTGGCATACCTGCTGGACGCCCTCGTCACGCCCTGCGACCTGTCAGTCTTCCACAAGAAGCGATGGTTCGAGAAGATCCTGTCTCTCGGGAGCAACCCTTATCTGCGTGTCAACCTGAGGACGAGGATCCTCCGCATCATCTACCGCGCGACTTGCATCGAATCCGGGAGCACGACTCTCGTGACCAGATTCGGCATAATCAGTTGGCTGGATAGTCAAAGGGCGCTCTGTGAGTCGAGCGAGGAAGCCTCCGTAATTAGAGCCTTGATGAGGAGGATATGGGATACATGCGACCAAAAGAAAGTTGAGGCATGGAGTAGGGGCGGAGTCCAAAAGCTAATCGAAAATGTATGCAAGCTTTAGCATACATACAACTCACATATGGCGTTGGGTACATTAAATCAAGTAGATAGATTCGAATTCAGTTCATTCCACAAGTTCTCCATTATACATACACATCCTAGAAAAGCATACATACTCATTCAAGAACATCAAACATGTAGATATTCACCGAGAATCATTACTTGCCCGCTCATGAAAGTGGAGTTGTTCAATGTATATATTTCATTGCCTATATTGCCTTGACCCGGGGTCCCTTAACCAAGTATTGACCCCTGAAATCTCCGATTACCTAAATGGAATTGAATTCGAGATGATAGAAGAGAAAGAGAAAGAGAAAGCTCCAAGTCAAGATAAAGACCAGCAGTATCCATGTATTATCTCAAGCCTCATACCGCGTTTGCAAGATCGCTAAATTATATGACAATTTTGGAGGAGCTAATTAAGAGGTAAATAAAATGTTAGATTCGTCATACAACATCCGTCTAAAGTTGGCCAGACAAAACAGCTTCCGTGGCTATAGTGAATTAGTTAGCGATGGTTCGTCTGGATGAGAAGAGATTTCGAATACTTACCGCTATTAATGTAGGCTCGCTTGGCATCCAGCGGCACTCCGAAACGCCCCTCAAGCTCCTGCTTGATGCCCTTCTTTGTGACAGTCATGAGATCTGCGGTCTTGAGAATCTCACGGATCTCAGCCAGGATGGCGTCGTCGCTGGGAAGTCCAACCATGTCCTCAGGGGAGAAGAACTGGGATTGGCTGAAACTGCTCAAACGGTTATTGTTGTGGAGCATTTCCGAAGGAGCCAGCGACATGCGAGATTGGTTGCGTTCAAACCCAGCGTTCGGGTTGAGGCCAGTCGTTGAGGCCGGTCGGCTGGGATAGTAGGCATACTCCGAGCCAAGACCTTGAGCCTTGGTGCCATAGCTGTAGCCAGAGATTTCGGACTGCGCGTCATCCCTGCCAGTCTGGGTTTCCCAAAGTTCGGCTTGGTACTCCTCCCACTTCTTTCGGGGAATAGAGCTTGGGTCAAATTTGCCCTCATCAGTGATGACAATCTTCTTACCCTTCTCACCGGCAACGACACGAGTGTTACCCCAGTTGAAGTCGTCCATATGCCAGAAGGAGTAGAAAGGCAGACCAAAGGAGAAGACAGGGGTAGCAAGGATGTAAATGATCATCCATCCAACCATTTCCCACTTGCGGCGCAGGATAAAAATGATAGCCTGAAGACCATAAATCGCACCCAGGAGAATGAATGCCGTATAAGGGATAACACCAGGGTTAGAAACGCAGCGATAGATCAAGTAGCCAATGTAAACCAAAATAGTTGGCTGCACGATGGTACTCAACAAATCGATGAAGACGACGAAGCGCATACTGAAGCAGCAGAAACCACACAGTTGTGCCATGGGGATGAGCTCAAGAAGATTGTGGACTGTCGAGTTAATCCATCGTCGTCGCTGGGACAGGAAGACTTGCCACGAATCGGGGGCGATGGTCCACGCATGAGCGGCGAAGAGATACTTGGTCTTATACTGGGAATGGAACTTGAGAAGCAAAGTGGTGAGGTAACGATCTTCACCAAGATGTAAAAGGTTCTTCATGTGCAAGGTATCAACGCGAATGCAAGCATAGGCTTCAACAATCTCTCGGCTGACAAAGAGAGGCTTGCCAGTCTCCGCTGCACGAATTCGGTACATCGAGAAACAACCGGGTAAACATGTGACGGAACCAAACAAACTCTCGAAGGCCTTTGTCAGATTGTGGGAGATCCAATATTCGTAAACCTGGATCATAGTGATGAAGGACGACTTGGCGTTGGTGAGAGCAGTCTCGCCGCAAATGGCAATCAGCCGTGTATCATTCAAAAAGGCTGAGACGAATCGTGTAGCTGAGTCACTAGCGACAACGGTATCTGCGTCAATCTGGAAGAGGTACTCGTAGAACGTCGGGTTGACTCCAATGATGTTGCGGATCTGGTGGTACATCTCCAATTCCATGGGGCTCATAGGTAGATTGTAGTGAACGCGGTTAAGGAAGCGCATGAGGATCATTTGGGAGTCTCGCTTGCCACGGTTGCCTGGCCGCGAAACTTCAGATGGCTTGCCAACCTTGACGATGACGAGGAAAGGTACGATGTGACCCTGCACCTCATACAAGCCAGAATAAACCTTGCCCATGTTGTGTTGTTTCAAACCCTCGCCGAGTGACTCGAAGCTGAGCGGCTCAGGATCAACTGTTTCGGAAACACCTAGAATGTCCAGAACGATTCTAGGGGTAGGTCGGTCATTGCCCTGACCGATAATCATACCATCGCAAATAATACAGAGCAATTTACGTTTATCGTCGTACTGCATCCTAGCAGCGGAATCGATTGCACGTCGGAGAGAATCTTCATCCTCGGTGTAGGCAGGAATTTGGCACATGACAAACTTGTCGAGATTTTCTGGCAAGTTCTTGCCGCCAAACTGCAACGCAGCAAGGAACTTGAAGACGATGACAGCCGCAAGTACGCAAGAAATTGCGAGAATCAAGTATTCGGAGAACTGGCAGCGCACTGAACTTCTCGTGTCCACATCTCCCACATAAAAGAGATTATCCAAGCAGGTCTGTTGGCGAGCTAGTGCGTTCGCATCCATATCCGTGCTCAGGCGGCTCCAGAGTTGGCTAATATCGGTACCAGCCTTCTGGCGAAAGAGGTCCGCGACACGGGGATCCATGAATTGCCTCACGCTGTTGTCGGGGGTTTCTTTCCCTTGCGCTGGCTTGAGAATCAGGCCCCCACTGAGATACTGTGTCAAATCGTAAACCTTGCCGTTGAGAATAGCGATGGCCTTGCTGGATTTTGACGCTTGAGTGCCGACATATTGAGCCGAGTAGCCAACATTGCCCTTCTTGAAGCTGTTCTTCATCAGATACATTTGCTCGTAATACCAGTCGGGTCTGCTATCGTTGGTTGAGACTCTGAAATCATGGTATTTGGCAACCACATCCATGGTATCCACAACCACCTGGCTGCTAGTATTATCACTCTTATAGTCAAGCGTGACAGCCTCGTCCACACTTCCATCCTTGCCGAGACACAGAGCAGAAACCTGGATAGGAAAGAGAGCGCTAACGTCTTTACCGGCGTAATCCATGAAGGAGTCCTGGGAAATGATAGGGGCTTTGGGATAGTGAGCGTTATATATCCCATTAAGATCGAATACCCATCCGCGTACTGAGACGTAAGCGCCCTTGCTATTCTTTCCATTGTCATATGCTGAGATTTCCGAGGGACTATACACATATTGCCTTGGGCAAATGAGCATTGGGAGCCCAATCATGAAGAATGCGACAAAGGCGATCATTAACCAGATGAGCATGTTGATTGCCAGCTTCTCGCGCCAGGCCATACGAACATCCTTGCGAGGCATGCGTCCAAGATGCTGGATGAGGAAATCCGGGACGAAAAAAGTCATGAGGTAAGTCACGAATACCCAGCGCTTCCGGCTGGAACTATCCTTGTATTCCTCCACTTCAACCATAGACTTTTCATTGCCCCTTTCAGCCATCTGCTCGCGAGTGTCGAGATTCTTGAACATGTCGCCAGCGCCAAGGGCTGAGACACCAGCCTCCGACCGGGTGTCATCACCAGAGAAGTACCCAGATCTCCCCTTCTCGCCGTACATGAGAGGAGTGTGACCCGAGGAGTGCAGTTGTTCCCTCGAGGCTCCAAAACCGCCACCATCAATTGGGGTACCGACGTCCCCGTCGGATGGAACAGCACCGAACCGTCCCGAAGCTGACCCTGCCTCGCTGAGCTGGGCAATCTCCATCCAGCATCGTTCGCTGAGGAAAATACCAGTTGAACCAATGAATACTTCATTAGATGGCCAACGCTTCTCCTCGATGGTGATCTCGACTCGCTCCCTTTCGCTGCCAACAAGCATTGCCTCGGCCTCGGTCAATCCCAAGAATTCGCCGAAAGGCATGAAGATACTGAAATCGGCAGTACGAAGACGCTGGCTGATTTCTGCAATGCCGAATGTCTGCATCTGAGTTCGGACGCATTTGCTGTCAAATTGGTTCGCCATACGACGGTCATTGGGCTTCAAGCAGAATACAAAGTATGAATTGGTGTTGGGGTCAGCTAACACCTTCTGGACATTGTCCAGCGAGGACAGATACTGCCCTGAAGCACCCTGCTCGGTGCCAGTCTTCATAGATCCAGCCTGCGAGTCACCAACCTCGCTTCCCTGCTCGAAGGGATCCATGGCCTTCATTTGTTTGCGTCGGTATGCTGCTGGAGCCTTGCTTCGCTGCGTCTTGCGAGAAACAACGCTGGGTGCCCGCGTAGGCTTAGAGCTGACGGTTGCCTGCATAATGGTGCTCTTCTCGTTGGGGTGGGTAACTGTCTTCAGAATTTCCTGGCCGAAGAGCTTGGCAACAAAATCGTTCTTGCTTGTCTTGACCATGTTGAGGATATCACCCGAGATCACTTCTCCATTTTCCTCAATAAGCCCCTTTACTGGATACGTTACTTCACCGGCGAAATGCCTGACGGTGAATGCGGCAGTGGTGTTTTCCGTCAGAAAATTGCTTCCTGGCAGCTTAGAAGTGGCCGAGGAAACTTCAATGGCAGGGTTCTTTCCTTCAAACCTCTTCCTCAAACTCTCCAAGAGTTGCATGTCCGTTCGGTTTCGGCGGGTTTGATCATCCAGAATGCTCAAAAGTCCATTACCGGGCTTCAGCAGACCTTTGACAGCGTCTGTGTTGTCGAAGTAGCTAGTAGGAGGAACACTAACTTCTTCGGATTCCAACATGTCGGCCTTGCGGTCAAAGAAGTAATGGAGAGACATATTGTAAACAGCCTCTGTTCCAGCATTGTTGAGAAGTTGGTCGAGAGTTGACCCGGTGGGAGACTGCTGGGCGAATCCTGGAAAATCAACAATGGAGATCGTGTTGGCAATTGTTTCATCCGGAACACAAACTCGTTGGTTCACATTTTCCATGATCCATGCAACAAGTAGAGAGTATAGAGTTCGCGCAAGCTCGTTCGCATGAGAGCGGGCTCCATTCGGATCAAGCATAACTGTCACTCGCTCCTTGTGAATCATCTTGCTCTTGTATCCGAGAGTCCTCTGCAGATCCATGGCATTAACACCCAGGAAAGCAGCAATGATGGTGAGGGCCTCCTTATTCTTGACACCAGTGAAGGTATTGGCACCTTCGTGAGAGAAACCACCACTGTCACCAGCAACCGCGCTGGTGTCACTGGTAGTAGCAAATTCCAGCTGACCGATATGGAGGATAACCGCAAGCATCTGACATATTTCTGCGATCTCACTACGAGGAAACTCGAGTTTCCTCAAGGCATTCTTGAACACCTGGAAACCTTCGGCGTCGTTGATGCCGACCTTGAGCTGGGTAGGGTGTCCGAGGTACTTCCAACGCTGGGCCTTGTTTGCACCGGCGTTGACAGAGCTCAAGCCAAGATGCTCTTTCTCAGCTTCGCTTGTTCCAGCCAGCAAGTAATACAGCACATGAAAGTTTCGTTCACCAGTTGGTACGTCGGTAATGCGGCTTCTCTCGAAACGGTGATCCAGAAGCTTACCGCCAATGAGAACAGGGTTGGTTGTGGCTGTTGTATCGTACTGAAGTTCATAGAAGAGACCAGACTTGGAGGCGGTTGGGGTCGTGGCCGTCTTGGTAGTCGTCAGCGTATCAAAAATATAAGTGGCGAGCGAAAGCTTCGTCGACAACGGCGTTGAGGACTTGTTGAGGATGGCTGTGAGCAAATGTGATCGAATCGTAGACTTTCCGGATCCGGATTCACCCCTATACACGTTAGTCCCAAACACACCAAAGGTGATGGAGATGAAAAGAATGATGCTCACAAGAAGACAATCGCTTGACTCTCTGACCGATGGCCAAGCCTTAACCAAGCACGGTCGGCCAGCTCCTCAGCACCTCCCATAACACTACCATCCTTACCTCCTTCGGGTCCTTTGGTGGAGGAGGTGTACGTATTCAATGAAATAAGAGCATGTGAAGACAGACGAGCGGTAGGATGAGCCGCATGAAATCGACTGGCGAGATGAGCCGTGAGATGAGTGTCGGACTGGAGATGGGCAGGCAGCGACGGAAGCGAGGGTTGGTTGTGTGCGCCGCTGCCATTCCCCGAGGCTCCCACGGATGGGAGATTCAGGGCCATGGTCGAGGTGGCTCCGTAGAGCGGAATAGCACTCTACAAAGTGAATATTCCAGCCAACGGTGCGGCAACCTAACTCGTAACGTCGGGTTCGAGAGGCTCAACGGTCACGGAGCTGAGGAATAAGAAAAAAGGCAGACGGGTCTTGGGATGGGAATTAAGAGAGATTCGTATATAGTTCAAAACAAGAAGAAAATATTAGAGGGAATAACGAATGATCCCATACAAAGAAGCGAGTGATTGAGGTCGGCAAAAATTCTGCCAAAAACGAAGTCGATAAAAGCAAGGTAACGGCGGGTAGAAGGTTTGGGAGGATGTTCCAAGGCCAGATGTCAATGCCCAGTCAGGGATGGGGGGATGGTTTGTTTTCTTCTGACTGTTCGCACAGTACGGGGTTGGCGCTGGCCAACACGAAATGCAGAAGCGCCTCGTACTGCGGCGGCACCGAGCGGGAAAAGGCGCACAAACGAAGGTGGAAGGCGCGCGACCGCATTCCGAGGAAGGCGGTGCTTGTGCCAATAACTTCACATGCGCACTGTGCCTCTGGGGTCTTGGGTCGGCCACAGCCCTGCTGAGCTCGTATTGCCCTCACACGACGTTTCGTTTCGGCTGGAGGCGAGCAGTAGGGACCGCCGATGATATTTCTAGACGTTTTATTTTTGCTTAGCACGAGATGCATCGTATGCACGGAGACTTTTCTAGGTGTACCCGGATTCCCATGTAAGCTGCCACATCGCAGCTGTAGCAAGAGCGTCATAAAAGAAGTTGGAAGCAAATCGTACTGTGCTGCCTCACTGTGCCAGGCCCCCAGGCCCAAGACACCCGACAGAGTGAAGTTCTGCCTCTCTACCACGGTTACCTCCTGGCCCATCTGCCCATCTACTCGCACCCAGTGAAAAAATTGCCAATGCAAAATGCAAGGCCCTCAGCACAACGCCCCCAACCAGCAGCTAGCGATAAATATGATCATCTCGTGAGGGTGGGTTCTACCTATTAAAACCAATCCCCTTGCAGTCTAGCGCCGCCGATTCGAGAACGCTCAGATCGCGCTTTGCAATGCTTGGCTTCCAGTCATTTCGTCAGTCCTTGGGCTCCCTTCTCATTTTTTAGGCGGGGAACGGGAGTCCCCCTTTTTCCTGGTGTTTCTATTTTCTCATCAAGTGGGCTGTCCACCAGCTGCACGCCAGCGCATACTAAGGGTACATTGGTACATTGATTCACCGGGGCACTATTTTATTATGGCCCAGGTGGTTGCCGGCCGCCATACGAGGATCACCATCAGCGATCAGCACGACCACAACACATCCATCTGCTGATGAACGAGCCCAGCAGCCCGGGCGAGAGGCGAGAGGTGAGGGAACACCCGGATGACAGAGCCGTTTCACAGGCCAGTCAGAACAGCACTATGGTTGACCTCATCACGCATTCAGTGTCTCAACTTTCATTAGCATCCACTCCAATTTGTTTGCTTCCCTGGACTGGTGGATTCACCTGAAGCTCAGAAGAATGTGTCTTCGGCATCCACGACACACACGCTGGACGTGGAAATTTTGGGGGGGCTCCCTGCAGTGACCTGCCTGCCCGCGCTGGCCGTCCTGCCTGTCTCGCCCATTAACCAGCCTAAGAGCAACGCGGCTTAATAATCGTGTCACGGTTTTTCGCCGTCTCGTATTCCCAAGCACAGCCCGCCCCTCGGAACTTGATAGACGCTTATTATCTGGAGACGTAACAGCTGATCCAGATTTACACCCTCGCTCAAAGCCCACATCCTACATCAACCTTATACCAGAAAGTGATAGAATATGGTCACTGCATTGTAGTATCGCTGGCTGGTGAGGGGGGAAAGCCGGCGCTGACGACCAGGGAACAGGCACGGGAAGCGTCATTGACAGGGCTAGCACCAGTAGCTTGTTTGTCTCAGCTGGCTCGGACATGGGAATAGCGCAAAACAAAAAGACAGACGCACCGTGCCCAGCACATCAGCCGAATTGGGTTCGGGGCCAACGGTACGGTGGGTGGTGGGTGGGTTCGGCTAGCCCCTGACAACATCCATATTTTTGTTTTTGCCACAGGCAGCGCGTGTGAAGGACCGTGCCTTAGTGCTGGCCGCCAGTGTCTGTTTTGCCGCTTGTGCCTGTATTTGTGCGCTTTTCACCGCTAGAGTCCACCGCACCCCAATGCATCTGCGCTGGTGGCACAGTGCGCAACGCCCCAGTCCTCCTCGAGAGCAACACCCGCTGGCCCCTTCACTCCTGTGTTGACCCATCCTCAGCCAACCTTTGGAACCGTCATCCTTCCGGCTGTCGTTGTTCAACTCTTCTGCCCTTCGTTTTCATCAATCGTGCCTCACTCGCTTTGGCACCGTAATTCCCTATTCCATTATCTGCACGTCTTTGTTTGGTTCTTGCTTTTCCTTCCTCGCTTCATCCTGGGGGAAAGGGGGACCTGTCTCAGTTGCTCTACGACTACCTTTTCCTTCGCTATCTGTCATTGTACTCGCCGTCTTCACACGCGATTTCCGAATACCTCGAGCCTAGAACGATTATAATTGCCGGTTTTAACGATCGAAGCCTCGACGTATAACTTAATTCTGACCTCCATTCGGTGATAGTCCCTCGAGGACATCACTCCCGGTCATCCATTTCCAACATGTCGAACCGAATGTCAATGTTCTCGGTGGCCTCGACGAACCAGTTCGCACCATCAGCTGGTGGACCTCAAACCGCCCAGGTCTCGACTACGACGCTGCTAAATGCTATCCATAATATCTACTTGTCTTCCCAACCCCACAGCCTTGAGGCCAGCACGAGTTTGGTTGTAAACACATGGCTCACTGCTGCTCAGGCTGGTCCAACAGTTGATCCTACTCTGGCTGCCCGAGCTTGGGAGCATGCTCGACGCCGTGCCGAAGATGGATGCATCGTCCTAGGGTATGTAAATACGCAGACATGAAATGCTTCCATTTACTAACATTCTGCAGATCCCTTCATCAGTCCGCCCCGTCCGTTCTGGTGCCGTTCCTGTCCAACTTCCCATTTGCTATTCCCTCCCACGTTTTCAAGGCGCTCGAGGCGGTGCGGCCATTCGTCCGATGTGTTACACCTCACAATCCTTCATCTCCAAGACAGGCAGCTCTGAGTGTTTCTCTGACACTCACCCTGACTGGCCACTTCACAGGTGCCTCGCTGTCTCTGTCCAAGGGCGGGATTGACACCGCCAATGGATTACTGAATATTCCCAAGGAGGCAGGATACCGTGCATTCGATGTGTTTTACTACCTGCTTACGTCTGCTTCCACTCCTGCAGAGAGAGAATTTCTCGGACTGCAGCCTGCATCCAGTTATGCCTTGCTATCCCGCTCGGGCACATACGACGCCCCATCCTACCTTCCTACAGCGGATGACGCCGCTGCCGCCGATGACTTCCGACAGGCGCTAAAGGATATCGGAATCAAGGGCTCAGCTCATCGTAACTTCATTTCGACCCTTGCTGGTCTTCTAAAGCTGGGTAACACACTTGATTATAACAGCGATTCAGATTTGCTTGAAGAAATCTGTGAGGATGTGGGGGGCCTCCTCGGCATGGAGCCCGAAGTTCTATTCCGCCAATGCAGCACCGAAGATCGCCAGACTCTTGTGGGTGGTCTCTACGAGGCACTCGTAGACTGGGTGATTTCCAAGGCAAACGATGCTATTGCGAGCCAGATGACTCGCATCAAGGAGGGCGAAGAATCGCTGGGTAGCTCCTCCAGCTCTAGCTCTATTCAGGAAAACGGTGATACTGTTTCGATTACAGTCATTGAAGTTCCTGACCCTACTCTCGGCAAAGCACTCTGCATGCGGTCCATCTTCGACGATACCCAAGGTATCAATGCCGAAATCATTCAGGATGGACATGCCGCTTCTCCCGCCGGTGCGTCTGTTCTTAGAGAGATGGAACAGGCCGTATCGGCGGTGGCCCCTGATCTGGGGATTATGACCGGGCCAGAGGGCAGACAAAGACAATATGACTTGGAAAAACGAGAAGTAGTCCTCGAAAAGGTTGCCTATGCAGCAGATGAGGACGCCTTTATCAAAAAGCTGCTGTTCCCTATCGAGGGCCAAGGAATCAACCTCGGCCGCGCTGGTCGCTTTGATCTACCCAGCATCATCTCTTCCAGCCGCGTTTGGTATCATCTCTCGATGCATCCAACTGATGACTCTCCAGTCAGCCTTGCTGCTCTCCCATCCATCACATCTGCGTGGTCTGCAGGCACGGTTTCTCGTCAACTCCGTTCCTGGAGGCTCCCAGAGTGGGCAAACAGGCGGAACAGGAACCTCGATTTCACTGCTGACTTTGATGTTGATGAGTTTGCTCAACGATACGCAGCCCTGGGTTGCAGAGATGGCAAAGATGGTATTGGAAGCTGGCTTCTTGAGAGAGGATGGAGCAATGGCGAAGTATTCATCGGCAAGGAGCGCGTTTGGATTCGCGAGAGCGCTTGGTGGGAAGCTGAAAGCATGCTCGATCTGCAGCCCGGTAACCAGCCTCTACCCGAAAACCCATTCAACACAGGCTTTGACACGAGCTACTCTGCCAACGGGAGCGGCTACTTCCCCGGCGCCCCCGCCACAGAAAGCGGACTTGACGTGTCGAATATGAACCATCAACGCAACTTGAGCCAAGGGAACCTGAGCCAGATGACAATGAGTCAGCACCCTATGCCGATGGCTCAACAGCACAACATTGCACCGTCCATTGCACCTACCTCCAACCGCGAAGGAAACGGTGGTGATTACGGTCTCGGTACCAAGGGCGATGAATACAAGGGTGATATCTTCTTCAACGAAGCCGGTGAATTTACCGGCATGATGGATCCCGAGTTAGCAAAAAATAAGAAGGTCAAGACGAATGGGACGACTCCTTCTCGTCGCGCATGGGTCATCTTCGTATGGTGCCTGACATGGTGGATCCCGTCGACTGCACTCCGGTACATTGGGCGCATGAAACGACCTGACGTCCGCATGGCATGGCGCGAAAAACTGGTTCTGTTCTTCCTCATCTTCTTTATCAACGGTACGATTCTCTTTTGGATGATCGGTTTCGGCCTCATTATCTGCCCCAACTCAGACAAAGCCTGGAATACAAAAGAAGTGGCCACCCACCAAGGAGAAGACGACTTTTGGGTCAGTGTCCGTGGCAGTGTCTATGATATGTCTGATTTCTGGAGAAGACAGCACAGTGACATCAACATCGAGACCACAAAGGATAACATGGAACCACTGGCTGGCTTGGACATGGATGGATACTTCATGCCACCATTGAGCGAAGCTTGCCGTGGTCTAGGTATCGCTGACACCACAGTCCTGACTCTCAACAACACCCCAGAGAACCCAACTGCCGTCCACACCTCTGGCAAGACATCACCCTACATCAAGAGCAAGCTGTACGATGAAAGGTGGTACTGGGATACTTTCCTGGTCACAATGAAGGAATATTACAAGGGCGAATTGGTTATCTCGGCAAAGAAGCTATACAATGAAGGCAAGGACGAGCAGCACATGTGGGCAAGATACGAGGAGGGAGTATACGATCTCACAGATTACTTCAACACCCAAGACCTGCAACCAAATGTTGCTATCTACGAATTCCTGAACACGAAGGTCTCGAACCTTTGGAAGAATAACCCTGGCCGGGATATTACCAAGGACCTCGACACACTCATGACGAACAACATGAACAATGAATCAGAATATGCCAACATTATGAACAGCTGGAACTGCATCCAAGAAGTCTTTTACAAGGGCAAGGTCGATTTCCGAGAATACCCGCGTTGTACAGTTAACAACTGGATCCTGTTCGCATTCACAATGGTACTCTGTTCAGTCATCTTGATCAAATTCATAGCTGCGCTTCAATTCGGCTCCAAGCGGCGTCCTTCCCCTCAAGACAAGTTTGTCATTTGTCAGGTACCAGCCTACACAGAAGGCGAAGAGTCCCTTCGAAAAGCACTGGATTCGTTGACGGCACTCCAATACGATAATAAGAGGAAGCTCATCTGTATCATCTGCGATGGTGTCATTGTGGGAGCAGGTAATGATCGCCCAACCCCTAAGATCGTCCTCGATATTCTCGGCGTTGATCCCAAGGTTGACCCTCCTGCCCTGCCTTTCAAATCCGTTGGACCAGGTAGCGAGCAATTGAACTACGGCAAAGTCTACTCAGGCCTCTACGAATTCGAAGGCAATGTCGTCCCCTACCTTGTTGTTGTCAAGGTGGGCAAAGAATCGGAGCAGGCCAAGTCGAAACCTGGTAACCGCGGAAAGCGTGATTCTCAAATTCTGTTGATGAGCTTCCTGAACCGTGTCCATCACCGTGCGCCCATGAACCCCTTGGAGCTTGAAATGTTCCATCAGATCAACAACGTTATCGGTGTGGATCCTGAGCTCTACGAATATCTTCTGATGATTGATGCCGATACTTCCGTCCAAGAAGAAGCCCTTACGCGGTTGGTGTCTGCCTGCGCTCACAACGCCAAGATTGCTGGTATCTGTGGTGAGACAAGTCTTGAGAACGACGAGAAATCTTGGTGGACGATGATCCAAGTTTATGAATACTTCATTTCGCACCACCTGGCTAAAGCTTTCGAGTCTCTCTTTGGCAGCGTTACCTGTTTGCCCGGTTGGTAAGTTTGACTCCAGTTGTCCCAATGACATGCTTGATCATCACTAACTAATTTTAATTTACAGTTTCACCATGTATCGACTCCGTACTGTGGACAAGGGCAAGCCTCTTATTATTTCAGACAAGGTTATCCGGGACTACAGTGTTTGTGATGTGGATACACTACACAAGAAGAATCTGTTGTCCCTGGGTGAGGATCGTTATCTGACCACACTTATGACCAAGCACTTCCCTTCCATGCAATTCAAGTTTGTCCCTGACGCAAAATGTAAGACTGCTGCGCCAGACTCTTGGAGTGTGCTGTTGTCTCAACGTCGTCGATGGATCAACTCAACTATTCACAACATGGTCGAGCTTATGAGACTCAGCGAGATGTGTGGTTTCTGCTGTTTCGGCATGCGTTTCGTTGTCTTCATCGATCTTTTTGGTACCGTGATTCTTCCTGGAACATGCGGTTACCTGGCCTGGCTCATTTATCGTGTCGCTACCAATCAGGGTCAATTCCCAATGATCAGTATTGTCATGTTGGCTGGTGTCTACGGTTTGCAAGCTCTCATCTTCATCCTAAAGAGACAATGGCAGCACATTGGCTGGATGATCATCTACATCCTCGCGTTCCCCATCTATTCTTTTGCACTCCCAGTCTATTCCTTCTGGAATCAAGATAACTTCACATGGGGTAACACTCGTGTGGTCATTGGAGAAAAGGGAGACAAGAAACTGGTCATTGTCACAGACGAAGATTTCGACCCAAGATCTATCCCATTGCAGAGATGGGATGATTACGCCCTTGCCAACAGCCTCCCCGGACGACGTGGCAATCCCCAAGATATGACAGGGGACCCTTACGAGATGGACGAAATGAAGTCAGTTTACTCAGCTGGTCCTCAGGGTTCTGTCTTGACGGGAATGCAACGCAACACATTCATCCCTCCTCAATCTCCTTCACCGTACGGTGGTGCCGTGAACCGTGCTTCGACCATGACGGGACTTTACCAGGAGCAACCATTGATGCAGAACCGACAGTCAATGTTGTCACTCGGTACAGGTATTCAAGATTATAACCGTGCTGCCTCACCTTACCAAGACTATCCTGCGGCCCATCCAAGCATGACAAATCTCCGCGGCCAGTCGAATACGCCCCCGTCAGTCGTTGGAGTTGGAGCAAACAGGGCACCCTCAGCATTCGGCCGTCGCTCGCCTATGGTCCCTGATGCCATGCGCTCAACAACATCGTTCGACTTCCAGCGTGGCACTGGCGCCCCAGATGATGCGATGATCGTCGAGTGCATCCAAGCAGTATTAAGAGAGGTTGATCTGGATTCCGTGACCAAGAAGCAGCTGCGGGCTCTTGTCGAACAGCGCCTGCAGGTTGAACTCGTCGGCGAACGACGTACATTCCTTGATCGACAGATCGACCGTGAGCTTGAGAAGATGTAAGCTTGCAAGCGCAATGGCTGGCTCCATCACAGGCTCATCATGTCACCACGATGCATAATGGGGCGGATTGAATTATCAGACTGACGGTGACGGCGTTAAAAGTGTTTTGAACATATTGAATGGGTTTGACGACCTCGATTTCTTTTTCTTTTTCCCTGGGGGCTTGTTGCATCTTATAGGTTCTGCTTTGACAATGTCGCGTGAGATGATGCGCCAATGGTCAATTTGTCTGCGACAAGGTCGACCAGGCCACTGTCATGTGGGCGATTCGCATTGGCGATTGGTAATAATATATGGATTCCTACTATCTAGTTTCCTAATAATAACAAATAAAACTATCCCTCGTTTTTTAGCATACTTTGTTCCGAAATACATAAACCCATTCGCCCGTATCTCATGAATCTTGACACGCTGTGCATTATATATCACTTGGTTTCTTTACGTCGGGACAAATCGCGGATTATCCGCCAGACTTCCCGGTTGCATAATCAACATCAAACTATCATTCTAGGACGCTCAGCCGTCAATCTGGCCAATGCCCTTCAGTCGTAAATAGACATCCGTTCCCCATCTGTAGAGACTCTGGACGGCGATGCCGCCGCCAAAATACTCCGCGTAGGCCCTGCTCAGCGGTAAGCCGTACCCCAGCCCGGCGATGGAGCTGAGGCCGGACCCGGCATTGGCGATGGCGCTGAGGCCGTCTGAGCCGCTGGAGCCGGGGAACTCGTCGTCCTCTGAGAAGGTGGAGAAGGAGTAGGACCAGATGTCCGGGACGACCTGCGGGGGGATGCCGCCGCCGCGGTCGCGGATGCGGATGGTGACGCCCGGCGCGTTGTCGTCGAGGGGCAGGATGGCCTCGGCGCGGAACTGGCCCCGGTTGCTCTCGGGAGGGGTGATGTGTGGGATGGCGTCTTGGCTGAGGCGCTGGGGGGGCTCGGGAGCGATGGTGACGACGACGGGCTCCCTGGACCTGTTCTCGATGGTGGCGCGGAAGGCGTTCTTGAGCATCTCGGTGACGATGTACTCGAGGTGCATGGGGACGGAGGCGAAGGTGGTGTCGGGCTCGCCGTCGATGATGACGGGGGGCCGGGTGCCGTAGCGGAGCTCGCAGATGTCGGCGACGAAGCCGGCGCAGCTGTCGACTACGGTGGCGGGCTTGAGGGCGGTGTCGATGACGCCGATGAAGGAGGGGTGCTCGGGGCAGGGGGTCGGGCTGGCCTCCGGGTCGAAGTGAGGCTGGCTGCTGAAGTGGAGGGCGATGTGCTGCTCCGCGACGAGGCGGGTGCCGATGCGGGCGCGCAGGTGCTCGTCGAGGAAGGTGGTGACCTGGGCGGGGGAGATGTACCGCCGGCATTCGAGGAACCCGCGGGCGAGGATGGGGATGGTGTCGGTGTGCATGGCGACGAGCTCGGCCAGGGTGTTGGTGAAGCGGATCTCTTCTTCCAGAGAATGGATCGGACGGCCCTCGGCTGCCGCTCGCCAGTATGGCAGGAGGATGGAGAGGGAGTTCAGGTAGGTGCTGTATATACGAGAGATGTTGGGGTTCGATACGACAATGTATGGGAGGTTGCGGAGGGCTTGGAGACGGTGGGCGAGGCGGATCGGTAGTAGAGAGAGGGTGAAGTTGGCGGAGGATAGAAGTGACTTCTCGGAAAGAGGAGGACGGCCGTGTCTATGTTATAGAGAGAGGTCTGATTAGCGTTGGATATAAATAATGCATGTATCGAATGTGAGAGAGCAGTACTTGACAAGATCAGCAAGGCTTAACGAGTGTTGGCGCAGCTTGGACAATGCCATGATGTCGGCATCCGTCACATTGTACCCCGTTTCTGATCCAGGTGAAGCCGTCGAGAACGAGGAACACCGCCATATCGCTGGAGCTATCCGGCATGTGGGATAATGTGCGAGGGAAGGGATGCGGCAGCGCCGCATGGGCTGAACGAGGCGGTTCATTGCGACGGCTACTTCATATCCAAGGCGGCAAGACGAAGACGAGAGAAACAGCCAATTGCTGCGCACAGTGTTCAATAAGATAAATTCGCTAGGATGGGACAGGGTGGAAATGGAAGATCAAGACCGAACCGGTGGCATTGACAGATGGGGTGGCATCACAGCCGAGGATCCATCACCGATCGGATCTATAAATCGAGTAGCAGTATGTGATTGACTGGCTGTCTTTCAAGGCGAGACGAGACGTTCGGCCCCAGATTGGCGGTTTGCTTAGTAAGTAGGGGTCATTACCGATTGTAGCCAGCTTGTGCCGCTGGACGCTAAGTGACATAGCGGAAAGCGAAAGGAGGGGAAACGGTGCTTATCCCGCGTCTCTTATCGCGGGGTCCGTCGCTACGTCACAGCACGAGCGAGACCAGGCCAGGGGTTGGAGGAAGCCAGTCAAACCGCCGTGGCTGAATTGAGTTCGAACTATAGGGAAACAAAAGAGTCTGGATCAAGCTGGCTGGGAAACAAATTATATCATATTGAATTCATGATGAGGAGGAAAGCTCTAACACTGTTGGTCATATCTGCTCCCGTCACTGTACATGGTGGGGATAAAGCCTTCCGTGATGTGATTATACATGCAAGTCTTCGGCGCCCTCATGCACATGACCGCGCGCGCCGCCGTTCCCTACTCGTACACTGTTCACTGGATCTTCATCACGCCGTCTGCCTCGACCGCCTTGATGCTGGGATGGGATTCCAGCGTGGTCACGGCGCCGTCAGGGAACTTGACTCTGTCGCAGTGTGTTAGCTCCCGTCCATAAATTTTGAAGAGGGCGCGGGGTTACGTACGAGAAGCCCTTGATGATCTTGTATTCGTGCTCGATGGTGCCGCCCTGCTTAATGGCGTGGTCCTTGGCCCTGCGACGGTCATCAGTTTCATCGCTCTCATCGGCGGTAACGATGTAAGGGGCAGGCGCTATGGCACGTACGACTTGACATCCTCGTCGGAAGCATTCTCCTTGCAGGTGATCTAGGCAACGAAACGACTGTAAGTGCATGGTACCAAACGGCGCGGCGTTGGTTATAGTATATCGCAACATACAATGTAGGTAGGCATTTTGTCCGTTCTCGTAGAGTATGAATTTACTTGCTGTGTGGTTTGTGGATAGCGGGGTGAGTTCAGAGGCAGGTGTTGTTGGTGTTGTTGGTGTTGTTGGTTTAGCCAGGGACGAATGCTCGGGGCAACGCCTGGCTTTAATAACCTCGCCATGGCACCAGCCTTGGTCTCGGAGGCAGGCTGTGCATTAAACACCAAATCCTGCCTAAGGAATGCACTACGTCGCTTCTACTCCCAAAAGCTGCTTCGTCATATAGCGCACTCTGCCCACCACAAGTGGCACCCACTGATGTTCGAAGCCCATTCGTCATCCTACATCACACGCACCCACTGCGGCATGAAAGAAGCCCAAGTCGGCAGGTAATTCTCAACACAGGCGACCACTAGGCTGCGATGTCGCCTTCCAAAACCTCTGGCTATTTAACCCGAAAGGGGTTGGCAAACTGAGAAAAGCGAGCCTGACGATCTGATCTGAAGCCGAAAGGGTTGCGGCCGCCTGTCTAGGGTAGTCGAATACTTGGAAGCGGCACGGGATGACGCAATTGAAGGCGATAGCGAGCGGACGATCGATAAGAGATAAGAGATAAGAAAACTAAGGGACCAACCTCAAATGCGGTTCTCATATGTGACCAGATCCGGCCAGTCCATTTTCTGGACGGACCCGGAGGGTATAGTACCAAGGGGACTGGGCCATTGCATTGCACAGCTGTGCGGCACCCAAGCAAAGATGGGCAGTCGTACATGCGATGGCATGCATCACGCATCAATGCGACAGAGCAGCATCGGCGCCCGTCCTGCAGTAAACCCGAATACTAGACACGGAAACTTCCGACATTCCCTGACGAGGTTACCAGCACCTGCATCCAATCACTTGGATGCCAAAAGACCTGCAGATTTTTCTCATGGTCGGTAAGATCATAAATGACACTATAATGAGATGGTTATCGCCCAACCGGGATTCCTACGTCCCGAACCAGGGTCTGAGATTGATCTTCCAGGAACACAGTCACAACCGATATTGATATGCGCGTTGTAAGACCAACCTGAGTCCTTCGCGAGGTTTCTGAAACCATAGTAACCCAGCCTATCGTCCAATTCTCGATGGAGCCGGCCCAGGTAACTCGGTAAGCCAGGTATTGGGTTCGCCTGGATGCATGCCATTGTGCTAGTGGATTGTTTAGTAGTGCTAGGCTCGATGCGCAATTTGCAAGCGAACCCAGTGACATAAAACGGTCGGTGAGACCCTGATACGCAGCTGTCAATTTACTGAAGCGACAAATTTTGCTCGTTGCACTGGCTTTAAAATGATCGACCGTCACCTCTCAAGATGACGGGTCTCGCCCAGCAACGCGACACAGCTGCCGTTATGCAAGAAAGCGGTCAAGGGACCATAAGAAAAAAAGAAAACCCTGATCACCCCCGTTCCTTCAACGGCCAAATAAACACTTGGTAATAGGATCATTACAAGGGCCTAGACCTACAGAAACCCAGTCAGCGAATACGATAGTGCTACATAGTACCTTAAAAAAAAATGCTTTTTTTGCTCGTTGCGCACTCGGTCGCGGGAATGGCTGCACATGACCTCGACGAGATGGTTGTGTAAGACGAGCCAAGTTCCCAGTAACCAGGTAGCTGGGCTAGATTTCCACCAAGAGCACAGAAATCGACGCGGAAAAATCCAGAAAAAAGCCAGCTCTCTCTCTTTGCCTCCTTATTTCATCGTCTTGGCTTCTGGTCTGCTTAGATCCGTGTTGGGATGATTGTTGAAAATCTTTGGTTCCGAGACAAACAGCCCGGACAAGGTTCACCATGCTCCTAGTGCCAGAATAATCTGGAAAATGGGGTGATCTTGAGATGGGTGGCGGCGGTACCCTGGTATCACCCCTCCACACTTAAATCCCCCCCCCCGGGATCTGGCGCCGTCGCAGAGTTTGGGACAAAAAGTGTTGGGAAGTGCCTGGTCGAGATATCGAAATTGACGAAATCCGATAGCACGCGGGCTCGGTTGGTCCGTTCATCGACTTAACGACTTGCAGAGAGACGCGGGGGCTGGCACCAGCCAAGCAATGGAGCGCATCGTGAAGCGCCAAAGATGCAGACTCCCGTTCTGATACTGTCGTTTCGAGTAAGTCCCTGGCTGGCCTCGTGGTCGGGACATTTAGGGCAGATTGTATTACCGTTGATGATCAGAAAGTGGTCTGCTTTTTGCATATGTGGAGCTGCCTAGTGCCGGGTTTCCCAGGTCTAGAAAGCCACCGCTGCGCCTGGAGATGGCGTTAGCATGGCAGCTAAGCATGTCGCCCAGCGCTGTCCGCCCACTGTAAGTTCTGGGTGGACAGGGGCGCGGGTGTCTTGAGGTGCGTTAAGCCGCTTCGGGCTGTAGCGGCCACTGCAGTCGGAGCCGCCTCCCAATAAGGCAGGGGAACCCCATGCCTTCGGTGTAAGTTGTTAGGTCGACGACCACTTCTTTACCTCAGGTCAAACGCTGGAGGAGCTGCAAGGGATGCCACTGACAGGCCGTCTGTATCCATTCATGGACTCTTCATTGCTCCTGTCCCCTTCCCTCCCGAGATAGGACCCCGCCTACCTGCTGGCGGGCACGCGTGACAAGCATCTCTGGGACCGTTCACACACCCTGCGTCTCCATCTCTATTTGCCGTTTTGGCAGGCGGCAGATCTCTCTTTGCGCTGCCCTACACGCGCTCTTCCTCTTCTTCCTTTTCTTCCCGGATTGCTCTCTCACCCTCCCCCTGGCCTTCAACGACAGCACAACGTGCTTCTCTCCCTGTTGTCCTTCCGGCAAGCACCCGGAAATCGTAACATCTCCTCTGCCTGCGTATTCGGGTTTGGACCCCTACTGCAGGCAGTTCGACGAAGCGTCCAGTCTCAGGGTCATTACTAACATCTCCACATTCGTTTGCGGATTTCGTCTTCTTTATTACAGCCTGTTCCCCTCCATACTCGCCTTATAGTATCGTCCTTACTCTTTACCGTATGGTCAGCTTCCCGTAGACTCTTGATAAGCTCTCCTGCTAGGTGGTGAGCTGCCAGCAGACAGATACTCGTCAAGAGAGAAACAGGATTGGGTCCATTGCTGCGACAGAAACCTACCCCAAATGAACGCAAACACCACTTCCTCTGCCTTCACCTCGGTGTTGGCGCAGACCAAAATGGCCGGCATGGCTATATCACCCAACATGGAGTTCCTCTTTGGAACATTGACCGCCCCCAACATCTGGACTGTCCTGTTGACGGTTGTCGCTATGTGTGTTATTTACGACCAAGGTATGCATGAACATCTTTCGTCTTGATCGATCGGCAACTCGTCCGATTGGACAGAGTCTGTGAGATCGATTCGCTTTCTCATTGTTCTTACCCCCTGGCATGGGTGAAGAGAGCTAACATAATGATTTCTTACCCTGCGTACAGTTAGCTATATTGCCAACAAGGGCTCAATCGCTGGTCCCTCTTGGAAGATGCCCTTCATCGGCCCCTTTCTTGACTCAATGGACCCCAGGTTCGAGGGATATTACAACAAGTGGCTCAGCGGACCCTTGAGTTGTGTGTCCGTTTTCCACAAGTGCGTTCGATTAACCTGCCTAGTTGTTTCAATTGAGAGAAGAAGGCGAAGAAAGTTGACACCAAGTTCCGTTTCATAGATTCGTCGTTATTGCTTCGACCCGAGACCTGGCCCGAAAGACTCTCAATTCACCCTCGTACGTCAAGCCAACAGTTGTAGATGTTGCCCCCAAGCTGCTTGGCCACGACAACTGGGTCTTCCTCGACGGCAAGCCCCATACCGAGTTTCGCAAAGGCCTGAACAACCTCTTCACACGCAAGGCCCTTGCCAAGTACTTGCCTGGCCAGGAGCAGGTATATAAGGATTACTTTGCCCGATTCGCCAGGCTGACTGAAGAAAATGGTGGCAACCCTCTCCCCTTTATGTCCGAGTTCCGCGAGATCATGTGCGCCGTCTCCCTCCGAAGCTTCGTTGGTTACTATATCTCGGATGAGGCCATCAAGAACATTGCCGACGACTATTATCTTATTACTGCAGCCCTCGAGCTTGTCAACTTCCCGATTATCCTTCCTTATTCCAAGGCCTGGTATGGAAAGAAGGCGGCTGATATGGTATTGACCGAATTCACAAAGTGTGCGGCGAAGAGCAAGGTACGGATGGCCGCTGGTGGCGATGTCACCTGTATCATGGACGCCTGGATCGATATTATGATCAAGTCCCAGAGATGGCGAGAGGCTGAGGAGACTGGGGAATCGACCGCCAATCTGGAGAAGCCGCAACCCATGATCCGAATGTTCAACGACTACGAGATTGCGCAGACCGTTTTCACCTTCCTTTTCGCGTCACAGGATGCAACCAGCAGTGCTGTTACCTGGCTGTTTCAGATCATGGCTCAACGTCCCGACGTGCTGGACAAGGTCCGCGAGGAGAATATGAAGGTCCGCAACGGCGATATCCACGCAGAGCTTACCATGGAGCAACTCGAGGGTCTGAAATACACACGAGCTGTGATCCGTGAGCTTCTGCGATACCGACCCCCCGTCCTCATGGTCCCTTATGTCGTCAAGAAGCCATTCCCCATTACCGATAGTTACACGGTTCCAAAGGGTGAGTACTCGATTCGAATAAGTGGCTGTCGTGGTGGTGTTCTCTTGTTCCGAGTGTGCTGACCGTTGCCGTCCATCTAGGCTCCATGCTGATTCCGACAACTTATATGGCTCTGCACGACCCCGAGGTGTACGAAAACCCCGACTACTTCGACCCAGAACGCTACTACTCAGGTGATGCTGAGGAGAAGGGCGCCAAGAACTACCTCGTGTTTGGTGTTGGACCTCATTATTGCCTCGGTCAGCTGTATGCGCAGCTGAACCTGGCTCTCTGCCTGGGAAAGGCATCAGTTCAATTAGATTGGCAGCACCATGCGACTCCCAGGTCGGAGGAGATCAAGGTGTTTGCTACCATTTTCCCCATGGTATGGTTCCGACTCGTTGAGAAAATGAATTCATGTGTTTCCATTTCTGACTCGTGCTCCTTTAGGATGATTGCCCCCTTACATTCCAGAGGAGGGGTTGGTAGACGCGAAGCAGGAGAAAAGCCGGACCGGTCTGGCCCTGCAACAGCATGTCCTATTGACGAAAACAACGACCATCTGATATAGCATTAGCAAAAGGCGCGTCTAAGGAACGCAGTCCGTTTCATGACCCAGATTGGGGCAACGCCAGCGTTGACAAGTTTGGGTGTTTAAAAAAGGAGAGCGGGGTGTTCGGATCGAGTGGACTTGAGGCCACCATATCAATGGCCAATAGACCCATGCTGATCAGGATAATGTATCCCCCAAACTAATTGTAATGGCCGCATCGAGATTTTAGGATGTACATATTTTGGCGGCCGGGCTGAGATATTCTCGGACATTATTGATAGAGGGTAGATCAGCTCAATTTGAATATAACTGGTAATAATACTTGATCGGGGTAAATTCCGTTGGAAAGTGCGAGTAGTTTGACGATTTAGCCTGGTACAGATCAAGGCTGCGTAATACGTACGAGGGAAGGAGCTAGACATGTGCCTACCCTGCCAGCCTGCCACACACCGATCTGGATGGCAAATATAGATGTTCACGGGGTTGAATCCAGAAACTTGGGATCAGGGGAAATCCTCTTCACATGCTAGAATAGAAGGGCAGAACAAACAATAACTGCTAACATTTGCATAGTATTCTGAATAGGGTAAGAGTAGGTGGTAGGTTATAATCCATGCAGTGCATTGGGAAGGCTTCCGAAGCTTAATAAACACCATTGGGGCCTTGACTTTTTGGGATCAATAGAAAAGTGCCAACCTATTAGATACACAAACAAGTACAAAAATTGAGGATATAACATAGACAAAGATAATTGCAGACTAGGTAGCTGAGCTGTAGAATAGTAAAGTTGGCATCCGCAGCCCAGAGAAAAGAAGTGGGGCCGCTGTCGGCGAATTTCATCATCACCAAGTTCATTGGGACAATACCTGAGCTTCAACCCCACTAGACTCCAACTTACCACGACAATTTACCCTCAGTACTGGGAGAATACAAAGGCTTGAAGGTAAGTTCAATGCCAGATGGTTACCGGAGCGATCCTCTGTACCCTGGACTATCAATCGGGCTCTGTCCTGCTGTCCCCGGAATCCTATCTTCGAAGCTATAGCTCCCGCTCACAATTCCACCAGGACTCCAGATTTCCGGCTTACCCAATCGCAAACCAGACTTGTCCGCTGCAACTCACGATGGCGGCACCTCGAAGATTCCTCAGCACCGCCTTGCTGCGCGTTGCCGCGCCGGCCACCCCCCGAGTATCCGCCTCCATCACCACGAGGGTGGCATCCGTCGCAAATCGCTCCTACCACCTCCAGCGGCGTCCCCTGATCCCTCGCGCGACCGCAGCCACGAAGATCACCTCGCGCTCTTACTCCGACGACGCTATCCCAGGTAGCCGGCAATGGAATCACATGGATATCAAGGAGCAGATCAAGGCCAACGAGTCCTCGGACGATAAGCCTAGCGTGATATTTGTCGGTATGTGAACAGTACCGCACCGCCCCCGCCCCCTTCCCTCCTCCTCTCCTCAGTTCGGCATAATGACCAAACTCCCATTCGTTTAGACGTACGAGAGCCAGAAGAGCTCTTTACCACGGGCAAGATCCCCGGCGCCATCAACATCCCCATCACCAGCGCCGTCCAGAGCTTCCACATCTCGGACGAGGACTTTGTCGACCTCTACGGGTTCGAGCGCCCCGCCAAGGACGCGGAGCTCATGTTCTACTGCAAGGCCGGCGTGAGGGCCCGGTCAGCCGCCGGCCTGGCGCAGCATGCCGGATGGACAAACGTTGGGGAGTACTCGGGGAGCTGGATCGACTGGCAGGCGCACAATGGCCCCGTGGAGTATATCAAGGGAAAGAGAAGGTCTTGAATATAGAATGATGCAGCCCGCACGCGACGTTCGCGTTGCGTATTCTGCTATGAGGGGCTACCTGAGGCAAAACGTATCTTGTTGATGCATAGCTTGGGTAATTGTACAAAATAAAGAGAGAAATAAAAAAAGAAATAAGCCCCAAAAACACATACATACAGTTTGATCTTGAGCCTATCTTTCTACCAACAATCAATGCCCTGGAAGTGACTCCGCTGAAAAAAAGGGGTGGAAAAATAATTGGAAAAACACCTGAACCCGTTTACACCCATAGAGACAGATAGTTTAGAAGAACATAGCAGCGGTGGAGTTATCAACGGCCTGGTCGGGGGTGGTCGTGTCTCCGCCTCCAGGGGTCGACGGGGTCTGTGCCACGGGGCTGTCGTGTGCGAAGAACAGGATCTTGATGGCGAGGGTGAGACCGGCGTGTAGCACAATCACGACGACGAGAAGGACCTTGCTGACTTGGTGGTCCGTGGCGCTCAGAACGGGATACAGGTTTCGGAGGAGGAAGGCGACAGAAACGGCAAAGCCGACGCCGACAAACACCCAGTTCAGAATGCTAATAGGAGACCAGCTGATGATGGCGACGGGGATCCAGATCAAGTTGGCGTAGCCGTACAGGGCCCAGCACTCGAGGAGGTTGGCAAGCTCGCTGCCGAAGTATCGCAGGGCGAGGAAGAGACCAATTGGGATGAATAAAGTGTAGCCGTAGATGAGACCCGCGGCACCTGCGGGAAGATTAGCCAATGGCTCGACGGAAAGCGTGGGCTGAACACCTCGTAGTTTACAAAAAACTTACCACTGAGGAGCCTGAAGTCGTATGCGAACTTGGCCTTTTCTGTTTCGGAGAGGTACTGGCTGACAGTGCCTCCGAGGAAGAGAATCAGAACCACCGTGGTGGCAATCCAGACTGGCCCGTAGAGGTCGGGGTTGCCTTCAAGCACATCTAGGAAGTTGGCGCGGGGCCAGAGCGCAGCCCAGCAGCGGGACAGTACGGCAGAAGTATCAACATCGAAAAATTGTGCGTAGAAGGAAATTGACCACAAGAAGCGCTTCGAAGAACCAGAGGAGGACGCCGTGGCTGGAGGGGGTAAGCCGGCGGAAGGGGGTTTGCGGGAGCCATGAGCTGTGTCGTCGAAGTTTGAGGTGTGGAATTCGAGATCCTCTTGAAGATCGGTGTGTCCAAGGTCGCCCTGAAAGAGTGAGTCAGTATATGCAGGTAATGGTTGTGTTGCGCTCGATGGCGATCACAAATCGAGGCCACCTCATCAGTTCGCGTACCTCATCGTCGATATCGACTACCGCGTCATACCCTGATCTAGACATTGTGGTTGTGGTATTTGTCGAAGTATTGTGTGTAGAGAAAGGGAAGCCACCTATAGCATCAACCAAGGAGCTCTCAGGGTTCGGAGGCGGCAATGATTCTCTGAGTGGAAGAGTCTCAGGATCTATTTCGGGATCTGTCTGCTACTGAGATCTGGTGCTAAGCAATCAAGCTCTATGGACAGGGTGTTGTCGTCAGAGCTGATGACTAATCACAGGTCTTGCGCGACAACTGTGAATCTTACATAATATCAGGACCTTCATCGCATTTGGCCAAAACATTCTCCCAGCTATTTGGGATCCTTAAGAATATATGTGATTAGCAATTGGGCACGAAAGCTATGAATTTCATAGCGCTGACATTGTCAGTTATCCCTAACTTATGGTGTGAGTTGAGAAAAATATGATTACGATCATTAAGTGCAATCAACTGCTGTATCCTTTTTCAACACTTAGATGGGAGTGGAAAACATCCGTATGTTGGATAAACAGGAAACGACACAGCATTGGATTATTTATGATGATCGTCTTCATATTTATGAGGATGCGGATACTTGGTCTGGCTAGGCCCTGACTGGTAAGGATAAAGATGATTATAGACACTATAGGAACAGGCTCAACGAAAGAGTTGTGGTTGTGAGTCACCCCTGGAGCATAACTATGTTATACTATATCGACTATTCTTAAAGGTTTAGGAGGAATTGATGCCCAGGCCCGATCTGTTGCTGGTAACGTTGATGAGTTTTCTGTGTTCACTACCTAAGGTAGGTTTGGGTATGGGCCAGTACCTCTAATCAACATCATTTTGGTACAATGATAGTTAGTTATGCATAAGGCGTGGTCTTCGGAATTCTTTTGCTCACAAGGTTACGAAAACAGACAAATCTCGCAAGCTCGGAGGGCTGCTTGAGATAGAGAGCCTTGACTGTATGGGACTTGCAAGTTTAAGAGAGATTTGTTTTTAGAAATTCAGATACTTAATTTTTATTGGCAGCCTACTGCCCAGTTTGCACCGCAGACCAGAGACCTTTTTAACGCCATGGTACCTCTAAATCTTTCTGCCAATGCTTACAGTGATGTGGGATACGCAACGATGCAGCATGTCACGTCCGGTACGTGGGGGACCAACGGTTTGATCCAGCTGCGTAATCTAGAATGGATTCCCTAAGCTGCCGGTGCTAGTGTAAAAACAAAGCCAGTATCTGCGAACAAAGGAACCCTTCTCTCATTGCCAACCCCATAATGCCAGAAAGACCAGACGCCACATAGATGGTTGATTCGTTTATTTGAGCTTCTTCTTGGGTCGGAGCTGGTTGGTGTGACCGCACTTTCGCTTACGGCAGTTGGTGGCACGGGGGGGGAGACGAGCCTACAACGTCTTGTCAGTTTATTGATCTGCCCGACTCGTGGAGCTTATGATGTAACATACGTAGCACTTGCGGCAGATCATCTTCTCGCAGTTGAACTTGGAGGCAAGAGCCTTCAGGGAGGGCTCGATGATACCACCACGGAGACGGAGGACCAGGTGGAGAGTGGACTCCTGTTATATCGGTCAGCATGCGATCCCAAATTGCGACGACGTTCCTAGAACGACGAGCGTTGCCTGGTCGTGGTTCAATCCCTAGTGTTACGGACCTTCTGGATGTTGTAGTCTGAGAGGGTGCGGCCATCCTCGAGCTGCTTGCCAGCAAAGATCAGGCGCTGTTGGTCAGGGGGGATTCCCTCCTTGTCCTGAATCTTGGACTTGACATTGTCAATGGTGTCGGAGGACTCGACCTCAAGGGTGATGGTCTTGCCCGTCAGGGTCTTCACGAAGCTGGTTTTCGAAGTCAGTAAATTGATCGGTTTCGTTCGAAATTCGGGATCGGCGGATTCATAGCTTACATCTGCACTGTTAAAGAGGTTAGTAAATCATTTACACATGCGTTTTCAAGCCGTCTAGGGGCGCACTTACTCTTGACTGAATTTTGAGACCTTGTCGATGTGAAGTTCGAGATGTCCAGTCTGCGCGCTGATTTGGTGGGGCAAAGTTGAGAAATGTAAGAAAACCCTAGGTCAGAGACGAGGTCACGTGGTTTCTACCACAATTTTGGACGAGTGTGTTTGATGGCCCCACATCTAGGTGCTCATCGCCGAGATAGTGGAGACGGCCGGCGTGAGGACCTGTGGCTGACGGCAAGGGCACTTTCAGAGCAACAGCTATCAATTGGCGATGCTCAAATATAACATCTGGCTTGTATGAACGGCAGTGCGTCTGATAGGTGACGCCGCTTCCTTCTCGAATTGGGTCTCATGTGTTTCGGCTGGGTTGCTGCCTTTGCCATTTTATTACCTGCTGCTCAAGCATGTAGACAGCACGGACAAGGGTCTCCGTTTTCATCCCTCCCAACTCGGCTTTTCAAGCTCGTTAGCTAGTGATTTTGTGTATTGGATAGAGACCATGCTCTTACCTGCAGCTTCGTAAAGCATTTTGCCAGGCGCATTTAGATCCTCGAGGTGACCGAATGCTTCGTAATTAACACCTGGATCTGCATCCTCGTTGGTAGTCTTTTCGCCTGAACCGGATGACTTTTGAATGGCTTCGGACAAGACCTGCTTCACGCCCGCATCCAGTTCCTGAGGTAGGATTTCTGGCACCGGAGGCTCTAGCTCTGGAACGTTCTCTACTGGGAAGAACCTGGTGATTGGATTCTTAACTAGGTAGAGAGATGAAATGTGAGCGAAGGCATAGTATAGTGGAACCAAGACTCACTTTTGCTATCATTCAAGCTTGCAACCTGAGAGAAGAATTGGTCTAGCTCTTCGTCGCCTAGTGACACAATTTCCTGAGCTGAGTACTCGGTCATTGAGTGCTTTTCTTGATTTGGCGGTTCTTGTTTTGCCCTTGCTTGAGACCACCGTTCCCAATCAAATGTATATCCATCTGTGACAAGGGGGCGGCTGCCGTCGAAAGGAAAGCATAGCTTTGCTGAAACAACCAGCAATGATATCAAAAGGATTTCAGGGTGATCTATTGGGAACACCCGCTGCTTTCGAATTGGGTATTGGAAAGTGCAACTCAGGGCACTTGAGAGCTCTTTTGCCCCATGGATCACCTCGGCTGGGTTTCATGTTAGTGAATTGAGTGAGATGGAGGAAAGGAAAACAAACCTGGCAGTGAAAGATTTCTAGTTAGCTGGACGAAAATCGGCACGTAAGACAGGGCCGGGAATCTGAGCTCGTAGTTGATGCTAAAGGACGTCACCAGGTGTAAAACTGTTTGGTGTAGCTCTCCACCAACAAGGGGAGTTTGAAAGGGCAATTTCAGCGCTTGGGTGAAAAACGATGGCATTCGGTCTTTCATCTCCTGAGGCAGGTTGAAATACTGGCAACTTATTAGACTTTAGCACCTCAAAGGTGGTGTAGTATGTGATCAACCTACTACTCGATTGTAGGGCATGTTGTTGCTAGTAACCCATTGAAAAATCTCCCCGATGCGTATTGGGATCCTGAGAAGAAGACAGCCGAGGTAACATAAACCTAAAGTATCGCTCATCTTGGGCATGGGCCAATTGGACCCTCTATCGGCGTCCCAACTCCGATTTGTCGAGCTTGATTTTACGACAATTTCTCCTTCGTCGGGTAGTGGCTGAGAACTGAACACCTCCAATGTGTCCGGAGCCTCGGTCTCGTCTGGAACGAGGGATGAGAAAGCCCGGATTCGGAGATCCCAGAGGTCACGAACAACCGTTTCAAGTTCATCTCTGAAGCCTTTTTCGTGGATCATCCAAGACAGCTGATATCTTAAGATGAGCTGGAGAGCTTCCAGAAACAGGCTCTTACCCGCCAGTCCAGTGAGGTGCTTTCTCTCTCGCTCCTTGCGTTCCTTCTCTTTTCTCGTGACCATGCCCATCTTACCAGAGTCTTCTTCCTCACCAAGGTCAAATTGAACGAAGCCCTAAATACACATTCAGCATACTACCTTCTTTCTGGGGATCCATCGCGAATGCTTCACGGCATAGCATGGTATAGGTACTCACCTCGATCTCATGGCCGTTGGATGCGCAAAACCGAAGGCCATTCTCCAGATAGTATCTTCGGTCTCCGCACTGCGTGCATCGCTCACCTCGCGGGAGCTTTCGTGTTTCACTTCGTTCAGCCATGTTGATTGTTGTTATCGAGGTGCTATTTTCGGTTCAAGAGGCTGGACGATCTAAATTTCAATAAACGGCATCTCTGAGAGTGAGGCGGTGAATCCATTTGACAAAGACAAAGTTAGAAGCGAGAACCGGCCTATTTCTTAGTAGGCAAAACCCTTAATTCCGCAGTTGCAACGATAATGCCATCGTTTTGAACTGATTTACAAGCCGTGGGGGTGGAAGCTTGTGCTGGTTTCGGCATCTGGCAATCAGCTACCTACCTAGCGCAAATGATGCTTGTTCGGGGTGGGTTCCTCCTTTGGTAGGCGCTAAACTGGGTTACGATGGTCAGCTAACATGGATGGTATTGGGTTCAACAACAACGTAGCTCGATTTCCGGTTGTATAATTTTATATTGTTCGGCGTACGCACGATTTGCTACATACATTGACAAACGAAAAATAACTTTTTTTTCCTATCACAATACTGGGGCCGGAGTTTAATGGTCATATCTCCAAAGCTCTTCTCTCCTTTTCCTTTCTTTTCATTTTTATGGGAATACATTGTGTGCCTGGATGTCATGGCAGCGACGTTATTGAAAACAAGGAAATCAGCATCGTTGCATGGGCATATTCATGGACCATTGTGTATAGAAGTCATAAATCCTCGTCCGTATCATATCCTCACATGCAACGGACCAAACCGCCACTCATGGATACTTGATGAATGTTCCAAATATCAAAATTCATATCCACCGAGACAAAGCTCAACAAATGAGCAACGATAAAGAAGCCAGGAGTGCAGGAGGCGGCATGTGGAGCTAAAAGAAAACTTTTTAACCCTGCTTGGGAGCCTCCTTGGCTTCAACGGCAGCCTCTTCACCCATAGAGGTGAGAATGACGACGTCTGGGAAAGAGGAAACAAGTTAGTGATGAGTTCAAAGTAGTGCAGATATCAGGGTTGCTTACTTGTGTCCTTCTCATCAGTCTTGAAGAGCTTGGTGATCTTGTCGCCAACTTCACCGTCGGGCATGCGAACATCATCCTTGGTGTCACCATCATCGTTCATGAGAGAGAGGAAACCATCATCGGAGATGTCGAGCTGCAGACCCAATTAGATTTACGCTCCTGAAATATGGGAAGCTTGTTTTCTTGGAATGACTTACAAGCTGGTACTCGCGGCGGGAGACGTTGGGGACGTCCATGTTGTGGGTGGAGGGACTGAGATCTTCGTACTTCTTGCCAGTGAAGATGTCGAGAGCGACAAGATGGACCTTGGCGTGACCGTGCTTTCCAGTCTTGGAGGTGGACATGTCGACAATCTTGCAGGGGCGGTTCTTGATGACGACGAAACCGTTCTTGCGCAGAGCAGAACACTGCATGGGGTAGGTCAGCGAGGCGCCGGCATCGGCGGACTCGAAGGTAACATCATGCTGATGAAAATGGTGGTTAGCAACAAGTTTCCATACGATGTGTCGTGGTGGTTATGGACATATGTGATGAAGAGGGCAGGGGAGGTGAGGAGCGAGAATGCCCAAGAGGGAAAGTGGTGCGGTTGGAGGGGGTGGTCGTGCGCGTGCCGGCTCTCTTCATCGGAATCGTGCCTCTGAACCCCGCAAGACTGGAACAATTCAAGCGCGAAGACTGCTATTCGCGTCGCAGGAAAGTGTTTGAAGTATTGGACGAGGCTCGAGATGGCTCAATTCGATAACAGTA
This sequence comes from Clonostachys sp. G952, assembly GCA_027569935.1. NCBI lineage: Eukaryota > Fungi > Ascomycota > Sordariomycetes > Hypocreales > Bionectriaceae > Clonostachys > Clonostachys sp. G952. Next base: position 568,898 of record JAPDLB010000037.1, read on the forward strand.
ATATTGCCCTTTGGTGTTCTGCTGGTCGTGGGGCACGAGCCACAATGCGGGGTGATTTTTTGTGTGGCCAGGAAGGGCGACGGCGCAAAAAAAAAGAACAGCTCAAGGTGCGCGGGCAGTGCGCGGGCAGGCAAAATTGAGAGACGAGCTTACCTCTTCAGCCATTTTGATGGATAGCGCACAGAACGGAGTCGTCGACAAGAAAGAAGAAGAAGGGGTTGATGAGGGTGGTGGTTGTGGGAAAGATGGATAGCTAGAGGGAGAGAAATAGAATAGGTAGGAGAGGAGGGGAGAAAAGAGATGCTTAGTGGCATGGGAGGGGCGAGGGTAAAAGTGCGCCTGCTTGGTCTGGTCTCGAATTTTTTCTCGTCCGTGTGATTGGTGCCCCTCCATCCCTTCACTGTCCGACGCCGCTTGTCACCAAGCAACCGTAATAACAGTGCTCCATACTGCCTGTTGCTGATGCTGGTGCCGTTGCCACTGCTGCCTGACCTGCCTGTCGGTAATCTATTCCATGTTTGTCTGGGAGGGGACAGCTCCTGGTGGCCGCGGCATTGCACAGAAGTGCTGGACGAAGCCCTTGTCCGAGGTTGCTTGTTCCGGAAAGCATACATAACCTCCATAACTCTATCTCCTAGATAATCTACTCACCCATCTATCCGCTGCATATTTCTCCGACCAACGTGCCCTCTTCCAAATCAATATCGAAAGGGTCTCTCAGGGCACCCGCACCGACCCGTTCACAGGATTACTCACTGATGCGGAACAGATTTGTGTGGTGTGTTTTGTCCCCGCTTGCTGCAACGGACTGGCCTGCGGCCAAGTCGCCTCAGATCCATGCCTGGCTCGGTTTAGCGATCCCATTGGAGCCTAATGCTCAATGGCTTGCAGAGGGCCCTTCTTCCCGGGTGATATCCAGATGCGGCGGACCCTGAAATATCTGCAGCGATGCTAGCGACCAATTGGCTTGACCCTGGGCGTGCATCCTCATGTTCGTGGTGACATGACGAGTTGGTGACCCAAGACCTGCATATCCAAACCTTGAGCTTTCCGTATTCCCAATTCGCCCATGCCCACGAGTGACAGTTGTGTGACGAATGCGGAAGAAATATTTAAACTTACGAGCACCCAAAGTATCGCCTGGACGCCGCTTTTGAGACCATCTAAGTGTTGGGCAGGCCATCAAAGTAATATCTGCAATTAGTAGCTTGGACGGGAGCCAAGCCTCTCGTTGTAATTGCCAATCACGCAGTAGGTAGTCACAAACCTCAATCCAACCGACAGATATCCTGTATTCTTGCAGTATCTGAAGCCAGAACATCCACTTGTGTGCTACTCTCTTGTTTTTGAAGGTAGGCGTCCTCAGGTGGGCGGGTAGGAACTGTACTGAGCTGAGCTGAGCTAAGTGACGTTAAAATTAAAGCACTCCAACATTAGATATTCTTATATTTCCGAGCCTGTGACTGATATTTTCAGTTCAGGGAGGTCTAATAATAAATATTCGGGAAATGATATACTATAAATTATCAATCTATCTCGTTTATATTGCTTCATTATAGTTATTGCTGCTCTCCATTTGGTTGTCTCATTTCTGTCACCCAATTGATGCTGTGTTGCCCGCTGGAGTACGCTGTCTGCCCTGTGCTTGGGGCGCTGGGGCCAATCACTGTCCCGATACCTTGACAGCTGTCCACGCGATTGATAGGTGACGCTACATGGACCATTGCTTAGTCGTAGGTACTAACGTATGTGGTAGGAGTAATATCAAGCTGTCCTTGACCCTGACAACTCCTTACGTAGATGCGCTTGCCAACCACGTGCCTCTTCGTCTTCTAGCTCACTATGTGACACGCTTGTTGAATAGAATTTCTTTCGAGTTTTTCTTTCGCCAGCCCGCCCTGCCTGCAACATGTGGCTGGATCGATTTGGGGGTGCGCCCCCCAACGCGTCAGGGTCCTCGACTCCCCAATCCATCGTTAGGTCCTATTCACCACTACCACGACGAACGACCTCCGGCGGTCTCAGCCCATATGTAACCTCGCAGCGTACAGGAAGCTCCCCTCGAAGCTCGTCGCTTTCCTTGGCATCGAATGACTCAACATCGTCGCTCCTCTCCTCCTCGCGCAAGCCCAATGGATCCGCACTACGACAGACGTCAACCGTATACGATGGTCCTTCCCCAGAGGATATCATAGAAAAGCTCCTCGAGGAAATACAGGATGACTCCGACCAGCCTCAAGAACCCAGTTTTGTGAAAAAGGAGGACTTGGACCTCATCCCCGAGTTCGGCGGGTTATCTTTAAAGCAACTGGCAGATCGTAAGGGCCAGGGCGAAAGCGATTGGGAGGCTCAATTCTCTGCTCTTTCCATTCGATCGCATTCGGTTGAAGAATGTGCGTATCTACGCAGCTGCTTGCTTTAGAAGCGCACACGCTAACGTCGTGGTTTTTCAGATGACAACCGGAGGACCCAATTCAACGAGCTACATCAAAACATCACAGCCTGCGATGATATCTTAAATTCCGTCGAGACCTTTCTTACTAGCTTCCGTAACGACCTCGCCAATGTGTCTTCCGACATTGAGTCTCTGCAGTCGAGATCCGCTGCGCTGAACCGAAGATTGAATAATCGTCAAGCTGTCGAGAAGGCCCTTTCCCCTATTGTCGAAGAATTGAGCATCTCACCGGAGACAATTACAAGGATCACGGCAGGGCATATTGACGAATCTTGGGTCCGAGCCTTGAATGATTTGGATCGCCGTGCCACCGCACACCAGAAGCGAACCGGCTCACAACCGCCCAAGGCTTTGGAGGACCTGAAGCCACTGCTGGAGAAGCTTATTCTCAAGGTACGAGCGCTTCCGTGGGACCATGGCCCTTCATCAATTGAGACACCCGCTGAAACAGAAACTAGGCAATTGAGCGCATCCGAGATTTCCTCGTTGCACAGATCCGGGCCCTGCGAGCTCCTCAGATCAATGCGCAGATCATCCAACAGCAAAATTTCCTCAAATTCAAGGATCTCTTTACATTTTTGCACAAACACCATCAGACTTTGGCGAACGAAATATCCCTGGCATATATGAACACCATGCGATGGTACTATCTCAACCAGTTTGGCCGTTACGAGAAAGCTCTAGGGAAGATCAAGTTGCATTCTCTTGATAAAAATGATGCTCTAGGTCAGGAAGATACGCCGAGGAGAGCCAATGTGTTGTCGGCCGCAAGGATACCTGGGCCCCCCCATGACGCCTTCAACCTGGGTCGGCGTATCGATATACTGAAGACTAACAACCCATCTGCCATCTCTTCGTACCTCGCAGAAGAGGATCAGTCTACTCATTATCTTGAAGTTCCGTTCCGCAATTTCAACCTGGCCTTGATGGACAACGCGACAGCTGAATACACGTTCCTCGCAACTTTCTTCTCCCCAGCCCTCTCATTCGCTCAAATTTCCAAGAACTTCAACTACATCTTCGACCCCACATTCGAGCTCGGCCGGACTCTCTCCAAGACGCTTGTTGGCGACACATACGACGCCATAGGTATACTTCTCTGTATTCGACTGAACCAGAGGTTATCTTTCGAGCTCCAGCGCCGGAAGGTCCCTGCTGGCGAGGGCTACATAAACGCTACCAATATGTTACTCTGGCCTCGCCTGCAAGTTATAATGGATAGACATTGCGAATCCGTCCGTAGCCTGACCAATGCTCTTCCCACGAAGCCAAGCAAGAGTTCAAGCGATCCATCGAAAATGACTGCGGCGCCTCACATGTTAACACAGCGATTTGGAGCTCTGTTGGAAGCATTCCTGGCCCTGAGCACGGACGCAGGCGATGAAGAGCCGGTAGCCTCCAGCCTGCGGAGGTTGCGGACCGAGGTCGAGACGTTCCTGACTCGGCAAGCTCAGACATACGGCAGCGATAAGAGGAAGGGTTCGCGCTTCTTGTATAACAACTACTCCCTGGTCCTCACCATTCTGGGGGATATTGGTGGGAAGATGGCGATCGAGCAGCGCCATCATTTCGAAAAGCTCAAGCTCGCACACCAGGCCGACGCTTGATTTTCTGTACTGGATTGGATTTTCTTGGTTTCTTTTTTTTCTGTTAGTCTCGGGCAGCATTGGAGAGGAGTAGGCATGGCGTTCCACATGGCTGATATATATTTCTGTTCTTTTCTACTTTTTTTCCCCTTCTCCATCTTGGTGGAATATTTGTATGTTACATATTGATTGGGTTCCCCAAATCTATAAATCTTCTTATCCCTCAGCAGCGATGAAAATATCTCTAGTTTTATTTTATAGCACATGCATAAGAGGGGGCCTGGTTCCTTGGTTATACATGTGACCTGTGCGCGAAACAAAGCAAACAAAAAACATGTCTTTTTTACTGTAGGCGTGTTGTGATGCCAAACAGACCCATCGTGCGATGAATGGCTGATGGGTTGCGGCGGAGGTAGATGGCCAGAGCGCCCACGGCCACGGCCATACCGAACGTGGTGGCCACCCGTCGGTATCTCCATAAGAGGACCTTGGCCTTGTTCTGCAGCTCCAGCCACTGGAGCTCCTTGACCTGCTTCTGGAACCAGACCTCTCCGTCCTCCAGGGTCTGGGCCGTCGACGCCTCCACGTCCCTGGCCGTCTTGAGCGCGCTGGCGCTGGAGATGTGCCTCCACGATCGTAGCGATTCGGGCGGGTGGCGCTGGAAGAGCGCGATGGAGTCGGCGATGAGGCCGTCGAGGTCCAGGTTCCGGGGCAGCTTGCCGAGGATGACGTGCAGCATGTCAGCCTCGTCGATCTCGAATATCTCGTCGCGGCGGTCCAGGACGGTCTGGGCGAACACGTAGATGCTAAAGACGGGCTCGCGGGCGATGAGGACGTCGAAGAGGCGGGCGATGTCGTGGTAGGCCTCGATGTTGTGGGCGTACATGGTCAGGGTGCCGGAGAGGGCGTAGAAGGGCTCGACGCCGTCGAGGTGGCGCCGGAGCTTCGGGTCGGCGTGCGCGATGATGTCCGGGAGGAGCTGGAGCTGCGAGGTGGTAGGCCCCAGGGTGGGCAGCATGAAGTCTCGGATTCTGAGGACCGAGAGGCGGGCGACGAGCTGGGCTCGCAGGGGAGGGTCCAGGACCAGGAGGAAGACCTGACAGACATCGTGGTAGCCCTGGAAGTAGCATAGGAACGGTAGGCGGCGGAGAACTTCTGTGATGAGAGAGGAGAGCTCGTTCTTGCGTTGTTGGAGCTCGGCGTCGGATTTGTCTGGAGGGAGAGCAGGTAAGTTAGTCGTATGGACTTGGGGTGACTGGGAGGTAGTAAGGCAAGGCATACTCCGTGGGTAGTAGACGAAGGAGCGCTCGACGTCAAGTTGAACCTGGGCTTCGTCCTTGTGAGGTGGGAGGTCTTCCCACGAGGTTTTGGTATTGTTGGAATAACAGAGATGGTCGAGATCATTGCAACTCGAGCTATCTGTGTCCTTCTCATTCTTTGGTGTTTGCGATTTTACTGCACCGAGGAGAATTGGCCCTGATACCAGAACTCTGTTAGTTGGTGAAGGCGGATTATCATATATATGCAGGTCCTACGTACAAGCCTGGCGTCGAAGCTCATCCGTTAGGAGGCCACCCTTTGATTCAGCAAAAGAACGGAGGCGACCAAGATCTAAGCGTCGGCACGCATCTTCGATCTCTATGTATTTTGGGTTGAGGTCATGTTGAGACTCTTGGCTATGCAGCGAGTCCTCAGTATGTTTCTCATCTTGAGATGGAGGGTCAGCAGCCGGCTCCATCTCTACGGTGTTCGTGAGTGAGCCCCGGAAAATCTTGCGTGGCGCGCCTGAAATGCGCCCGACATCTGATGCTACGACGGAAGCTTGATCGTCAGCTAATCAGGCATGATCCAAGGACGATCAAGATAGGCGCCAGCCAGCTGCAGGGCGGAATGTCACGAGACAAGATACCGGTGAGATACTGCAGAGCTCGGTGGATGGCAGGTCGGGAGGTCAAACGGGCAGTCGTGCAAGCTGTATCGAGAGCTCTGCTTGTGAGCTGTCTTACTGCTTGCTTTTAAGACGGGCAGCATGAATGAGCTTGGTTCCTCATTCGGTCTTGGGGTTTCAGAATGAATACATACAGGGTCTTGATTCTTACTATTGGCAGGGGCACGTCACCTCAAAAAGACCCATTTCCCAGCTCCCGTCTAGAAGAAGTCCAAAGGCCCCACCCAGGTACCCGCCTCATTGCTGGCAGCATTTGGCTGGCTGCTAGATCAATTTATTCCTGCTCACACATGCCCGCCTGGTTAACTTGGGCTATACGCGGCGTTACACATGGGGATGCAGTGCCTTGTCGATCATGCTGGACGGCACTCGCTGGCAAGTTGTTCCTCGCTGTGATAGGAGAATTCACCGCATTTGGTCACCAAAGCAATCTGTTCACTCATGAGCACCTCAAGGCACTGACTGGGGAAATATGGCTGCCCAGGGATCGACCTATTTAAATAGTTCAGCCGCAGCGATGCGCACATCATTCTAGAACCATCAGGGCGGTCAACGGAGTGTCTCAGTTAGAGACATAAGCAAAGTCGTGGACAGAACCGAAAGCATCAGCACCTGCACTTTCTGCCTCTTTTGCCTTGCTGCTGCACCTCTGCGGGGAAAATATGCCCCCCCAGCTACCCAATATTAGGCACATCCAATCTTCGTAGAGCTCCAACCGTCCTCCACTACATGAATGCACCTCGACGGGCGACAGCCCAACACTGCTCCCTCTTGCTTTCTTGTCGATTGGCACACGCGCTCCATCCTGAATTGTTGACCTGGCTGGTCTGTACGCCATCTTTCATCCAGTAAAACCCCGCCAATTATCCTATTCCTGTCGCCCAACAGGCGCCTGAGTTCAGCTTTGTGCTCAGGCTCGTATCCACAAGCTCTGTGGTAGCTTGACACCTTTCTACCAGGGCCCCAGCACTGTTTCCTTCCATCTTCACCTCGCCTTACCACATGAGTTGTTGTTCCAACTGGCTGGGATTTAAGAAACAAGGGATAAGGCTGTCCGGCGATTTTGGCTTCACCGAGACCTGGTCTAGCCGTGTGAAGCCCTCGCTTGGAGCAACGTGCGACCACCTGGATTCACTACCGCACGTCTGGGTATAACTGGCCACCCACCGAACCTGTCTCGTATATCCCATCAGATACTACCCTTGCGACACTTGGGCTCCGGCCTCCGCTAGGCTGTGGCTTCTGCTCGTCTAAGTGAGCAAACAATCGAGACAGAGGTCTCCGCCGTAGTTGCTGGATGTTAGGCATGCAACGGCTACCATGGCGTTTGAGACCAGTGTCCTGAGGGACGGTGCCTGGGTCACGGAAAGAGTTGATTTCCAAGCCGCACTGAATGTATATGCACCCCCGGCCAACTCCGAGGAGGTTTCATTCGGAGACCGTCCTCCTTGTGGGATATTGTCAAGAACTGTCGTTGAGAGTCCCGTTGTCAACTCGGTGCACTCAGTCCGCTTGAGGTCAAGGTGGAAAAATGACATTGCTTTCATTGGAGTATGTGCAATTATTTCCTTATTAGCCCCTCTTCCCTCTATCCTTCAGATCTCTTTGCTTTGCTCCTGTGGAAATTGCTTCGATTCACGAGAGGAGCAGATTACGTTTATCGCCCAACTGGTTGCACGGGATACTAGCAGGACTTCTATCACCGCTAACCGATGTTTACTAGGATCGATATGTCCAAATATCGGAGCTTCGCAGTGATGGGCAGCTTCACAATGTTTTAAGGGTCACTGATTTTGGCGCCCGAATTCGCAACTCCACAGTCCTGGGCACCGGCCCAATTCCAAATGGAGGTGCTGAAAATGGTCCTTCCTTTGGCATGGGCGATGATGTCAAACTTGAATTGCCCAGTCAATCCGAGCGCGTGTCGATCGATATGAGGGAGGACAAGGCACACAGCCTTCCTCCACAATTACTTCTCCTGGTACTTGAAACAGGAGATATTCTCTTCGCATTTATTCGGCTAGATCCCATCACGAATGCACTCAGGCTTGTAACCAGCAAGATCCCGCCACCAGGAAACATCCCATACTTTGGTAATCAGTTTGTTGTTGATCCATCCGGTCGTTACTTGGCAGTTTCTTCCCTGGACGACACCGTTGTCATTCATCTATTAAAACCATGGAAACAACTGAATGAGGAGTTCAAGCAACATGGCCGCATCATGCCGCTAATGGAGACCTTCATCCGAGTAGTGAATGGCAATATTCAAAACATGACATTTCTCTTCCCAAGTCAAGAAGATGAATTTCACATAATTCTCGCCCTGGCGGTATTCTCGCGGAAACGTACCAACAACCAAGGCTGGGTATTGTTCGTACATGAATGGGAGCTGGGTGATGATCTCTTGAATATGTTTGCAAACGCCAGGAATCCGGTCCGGTTTCCCGAGTTTTCCGAATTCCCCTATCTTCTCATCCCGATCAAATTTGGGAATGCATTCTTTATCCTCTTTCAGAATTTTATTGGATTGTGTAAGCAATCATTGTCGGCCCCAGAGTATGAATTCACGATGCTGCATGCTCCAGGCCTGTCGAAACATCATCATGGGACCGGCTACCCTCTATGGACAACATGGGCGAAGCCATTCCGGCGGGAGTCCTACTCACAGGCGACAGAAATTATCTATCTTGTACGAGAGGATGGATTCCTTGAATACATTGAGTTAGAATCATCCCAACTGATGTTCTCAGTCACTGATGTTGGGTTCCTCAACACTCATGTATCGCTGGCGTTCACTGTTGCCTCTAACGGCTTCTCTGATTTACTAATAATAGGTGGGGATTCCGGCCCTGGAGGTATATGGAAGGCAAGCGAACCGTGCTCATTCATTTTTGTTGATGTGAACATCTTTTGACTGACTTCTCTCTTCATTTAGCTCGAAGCACGGCAGGAGCCAGAGAAGATCATGGTGATCCCAAATTGGTCGCCTGTAGTTGATGCCACAACGACCGACCTAAACACGTCTTTGGTGAGCATGACCCCGGCAGATCAGCGTGGAGACAATTCTAGAGGTCACAAGACCCCGGATAGGATATTTCTTGCCTCTGGACGTGGAGCAACCGGTAGTGTTACAGAAATCCGGCATGGCATCCAAGCGAGGATTGGGCTGGACTTGGAACTGGGTGAACCTGTTCGGCAAGCCTGGCTATTCTCTGATGATAGATTGGAAACTGGAAGCATGGTTGCAATCTTGGCGCTACCTTATTCCACTGCCATTCTTTCGTTCTCGAGCAATCTGGAAGATGTTGTGGCTGAGCCAGCGGACCAGACGCCCTTTGATTCATCAGCACGTACTCTGTGCTCAGCTCGGATTGTTTCAGACGTCATTATCCAAGTTACCGAGGAAACGATCACAATTGTTACGCACTCTCAGAGGTATGGACAGAGTTGAAATAGGAGACTTGAAAAAAGTATCGATTGAAAGCTGACAGATGGACTTGTACAGCTCACAGCACAGGCTCAAAGAGCTGTGTGGTTCGCCGGAATATATACCCCAAAGGGTCTTCTCGGCTCACCAATTCATTGTACTTTCGAGATCTCTACCGCAGGGCTCTGAGTTGCGAGTTCTTCGTGTCGAAGAGATGAACGTAATCCCCGAAAGCTGCTGGGAAACTCCAGGAGAGGATTCTTGCATCTCTCTACTTGAGTCGCCTGGAGAATGTTATCTTCTCTTGGGCGAAATGATAGATAGCTTGCCCTCGATTGCTATCTACTCAATGGATGGGAATTTAGTCAAGAGACAAGCCATAACTGAAAACGCAGGTATGAACTCCCTGAAGAAGTAAAATTCAAAGGCAGTGTCAGCTGATATTTTCCCTCATAGCCGCTACTCAAAATTCTCAATCCTCACTAGAGGCGCTCACAAGCATTGTTGTCGCCAAAGAGCAGCAGGAGTACTTTGTCGCCATTGCTGGAACTCGCTGTGGCCATCTGATAACCTTCCAAATACCCAGAAATGCCAATACGCAGATCTCTTGGAGAATTGAGAGATTAGGGAATTCGCCTGTGGAAGTTTTCCCCCATTCAAATCTGGATGGAGCCGGTGCTGGAACTCCATTTTTATGCTGTGACAACAATGCGGTCCAGCTGGGCAAATATTGCCCTGATTCGAATCGCTTCAAAAGCAAAACAACTATCTGGCCAACAGACATGAGCGACTCTTCTCTCCAAGTGCCCCCGATTCACTCTGTCTTTGAAGTTGGCTCATACCAAGGGGATAGTGCCAAATACTCGATGCTTGCAATGGTCGCTGGTACGAGAATGCTTATCGCTGATCTGAGTGGCCACTCTAGCTCGATCCCGAGAAGCATACCTGTTGATGGTACCCCGACAAGGATACTTTACTCAGATGTATGGAAGTGTCTTGTAGTCGGTTACCAGGTTGAAAATAAGCCCTCCATAGCCTTCATTGACCCTGACACTGGGGACTCGATATCAAAAGCGATCGATAAAGACAGAAACGCATGCGAGTTCATTACTGGGCTGGGCCAAGCTGACGATCGCATATTTGGGCTCCAGGAATGGCTTTATATGAAAAACGGCGAGATGTTCCCCTTTATTATTGTTACAACGCAAAGTGGCGGCCTTCTAATCGTCTCTGTCCGGGAAGAAAGGAAGAGGAAACAAGAAGGCGGCACTAGACAACTTCAGCACTGGACCCGATATAGGAAGAAAGGGTTCAAAGTGCCCATCTATTCAGTAGTGCCTGACCAAGAAGGGCTCGTCTACTGTGCTGGCCGAACACTATACTGGGACGTCCTCGATTTGGCTGAGAAGAAGATGAAGACAGCCAAGTCGTTTGAGCTGGACTCGCCAGCTACTTCGCTGTCGATATCAAACGGGAAAATCTGGGCGTTGACGAGCATGCATTCACTTCAAATTGTGGACCATCGGAGTGATCCTGGATCAAATGATATGAAGCTTTTGCATATCGATCGGGCCACGCGAACAACGAGCCACATGATTAGCGTTGGACCAAGCACGCAAGGTGATCTCTGGCCAGTTACACTTCTGTCTGATGTCTCGGGTGGCATTGCGGGTGTGTGGGTGCCATGGGATAAACGAAACCAAGAGCTGGTGGCGGTATTTGAAGGCCAGCTGGGCAACTCGGTGAGGCGATTTATACGAGCAAAGTGTCGCCCTACCTGGCTGCTGGAAGAGCATACACGGCCGCGGTACGGTTGCATACACGGCACTGCCGACGGGGCTGAGATCTTGGGCGTTTCTCTGGATGGATCGATGCGGCATTTCACTCTCTTACAGCAGGACCTCAGGCGATTTCTTTATCTTGTGCAATCGCTCTGGAGAGCCGAGAAGTCGGCTAGATATCCCCGCGAACAGCTCAATACGCTCCTTCAGGCTATAGAGCTCCCCAAGAGCCAGCATATCGATGGTGACGTGCTGATGGTCTGTCTGGATCAGCGATTACTGGAGAGGTTAGTCCATGAGAGCGGCACTCAAGATCTCTTCCGCAGATATCTGGATGAGCTGGAGGGTGGGTTGCACACGAGAAGCTTTGGACGAATCGACACCGAGGATAGCATGGATCTGGGCCTGGGGGATGATCTGCAGGGGAAATATATGAAATTGGGGTATGATATCTTGGACTATGTTCTCGCGCCTGTTCTTTAGTAGACAGGGGTTATCTTCAAGATTGGTCTATCATTTAACTTGTTCATGCGAATGCCAACGAATAGATGCTATCCACACTTGGAGGTCTTGGGTAGGTCCCCTATGCAGGTGTTGCTGTCAAAGTGGATGGGCGAGCGGCTATGCTACCTCGACATTACATAATATTGAAGCTGGGCATTGAATTTCGGGCAAAATTTCTGGTGAATGATCCAGCGCCCAGTGACGTGGTGGGCTGGTAGTGCATCCAGCTGCCTCGGAGCGGGGTCCAGGCGCTCAAGGGTGCCTGCTCTCGGCGCTATGCGGCCTGTACTCGCTGCCCCTCTCCCTCGTGAGGGGCCTGTAGCAGCCACGGGCAGAGGCACCTACAGGCGCTGGCCGACTTGCCCCGCGGGAACGTCTCTCCACATCACCAATACCTGCCTGGCCATAAAAAAAAAAGGAATCAACCGCCACCTCGACAACCCGCACGGTTCCTGGTGATCGATTGACCCTGACGGAAGCAGACCGGACCCAACGACCATCCAGGCTGAGCGATTTGCGACCGCCCTGTGATCCCCCGTTTGCCCAGTCTGAGGAGCTTACCAGAGCATGTCTTGTCGGTTCCTCCCACTTCCTCAGCAACCTTCTCCTCCCTCGCTGGATTTGCCACCAGACCCCGTCAACCCGTGCTGAAACCGAAAGGTTTCCTGGACCTTCCTTCGGATACATACGTAAAGTAATATATCCGACCGTGAAACCTCCAGAACAAATCTCGACTCTTTGTCTGTCCCAACCTCACACTCAACCGTGTGTGTGTGTGCCTGTGTATAGTTTCGCAGCGCAGTCCTCCCCAAGCGACTAATCTAATACCGATTGCTTCCTAAACTTGAGAGGACAACATTAAAATTTAATCACGAAACCTCGAAAATACACAAGAGAGCATTTGAGAAAAAACCCAAACACCGACATCATGCCGCCCAAGAAGAAGAACAACAAGAAGGCCCAGGATGACTGGGAGGCCGACCTGGGCGAGACCATTGCCCCCAACGGCGGCGCCCCCCCCGCCGAGGACGCCGATGCCGCCGCCAACGAGGACGGCGAGGAGGCCGCCGGTGGCCTGATGGCCATGCTGCGCAAGAACAAGCAGAAGCGCAAGGACAAGGGCCTCCCCGAGGTCGAGGCCGCCGAGACCCCCGTCGACGAGCCCCCCGTCATCAAGACGGCGCAGGAGGCCAACATGGACGACGAGTTCGCCCTGCCGGAGAAGAAGGGCAAGGGCGGCAAGGGCGGCAAGCAGGCCCAGCAGAAGAAGGCCGAGCCCCAGGGCGGTAACGACGACGATGGCTCCGGCCGGATCCTGACCAAGGCCGAGAAGGAGAAGCTGAAGAAGGAGCGTGAGAAGCAGCGTAAGAAGGAAAACGTGAGTTTGTCGCCCCCCCCCCCCCCCCCCTTTCCATGTTTTCTTTGGTGGACAAGACTCATGTCGCTAACCTCCTGAATTCAACAGGCCGCGAAGAAGAAGACGGAAAAGCCTGAGCCTGCCAAGGCCGCTCCTGAGAAGAAGGAGGAGGTGGCACCCACGCCGGACGCCGCCGCCGAGTCGGCAGCCGGAGGCAAGAAGAAGAAGATTCCTGCTCACCTGCTGATGATCCAGAAGCAACAGGAGGAGTTGCGCCGCAGACAGGAAGCGGAGGAACGTGCCAAGGCCGAAGCCAAGCGCGTGGCTGAGGAGCAAGATCGTTTAGATGCTGAGGAAATCAAGCGCAGGGAAGAGGCCAAGGCGCTCAAGAAGCAGAAGGAGAAGGAGAAGATTGAGCAGCTCAAGAAAGAGGGCAAGTTCATGACCAAGGCCCAGAAGGAGGAGAAGGCACGAAATGAGAAGAAGCTGCAGCAGATGTTGGCTGCTGGTATCAAGGTTGGCCCTCAGGAAGACGCCCCAAGCGAGCCTAAGAAGAAGAACGAGGCACCTAAAAAGAAGAGCAGGCAACAACAGAAGGTATTTATCCCCCTCCCCCTTCTCCTCGAGTATGTATTTAAGCTGTTACTAATTCTGTCAACTAGATTGATGAAGAGAAGGCCCTTGCTGAGGCCGCTGAGCGCGCCCGGTTACAGGCAGAGAAGGACTTGAAGGAGGCTGAGGAGAAAGCCGCTCAGAAGAAGGCCGAGGAGGAGGCCGCTGTTGCTGCTCAGAAGAAGGCCGAAGAGAGCGACGTTGAAGATGACTGGGAGGCAGCAGCAGCATCTGACGAGGATGTTAAGGACAGCTGGGATGCCGATTCAGACGAAGAAGGCAAGGCCAAAGAAAGCAAGAAAGGCGAAGACGCTGAAGAAGATGACGAGGATGATGATGATGATGAATCCGATGATGACGATGATCGCATCTCCGCTGCTCGTGCGGCGGAAGCCCAGAGGAAGAAGGAGGCTGCTGAGCGAAGAGAAAAGGCGCACCAGGCTGCCCTGGCTGCTCGTTCAAAGGACAACCTTCGATCACCCATTTGCTGTATTCTGGGTCACGTCGATACCGGAAAGACCAAGCTGTTGGACAAGGTCCGCCAGACCAACGTTCAAGAAGGTGAAGCCGGTGGTATTACCCAGCAGATCGGTGCCACATACTTCCCAGTCGAAGCTCTCAAGCAGAAGACGGCCGTCGTCAACAAGGACAACAGCTTCCAGTACAAGGTTCCCGGTCTGCTCGTCATCGATACCCCTGGTCACGAGTCTTTCTCGAATCTGCGATCTCGAGGTTCTTCTCTCTGTAACATTGCTATTCTGGTGGTCGATATCATGCACGGCTTGGAACCTCAGACCAGGGAATCTATCCAGCTGCTCAAGGACCGCAAGACGCCATTCATTGTGGCCCTGAACAAGATTGATCGTCTCTATGGCTGGAAGAAGGTCGATAACAACGGCTTCCAGGAGAGTTTGCGCCTCCAGAACAAGGCCGTCCACAACGAATTCCAGACTCGTCTGGAGAAGGTCAGGCTCGAGTTCTCCGAGGTGGGCTTCAACTCTTTCCTCTACTACGAGAATCCTTCGCTCAAGAACAACGTGTCTCTCGTGCCCACCTCAGCCCACACCGGTGAAGGTGTACCGGATATGCTGAAGCTTATCCTTCACCTTACCCAGGAGCGTATGACGGGCTCTCTGATGTACCTGTCCGAAGTCCAGGCCACTGTCCTTGAAGTCAAGGCTATCGAGGGTTTCGGTATGACCATCGATGTTATCCTGTCCAACGGTATTCTGAGAGAAGGAGACCGCATTGTTCTGTGCGGAACAGAAGGTGCCATCAAGACTAATATCAGAGCTCTGCTCACACCACAACCGCTTAGAGAATTGCGCCTCAAGTCTCAATATATCCACAACAAGGAGGTCAAGGCTGCTTTGGGTGTGAAGATCAGTGCTCCTGGCCTAGAAGGTGCCATCGCCGGTTCCAGACTCATGGTTGTCGGTCCCGATGATGATGAGGAGGACATCGAGGACGAGGTCGAGTCTGATCTAGCCAACCTCCTGAGCCGAGTCGAGAAGTCCGGAAAGGGTGTCACTGTCCAGGCATCCACCCTTGGTTCCCTGGAGGCCTTGCTTGACTTCTTGAAGGACATGAAGATTCCCGTCGCCAACGTCGGTATCGGCCCAGTCTACAAGCGAGACGTCATGCAGAGCGGTATCATGTTGGAAAGGGCACCCGACTACGCCATCATGCTGTGCTTCGATGTCAAGGTCGACAAGGAGGCCCAGGCCTACGCTGAAGAGCAGGGCGTCAAGATTTTCACGGCCGACATCATCTACCACCTGTTCGACGCCTTCACCAAGCACATGGAGGAGCAGCTCGAGCGCAAGAAGGAGGAGTCCAAGATGTTGGCCGTCTTCCCCTGCGTGCTCAAGCCCGTTGCCGTCTTCAACAAGACCGGCCCCATCGTCATCGGTGTCGATGTCACCGATGGCCAGCTCAAGATCAACACGCCCATTGCAGCTATCAAGCAGAACCCCAACACGGGTGCCAAGGAAATCATCAGCTTGGGTAGAGTGTAAGTTCAGCCTCACTGTTTTCCCATCCTGGTATAGCCCCCCCGTTTTACTAACAGTCGTCCAGAACGTCCATCGAGCGTGACCACAAGCAGATCCCCGTGTGCAAGAAGGGCCAGCCCTCCGTCGCCGTCAAGATTGAGATGGGCGGCAACCAGCCCGTGTACGGCCGCCAGCTCGAGGAGACCGACACCCTCTACAGTCTCATCTCCCGCGCCAGCATCGACACCCTGAAGGAGTTCTACCGCAAGGACGTGAGCACCGACGAGTGGAAGCTCATTGTCAAGTTGAAGCCCATGTTCGACATCAACTAAGGGGAAGGAAAAGGGGGGGGGTTTCTTATCTAGGTCATATGTAGTGTGATTCAAACAAAAAGATTGGCTGTATGGGTTGTCATTTTTTTCTTCATTATTTACATCCATGCACATCATAACTAAAAGTTGTTCATAAATAGGGACTCTACTCTTTGTGTGTGATCACCTCTTTCTCGTATTCTTGCATTCTTGAGACGTGCATTCAGGTGGAGCAAGTGTAAAGCTTCACGAGTTCATATGAACCTTAGGTATAATATAGAAATATGTGTTTAGAGTGGTCTAAAAATCGGCATATGTCCCATCATCATTTAGCACCTGTCTTTTACCCCCTCTCTGCGTCCCCTTAAAAAAAAGAAGCTGAACCAGAACCAGAACCTTAGAATCTATACTGGCACTATTCCAGCTGCCATTAGTTTTACCGCCATGTTTCGTTCGTCATCAACAGCGTTAGCAAACTCCTCTACCCGCAAGCATCTATTTTGGGTCGCCCTCCGTTTCTGGCGTCGCATCGGCGTCCTTCATCTCTGCGTCCGCCTTGTCGCCCTCGGCGGCTTTGCGGGCATCCTCCTCGGCCTTCTTGGCGGCCTTCTCGGCATCCAAACGCTCCTGGACGGCGATTCGGTCGGCCTCGACCTTCTCGAAGTGGCGCTGGACGATGGGACCGGCCATGGCGCGGATCTCGTCCATCTTGGCGATGTAGACTCCCTTAGAGGCATCCTCGCCCTCGTCGTACAACCAGTCCTAGGAAGCAGGGTTAGAATGACATTCGAGCTTAGGAGTTCGGAAACACAATGAGAAAACATACCTCGGAAGCTTCTAGCTTGGCCTTGATGGTGGTCTTCTCCTCCTCGCTGGCGAACTGGTCGTATTGGTCATCGAGCTTGGCTCGGAGGTCGTAGATGTAAGCCTCGAGCTCGTTCTTCTTCTCCTCAGTGTCTGCAACAAGCTTGTCCTCCATGACCATGGAGGATTCTTTCTCTGTCAAGGAAGCCTTGGCGCTCTCCTCCAAAGAGGCTGTGCCACTGACGATAGGAAGATCACCCTTGCGGACCTGCTTCTTAACCTTGCGCGTCTTCTTCTCTTCTTTGTCGGTCTCCATAGCCTATTTTTGAAATCGAGTCAGTTAAGAATACTATCGAAGAAACGATGCTTGTATAACTCACATCAGGGTCCTTCTTCTCTCCGTCCTCCTCCTTGACCTCCTCCTCGACTTCCTGGTCCTCAACGTAGTAACCGTTCTCAACGTTCAAGATACCGTGAATGTTGACACGGGCCTTGAGCTTGCAAATCATAAAGTCGTCACCACCGTCCGCCTTGACTCCCTTGACGGAGAAGCGACCAATCCAGGGGTTGGTCTTGCCAGGGAGCTCTTCTGGCTTGGCGTATCTGGCCTCCAGATCGAAGGGCTGTTTCCTGTAGAAGGTCAGGATCTTAGTAGAAGGAAGGACATTGCCCTTGTTGAAAACGGTGAGGCTGGTGTCCTCATCAGGGATATCAGGGGCCTTCTCCCAGGCGAACTCGATGGGGTAGCTGACAATGTCCTGGACGGCGAAGTCACGGACACGGAAAACGGGAGAAAGGATGGCACAGCTGAAGGCGGAACCACGGGCGACAGCCTCGTCGGCGTTCATGGTGTAAGAGAGGGGCTTGCCGAAGAAGGACTGGATGCGCTCCTTGAGGGCGGGGACACGAGATCCACCACCAATGATCTCAACGACATCGATGTCCTCCTTGGTGAGCTTGGCCTGGGCCAGAGCGTGCTCGAGAGGAGCGGCTGTGCGGACGAGGAGAGGCTCAATGAGAGCCTCGAACTCCTGGCGGGTAATGACGGCAGAAGCATCAACATCGTTCATCAGTGACTCGATGTTGACGGGGGCCTGCTGGTTGGCAGAGAGAATCTTCTTGGTCTTCTCAGCGGCGGCGATGGTACGGGCCATGGCGCGGCCGTGGGTGTAGATGTCGACCTTGTACTTGCCCTTGAACTCCTTGGCGAGGTGGTCGACCAGAGCCTTGTCGAAATCACGGCCACCAAAGTTGCGGTCCCAAGCAGTAGCCTTGACAGCGAGTTCACCCTTCTTGAACTCGACGATGGAGACGGTGTAGTTGGAGTGACCGATGTCGACAAAGGCAACTCGGCGGGGCTGCTCCTCGGGAGCTGGGAGATCCAGCTTGGTGATTCCCCAGCCAAGAGCGGCAGCTGTGTTGTCATTGATAAGACGGAGGAGCTTGAGGCCGGCGATCTCGGCGGCATCGTTGAGAGCACGGCGCTGGACATCGGTGAACCAAGGAGGAACGCTCATGCAGATATCGGAAACTGGTAGCTTGAGCTCGGCGGCAGCGGTCTGCTTGATCTTGCTCAGGTACATGGCCACGAGCTGGGTGGCGGTGAACTTCTCCTTGTTGCCCAGGTAGTTGACTTCAGCACCGACTTGGCCGTTGACATCAACGAGGGGAGCAGTGACGAACTGCTGCTCAATCTGGACATCGGGATCGCTGAATTGGCGGCCAGCAAGACGCTTAAGGCAGTTCACGGTGTTCTTAAGGTTGGAAATTTCTTGCGTCTTAGCGGTCTCACCGAGGTATCGAGACTTGGTGCCGAAGCCAACTAGGGATCTATATGACGAGATCTGTCAGCCCAATTTGCTTCTTCACTTTGTTTATTTCGATAGGGAGAGGGTCTGGCTTACGGTGTGCTTCGGTTTGAGACTTCATTGGTGATCTGTTGCAAACAAAAAGTTGTTAGCCGTTGTTCCTTCGTAATTGTGCAAAGTTTATATTGCAGTCCCTATCATCGAGGAAAGCCAGCGCTCTTGACTGTATCTCGATTGCGAGGATGTTGTATGCGTGTTGTATGCGGATGGATTTTTTAAGACTGGGGACTGGGAGGGGGCATGGAGGGGCAGGGAGAGAGAGAGGCACTCACCACATCGACACCACGATTTCTCGCGACAGCAATCACTGTCTTGAGCGTACCGAAATCGACACCTAGCTTGAAGTTAGCATTTCCATTTTAACAGGGCGAGAAAGCAAGCAGGTCTTGCTGCTGTTGATCCACGGGCAGGACGCAGTGAGGGGCAGCTCGATCGCCATGGGGACCCCCAGCACTTTTGCTCGCGGTCTGGACGCAGCAGCAGCAGGAACCCAACGAGCAAGGGACCGAAAGTATGCAAAGGCATAACGTACCGACGACACTCATGGTTACGGCTGTATGTGATGAGAACCGCGATCGGTAAAGAGACGAGGTTTGTGTGTTGTATCGTTGTTCACGACCTGCGCACGACAAGATATCGACGAGGAAGCGAAGCGGGCGGCTGGAGGGGCAGGCGGATAGTTTATTTTGCTCTATGAAGGAAAAGGAAGGGTTTATGCAATAGCGGAGAGATGCGTTGGTTTACGAGGGGCACAAAAAAAAAGTGTTAATGGTCGGGTCCTGCGGGCGGTTGCTTTGGGCAAAGCCTGAGGAAAATTCAGCCAGGGCGAAGTATCTGGTACAGCGCCTAATAAATATGTCAGTTGGCAGCCACGGGTTGTGCTAATAACAGTAACAGCGCTCTGTTGCCAGGCTAGTAACACAGGGCCACAGCCAAGGCATCCTCCTCCACGTAAGTCGTCGGTATCGAGTACCTTCAGCCATGTCGGTGTGTATTCGTGGTGTCCATCATTGCATCCTACCTAGTGCCGGCGCTGCTTTGCATCTCGACGAGTTCTCTGCCTACTGATTGCCGCCGTTGAGCGTGGGCACGCGTTGCCGATTCCCAGCTGCCGTTCCCGCTAAAGCAGCGCTGCCCGACGGTGCGCTGGCCAGGGTTGGACTTGTAAGAGCTGCTCGCTGTGGCCGCCGCGTACCTGGTACTACGGGCCTGGCGCGGGTGGAGGGCGATGGGGGTTGCCAGCTGGTTCTACAAGGCTCTGCCTGTTGAATTGCGCTTTCGCGCTTTGCCAATTGGACTGTTCAAGAGCAATAGCAATGCTCGTCATCCCACCCCGGAGCCTCTGCCCCGCCATCGAAGTTGAAAGAAATTTCCAGACACTTCAACTGCCCCGCGACCCCCGATAAGATAAGGAACGTGGCGTCCCAAGTACCGAGTACATTGGGGCATGCTTTTGTGCTCGAGTCCAGTCTCCATCCAACAAAACATGCACAAAGCTGCATCTCGGCCAGGCAGCTTTGCCATCTTCCTCAGCCCCTTCCCGCCATCCTACCTGGAGGGCAAAATGGGTCCTTGGACATGTGATTTCAAGATTTTCATATGCACTGACACCAGTTTCCACCATATCCTCGCTGCAGCAGGTACACCCCGGTTTCGTTGCTATGTAAGTGAGTGAATGTGGAGAGATGAAGACCACCTCCCGTCCGCGACACAGAATGACTACACACTACCCAGCTCCAAGGCGAGGAAATCTCTTTATCTGACCCTCTTGGCGCCTTTCTACATCTCAATATCTCGCAGAGATGGTGTGGGGGACATAGCCAAATTGGGCAAAAGAGGAACAGGGTTCTGTACACCTCATCTATTTACGAACAGGGATTCATTCATGAGTGGCGGGGCAACACACAATGTGCAGAACCGCCTCATTGTATGAACCCAGCCAATCCAATGTCACTACGTCATGCGATACTGCCAAGTGCATTTCCAAGACGCTCTAGATCGAGTCCGAGGCAGCATTTGCTTGAACAAAAGGCAGGGAACCCACGACCAACCAAGAACGAGGCGACGCATAACTGCTGTGAAAACGAACAACGTCAACTAGGTGACAGGAGAAATGAGGCACACATATGAAAAGCGTTTATAAGCAGATCGCTTTGTATAATGGCTGCCTAAAATAATTCAACCGTGTTTTGATTCTCCTTGGAATTCAAGAGAATAATAAGCGAGAGAATTTATATAGAGGATTTCTATGTTAGAAATAGCTTCGTTCTTAGAGAGTGAGGCTCAGTACCTTAGTGCTAGCCCACGATCAGACCTGAACGTAACGTTTGAAACCACCTGCTGACCAAGCAAAGCTTTGATCTTTCTAACCAAAGAACCTCCATCCTATCATTGTGCGCTTCAATTCGAAAATTTTGTATTGCTCGCTTAAGCGCGACTGACTCTCGGGGAAGTCCTCTTCGAGTCGTCAGAACGCATGCTGTCATCGTACCCATCTTTGACCGATTTTCACAAAAATGATGATGAGATCTGAATTGTCGAGCACAAGAAGTGGCATGTCACCAGTATCGAGAGGATAATTCGAGAGCTCGTAGGCACTGCAAGATGTGTGGAACTGCTATAATGACGAGTGTAAACCATGGCTGCTACGATGGAAATCACTCCTGGGCAGGGCTCAGCGAAGACCAAGATGAGAGTTAAAATAGGGAGGCAAGATAAGGACGCACATACCCTTCTCTTGCGGGCCGTTAGGTTAGCTTGGTTCAACAGTAATATAGAAATAAACTTGAAAAGACTTGAGTATATATGAAGTTGTCCAGGATATTATCGAAGCAGGTGTCATGATAGGAGCTCACTTCTGGTAAAACTCTGATGCTAAACAGACTTTGGTCTCGCCTCCATCATGTTGGTCAATTTTGTTAACGCTTATGGACAAAGTCACGATCTCGTCTAGACTCACGTTAGGTACCTCACAGTGAACCCTGATAATTTCCATATTGCAATCAATGTAGCCGATGCAAACGAATCTATTGAGTGTCTCTAGCTGGTATCACTCTCCTTGGTTGCTTTTGATGTCATCATCCATAAATTAACAAGTTCATCCCGAGAAACCCGTTATCACTTTATTCCCAGATAAAGGTCTATACATGGCAGCGCCGACTCCATTGAAACGCTGGCCGTCCATGAACTCTTACGCCCTCAGTGGCATCGAGAGTTCAGACGGGCCAATTGAAGTATCGCTCAAAACATTTTCCCTCTTTTTTTGTCATCACTTCGCTTTCTAGCACATCCTGTATACGCTCTGGCCCTGGGAGGAGCGGTTTTGATCCTCGCTCTCGAAGTTGTAGTCAATCTCAATATCGAGATCACGGCGGTTCTTAGAGTTGGGCTTGACGCGCAGGATGCAGTCGACCTCCTCGCCCTGCTGGACGGTGAGGACGTCCTTCAGGTAGAAAACCGTCTGCTTCCAGTGGGTGTACTTGGTGTGGGGACCAGTAGAGAAGCGGATAGGCTTGTGGCAAGCAGCGAAGTCAATGTCAAACCAGGAAACCAGGGCGTGGATGTAGTCGTCACGCTTGACGGAAAGCTTGAAGTTGGAAGTGAATGCCAGGTCAGCAGTGGTGCAAGTGTTGAGGTCCAGGTTCAGGACAGCAACTGGGTCGGTAACAACAGTCTTAACCTCGACGGTGTCGACCAGAGGCTCAGACAGAGCAGTCTCTTTCAGAGGAGAGTAGTCGAAACCATAGACGTTGTCCCAAACTAAAATTGCAAATGTTAGCAATAGTCGTCGGTACAGAGAGGTCTGTCCACCAAATTGCGAGGTACTTACATCCAATCTTCTCGTCCTTGTAGTCGCCATCTTCAATTCCGGCGAAATAGATGGAGGCCTTGTCAGGGAAGATCAGGCCGCCCTTCTCCAGGTAACGGTCACGAGCGTACAGGACGGTGTCCAGCATAGACTCGTAGAGAAGGAAATAGCCCATCCACTCGGAGATGATAATATCAACCTTGGGGAAAGGGAGCTCAACCTCCTCCATTTTTCCCTGGATCAGGGTGATCTTATCGGAGAGGCCATTGACCTTGACAATCTCGCGGGCCTTGAAAATAATGGTTGACATGTCCACGCCAATAACGTGCTTGGCGCCAGCCTTAGCAGCGAACCTGCATCATCCAACGAAATTCTTTGTCAGCTCCTTTTTTCTAAATTTGTAGTGATTCGCGGGCGGCGGTGCCCTTGTTGATCCTTCGGAGGCGGGATCTCGTGCACATACATGGAAAGAATGGCGGTACCGCAACCGACATCGAGAACGACCTTGTCCTTGAAGATGTGCTTGTTTTGGATAATAGCCTGCATATAAGACTTGGTGCGAACCTCATCTTTCTGTTCGGTTGGTTAGCTTATCGCTGTCATGTATCGTGGGGCCATTCAGCCAAAACATGGTGGGGGAGGGGAAACTCACCAACATCTCCTCGTGGATGCCTATATCAATGAAGCGGCAAGAACCATAATGTCAGTCAAGACCTCCAGAAAATACCAGCGCAAAATCGGAGTATCAATATTAGACCGTACCATGGTGATCGTAACTGTGCGAAGCGAATTTGTTAGCCCAAGGTGTCCAGACTGCGCCGTTGGGTTGGAGAAGGGTCTTGCGAAAAAAAATCAGGGTTCTGCTACACTGTACCTCTTGAAATAATGCTGCTCGCTGTGCTCCATAGAATTCATCTTCTGCTCAGCAGCCTCGACATCCATCTTGTCGCCGCTCATCTTGATCGCGATTATGGAAATGAAAAGTTAGCGAAAGTTGGGTGGCACGGAAAATATGGAAGAAGCAAGCCGTTGGAACTGTCGCAGCAGCGCAAGTGGTTTTGATCGGGCAGAAAAGAAATTCAGCATGGTCACCGCCCACCAAGAGTTCTACTTAACCTAGCGCCCAGCTCGACTCGCGCAGGACCCTTATGCCGCCCCACTCGGCACGAATCAGATCAGCACGCGCGGTGCTCCATAAGAGAAGGATCGATTCATGATGCTTGTTGCATGGATGGATGGTTGTGTCAGGGCTATTTTCAGTTCTTCCATTGAGCTCTCGAATCAACAGGATGCACTGCTGAGAACCAATGGCAGTTCTGCAGTGAGACCACATAATTACAAAAACATAACCCTCTCTCGGCTGGGAGAGAATTCGCACGACTGTGTTGGAACAAACTCGTGCTTTAAGAGAAAACGTTGAACCAGAAGCCGACTACACCTGGTGCCAGTTTGCCTACCCCTCCTCAGATCATGTTACAATAGGAGGATTTGATCAAGCCAGGGCATTTCCAAGTCTTAAAATAACTACCTACATATGCGTATTACTACATGGATTACTATGCAGATTACTTTGCTGCCATGCACACATCTATCAGTGCTAAGTATCCGTTGGTTACAGGGAGAAATCCGCAACAACTCAGCGCGCGGCTATAACCATACATAACTACCTAATAGCTAAGTGACAGAAAAAATGAGACACCAAGGGTCTAGTCTAAACTCTTGGAGCTATAATGAGTATGTTTGATTCTTCAGATTAACAATGGATGAATAACTAGACAATACACTCTATAGCTTCAAAGTGCATCCATTTATTATTATATTATTCTGGTTATTGTAGATTGTGCTCTACTTCAGGTAGTCATAATTACTTGTTAATTTACTGTCTCAATTCTTCTATCACCCACTTGCTTGGCTGAATACGCACAGCAAGACATGGCATCACCCCAGATTTCAGCGGGTCCCCGGCCGCGGTGTTTTTCCGGCCAACACCACAGCTCGCCCGGCATCCAAACACCAACTTTTTTGCTAGGTCGACAGGCAGGCTACACATCCTCGATCGCAATTGGCAGCCCCTCCGGACCTCAATCCGCCATTGGAACCGTCCCGCCACGCCTCAGAGGCACTGCTTCACCATCATGAGCAGGGCGCTCTTCCGCTCCTCCCTACCGGAGCTCGGGAGCTTCAGCGCAGCCCGTCTCCGACCTACCGCCGCCGTCCTCCCATTCTCTTGGGCCACCCGCTCGTTCAACAGCACCGCTCCCATCGTCGAGCCCGTCTCCTCCGTGAGCAACAACGCCTCCAACCCCACGGCCAGCCAGGTCCGCCCCCTGGCCCTCAAGAAGAGCCACCCGGCCGCTCCCCCCACCCCCATCGCCGACTCCGTGAAGAACCTCCTCCCCTTCCTCGCCGCCCAGCCGGGCCACTACATCACCGTCCACATCCATGGCTTCCCCTACCTCGTCCAGGAGGGCGACCAGATCCGCCTCCCCTTCCGCATGCCCGGCGTCCTCCCGGGCGACGTCCTCCGCCTCAACCGCGCCAGCGTCATCGGCAGCCGCGACTACACCATGAAGGGCAGCCCCCACATCGACGAGAGGGTCTTTGAGTGCCGCGCCACCGTCCTGGGGGTCGAGTCCGAGCCCCTGCGCATCAAGATCAAGAAGAAGAGGAGGCAGAGGCGCAAGAGGCAGGCCAAGAGCAAGCACAGGTACACCATCCTGAGGGTGTCGGAGCTGAACATCAAGAACCTGGAGGAGGCGGCGGCGGAATGAAAAGGGCCGGCAGCGAAGTATCATCTATCCAATTGGAAGTTTTTTTTTGGGTGTGTGAGAGAATGTGAATTGTATCAGCATCACGAGGGGCATATCAAAGCCGTCTGTACCATTTCCTCGAAGAAGAAAACCCTTGTATAATAGATATTTGACTAAATGACTAAAAATGTGCCATTACCTTCCAAAACTATAAGATCCAAAAAAAGCAAGAGTAGTTGGTCTATAATTGTATTATGCTGAAAAATGCTTGGTTTTTATGCGAAATCGCTATAACAAAACACGGAGTTCAAGACGCTACGTTCGTCTTGGGGCCACCAAACTCTTTCAATCCTCGGGGATTTTAAAAACAGATAAGTACAATAGGGGGTATTTAATAGGCCCACGGTGAAGAGGTACCAAGCAAGATTGGAAAAAGCAACGAAGGAGAAAAAGAAGCTCGAGAATGAGAAACACCAAACACCGTGGCAACAAAGTTTGCCCACTGCCAATCGCCAATTGTTCATAATAGCATTAAAATCGTCCAGCTCTCGAGGAAAGATGATATAAGTGCACGACATTCCCTCAGGGAAAAAGCACAGGAGAAAGGCAAATATGATGCCAGAGAAGCCCCAAAGCGAGATGTTGAGATATGTACATGTATGCAAGTACGCTCGCCTCCGCCTCCTTCTCTTTTTTTTTCGAATTGTATTCAGTGTTTGCTGTGTGCGTATTTGTCACTGGGAGGACAGACTTTATCTCATGATCTGTTCCCTGTAGCTTTTCTAATGCTCGCCCAGTATGCCTGTGGCCACACATTCTTGCTCTCGGATTCGGTCGGCATGCGCTCACGGCAGCGTGTCACGACACTCTGGATAATTCTTCCAAGAAGCTCTTCGTCAATGGGGAGGCCCTTATCGCCAAGCTCAGCAGGGTGAAGGAAGGGGTCCGTCTCATAGAGGAGCTCCTCACAAGTAGGCCGCATATGCTGATCACGGAGCAAGCAGCGCTTCATCGTGCGAATCAATGAGGGAGGAACGGTAACACCACCGAGACCACGGGAAGGAAACTCGATAACATGGTCCCAGTTGATAATTGCTTGGCACCGAACCACATAGTTGGGAATGTGGTTAAATGGAGGAGCACCATAAACCATCTGGTAGAGAATGCAGCCAAGCGACCAGACGTCACTCGGTTTGCCGAGCTTCATCAGTTTAGGACGACCAGGGACCCGGCCGTCGCGGGAACTATTCGAATCAAGCAGGGATTCTGGAGACATGAAGTTGATGGTTCCAATCTGGGTTTCACGATGAATATTGACAGTCTCATCAGTCTGGATCGCATTTGCGATGCCGAAATCAATGAGCTTCAAGCGTCCCTTGACAAGAACAAAATTCGCGGGCTTAAGATCGGAGTGAACGACATCATGCTGGTGGACAGCACTGAGGCATTCAAGCATCTCCTTCCAATAATGTCGGACAAAAACGGTATCCAACTTGGCTTCTTCAAGGGTGTACCGATCCTTCAGAAGGCTGTTCATATCAAGCTCACCCATCTCCATGACCTAGATTGGAAATCATTAGCTTGGCTCCCAAACCAAAAGGAGTATCGAGATTCACATACCAAAGTGAGCATTTTCTTTTCCTCATTCATCTCGTAATCGATGAGGTTAATGACTCTTTCGACGCTTGCAAGTCGGGTGAGCAGGTCGATTTCACCACGGAAACCCTTGATTGTCAGGGCGTCCGCATTCTCAAGGGACACGCGTTTGAGAGCATGCATCTTGCCATTCTCTGCTGTTACACGATACACCTTGGCACTGCCACCTCGGCCGAGACAGTCCAGCCGAGTGTACGGCTTTCCATTGACTTTGAGGACGTTCCTTCTTTGCTTGACCTGGGTGGTAGTTGCGGCTCCAGCCGTGGCGGTAGCCGTTTCGACAAGAGACATTTTCGGAGGTGGCGGCGGAGCTCGATGAGGCGTGTTGTGCTTCTGAGCAAGCGCGGCGAGTGGCTTTCTCTCCGGGGAAGACGCCTTCCTTTCTTGCAGGTCAACGCTCATCGGTCGGTTGGGGGCCTTTTCGAGAACATGTTCCTCAGCCGGCTTAGATCGCCTCAGGCTCATCGGGATGTCATTCTCCTGGTCACGCGCTGATGGGAGCTCGGGACGTGAGAGTGCCGGCCGAGGGTTACTCTCTCTGGCCTGTTCTTGTTCAACAAGAGGCTCAGGTACAGATTGCTGCTGCTGTGGTTCTTCTGGTACTGGCGAACGTCTCAACGAGCTACGTCTCTCGGAGCTCGAAACCTGGTTTCGTTGGCTAGCTCTTGCGGATGCATTGCCGCTTACCGGGCTTCCGGAGTGAAAGTCGCGGTTGACATCACCATAGAAAGAGGAGGCGGCAGGGTCGTCGCCCAGATGACCCCCATTCTCTTGGCTAGAATGCAGCCCCTCGCCCTCGAGGTTTTCATTGCCGTCCTCCTCGCTTTGCCTCCTCAGGCCGCGTCGAGCTGGCCCGCTGAGGAAGGCTCCGCTGAGCTTGCCCACTCTCTTTACCCGCATCGAACTCTGGGGGTTCGCGATGTCTTCCTGGCGATTCTTGTAGCCACTTGAGGGATAGCGAGCCATGCTGCCCATACTAACGAGCGGAGCCTCTCGCGCAACTGCCTCTGGGTCGTCATACTGGGGGTAGTCTCCCTCGAGTGCTGATCTATCTCCAGCAGAGCGATCTGAGCCTGACTTGGAAGAGGAATTATGCAAAGATCCAATGCGGCTTCGGTTGCCTGATGACCCAATCGCAATGCGCACGACCCGACCTTGCTGGTTAGGGGTGTTGATATCAGGCTGGGGCTCTGGCTCCTCCTCCGCCGGCTTCTCGCGATAGCTGGTGCGGCTAGCGGGCCTCACGGGCTGGCCGGCGGCTCTCTGGGTAGACCTGGTGGTTGAAGTTGAGCGCCTCTTGCTTGGGCCTATTTGATTCAGGCTCTGAGCGGTATGGCTCAGGCGGACTACCCGCTTCCTGGGGGGGGTAGGCTCCTTCTCTTTCTCAGGACTCGGGGGCTTAGCAGCCTTTGGTTCCTCAACAGACGCGCTACCTGAGCGCAGGTGTCTTCTCCTCTCGGTAGCCGAGGATGTAGACGAGTTCAAATTGCTTGCGCGCCTCCGAGTGCGAGGCGGCGACGGTTGAGCAGGTGGCTGGGGTTCTTGTGGCCCATCAGTATTCAACAGTGCCTTGGTCAGGGCGCTGAGCTTCATGGGGACAAATATCTCATCCTCTGAGCTGTCGTCGCGGTACGGTTGCTGCTGTGACTGTGGCTGGGACTGGGACTCCTGTTGTTGTGGTTGAGCCTGGCTCTCTTGCGAAGCGCTGGCTGCTGCGGCTGCTGATTGGGCTCTGGATAAATTGGCTGATGATGTTGATCGCGAGGGGATCCTCCGCAGCGCCTGTCGCTGGGAGGTCCTGCGGCCAAGTCCTGCCGGTGCAGGAGTCGGCGAGGCTGCGGACATTGCTATGTTGGTGTTGCGGCGGAAACGCGGTAAACAGTGTTAGTGGCAGCCCGAGTGGTGATATATAGGTTGTGGTTGTCGGTGGAGGTTTTCAAGGAGCAATTTACGTGTAAAGTAAGGGCATGGTCCAAGAAATTAAAAACAAACTGAATTGCAGCAAGAAAAGCTGGGCGGCGCGTGTGTATACATCACCAGGAAAGATATGGGAGGGACAGGGAATTATTTTGGAGGTTTCGAGGTTGGGCCAATCACGTTGCCAGTGGTTGCCCTGAGCAACGGAGCTGGTTAGGCCTGCAGCCCCACTTAGAGCACCACCGAGGCCGTTGTAATTATTCCTTGCATTGACCAGGAGTAAATAATGTGTTCAATAAGGGGTCGAGAAATCTTGGAAACGGATGAGTCAATGTACGTTGGCTGCGATTGATTGCCGTCCCCTTCTAGCTATGCCCTCAAATGGGAACATACAGAGTGCCCATGGTGGCATATAATCAAGATGACATCCATAGGTAGATGATCATCCGGGTACTAGTGCCACGAGGTCACTTACACATCTTTTGGAGAAGACACAGACTCAATCATACCCAGTAGTGTGCTGCCAACATGGATGTAGACATTGTAGACATGCGACTCAATCAAGACACCTGCAAAAAATCCAAGGTGGCCAGAGTAGATCAAGCCAGACCCTCCGCACAGATCAGATGAAATGCAGCCCATTAACTGGCCGGAGCTGAGACGTGCCCCGGTTTCCCGATGACTGGGCATCCGGCCATTGGTGGCCAATCACTTCCAGAACACGGCGGAATGCGCGAACAGACCGACGGTCGGTGTTATTGGTGGTTCCAACCTCCAACCATTATCTCCCACCACTTGGCTCAACCGCACCGCACACCACCACCGTGTTGACCTCGTCGCTGCCTGCTCCCTTATCTGCCAGGGCGATTTCCGTCTCCTCCCTCCTCCCTCCTCCCTCCTCCCTCCTCCCTCCTCCCACTTCGACGCCAACACCATCGATGCTATGACAATGGCATCACCGAGGAGCAAGCTATGGACGTTGGTCCTCTCCCTCAGCTTGCTCCTAGTCTTCTTTACCGACTTCGCCCATGCTTCCATCGGCGACAGACTGCCAGAGTTTGGCCAATGCCTTGAAGTAAGCTTTCCTTTGGCACAGGCTTCACCTCGTCCCAATGCTCGATCTTCTGGCTAACCTCCCCTCAGATTTGCAAGACGGAGAACTGCGGCACTGGCACCGCTCACACTCCCATCCGTACGTCTCATCGCCCATCCTCCAAACCTCCCTACCTCGACGAAACCAAACCTTGCGAAACAAATCTCCAGCTTCCCTCTCGTCTAACAACCCCGCCTCTCTAGCCCTCCTCCACCGCCTCCTCCTCTGGAACTGCGCCAGCGAGTGCGACTACAGCTGCCAGCACATCATCACCAACCGCCGCGTCCAGTCCGGCCAGCCCGTCGTCCAGTTCCACGGCAAGTGGCCCTTCCACCGCTTCCTCGGCATGCAGGAGCCCCTCAGCGTCCTCTGGTCCCTCGGCAACCTCCTCGCCCACTGGAACGGCCTCCGCAAGGTCCGCGCCTCCATCCCGCCCTCCTACCCCCTCCGGCCCTTCTACGTCGCCCTCGCCTGGGTCGGCATCGCCTCCTGGTCCTTCTCAGCCCTGTTCCACACGCGCGACTTCCCCGTCACCGAGCAGCTCGACTACTTCGCCGCGGGCGCAAACGTCCTCTACGGCATGTACTACACCCCGATCCGCATCTTCCGCGTCGACCTGCCCACCCCGCGCCGCCGCTCCTTCCTCCGCGTCTGGTCCCTCCTCTGCGCGTCCCTCTACCTCCTCCACGTCGGCTACCTCAAGGGCATCCGCTGGGACTACACCTACAACATGGCCGCCAACGTCGCCTGCGGCATCGTCCAGAACATCCTCTGGAGCTGGTTCAGCTACGACCGGTACCGCAAGTCCAGGCGCACCTGGGCCATCTGGCCCGGTCTCGTCGTCTGCTGGGTCATGTTCGCCATGAGCATGGAGCTCTTCGACTTCCCCCCCTGGTTCGGGACCGTGGACGCCCACAGCCTGTGGCACCTGATGACCATTTTCCCCACCATCTTATGGTATAAGTAAGTAATGGACCAGTGGCCGACAAGGTCTCTCATTCTTTTTTTTAAATGAACAGATGTTAACTATTCCCCCAGCTTCTTAGTCAAGGATGCACATGATGACATGGCCGGAAGCGAAAGATTAAAAATGTAGGCTCGCAGGCCACATTGTACATATTGGCTTAAATGGAATGGGTTCAGCGGGGCATATACCTTTTTTGCAGCTTATATATTGATACATTAGGTGGTACTCACAGAGCTAGCAGAAGAGCATTTCGAATGAAAAAAAAAGCTTTGATGAATTAGGCCCTTGCCTAGGAGCCAACTTGTGCCTGACTTTTCAATGGTTCGGATCAACCATTTCCATTACTCTAAGTTGTTGAAAGCAATAATCCCACCAGAAACACAAAATAATAATCCCTAGAACTCCCGGAAAGCCACCCTGTCAGATTCAGTCGATCATGACACGAACATCCGTTCTATCCAAGTGTGTCCCCATATAGCCAGGGAATTTGGACGTCCGAACACCACAATCAGTACAATCATGCTCCACGTGTATCATTGCAAACGTAAACGCCAAGACTATCCCTACCCTCATGTGCTCAGGAGGTCCCGAACCGAAACAGTCCGTCGATTGGCGCCCTTACCGTATCCTCTTCGGTCATTGTTCAGCATTAGCAGAGCTGCGGTGGCCTCCTGGTCAAGGTCTGACTGGGGGTTGAGGGCTGGGCTTGTCAACGTCGAGCCCGCATTACTTGTAGCATAAGGGCCCTGTGTCTGTGGTCCAAAAGCAGGAGAGGTGCCGGCAGATGAGCTGTAGCTATAGTTCCGATGTTCAGTTGAAACTGACGAGTATGAGTGCTGTCTGCCCCGTGCGTCTTGAGCATAAAGAGCTGGGGATACAGATGGGTGGCGAGGGTGCATGTTACTAGGATGATCGGGAACAGCTGTAAACGTTGGGGAGACGGCTTCGGAGTCCGTCATTTCAACGTCTGCAGTATCATCCCGGAATGTAGGGTGAAATTCGCGAATTGATGGCAGTTGGCTGACGAGGCCACGGCTCTGGTCTTGATCGTGTTGCGCTTTGAGCTTAGACACACAATCTTCCAAGTACCGAACGTATTCAATCGATGCCTGGTCAAAACATTAGCCATCTATTTCAAAGATATCTCACATGGACAATGCTTACCTGTAAAATGGCCAGTTTGTGCATCTCACCCGTGCAAGCAGGAATCATACTCTTGAGAAGAGCAAACTCCTCGTTCATTTTGCTTCTCCTCCGCCTCTCAATCAGGCTGTGGGCTGTCTTTCTTGCGATCTTCCTTCCTGCAGCACTAGTCGCACTGGGCTGCTTCTTCTTCCCTTGTTGGCCACCGGATCCCGCAGCCCCAGTCGCGGGAGCCTTGCTCGCACTGGCAGCTCCCTTGCCCTTGCCCGACTCTTTCCCCTTTGCCGTCGAGTTTGTTGCGTTTGTCACGGTACTATCACTGGCCTCATCTTGGGGAGGCTTCATCTGAATAATCTTGCGAGATCGTGTGGGCGGCGGAGGGAGAGCAAAGGTGTTTTCTTTGGCGGTAGACGATCGCCTTCGGGCCTTGACGGTCTCGGCGGCCTGCATGGGATATGTCGATTGCGGCGAGGGGGGGAGCTGGTTCTGGCCGTGCTGGTCTGTGGGCGGCGAGATGCGGGCAACATCATGAAGAGCTGGGGGAGGCAGCTCAAGGGATATATTGAGAGATGCCAGCTTCTGTGTGCCGTCTTGGCCCTTCAGGTCAGATAGCGACCCCGGTGTGGGGGGAAGGTTAGGGCGAGGCATCGTATTGGTAGAGATGTCAATGTAACAGCTTGGGGCCAAGTAATATGTCGAGGCGATTGAGATTGTTTAGAACAAATTCCCTGGCAAATAAAGGCCAAGTGACCAATGTTGCGACCGGGATATTCACCACACACTCGACGAGTGACAGTGCTAGGCGGCTCCGACTTGTATGCTTGTAAAACTGGTCTTGCGGCTGTGTGTCTGCAGTATTCAAAAGTTGCCCAGTCGGGAGGAGGGAAGCTCAGATGAGATCCTATGAGACGAATAACGGAGCCGTCGCCGTTGAATCAAACACCAAGAGCAGGCAATATATGGATTCCGTGGAGTAGAGCTCAGTTGAGGGGGTGAGACAGCAAGATCACTGTAGCACGACGGAGGACAATGGCCATAACTGATGGAAGCAAGACAGACAGATAGGGACGGGAGGGAGCAAACTTCAAGACAAAAACTCGCGGGGAGAGCGAGCACTACCTGGGTTGGGCAGGTAGACGAGTGATGTAGGGATGGAGAGAGCACACGGGGAAGGCGGTGCTGGCGAAAGTTGCCTCCCAGCCGATCACCAAGCGTGACAGACTACTAACGCAGGAGACGGTGGCAGGAACACCTCCGTAGCCGTGAGAGAAGAGTGGGCGACGGCTACAGGAGAGGGCTAGGTCGGGACTTGGGTTGCAAGTGCAGCCCCTCCAGGGCAGCAAGATACCTCACAGAACATGCCTCCAGACGGCATGGCTGGCACTTGCGGCCGTCCAGAGATAGACGGCGTGTCTGGCACAAATCATAGGGGACCCGGAATCTGGCAGTCGAACGCCAGGCCGATTGACCAAGCATCATCAAGAAAATGGTCGCGTGCTCCCTCCGGGCTCGACTGACAACGGGCCAATCAGAGGGCCGTGCTCGCCCATGTGGTCGGCCTGGGATTTGCCTGGCCCCCGGTCGCAGACTCCAGATGCGCCTCCTGCCTCTAGCAAGGGAACGTGCTCGGATGGGACGAATCGGCGTCGAGCATGGCTCGAGATGTGAGCATGTGAGACTTTGCCCTGGGAGTATTGGGGGAGGGTCCGGAACCCGTCAGAGGGCCGGTGGCGGGTCCTCGAGATGAAGCTCACCGGCGTGTGGGCAAGCGATTGGCGATTTGGCCCTTTGGCTGCTGAGATGGGCGTTTCGGTACCCAATCCAGGCATCGCCAATTGACTCGTCGCGACTTTGCGGAACGAAGAAGAGAGTTTTGTGCTAGAGGCCAGCCGCGCCGCTCTGGGCAGTGTCGCATGCGAGTCGCATTGATCGTCGCCTGCGAGACGGGCAGCAGAGTTTGGCCTTTTCCTCATCTCGGCCCCTTTTATGCAGCCGCAATGTCTGGCCACCTCATTGTGCAACATGTAATCCATCATAGGCACGCGACACAGCTCTGCCTCTTAGACAGGTACTCTGAAAGCGTAGTGATCTCGCTGCCAATAGACTTTGAGCTTAATTGGCGTGTTCTCGAGGCCGCCCATCCTCCATCTGCGTATGTGGGAATATGGCAGTCTTCATCCTTGCATAGGCACGGTCTGCAACATGAGACAGCCAAGTAGATCTTCAGTAACTCATCAATGGCTTCGACCTGGCAAAAAAGAACCGCCAAATGCATAGATCACGTCCGCACGATACGGGACTCCATCTTATTGCTTAATAAGTGGACTGAGATTGGCTTCACGAGTCCCAAGATTCACTATTTCAATATAATTACATAAGACGCCATGGGGAGTGGGCTGCTCCCATTGTCCAGGGTAGTTGCTCCTTTCCCTTCATTTCGTAAAATCATATTCCATCCTGTTCTCTTAAACTCCCAAATCATATAAATCATGGAATGCAAGGCTTTTTCCATGGGTAGCTTTTGTTGGGTATCTCAAGTCTTCTTTACCCCCCCTTTCTAAACCTCATTGCTAGGGTATGTGACCTTGAGGGTAGGGTTGAACTCCTCCTTGATAGCCCTGATGTTGACGAACCGTGTCAACAAATTGGAGCTGCCGGCCTTGTCGTCGGTACCACTGGCCCGGGCACCTCCAAATGCCTGCTGCCCAACCACGGCACCGGTGCTCTTGCAGTTGACGTAGAAGTTGCCAGCGGCGTTGCGCAGCTTCTCTTCAGCAAACCGGATGGCATTTCGGTCCTGGGCGAAGATGGAGCCAGTGAGTCCGTACTCGGAGGTGGTGTCAACGAGCTCGGCAGCCTTCTCAAAGCCGTTGGGGGCTGCGTCGTCGTAGACGTAGGTTGTGAGGATGGGACCGAAGAACTCGGTAGAGAAGTACGGGTGGGCCGGGTCCTTGGCCTCGTAAACGGTAGGGTGGATGAAATAGCCCTTGGAGGAGTCGTAGGTTCCGCCGACGACAAGCTCAAGCCCGCTGTCACCCTTGGCGGCGTCAATGGCACCCGAGAGCTTCTTGAACGAAGCGTTGTGGATCACGGGGCCCATGAAGTTGCTGTGAGTCCATGGCTCGCCAATGGCGATGTTCTTGATCTCAGCGACGAGCTTCTGCTTGAACTCGGGCCAGAGGGACTTGGGGACATAGAGACGGGAGGTAGCACTGCACTTCTGGCCCTGGAACTCAAAAGCGCCACGGACGGTCTGGATCACGGCGTTGTCAACGTCGGCAGAGGGGTGGATCAGGTGGAAGTTCTTGCCGCCAGTCTCTCCCACAATTCGTGGGTAGGACCTGTAACGCCCCTCGGCAACACCCTGGCCGATGGCGCCGTACAGCTTTCGGAAGACGGCAGTGCTGCCAGTGTAGTGGAGGGCAGCGAACTCCTTGTGGCTGAGAACGACCTTGGTCACCTCCTCGGGGTTACCAGGGACGAACTGGATGACATCCTTGGGCAGACCGGCCTCGACGAGAATCTTGTAAACCAGCCAATTAGATAGGATAGCAGAGTCGCTAGGCTTCCAGACAACAACGTTACCCAGCAGGGCGGGTGCGCCAGGCAGGTTACCAGCAATGGCTGTGAAGTTGAAGGGAGTCACCGCGTACACGAAACCTTCCAAGGGACGGTACTCGAGTCTGTTCCAGACACCAGGGGTGTTGTGCTGGGGCTGCTGGTTGTAGAGCTCCTCGGCGTAGGCAACGTTGAAGCGGAGGAAATCAGCCAGCTCGGCCGCAGCATCAATCTCGGCCTGCCAGGCGTTCTTGCCCTGGCCGAGCATGGTGACGGCCATGATGTCATAACGGTACTTATTGGCGATCAGATCAGCAGCCTTGAGGAAGACGGCAGCACGGTCGGCGAAGGGAAGAGCCTCCCATGCTGGCTTGGCGGCCAGGGCAGAGTCGATCGCCTTGGAGACATCGGCGGGGGTTGCGGTGTGGTATGAGGCCACGGGCGAGGCGTGGTCAGCTGGGTTGAACTGCTGCGACAGAGCGGATGTCTTGATCTGAGAACGGGTTACTGGTCAGCTTCTGCCATAGGTCTCGCGGCTCATTTGGGAAGTCCCGATGATTCCTTACCTCCTGGCCACCGACAACGACGGGGACGGTCCAAGGGCTCTGCTTCTGGAGCTTCTCAACGGCAGCAGTCAGGTCGGCCCGTTGCTGGCTGCCCTTGACATAGTGTTGCTGAACCACGCAAGTCAGTATCACGAGATTGAGCCAGCTTCAGGAATATGCCGGTACTTACGTTTGGCTCGTTCAGGACTTTGGGAGTTTGGAATGCTGCCAGGGTGGCGGTAGCAAGACCTCGCTGCTGACGCAGGCCACGGGCGGCAGCTGCACTGAACTTCCTGGAGAGCATTTTGACCTGTTTTGCTGTTCCTCGACGAAGACTTGCAATAGAAGAAAACAGAACAGCTTGGATAACAACCAAAGAAGATAAAAAACCCTCTCAGCCCTGATGTCTGGAATGCCAGATGGTATTTATCAGTCGACCTGGATCATCAATCGGTTTATCGCGGGTTAAGTTGCAAGGCGAGCGGGGCGGTGGGGGTCGGTGCATCTCGATATCGGTGGATTTGCTGCGAGTTCCCGGGCTGGCCATTGGACAATTGCGGGCGGCTGATAACGAGCCAGGCGGCTGACCCCCGCCGAAGTCGGCTTGGCCCTTCTTTTCCACGAGAGCTCCGGTGCCTAGCTCCAGACCCCGTTGACGAGATGGACTATTCAGGTCCGCGGTTTGCCGCTCAGCTCCCCAGAGTGTGGGGCAGACCGGCTGGTTGACAGGCAAGGGGCCAATATTTACGTATAACAGAAGAAGGATTTCACCGGCTAGGTCATATGATCATTATGCCCTCTTCCGATCTCGCCGGCAACGCATTTTGTAAGCTTCAAGAGTAAGTTGGAAATCAAGGAGGTGCCATGCAAATCTTTAGCAATCTTCGGGCCCGGAAAGAAAAAAGTGGTGGATTATTATGTCCGGCATTATCAGATCTTCTCTAGCTCAATACTTATTACAATATCCGGCTTGGTCCCAAGTCCCCTCCTCTTCACACTCTCTGCTCTCCCCCATCAGGTGGTATATTCGTAATTCTTGATGCCTCACACACAATGCATTACACAGGTTTGCCTAGAAACACCCGGCCCAGCCATGTCCGGCAGATTAGGCGTGGGGGTCCAAGCATACAGTCCATGCCGGCCTACCTCGAAATCTCATGCAGGTCCGCGTCCACGCCAGGAGCACACCAGCACCCGTCCACATCTCTATTGTGCAGAGGCCGCTGGAGCTGCTGATGCAGCTGCCGCAGATGCCGAGATAGCAGGCTTCTGGTACCGGAGCAGAGGAACAGTAAGGCCATAGCCTTCTGTAAACCCTTGACTGTCATGCTGGTCGATCTCCACGTTGATGCGGATGTCCAAGCTACCGTCGCTGCCTTTACCGTGTGTTTCAATCGATGCAGACTTGTGCTTTGTTCCAGCCCCAAGCTCGCCCTCGTGCAGGGGGTGGTGCCCGTCCTTGCCTGAGAATGATGGCTTCTCGTTGTTAGGAGCCTCGCCAGCACTCCCATTCGCCGAAGCACCCGGGTTGTTGGGCGAGTTCTCCGTAAGAGAAGCGAAGTTGCGGCTCGGCATTGTGCAGTGATTAGAGCCCGCTGTCTTGCTCGACGTTCCGGGATCTTTGTCAAAGAGGTTGAGCAATGTCTCGTCGGTGTCTGAGTTGAGGTGGTGGATCTTGTTTCTCCTCGCGAGCAAGTTCGCAACTGCCTGGGGAGGCGGCTTGTTCACAATAGCTGAAGAAACCACATTGGTGATGTAACGATTGTCCTCCTCGGCGGGGATCTTCAGCTTGGGGTTAGAATAGAAACGCCCCAAGGCAGCCAAGTGAACATCGCCTCCCAAAATGGTAGTGCGAACAGAGAACTCAGCCGAGACCTGCTGCAGTCTTTCAATCAGACCGAGGCGTTCCAGTTTGTGGATCTTGGCCGTGTAGTGATCGTCCAGGTCGTCCAGCAGATCAGGGCTGCCGTCAAAGTGGTTGAACAAACCACCACCAACACCAAATCGCTTGTGCATCAACTTCACTGGCCCGATAAGAGGACTGCGAAGAATGTTTTCCAACCATGTCAAACGCTGATTGCTGATTGTTAGTGTCACATGTCTTGCCGTTTGATTCAGGGGCACATATTGCTTACGGGATATGCGATAGGAATTCCGAGTAACACGATCAGGTGCTTTATCGGCTTACCTGCATCGGCAGCAGCACGCAACTCTTTATGCAGTCTATCAAATATTAAATCGTATGTCTCTGGGTAGTTGATTTGATGGCGTGTACGCTAGGTTCCCTAATGTCAGTGCCAATGCTTACAATCTAAACCGCTTCCACTCACCTCAACTCGAGCATCAAGGCCAATAAGGGCCATACGAGCACCCAGCCGAGCGTATAGGTTATATGAATGCTCTGCTACGTATGGGCCGGCCTTTGTACCAACAATGTAACAGGGCTCTACCTTGCGCGGGGCCACAAATGTGTTGATGAGCTGGTTTGGGTCAGGTCCCTGGCCTGCACCCTCCAAGGCCACATGGTCTAAGAGAGTTAGTTGCACGGTTTCCAGCTAATGGGTCGGTGTTCAGATCACAAACATACCTGACGTGTACGTCGACGCGGGAGGGGGCAGATGATGCTGGAATAGCAGGTAATACTTGTGAGCAACACCGCCAATGCCACGGAACACATCGCATCGCATGAAATGATCAGTGTATGAACCAAAACCATCGATAATCTGCAACACTCTCAGTTAGTTTCAAGAGCCTGCATCTCAGTCCCAACGTCTTGTCTCACATCATGATCGTCCCAGATATTAACCTGGGGTATCTGTCCGTTGGCGGTCGAAAACGGCTCCGTATTATACCAGCGGATGTAGTTCTTCAAATAGTAGTCATCGCACTCGGCTCGGAGCTTGCCTGGGAAAGGGAAGTCTCTACGCTTCTGAGGGTTCGAAATCTCGGTCCACGGCCGCAGAGGTCCATTAACTCGGATGCCGTCATTGTAGATCTGATCACCACCACCCAACATGACGTGGTACGGAGCAGCCTCGTGCTTCCTAATCACGTCATTCCAGAGCGCAGCGCCACTCCAAGCATCTTCATCGGTTCCAACACTGAAACCATTGCAGGAATGGAACATGATGCGCATCGACTCGTCGATCGCAGGGATGAAAAAGTTGTTCTTCGCGGGCTTATGGTCGCTCACGAAGCGCAGCTCGGGGAGGAAATACTCGTACTTAACCTCGCCTTGCTCCAGAGGAGCGGCAATATCAAATTGCCAGAAGGTGTTGCGCGGGTCGGAATAGAGGCGCTGGGACTCAATGCGCGAGCCTCCGCTCTCGTCGTTGGCATCACCATTGGCCTGGCCCTCTGGTGTCGGCAGCCCGCCCCGAACACCGACCCGTCGCAGGATCAGCGATGGTGCGAACAGAACATCCTGGCCGCCTCCCTTCACAACAACGAGGACACTGCCATGCCATTGACCGTTCTCCATGTGGCGATAGTTGAGCAGCGGGCCGCAGACAATCTCCTTGCCATCGGTAGAGCCGTTTACACGACCATCCTCGGGGGCATCTTGGGGCAGGCCATTACCCTCGTCGACATGGCCAGCGGCAGTCATGACAGATTGATGGGGCCCTACACCGTCGCCCTCGGGCTCGACACGGGAGGTTTTGTTGATGAAGCTCGCCAGATCACCAGTCGTGCCACTCGCAGTGGG
Source organism: Clonostachys sp. G952 (assembly GCA_027569935.1). Classification (NCBI taxonomy): domain Eukaryota; kingdom Fungi; phylum Ascomycota; class Sordariomycetes; order Hypocreales; family Bionectriaceae; genus Clonostachys; species Clonostachys sp. G952. The sequence continues at coordinate 608,688 of JAPDLB010000037.1, forward strand.
TTCTCGAGCTTCTCCGGCGGCGGGGTGGCTGCCGGCGTACTTGTTGAATGCGGTCGACTCCTGGTGTCGCCATCGTGTAGCCGACGCGTGTGGGTTGGATGCGTGCTCCCCTCCAGGGAGCGGGCTCCGCGATCGCGCGCGCTCTGCCATGATTTATGAAATAGTGCAGCTTTTATTTAAGGCCTGTCTGGGACCCTCGGGATGTCAGCTATAAGGTGCGATTCCAAAATTTATGCGGCGCGGAGCGAATTGGTGCCCACTTACGCCGAGTCATAAGATGGTGCCTGGACGATGTGGCCGCCTGTTGTGCGTTTTCGCGACGAATTGCGCTCGGTTGACGGGAGGTTGTGAGGGACGGGCGAGCCAATGTCTTACTTTGAGGGCAGGAGCAATCCCAGCAGCATCTACTCAGCGCAGAACGGCACCTATTTGAGCATAAGACAGGCAACGCGATGCTACGTAGTAGTCGACTTTGCGATGGGTGGTTGGGAATATGATGGCGGAGGAGGCTTGGGAAACCAGACCAGACTACACGCGGGTGGGAGACACGACAGAAAAATATGAGTATGGGAAGCTCGTGTGTATTATTTTTAGTTGGTGAAATATGAACACCACCATCGAGTATCTGCGCCAAGGCAGAGGATCAGCAAGGAACTTGGAGTTCGTCCCACGCCAGTCCGTTCGTGATGAAACCGCCGCCAGGCGCCGCGTGGGCAACTATTCATCCGCATATACCATCTACCAGGCGCCGCGATGGGCGTCAGCTACACTCATCATCATCGTAACAGCTCGTAATATCCCGTTGCTACCTGGGCAGCTCATTACCCGTCAGGCAGGGAAGAGTATTGACTCGGTTAATCTGCATGTTTTGATGGCCAGGTAAAGGGAACATGCAGCAATCAGCGAGGCCCCTATTGGCTGAACGCCCAGCTACTATCGATATGGCTTAGCAGGTGTTGTCATCATTTCCATCGACGCTGAGGCTGGTGATCCATTTCGGGCAAGCAGCTGGGATATACGTCACCACTCCACTCTGCCGACAGATCTCCATCTCGCAGCCTACCCTACACGCAGCGTTCCTTGCTTCCATCTTGATCGCGATGTGCAAGTGATGGATCTGGTGTTCTTGAATTACACGGCAACCCAGTAGTGCTTGGTTTTATAATGAGGAAGTTGCACTTGCTATTTTAATGGATAGGTCAATTCACGAATGCTAGAATAATGTTGGTTGCTTTGGTGCTTTATGTAGCCAGCTTAGTGGCTTGATGTCGGCTGCGCTGAGTTTTTCTTGTTATTTGCAATATCCCCAGTCATTAAGAATCTGCCTGCCAAGTCCTAGTTGTCCACCATTGCCGCTGCAAGGACGATCGAGAAAGCTCACGGACATGTCACTCTTACCAACAACACGGGTGAAAACCGCCGAGTACCCGGGGACACACAGGCTTGTCTGTCGGGATTCACTCACCGCCAACCATCCAAAGCGAAACATTTTGCGGACAGAACCCAAGGAGAGTAATCTCGCCAGGGGCCAGAGTACTAGGACAGCAAGTCTCAAAGTATGTCTTACTACAAATGCATCGTCTTGGTTCACCGTAGTAGCATTGCAAACTATCGGAGAGCGAAAAGAAATTGCTGCGGAGAGGCGTAGGTACTGTTCACCAATCGAGGGCAACCGGCTCCACGAGACCGCCGCCGAAGTTAAAGAACTGAGTCATGATCACAACGCCTACATAACATCCACCTACTCGGCGCCAAGTGAATGGGAAAGCTAGTGCCGGGCGAATCTTCGGTATTAAGCATGGGGAATTGTGCAAATTCGAGCAGCGACCGGGTTATGCACAGCTGGACAGGGAAGCCCGAGGCGATTACATAATATACGGCGGCCCACCCTTGAGGGCTCTTTCTCTCAGGCCACTGCTATTTTCTCCGAAGGAAATTTTTTTTCCTTCCTCAATCATCCCCAAACCCAACATACTTGTTGGCAGACCAGCCGAAGAATCTCGGGTTGACGCCCGCAGTCATCTGCTATGTATTACATTGCACTATAGATGCCACGTGGGAATGCACCCGCATTGTTATGACGAGGCCTCTAGCGTCGTGGCATCATTGGCTCGTCCTGCCAGTGATGCTGTGCGATCCTGGGGACCGAGTTAGTTTGTGCATAACGCTGGTGCCAAGGTAAGTGATTCGCCATGTGATGAGGACATTGAACGGCATATGTGTGTACAGCAATGGGCTTCAAATCTGTGCCGACTTGCTGAAGGAATTATCAACGTGCCAAGATCGAACACCCTACTATTACCAAACACCTCTGCTCCAAGAAACCACGGACACTGGTGCATGAAGATAGGGTTACATAACCGTGACGACAACTTTTGTTTCATGTAGTTGAACCCCCTCCAGTCATTGAGGGGAACCGGCAAGACGAGTGGCAGTGGCAGAGATCTTTTGTTCACCCAGATGAAACAGGAGGAGGATCTGCGCCATCCATAGTGCATGTGGCAAGAGCTGCATATCTCATGACCAAGGGATCGGTAAATTACCTCTTGCCTGGAATGATCCTCGTATTTGCATCGCCGGTGCTCATTCGGTCAAGGGCGAACTGCTCGCTTCTGCCAGCCCTTCATTCGAGGGAGAAGCCGATGTGTCTATGGTAAATCACGACTTGTCTAGAAGTGGGAATGCTAGGCAATCGACTCGACGCTAAGATGGTAGCAACACGTGCTGTGGAGCTGCACGGAGACGGCCTTCTGGTTCTGACAACTGCCAAGCGAACAGTGGCATCCGTGGCTGAGTTGGATGTTTGGGTACCAGCGGGCAATTTTCTGATAGATCATTGCTCGAAAAGGCTGAAATTCGTAAGCCGGTGTGATGAAGCGTGAGTCTTGGCCGAGAGGGGTAAATGTGAAAATGGTGTGTTCCTCCTGGGCCATATTGGGCGAGCCCGAGTTGATCCTTCACAAGGCCCGGAGAGCATCTTTTTTTGAGTTCTGAAACGTCTCGCTGGTTTAATTCTGTTGCCAGAAGGCGGATCCCTGTATGCTGCCTCGATCACGCCGGCCGCGCGATGTCCGGGACCAAGAAAAAGCCACCAGCAAACTCCCTACTTTGAGTCCAATAAGTTGTGCCTAGACCGCTGGTTAATATGGCATCGGCTCGTAGCGCTGATCATAGTTCAGACTCCCAAGCTAGGCTCAACGAAATGAGACCACCAGTCCATTCAGCCGCTCAGCCATTTCTGCACTGGCAATACATTAGCATGAGCAGACTAGTTTAGGCGAGACCTCGTGGATGGGTGAATGGGCTAGGGTGTTACTGGCTTAGGTTGGATCCTCAGTGAGTGGGCGAGCATCCCCTTGCCAAGTACAATCGACCTCTTTAGGGCCTTGGACAGAGCCCCTGTCCAGCGGAATCAATGGTTCGTAGGTGTTGTGAGATGAAGAGTTTCTTGGTATCCCAGAATCCGGCCGGTGTAGAAGTTATCAGCAGATCTGTCGCCAGCGCAATGGTACACTGCCCGTTCACACATGCATGAGTTTGCACTTCCGGGTTCCCAGCCGTTCTCGAACGAACCGCCACGTATTTAGCTAAATGGTGGCGTTCTCATTAGGGGAACCATGACGCTTCCCGAGACAAACCCTCCACACCGTAAATCACATACCTACATACGGGCACTCACCTTGGGGGTTCTGACAGGTCAAATGCGACGAATGGCGTTGGCTGTACCACTTTTTTCGTCAACCAAGAGGCTGTGATGACAGCAACAACCTGCAGCAGTGAGAGATCCATAGATACCTCACCGACAGATCGGCAGTTGGTGAGCAGCAGGGGTCATGCGCGGACATGAGGACAGCTCGTTATTAGAGCACTAGAACAGTCAGAGAGCGATTCGAGGGTTCTACCGTGCGATCCGCCTCCATTTCATAACTTGGCCGGCATGGGTGGTGGAGGGGACTTCCAAGGTTCGCCGCCATCTGTTCCCCGGATTGTTTCTTTGTAGTAGCTCAGCCATCATGTAAGCCCTGTTTACCAGTAACACATAGCGTGCCTAAAAACATCTGTCTTGCGAGAGTGTGCTGATACATGCATGCATGACCGCTGGGTCCGGAGCTGTGTCTTGGAGGGGCTATGATTATTATGATTATGGGCGGAGTCGCCGGAAACAGAGTTTGGGGCACGCCCGGTCTCAGGAAGACGACCGGGTTTTGCTGATTGCCATCTGCGGCGGTCTGCTGTGTTGCTGATGGGTTTGTTAATACCTGCTCCATTGTAGCAATGCACCTATAATGCCGTGCACTGGCGGCTGTGCCGTAGGACTTGGTTGTACCCATCGGGGTTGAGTTGTACATTTTATGACAGACCCTTTTTTATAATTATCCATCTCCTTCACTGGTGCTAGTGAATATGCCTGCTGGGCTGACATCATCGGGGCTGTGGGGACGCGGCTGCAGTTATGAAGGGCCCTGGTGCCTCGCCCGCCCCTCCTTGTCTGTTTTAGGGGCTGCCGGTTGGATAAGGTGTGGGAGTTGCTGTATTGATTCTGCTAGGTACCAATACTCACTTCAGGTGCTCGCTGATTGATTAAATACCTATGTACACAGTGAAGAATCGACCTGCGGCCTGCCCGAGCAACTCGGGCCGGAACCGGGGCTTCCTGCGCCTTTGGCAAATGCAACGACTGAGGAGCTGCGAAATTGTAGTGTCGTTGAATGCAGATGATCGGCCTGGAACACGACTTTATTCTTCCGGAAGTAACCAAATGCAAAGATTGCGCGTTTTCAGCCAGAGATGCGCAGCAAGCTGCACACCATCTTTTGGAGAGGATGGGAGTGTTTTCCTAGTGCATCGTCCCACCCACAATCATGGGGCCATCCCCTGCGGATGGGTACACTAGGGTCTGTCTACTTGGGCTTCTAAGGTTGCCAGCCTGGTGATCGGAGTGTGGTCGATGGGTCGATCGCCAGCATACTAATTGCCATGCTTGGGGGCAGGACTGCCAAAACGTTACAGGCTCCTCGGATTCCGTAACAACAAGGCATTCCTGCCCATGGAGAGGCTCATACCTAGCGCTAAGGGACCTCCCGGCCGGCATGTGTTCGGGGACTGTTAATATTAATGCAGCATCATTTCTGTATCTACTCCTTTCCTCCTGCCGGCTGTACTAGCAGTAATTACTGCTGATTAGTCTCGGTACGCGTATAGTGACCGTAGGTCGGACCATCCGTCCACTGTGCTGTAGGCGTCCACGGGGGCCAAGTCAACTACAGGCGCTCTGCCAGCGTGCCTCCACAGCGGCCTCTTTTTCGTGGCTTCAGCCCAAACATAGAATTAGTAGGTGTGGAGGCTGCAATAAGCTAACGCCCCAGTCGTTATTGCTCATTCCACGCCATCTCCATCTCGCTTTGTATCTCGCATCTTGTAAATCTCCCCCGACATCCCGCTTGCTTGGCCTCTTTCCCGCCCTTTTCCCTCTTTACTACTCTTCCCCAGCGAGACTGATCGATCCCCTTCCAGTCCGCCTGCGTTAAACCCACCGGAAACGGAGCAAAGGTTCAACAAGTGTTCGGCCCCCAGAAGCGACTTACGAATCGATGCCATGTTGAACTGAGCGACGCAGAACGAATTGCATATACCATTGCTGAGCTTGATCGATAATTAATTTTTCTTTGGGTGTTCCCTCGGATTTGAGGCAGTCTGGACGGCCATCTCGCCGGAAGGATTCGTCTCTTTCTGAGATTGCCATGCAATGAGCGGCGCTACGATTGTCATGGCGCCTGCCATGGAACACACTTCCGGTATGACGAGGTCGAATTCAACACCGGAATTGATGGCCTTGTCTTCATGGCAGTTCAATGGGCAGAAGCCAACCTCCGACTCCTCCTTCGATGTCCCGTCCTTCGATAGCGAACTCGATCTTGATATGACCCTCAAAATCAACGACATTACGAAAAGCTCGCCAAAACCCCGATCACAAAAGCAGACGGTTGCGGTGGCTCCGGCGGGCGACAAGGAGCCTTTGCGCCGCATGAGGGCAGGGTCTCTGGTCGACCAATCCAGGCGCTGGTTTCCGAGCTCTAAATCAGCCAAGGAGTCAGCCGCTGACCGACCGACCACATCATCAGGCGACCGCAGCCTTGAGTTGAAACGACCTGGATCCTCGGGACGGATGATGGGCAAAGTTGAGGCTGGATTATCTCTGTCAAAGCGATCTTGGTCATTCGGGCCTAAGCGTTCCGCCACCATGGAGGTCGTGGCCGAGACGCCTCCTCCGCTCCCTACCAAGGTATCGGAAATCCCCAGAGGACCTGAACTCACTCTTGATCCGCAGATTGTTTCAATCCAACAATTGGAACCTGCCCGGCCTCCTGCTCGATCCTTCTCTCGGGCTACCAGCTATTTTAGCAAGATGAAGCAAAAAACCCTCGGGAACGCGGCCGATTCGGACAGCAGCTCAGCTACCTCTGCTGCAAGCGCCTCGAATGCCGTCAACGATACTCGGTTTTCGCAGTCCACATCATGTGAGAGCAGTACTAGGGCAGCTAGCGAGGAACAAACCGAAATGCCACATCAGAATGCAGACTCCCTGTGGTCTTCCTTCAAGTCGATGGAGATCGAATTTAAGACTTTCACCACTAATTCGATACAGAAGCGAATGGCAACTGTGCAGGGAACGCTTCTCCCTTTCTTGCGGACGACTGCCAACCACCCTTCGACGAAGAAACTTTCCCCGGAGGACGTCGACCGCAGAGCGCAGATTTTAAACATGTGGTGGAAAGAAATTCTAGAAATGCTCAGCGGAACCAGTTCAGTGACGGTGCCAGGAGTGGAAAGGCCACCTCTGTTTGACATTTTGGTTCTGATTATGACTCGTCATGAATGGAGACAGACGACAAGCTCCTTCTTGCCGTTAGCCGAGAGAGAACTCCGTGGGGGACAGAATCGCTCGCCTGCGACAGAGGTCTCGGACTCAAATGACAGTGTTGATGAGGCCACACTTTTGGCTGAGACCGCGGAGCATAATGTTCGCACCATGTTTGTCTCAAACCTTGTCAAGCAGCTCACATTTGTGATTGATAAGCTCTCTACACGCAACACGCCATCGACTCTGCTGCGATTCGCGGGAACGACATTTGCTTACGCCAGTTTCTTTGTTTCAGGAGTTGCTGATATACTATTCAGGCTTTTGGCTCTGAGCCAGGAGCTTATTAGACGGACGGCGGATGCGCTTGGCCTCCCTCGCATGTCAGAGTGCATGAGTGATGGTATTGTGGACAACTTTCCCCCTGCGCTTCAGGGTCTAGGCTGGAGATCACAACAAGAAACATGGAATTTTCTCAGGCAAACACCTGCACCACCGATGATTATTGCACGCGTCCCCTGGGCGGGGCAATGGATGATGCGATGGAAAGCAAAGGATACGGATCTGTTTTTCACCTTTTGCAAGCAGTTCCACTTGCTGTCCAATGAATTTCTCCCGGCTGACCTTCCCTTGAACGAGAGGGCAATGTCACCGGGCTTCGTCATTGTCCAGGCACGTCTCTTGTCTGCAATGGATGCTACGGTGCATCGTGTGTCGACTATGCCCTGTGCCACTCAACCTGGTGGCATGGACGGCCTTGGGTCTGATGCTGCCATGTCAATGCCACTCTCCCCAACGGATATGGCTAAGGGTATGTCGGAGAACAAGTTGGTTGTCTTGCTAAAATCATACCTTTTGGAAAACGCAGCGGTGTCCTCAAGTGGCAAGGACACATTCGCCGACATGTACTCGCGCCTTCTCCAAGCTTCGGTTCGCAGGACATCTCTTTACAACGGACCTGCCTGCTTCACCCTATGCGACCTGATGGAGGAGGTATTTATTGTCATCGACCAGTTTGAGACCCAAGCCAAATCGGACAAACACATCGACTGGGATTTCTGGCTAGAGGTTTACAAGAAAATGCTACGTTCTTGGAACACGGTGACTGAGGTTCGCGTATTTTCTTCGGTCTACTCCCTCTGGGATATTCTGGCGAAGAATCCAGCTCGAAAAAGCCTCTTCTGCTTGGATTGGCTGCTCACGGAGGAAGTTTTCAGCGCGTTTTTCAACCACTGGTGCCCCATGGTGCGTGCTTACTATCATCGCCTGCTCTGCTGGAGAATATGCCGATGTGTGGGCCAAGCCGATGAGGTTGACACGTAAGTGTTCTGTTTTTCTTCGGATGATGTGCCTCTAGGTACATTTGCTGACAGCATCTTTTCTAGATCAATCTATTTCACGGTCACAAGAAGACTCAAAAAATCATTGGCACACTATCTCTTTTTGAAACAGACTGCAGAGGCTGAAGGCCGTTTCCCTCCATCTTCTGCGCCAATTGTACCGACACCTGGCAAGAGATTTATGATTCTTCGCCAAGAACTAAACCAACCACAGCCTGGTCTGTTTGTCAACTTTGACAGCTTTGCAAAGGGACCAGTTGTCACTGAATCGTCACTGAATGAAAGTGTCAGCGCCGTAGATTCCGCTTTGCTCAAGAGCGATTCAAAAAAGAAATGGAGTATTTTCGGAAAGGTTTTCTCTATGGGAGCCGGGTCAGCATCGACGAAAACCCAGTCGGGGACTTCGGAAGATGAATTGACCACTGTTCGTCGCAACACAGCGGAATCGAGGACCAGGCAGCCACTGCCTCCAAAGATCACTATCCCATCACGAACGAGTGAATCAGACTCCACCTGCTCCTCACCATTGATCGATGAGCAAAAATACATCTTCAGATTTATTCTTAGCTTCCAGGGGCCTCAACCTCCCGCACGAGATCGTGTTTTGGGATTACCCCGCCTTCCTGCCCCGGCCCAGGCTATTACAGAACCTCGCAGCCGATCTACGAGTCCACACACGTTGACTGCCGAGATAATACCCGTCTCCAAGTCTGGGAGTGTTTCCTCTAAACCAAACAGCGTATCTACCTCTGAAACTGAGAGTTTGTCTTGCTCCGAGGATGAGAGCATGTCGTCAGCTGAAGAGAATGGCGAAACAGCAAAGGCTGAAGGCGAGGCCACGCATTTGGCACCCGCAGATAACGTCCCAGAACCCAAAACCGAACCCACGAAACCAGTGGGATTTTACAAGCAAAACGCAATCTACACCGGCAGGGCTTTGGCGGAATGGGCGGTAGTGGTCATGGAGTGCAATAGCTTCGTGCTCCGTCGCCGTGAAGAGGGAATTCCCACACTGAAAGCTGTTGAGATTCCTACGCTAGGTATCGATGGCTTCCGAAGACAGGGCTTTTAGAGGCGGTGCTGGTAAGGGGACCACCAATACCTTGCTATCACTCTGTGGTGACGGTGCGATTTCCTGGCAGCGATCGTGGACAGCGAAAAGCAAACGAGTTGTCACCTAAAGGCAAGACGGCATTTCGATCACAAAAACACCTTGCTATCACTGTAGATTTTTTGGGACTGCCCCCGGAAGAGCCCACCTGGTCATTGGGTGTTGACGGGTCTTCAAAAGTTATGGACTGTATATATGTTGTGCTTTCTTTTCAGAACAATCCTTGTGTCTCAAGGAAAACATTGTTATGGCGTTGGGATAGGGCAACAGATGCCTGGCGACTTGTTTTCTATTTACTCGCAATGTCGCGAGACTTCTTTTTCTTTCTTTCTTTTCATCATCCTGGCTACCGGTGCCAGGCATTCATCTTTGCTTCTTCGTCTTGTCCAGTTGGTTAACTGGATACCTTCATTTGGCTTGGCTTCATTTCGGTATTTCCGCTCATCTGGCTCTTTGCATGAGGAAGACATTTTTTATGGGAGATTTGCATTGGACGAAGACTACAGGGAGGGATCACTTGTTTCCCCAGGTACATTCATTGTCGTCTAGCTACATTTCCGTGTATATATCATTAGGCCCGCATTCTGGCGCAAGTAATGCGGTCTTCTCGTTGTGTTTTCAACAGAGCGCTTATGAATAAACGAAACGCTCAGGCATGCACCATGTTCCTTATTATCTTGATCCCTGGCCTTGGTGAAAGTTGATTCAGTGTTGTTAGTTAGCCGCTGCGGAGCCCTGTTGCAGGGCAGGATTTAGTGAAACTACAAGGTGGCAGTGGCTAATTTAGCAACCAGCTCCTTGGAGATGGCCGGCCACACGCTATTGGCTGCCTTGGACGTCACTGCCACAGGCCGTCATAAGCCACAATCAGTCGTGTTCATATAAGATCAGGTTTCCCCTCGTCACCAACCGCGCGCCTGGCAGTATTATATTGAAAGAACCGAACCATCTAACATGCCCAACACGGGGAAGCCGAGTAAAGACTGCCATCTCTGTCGTTCGAGACGAGTCAAGGTGAGGGCCGGCCCGCTCTGTCCCAGCATCGTGAAGCTTACCCGGACAATCGTCTTGGCAACGAAAGTGTGATTTAGGCCGCCCAGCTTGCCAAAGATGCATAAAGTATGGCGCCGAATGTCCAGGATATCGCAATGAGCAGGAGCTCGTCTTCCACAACTACACCTCCAATTCTGGCGGCCCCAAGAAGCGCAAGAAGCGCGCCGCCAAACCAGCCGGCAGCACCACCCCATCAGTATCACCGTCAGCGCCCCCTACCCCGTCGTCCTTGGGGGACCCAGGGCCGGCAACGCCTTCACTGGCCTTCTTGGACGAGGATCAACCGTACCTCTCGCCGGAGGAGGCCCAGCTCATTCTTGCCAACTCCCCTTCCCCTCTATTCCTGACCAAGCCTTTGCATGAGCACTGGACTGCCCAGTCAATCCCCATCCTCCTCAATGTCTATGAGTCTCTGGAGTTCCTGGATAAGATTTACCAAAACTACCCGCAGGACGGGCCCTTGGTCTGGGCTGCTCACCTGTTTTCCCGTACTTACATAACTAACGTCGCCCACCCAACGTCTGTACACAAGGATGCGCAGGAGGAAACGGAGCAAGAGCTCAGGACCTACATGGGGAAGGCTTTGCGCTCGGTACACGGAGCGCTTCAGGCGCCAGACGGTGCACTGAGGGATGATGTCCTTGCTACCGTATGGATCCTCGCCAACTACGAGGTATTACACATTGCGGGGGGGGGGGGGGGGGGGGGGGGGGGGGGGGGGGGGGGGGGGGGGGGGGGGGGGGGGGGGGGGGGGGGGGGGGGGGGGGGGGGGGGGGGGGGGGGGGGGGGGGGGGGGGGGGGGGGGGGGGG